>CM035406.1:149822551-149842551 GCA_020310875.1 Ceratopteris richardii | reverse complement strand
TATATCGGACGCGGGCTTCATCGAGATCCCGAGATACATGGAGACATACCTTCCCCACCACCTCTGAGTCGTCATTGGGCAGCTCCGGGTCTCATCACATCAGCTCGAGATTGAGAGGGGTCGGTCCAGGGGAGTCCCGCGTGAGGAGAGGTGCCCAGTATGCTAGACAGAGGTAGAGAGTGAAGAACATTCTGTTATGAGATGTCGAGCACACTTAGACCTACGAGCAGAGTTCCAGCTAGAGGAGTCACTCGAGTTATGCATGACTATGGGAGACCAGCGACGCTTGGGGCAAGTCTATGACAAGCCTAAGTATTGGCTTGAGACCCACAAAGTCATAGAAGAAGCCTTAAAATTAAGACTATGTAAAGTTCACTTGTGAACTACCTCTTGTAACTTTTCAAGACTTTACTTAATGTAAAAGTGAAAGAATCTTAAGTGGCTGAGTCCACTTTATCAGAAAGGGAAAGAGGAGCCATGAATTTGTGATTTGTGGTAGGTAGAGAATCAAATCAATCACTAATTGATTGGAGAGTGATTGAGGGAAGTTAGCCTCCCAAGCTCAACTATAAATAGATGGCAGTTTTAGTTGTGGTTAGAGAGACCTATGTGAAGACCTCCAAGAGCTGAGCTTTATGCCATATCAAGGTGTGATTACAAGGCACACATACGTATCAGTAAGTCCATTGTATTGTACAAGCAATATACTTTCATTTTCATGATCATTTGAGTTCATATTTCCATGTTCTTGTGAAGTGTACTACTCACTCCCATAACTCTCAATTTTCTAAGTCAGATTGCAGAGATCGTTTCTCTAAGCTTGGTGCATCATTTTCAGTGATTTAACTTGGTAAAGTTAGCTCGATAAGTCTATTATATGCTCATCAATTTTCATTTCATTTGAATGTTTCAATATTCATTTATTTTCAGTTGAAGTCAACACTATCTGTTCATTTTCACTTCTCTGTCAGGTACCCGACATTTTTACTCATTGTATCAGAGTTGTTTCTCAATGTGTAGTTATCCAAATTCAATGATTTAAAGCTTGTTGAATTTATCTTATTGTCTAGTATAAGCATACAAATTGGCACAATCATTGAATTCTGAAATCTGAATTTATATTCATTTTTCTGCTCACTCGTCTCATTACTGTAGTAGCTCGTGAAAATCGGGATGATGTCATCACTTGTTAAACCTCATTCTCAGTGTGTGGTTCATTATTTTTTATGCGATTACTCTTGAAAGTTAGATCTTTGAGTTAGCTAATCTTCACCAAGAGGAATTAAGCTAATTGTTGTTGTGCTCAGAGAATTATGCAAAACACTGGACAGGTGTATGAACCAAATCAGCAAGTTTTTCACCTCTGAGCTAACTCCAACTTATCTGTTTTGATCTATCTTTCTGAGAGTGATCTTCCAAGGTACATAGGGTGTCTAATACATCCATTGGAAAGCTAAAAGGGCCAACCATATACTCCTGGAGTTCATTTGGCCGGTCTAGATCAAGGATTTTGCAACACCTCTTCATCTTCAGGCACATACCTATCCATCTCTTCACAGTGTTATCAGAGCAAGGTTGGACAACATGGCAGATGATTTCCTTCATCAATTGACAAATTGGATAGAGGTAACTACTCAGCTTGGTCGTTAAGAATGGAAGCTTATCTCTAGGGTAGAAGTTTATATGGTTATGTGGTTGGAGATGAAGTTATACCAAGTTTTAGGAACAAAAGTCAACCAACACAAGAAGAGCAAGAAAGATTGAGCACATGGTGCTCCAAGGATGCACTTGCAAGGTCTTATCTCCTCAACTCTATCTCAGACTTATTGTTGCCTCACATTAGAAGTTGTAAGACATCTCACGACGTGTGGGATGCACTTGAAGCTTTCTTCTCTTCAAGTACTAAAGCTAGGAAGCATCAACTATGGCTGGATTTCACAACTCTCAAGAAGGCTCCCAAACAAAATGTGACTGATTTTGTCACAAAGCTCAAGGACATAGGAGATCAGTTGGGAAGCATTGGAGAGGTAATACATGAAGAGCAAATTGTAAGGCAGGTCATCAATGGCTTGAAGGCAGATGACAAGTGGGAAGCATTCACCACAGCTATGGATTTGTACATGGACATGCATGTACCTGATTTCAATACACTCATTAGACAACTACTTACTCAAGAGGCAAAGCTTATCAAAAATGGAGAAAGCTCTAAAGATAATCAATCTTCAGCTTTATACACTAATAAAAGCAAGTCCAAAGATAACAAAGGAAATGCAAAGAACGTGGATGATGAAGCAGGTACATATCAAGCTAACTTTGCAAGTAGAGGAAGACATGGCAGAGGTAGAGGAAGAGGAGGTAGACAAGGCAGGGGGAGATCCCAAGACTCCAACTCATGTTCTATTTGTGGACTAACTAATCATACAACTGAAAATTGCTTTAGGAATTCCTGGAATCAAAGAGGTAGAGGATACAATAGAGGAAGTTATGGCTACTCAAGAGGAAGGTTCAGCAACTATCACGGCAACTACAACAATTAAAATCATTCAAACTATCAAGGAGGCTACAGAGGAAGGAGATACTTTAATAACTACACAGAAGACTCAAACAAAGAGGATTCATTAATGATCATGAACATGGCTATGCCACAAGGTAAATCTGATGAGCATGTTTTCTACATAGATTCAGGTTGTTCAAATCATGTGGTAGGAAATGTGGCACTCCTATCAAATTTAGAAGATCCAAGGAATAAGCATGAGGTACAAACAGGAGATGACACAAAACATCCTGTGGAGAAAATAGGCAATGTCAGAGCACCTGATGGAAACATCAACCTACTCAGTAAAGTACTCTATGTCCCTACCATTACAAAGAATTAGATAAGTGTTGGGCAGATAGTAGAGAAAGGGTTGCAAGTCAGGTTCACAAAAGTAGGAGCATTTGTTGAAGATCCAAGTCAAGGATTCAGAAGAATTGCAAAAGGTGAAAAGGCAGGTAGATTGTTCACATTTGAATTACAAGACACTAGAAATATTGCTCTCTTTAATTATGGTAGTCAAACAGTCATAGAATTCAAAGTATGGCATAGAAGGTTAGCACATATTGGTGAAAGGTCATTAAAGCAAATTCGCAGGGACCAAAGTGTACTTGGACTTCCTAACTTGTCAAAACAACATATGATTTATAAGTGTAGTGCATGTCAATTTGGAAAGTCTCACAGGTTACCATTCATGAAGAAAGGTTATATGCATGGAGATCTCTTGGAGTTGGTTACAGATGTATGGGGACCTAGCAAGGAAGCTTCAATATCTGGATCAAGGTATTATGTCTCCTTTATTCATGATTGCAGCAAATGGACTATCCTATTCTTTATGAAACACAAAGATGAAGATCTTTCATGTTTCAAAAGATATTTGGCTCTTGTGGAGAATCAAATAGGTAAATCACTAAAAAGGCTAAGGTCATATGGAGGGGGAGAATACTTCTCCCATGAGTTTGATTCTTTTCTTCAAGAAAGAGGAATCAAAAGAGAGGTAACTACAAGGTACACTCCTGAGCAAAATGGAGTGGCAAAAAGGAGGAATAGGACAATTCTTGAAGCAGCAAGGTCCATGTTAAATGAAAAGCATTTGCCTAATTATCTATGGGCTGACGGTGTATCTACAGCCACTTACTTGATTAACAGGTTGCCTTCAAAATCCCTTGATGGGATGACTCCATATGAGGCTTGGAATGGAAGAAGACCAAGCTTAGATCATTGTAAAATTTTTGGATGTATCACTTTTGCTCATGTTCCTTCACAGGTTAGAGGCAAGATGGATCCAAAGGCAGAAAGGTGTGTATTTATTGGATATGACAACAATCAAAAGGGCTACAGGTTATACAACCCTACCAACAAAGGATTCTTGGTAAGCAGAGATGTAGTTTTTGATGAAAACAATTCATGGTATGAAGATTCATGCAAGAAGGTCAATTTACCATATGATCTTGAAGAAGATTTTCCAAAGCTTGGTAGAGAACAACTGAAGATTGAAGAACAAGACACCTCACATGATGATGAAGAATCTCAGATGGAAAAGATCAAAGCATGGAAGTCTAAAGGTAAAGCAAAATTGCAAGAACTTGGATATGAGGCAGAATCATCACATCATGGCCTAAGAAGATCTATGAGGGAAAATTAAAAACAAAAAAGGTATGGGTTTGACACCTCATTAGTAACTAAACATTCTATCTACATAGCACATGACATAAACCAAGAGGAGCCATCATCCTTTGAAGAGGCCAAAGCAAAATTAGAATGGAGCATGCAATGAAGGAAGAGATTGAAGCACTTGAGGAAAACAACACTTGGGATTTGGTGCCCAAGACTTCATCCATGAAGGTAATAGGCTCAAGATGGATCTATAAACTCAAGAAGAATTCTGATGGTTCTATTAATAGGTATAAGGCAAGGCTTGTAGCAAAAGGCTTTGCACAAACTTAGGGAATTGATTATGAGGAGACCTTCTCTCCTGTGGCAAAGATGCCTACTATTAGGGTTTTGCTTAGTATTGCCTCTTCCAAGAATTGGAAGATACTTCAACAAGATGTAAAGAATGCATTCTTGAATGGTTGGATAACAGAAGAGGTATATATGGCACAACCACCTGGTTTTGAGAATCAAGTTTATCTTGATTATGTGTGTTTAACAAAGCATTGTATGGTCTCAAGCAAGCTCCAAGAGCTTAGAATTTCAGACTTGTTTCATTCTTGCAGGACAAAGGCTTTCAACCAAGCAAGGCAGATCCTTCACTCTTTATTAAAAAGAGTAATTTTGAGATCATCTACCTATGTGTATATGTAGATGATATTATATTGACAGGAAATGATGCAGATGGTATGAAGAAGATCAAAGATCAGATGAGAGAAGAGTTCAAGATAAGTGATTTGGGTTCACTTACCTACTTCCTAGGTTTGGAAGTTGTCTACAAAGATCATGGCTTGTTTCTCACTCAAAGAAAGTACATTAAGAACATGTTGGCAAAATTCAAGATGCAAGATTGTAAGATTGCAGGTACTCCAATGGAGGTCAATCACAAATTGAGCTCACGTCAAGGTGAATTCATAGAGGACATCACATCATATCAAAGACTAGTGGGTAGTCTCAACTATGCCACATTGACAAGAGTAGATATATGTTACAGTGTGAGTGTGCTAAGTCAATTTATGCACACACCAAGGAAACCACACATGGATGCTGCCAAAAGGATTCTCAAGTATCTCAAAGGAACCATAAATGAAGGACTTTATTATCCTTATGTATTTGGTTTAGGTTTCAAGCTATTTTCTGATGCAGATTGGGCTGGCTCCAAGGAAGATAGAAGGAGCACTTCAGGTTATCTTGCCTTTGCAGGTTCAAAGCTTATTTCATGGTCATCCAAGAAGCAACCCACAGTTGCTCTCTCTTCTACTGAAGCTGAATATAGAGGTCTTGCCATAGATACACAAGAAGCTATGTGGATGAAGACATTATTCAAAGATCTTGCATTGGAGTTTGGAACTCCAACTATTTATGGTGACAATATGAGTTCTATTTATTTGGCTGCTAATCCTAATTCTCATGCAAGGACTAAACATATTGAAGTTCATTATCACTATGTAAGAGACAAGGTTCTAAGCAAAGATATTCAAATATCATATGTGTCCACTTATAAAAAATGTGCAAATATTCTAACCAAAGCATTGGATGGTACAAAGCTTTGCAAATTCAAGGCTATGATTGGTTTACAAGTAATCTTGGAAGATTGAAGACCTCAAGCATACTTGGCTTAAGGGGGAGCTGTTGGAGCAAGTCTATGACAAGCCTAAGGATTGTCTTGAGTCCCACAAATTCATAGAAGAAGCCTTAAAATGAAGACTATGTAAAATTCACTTGTGAACTACCTCTTGTAACTTTTGAAGACTTTACTTAATGTAAAAGTGAAAGAATCTTAAGTGATTGAGTCCCCTTGATCAAAAAGGGAAAGAGGAGCCACAAATTCGTGACTGGTGGTTGGTAGAGAATCAAATCAATCACTAATTGATTGGAGAGTGATTGAGGGAAGTTAGCCTCCCAAGCTCAACTATAAATAGATGGTAGTTTTAGTCATGGTTAGAGAGACCTATGTGAAGACCTCCAAGAGCTGAGCTTTATGCCAAATCAAGGTGTGATTACAAGGCACACATATGTATCAGTAAGTTCATTGTATTGTAAAAGCAATATACTTTCATTTTCATGATCATTTGAGTTCATATCTCCATGTTCTTGTGAAGTGTACTACTCATTGCGATAACTCTCAGTTTTCTCAATCAGATTGCAGAGATGGTTTCTCTGAGATTGGTGCATCATTTTCAGTGATTTAACTTGGTAAAGTTAGCTCTACAAGTCTTCTATATGCTCACCAGTTCCCATTTCAGTTGGATGTTTCAATCATTAGTTATGTTCAGTTGAAGTCAACACTGTCTATTCATTTTCACTTCTCTGTCAGGTACCTGACGTTTTTATGCATCTTGTCAGAGCTGTTTCTCCGTGTGTAGTTATCCGAATTAAATTATTTAAAGTTTATTGGATTCAGATTACGCTCTAGTATAAGCATACAAAGTTTCATAATCATTGGATTCTTAAATCTAGAGTTATGTTCATTTTTCTGCTCACTAGTCCCATTACTCTAGCAACCCGTGAAAATCACGATGATGTCATCACTTGCTAAACCTCATTCTCAGTGTGTGGTTCATTATTTTTTATGATATTACTCTTGAAAGTTAGCTCTTTAAGTTAAATAATCTTCCCAAAGAGGAATTAAGCTAATTGCTGCTGTGCTGAGAGAATTATGCAAAACACTGGATAGGTGTATGAACCAAATTAGCAAGTTTTTCACCTCTGAGCTAACTCCAACTTATCTGTTTTGATCTGTCTTTTTGAGAGTGATCTTACAAGGTACATAGGGTGTCTAATACATCCATTGGCAAGCTAAAAGGGCCCATCATATACTCCTTGAGTTCATTTGGCTGGTGTAGTTCAAGGATTTTGCAACACCTCTTCATCTTCAAGCACATACCTATCCATCTCTTCACAGACTACCCAGCAGACCATTACCCAATTCTTTCAGTGAGCTGAGCTACATCAGAGAGGCCCTTCTATTGGGCTCACACTCCACCAGGTCGAAGCACAGCAAGCACGACGCCGACCACGCATGGTAGGATATCGTCGACCACGACTATATCAGGACGATATCGCATGCATCAGGATAGCCTATGACCACATGATGGAGCATAGGCGTACCATCACCCCTTGGGTTGTCTTCCTCCAGGAGGCACTCTGACCACAGACACACACCTTTCTCTCTCTCTCTCTTTCTCTCTCTCTCTCTCTCTCTCTCTCTCTCTTGCACACACACCACAGACACACACCTTGCTCTCTCTCTCTCTCTCTCTCTCTCTCTCTCTCTTTCTATATAGCAGTACACACACACACCACTCTCTCTCTCTCTCTCTCTTTCTATATAGCGGTACACATACACACCACTCTCTCTCTCTCTTGTGAAGAGAGATGGTGGATGCAATCCAAAGATGAGTAGGTGCTGCTACAACCAGCTTCACATCAGCCAATTAAGACTTCAGAGTTGATTAGTAGACGCTCTGAGCTTCCTAAATCCACCAAAATATCAGCCAAGTACCTTGGAACATGTATCCCAAAAGTTTAAGTCAAGACAGACTAGTTGCGAAATGACTACCTCCCAAAACTTGCTATTTTTGGACATACACCTGCTGGAAAAACTGAATAGTGATCTCAACCTGGTAAGAATTAGATAAATTCCTTTTGGGCATAGCAAATAGACTTAGCAAGCTTCCCAATCCAAGTTAAAACACTTCAAATGATGGACTGAGCATTGAGAACAAGATTCATCAATTTCTGGAACATGCCCACCATTCTTGGGGCTCTGCAGAGATAGAGCAATGAGTATTAAAATGCAGGTATCTCCAAAACAGTAAATTCAATGAGCACGAAAATTTATACGCAAAAAGTAGACAGTAAGAGATATTCAACGCACATTAAAACATTGAAACATGTTGAGCAGAACTCGAGATATGACCTTCTGAAGTTACTGCTCTAAGTGAGTATAACAGAGAACAAAACAGAGAAGTAGATAATGACAAATGTATAGATTCACATATGATTACAACCACATTGGCAACGAATCTTTGCACAATGGGAGTAGAATGATAGAGCTATGGAGTAAGCTCTTCAATCTCTACAAAATGACATGAAGTGGTCATGTACAAGGCTTGCTAATCGCCTCTTCCTTCTTGCTCTTTTTATAGCTATTCTTGGAGGGAGTTTTGAATTTGAATTCGAATGGCTCCACCTAAAAGTGATCCCCAAAGTTAGGAGATATTCCCTCAACTCAAAAAGTCATGGTTTTAGGTAGTTAGAGCCATGAGTTTGCTTTTACATCATGGATGAGGTAAGCCATCCTTTTCCTTTTTCTTTCTTTCAATTACAAGAGATAAAAATGAACTCTTTTACAAGAGGGGTTCACATGACTACACATGTGACTTACAAATGATCATAATATCAAGCATATCAAGCATGTAGGCTTGGGTAAAATGCACCAACAGCTCCCCTCAAGCCTAACATGCTTTGCCTCCAAATAAGTCTTCAATTGTCCTTGATTTCCTGCAAGCCAATCATCAACTTGAATCTGCTTAACTTTGTACCATCAAGAGCTTTAGTCAACATGTCTGCACATTGCATATCTGTAGAGACATAGGATAGTTGAATATCCTTTCTCATTAGCTTCTCCCTTACATAATGGTAGTGGACTTCAATATGCTTCGTTCTAGCATGGTATACCGGATTAGCTGCTAGATGTAGTGAGCCTGTGTTGTCACCAAAAATTTGAGGTGTTGAAGAATGAAGTCCAAGATCTGTGTACAAAGACTTAAACCACATGATTTCTTGAGTTGCATTAGCCAAACCTCTATATTCGGCTTTGGTAGAAGATAATGCCACGGTTGGTTGCTTCTTCAATGACCAAGAAATGATTTTTGAACCTGCAAACGATATATACCCGGATTTGCTTCTTCTATCATCTCTAGATCCGGCCCAATCTGCATCTGAGTAGACCTTTAGCTCAATATCTGAAGTATATGAATAGAACAAACCTTCATTCATGGTCCCCTTTAGGTACTTGAGGACTCTCTTGGCCGCTTCCATATGTGGTCTTCTCGACTTATGCATAAACTGACTCAATATGCTAACACTATAACATATATCCACCCTTGTGAGAGTTGCATAATTCAAACTTCCAACCAAGCTTTGATAGCTTGTGATGTCTTCAATTGGCTCTCCTTCATAAGCACTAAGCTTATGATTTTGCTCCATAGGTGTACCTGCACACTTGGTATTTTCCATCTTGACTTGACGAGCATGTCATGCACGTACTTCCTTTGTGTGATGTATATACCTGAATCTATGTAGATCAACTCCAATCCAAGAAAATAAGTGAGTGGTCCGAGGTCACTTATTTTGAACTCCTCCTTCATTTGACTCTTTACATGTTTGATTCCTTCAAGATCATTGCCTGTGATAATAATATCATCAACATACACACATAAATAGATCACTTCAGATCCATTCCTCTTTATGAACAAAGAGGTATCCGCCTTGCTAGCTTTGAATCCTTGGTCCTGCAAATAAGTCACCAATCTGAAATTCCAAGCTCTTGGAGCTTGCTTCAATCCATACAAAGCTTTCTTTAGTTTGCATACATAGTTAGGATGATGTGCATCCTCATATCCAGGAGGTTGTGCCATATACACTTCCTCAAAAATCCATCCATTCAAGAAAGCATTCTTTACATCAAGTTGATAGAGATTCCAATTTCTAGATGCAGCAAGACTAAAGAGAACCCTAATTGTAGGCATTTTTGCAACACAAGAGAAAGTCTCCTCATAATCAATACCATGGATTTGAGCAAACCCTTTAGCAACTAACCTTGCTTTGTGTCTATTTATACTTCCATTTGGATTCCTCTTGATTTTGTATATCCATCGAGACCCAATTGTCTTCATAGATGGCTTGTTAGGTACAAGCTCCCAAGTGTCATTCTCCTTCAAGGCTTCCATTTCTTCATCCATTGCATCTCTCCAGGCTTTCTTGCTTTGTGCTTCTTCGAATGTGGTAAGTTCTTCATTGGTTGAATCCTTTGCAATGTAGATTGAGTGCTTGGTGACCAAAGAAGTATCATAACCAAACCTCTCTAGTTTCTTCTTCTCCCTTGAAGACCTTCTAAGTGCTTGATGTGAGCTGTGCGGTCCATATGTAGCATCCTGCATCTTTGCTTTACCTTTGTTCTTCCATAGCTTTAGTCTTTCCAAGTCTTCTAGGTCAATCTCTGAATCACTTTCTTCAATCTGCTTCGGTGCCTTTGGTTGAAGTGATGGAAAATCTTCATCCAAGTCATAAGGCAGCTTCACTTTCCTGTCATCATCAAACCATGATTTGTTTTCATAAAAAATTACATCTCTACTCACAAAAAATCCTTTCTTGGTTGGATTGTACAATCTATATCCTTTTTGGTTTTGGTCATAACCAATGAATACACACTTCTCTGCCTTGGGATGCAATTTCCCTCTTACTTGAGAAGGAATGTGAGCATAGGCTAAGCATCCAAAAATTTTACAACGCTCTAGACTAGGTGTTCTTCCATTCCACACTTCATATGGAGTGGTTCCATCTAGTGACTTAGATGGAAGTCTATTTATGAGATATGTGGCTGTAGACAGAGCCTCTGCCCATAGGTAGTTTGGCAATCCCTTTTCGTTGAGCATGGACCTTGCAACTTTGACAATAGCTCTGTTTCTCCTCTCTACTACACCATTGAGTTCGGGTGTATAGCTTGTAGTGACTTCCCTTTTAATGCCTCTTTCATGCAAGAAGGCATAAAATTAAGAACAGAAGTATTCTCCTCCACCATCTGATCTGAGTCTTTTCAAAGTCCTACCTGTTTGGTTTTCAACAAGAGCAATGTACTTCTAAAGCAATTAAACACTTCATCCTTGTGCTTCATGAAAAACAGAATGGTCCACCTGCTACAATCATCTATGAAAGACACATAATATCTTGAGCCTGATATAGATGGCTCCTTACTTGGACCCCACACATCTGTGTGCACTAGATCCAAGGGATTTTGATACATATATCCTTTCTTATTGAAAGGTTGTCTATGAGCCTTGCCGAGTTGACAAGCTTCACACTTATAAATCATGTGTTGCCGTGTGATATTAGGCAAACCAAGTACACTTTGGTCCCTGCAAATTTTTTAGAGTGTCCTCTCACCAATGTGAGCAATCCTTTTGTGCCATATCTCCAACTCTGTTAGAGTTTGAGATCCATAGCTAAACAAAGCTATGTTCTTTGTATCTTCGACTTCAAAAGTGAAAAGCCTTCCTGTCTTTTCTCCTTTGGCAATCCTTCTTAAGCCTTGCCTTGGGTCTTCAACATATGCTCCAACTCGATTGAATCTAACCTGCAATCCTTTTTCAACAATCTGTCCAACACTTATTAAATTTTTGGTAATTGTAGGGACATTCAAGACTTTGCTTAAGAGGTTCATATTCCCATCTGATGTCTTCACATTACCTATCTTCTCCACTAAGTGCTTTGTGTCATCTCCTGTCTGGACTTCATGCTTGTTATGAGGATCTTCCAAATTAGAAAGTAAAGCCACATTTCCTGCTACATGGTTTGAGCATCCCGAACCAATGTAAAATATGTGATCATCATCCTTACCCTTCTTCACTAATAGATTCATAATCAACAATGAATCTTCTTGACTTTGGTCCTCTTCATAGTTATTGTAATCTCTTCTTCCTCTATGGCCACTTTGATAGTTGTTGTTGTTGTAATTGTTGTTGTAGTTGTTGTTGTAGCCTCCATTGTACCTGCCTCTATTTGATCCATAGCCACCTCTATTGAATCCTCTTCCTCTTGAGCTCCTCGGGTTCCTCAAACATTCTTCAGTAGTATGATTAGATAAGCCACATATATTGCAAGGTTGAGATGATTGGAATCTCCCCCTGCCTTGCTTTCCACCTCTGCCTCTTCCTCTAGCTCTTCCTCTACTTGCAAAGTTTGCTTGGAAAGAGCTACCTTCATCTTCATTCTTCCTATTCTTTGACTTGTCCTTGACCTTAGCTTTATCAGAATATAAGGCAGAAGTTTTATTACCTCTTGAGGACTCACCACCTTTGCTAATCTTTGCTTCATGAGTGAAGAGTTGGCCCATGAGTGTGTTGAGGTCGGGTACATGCATATCCATGTATAAATCGATGGCTATTGTGAATGACTCCCCACTTTTCGTCTGCTTTGATTCCATTTATGATTTGTCTAATGATTTGCTCCTCTTCAATTACCTCTCCAATGCTTCCAAGCTGGTCGAAAATCTCCTTCATCTTTGTAACATAATCCTTCACATTTTGCTTTGGGCTTTTCTTCATTGTTGTGAACTCCATCTACAATTGTTTCTTCCTTGCTCGAGTGTTGGAAGAGCAGAAAGAAGCAAGTGCATTCCAAGTCTCTCTTGATGTCTTGCATCCCTTGAAATGAGGTAAAAGAAAATCAGAGATTGAGTTTAGAATATAGGACCTTGCAAGTACATCCTTCAAACACCAATTTGAAATTCCTTCCACTTCTTCATGTGATGGTTGCCCTTTGTTCCTCATGGTTGGCATTGCTTCATCTCCGGATATGAATCCATATAGATTCCTCCCTTGAAGGTAAGCCTCCATCCTTAGAGACCATGCCGGGTAGTTGTTTCGATCCAATTTGTCAATTGTTGATGGAAATCCATCTCCCATGTTGCTTGACTATGCTCTGATACCACTGTGAAGAGAGATAGTGGATGCAATCCAAAGATGAGTAGGTTCTGCTACAACCAGCTTCACACCAGCCAATTGAGACTTCAGAGTTGATTAGTAGACCCTTTGAGCTTCCTAAATCCACCAAAATATCAGCCAAGTACTTTGGAACATGTACTCGAAAAGTTTAAGTCAAGATAGACTAGTTGCAAAATGACTAGCTCCCAAAACTTGCTATTTTTGGACATACACATGCTGGAAAAACTAAACAGTGCTCTCAACTTGGTACGAATTAGATAAATTCCTTTTGGGCATAGCAAATAGACTTAGCAAGCTTCCCAATCCAAGTTAAAACACTTCAAATGATGGACTGAGCACTGAGAACAAGATTCATCAATTTGTAGAACATGCCCACCATTCTCGGGGCTCTCGAGAGATAGACGAATGAGTAGTAAAATGCAGATATCTCCAAAACTATAGATCCAATGAGCATGGAAATTTATACGCACAAAGTAGACAGTAGGAGCTATTCAACGCACATTACAACACTAAAAGATGTTGAGTAGAACTCGAGATATAACCTTCTGAAGTTACTGCTCTGAGTGAGTATAGCAGAGAACAAAACAGAGAAGTAGATAATGACAAATGTATAGATTCATATATGATTACAACCACATTGGCAATGAATCTTTGCACAATGGGAGTAGAACGATAGAGCTATGGAGTAAGCTCTTCAATCTCTACAAAATGACATGAAGTGGTCACGTACAATGCTTGCTAATCGCCTTGCTCTTTTTATAGCTATTCTTGGAGGGAGTTTTGAATTTGAATTCAAATGGCTCCACCTAAAAGTGATCACCAAAGTTAGGAGATATTCCCTCAGCTCAAAAAGTCCTGGTTTTAGGTAGTTAGCGACAGGAGTTTGCTTTTACATCATGGATGAGGTAAGCCATCCTTTTCCTTTTTCTTTCTTTCAATTACAAGAGATAAAAATGAACTCTTTTACAGGAGGGGTTCACATGACTACACATGTGACTTACAAATGATCATAATATCAAGCATATCAAGCATGTAGGCTTGGGTAAAATGCACCGACATCTCTCTCTCTCTGTGTGTCTCTCTTTCTATATAGCAGTACACACACACACCACACACACACACCTCTCTCTCTCTCTCCCTCTCTCTCTTGCACACACACCATAGACATGACTCTCTCTCTCTCTCTCTCTCTCTCTCTCTCTCTCTCTCTCTCTCTCTCCCTCTCTCTCTCTCTCGTGCACACACACCGAAGACATGACACACACCTCTCTCTCTCTCGCTCTCTCTCTCTCTCTCTCTCTCTCTCTCTCTCTCTCTCTCTCTTTCTCTCTCTCTCTCTCTCTCTCTCTCTCTCTCTCTCTCTCTCTGTCTCTCTCCCTCTCTCTCTCTCTCTCTCGCAGGCGGATTTGGAGTACCTGTGATGCTCTGTCGTCGACGTTCTCTTGCTACTCAGACAATACAAGTTAATACAAGTTAATAGAGAGTTTGTGAAGCGTACATAATATAAGCTTTGATGTCTTATGGAGAGCTAAAATTAGCTAAGACCCACCACACCTCATGAATTTTGCCTCTCAACTCGATGAGGCACATGGGCAATTTTGATGAGACAAATTATTCAAGAATTCGATGAGACAAATTCTGGAAAGGATGATGTCTTGAGTTCTTGAAGGTGACAAATTTTGGAAAGGACGATCTTTACATAGACAAATTCTTGAAGGGATGAAAATTGCACCCCTTTTTGAATAGGAATTTCATCAGGACTAATTCTTTAGAGCATTATCATTGTAGCAGGGCCATTTTAGTGGGCCAATTTAGCTCTCCTCCTCTCACGTCGTTGTCATTGTCTAGAGGTGCAAGGTGAAGTTATCTTACAACTACAACTTCTTCCACAACTGAGTGAAACCAAGCCTTCTCACAGAGGTTTCGTGAGAGTGGTTCTTTTGTCTCTCTTCTGCTAGACTATATCTATGCTTGCATCTAACAATTCAAAGAGAAATGAAAAGATATATTTAATAATGAAATATTTGGAGGTAAGGGAAGGCCACAACTATAAGACTAGCCTGTGGAAATGTTGCACATTGAATGATCAATACCATATATGTACCATATGGTTCAAATACCTAGACCATTGATATATAGCTTTGAAGTAATGTACCAATATTGATTATAGAACAATCAAATACCTAATATAGAATCTAGCTTTAGAATGGTTGGATTTGTTCTTGTTAGTTTCTTGAGGAATCAAGTAAAAGATAGAATATATATATGAACATGAGAGGCGTTCCAAATACTATCAAGTAAATACTATCGAAGATGGATATTATCAAGTCCCTAATAGTCTATGGGTTTAGGCTAAGATTAACTATTGACACTTAAGAATGCTCGTGTAATTGCTCATATCTTGAACTAGAGAATATCAATAAAGAACCCATTTTCAAAGTAGTGTTACGAATTTAAGATCAATCCTTGATAAAGTATCCTTATTAAATATGAAAATGGTTTGAAAACACTTATTAAGCTTTATAATCAACGGGAATTGGATGCACAAGAAAAGAGCATTCAAGCTATGCAAGATTTGACTAAATATGAAGTATATACTAAACAAACCTATAGAAAATCTACAAGAGATCCCAAGATTATATAGAAATTATGTTGAGTCCAAAAAGTGGAATATCTCTTCAGAATTTAAAGATCAAGTTTTACTCTAAGTTCTAGATGAATCTTAGATACTTCTAAGGAGAAAGTGTTAAGTTGCCAAGTTTAGAACTTAAACATTATTGAAAATCAAATCAATGATTAAGTTGCATACTTTCGAACTCAAACATACCTTGAGAACACAGAAAGGATTAAGTTATAAATTTTTAAACTCAATAAATCTCATGTAGAAGACACAAATTCCCAAGTTTTGGAAGGTAAGACTTTTGGACTTTACAAAGTCTTTTTTTGGAACTAGGAAAGGACTTTGATTATTTAGTTGAGATTTCAAATGAAAATTAAGAGAAGAAAGAAAGAAGAGTTAAAGGTTTTGATCCATGCAAAGTTAGGATACCTACCTTCCAAGCTAGCTACCATAGCTTCATTTGTTCCTTCCCACATTTCATCTACAACTCTAGATGATAGAATTATTTGTCTAGGCCAGGTATCAACCCAATGCCTTCTTAGATGGATTGAGAGTTGATCATCGAAATAAGGATATCATCTATAGATAGTAGAACAAACTAGTTGGATATTAAATCAAACAAAGGATATCCATACAAGGATGGTCTAAGAGAAAAGGTTACCCAAATTCTTGAACATTAGCTTTAAGCTTTATCTTTAAAAGTTATGTTGATCTATTCACATCCATGAAAATCCACTAAAATCCTTTTTCTAATCCACCAATTACTGTATATTCCAATACTTACGAACTTTGCTCTTGCATTCATAAGTAACATTAATGATAACATATAGGCTTATGAAACCTCTCCTAATCATTGTGATGGAGGTAAATGTTTTTTTTTTACTTATGAATATGATTACATTGAAGCATTAGATAATATTCCTAAAAGATTGATGCCAAATCAAGTGACCGATATCTTCTATATACATGCATTGGGCATAAATATTTTCTGTTGCAACGAGGGAAATAAATATGCTGTCTACTTCACTTTCTATCTTCTATAATTTTTATGAGAAACATTTTTCTTTCCAATAATGCTAACATGCTTGTTGTTTCAACGAGGACTAAGTATGTGTGCTATATGGCGCATTCATGCAATGAAAATCCTAGAGAGTTGATGATAAGTAAACTAGTGTTACAAATGTTCTAGTGGAATTATTTACCAAACCGAAGCGTGTGAGAATTCTATCACAAATGAACTTACAATTTGTGATTCTTATGGCATCAGTTGGATGTTTATGTGAAACCATTGATACATTAGCATTTGGAGGACTATAACAAAGAGGGAAGTTCTTTGTTACTTAAGAAGAATGCATAATTAGCTTGTCTTATTATTCCATTCTATATCTTTGACAGTTCTTTATTGTGCTTTAAGACTTTGTAATTGAATATCACACAATGATTAGATGGCCATATTCTTGAATGTTAATCTTTCAAACTCTTTCCCATATCAACGATTGATATGGTCAAATAGTATATTGCTTTATGCTTACCTAGAATTTGAAATGTGGACAACAATTAGGATCTTCTATGCCATTAAAGAAGTATATAGTGGTCTAATATTTTGCTGAATGGTGATTGCAAATAGTTGCATGTCATCAAATCAAGTTAGCTACTTCTACTTTTCTCCTTTCTTCTAAAAAAAATAGGACATCATCTTCCAAATAAGATACACCCACATCCTTGTACTATAATCCTCAACTAAAGGAAAGAAATAAAGAGATCCTTCTAAAGAAGACATCAATATTTAACCATAGAGATCAATATTGTAACAAAGTAGCTACAAATTATGAAAAAGGTTTTGTTCATCCTCCAAGTATCCATTATATACAAACAAACTAGAGGAATCCCACATAGGCGAGAGTACACACATGTGTCAGTTGTTTGAGTTATCTTGCATTCATTGATAGCTAAGTCATCAATATGTCCCACTTCCTTTGAGCTAAGTCAAGTTATATTGTCTTGAATGCTTTTAGGCTTTTAGAAGGTTCAAGATCTATGTGGAAAAATAGTCTCATTCACCACTCATGGGATTCCAAGGTAAGACCTTCTACTTCCCATCCAATTGACTTACCCACTTCCTTGAAGAGCATTTTCTTCCTCAAAAGTATGCATTTCATTTTGGTTATATAATTGCGAAAAACCCACATCATCTATATTGAAGAGAACTTCATGTCATTTTCCTTGAAAAACTAGCATTCTCAATTCATATGTTGAACTATCTGCATGCATATAAACATGAACATGCATAGCTTCATTTGCTTGGATCTCACTATTCATTTTCATATCAACATGTATATGCATAGCATCATGTACATCAAATTCACTCTCCCTTTGTGTAGAGGGGGAAACCGGGACTATATTTCCAATACTTCTTCTACTCAAGGGGAGTTCTTCCTTAGGGAAGTATACCTTGTGACACGATTGTGGAGGTATCACTTAATGATAAAGGCACACAAATGGAAAGTACAGAGATGAGAAAGAAAGAAAAACCCCAATTTGCTAAGAATGAGATAGTGACTGATAGTAAGAATGATACTATGTCAAAAACACTTTTGTGAACACTACAATGGCCTCTAGATACTTCATAGACTTAATCTTGATTATGTGTAACAATAAAACAATAAGAGAGCTCATCAAGAGTTCTACAAACTTGAATTTAGATAGGCTAGCCAAGGATGCTCAATCACAATATCATGTCAACTGCCACAAGACTAAGATGCCCTCCCTATGTATAAGAATCATAGAGAGTCTTCGAGACATAATGGATAAGTAAATTGAAATAATAAGCAAAGAGCAACCTAGAAATACCTAGATAGAGAGGCAAGGATCTAAATATGGTTCTAAATATCTAGGCAAGGATCATGGATTTGGTGTGATTAGGCTAGAGGAAGGCAACTTGTGGATCTCTATCATCTTCTATGGGTGGATATGGAAAATTAGGTTCTAAGAAGGGTGGTGTTTGATTCTACATTTCTCTCCATTTCTTAGCTCATACCGCTTCTTGGAGTTCTCATTGTTTTTGTCTTTTCATATCCAAATTTGGAAAGATTTCCTCATGGACATTGAATTATATTTGTGTAGGTGATTACAAAGTCTAGTTTTGAAGTGCTCACTCTTGTAGCTCTATCATTTGAGTTGGATTCTCTTGAAATTTTATTGTATAATCAATTTCCCAAATAGAGCTTCAGGAATGCGTTCGTGAGGGAAGAGTTGAGGAACCCTCATTTCAATATCATTAGGATTTTGATAGGCTTGGGGAACCAACATCACTCTTAATGGAATAGGCAGATTATATCTGATTCAATGGGTAAATCTAAAGTCACAAGAGAGACTTGGTCTTTGAAAATTGATGGAGGCATTTGGGAACTATTAGATGCCTCTATGTGATGCGGAGTTCCTCTAGGCTTGTTTCAGTTGCTTATTCTTTCACTTGAGCTTTTATAGCCACTTAATGCAACTCCTTTTATGCATGTTTCTTTGGATTAGAATTAAACATGTCTAAGTTCACTAGAGTGATTTGCAAGTCCATCATTGGGCAATAAGGGCAATAATTGAGTATACAGGACACCACACACTTTGGAAATTGAGCATATTCATATAGGAGGGATATTGGAGTTGCTGCTTCCATTTTAGGCAATGAGTGCTCCCATGATCTTCAATCCTTAACTTATATCTCCATGATCATCATCCTCTGATTTTCTCCACACTAGCCATTGCCGTCATTATATAATTTTTCTTACACTACATTAAAAGCATCAATCGCTCAAAAAAGCATTGGAAAACCTATCGTGATACCTCTTAGTCCAAGGAAGTCCTCTTTAGAGATTCCTCAAGGAAGTCCTCAAGGAATTGGTCTCAACATAATTGTCCTTGAGATGTTTCAAGCAAACTCGTTCTTGGAATCCCCTCAATTCAATTTCATCCCAAATCCCCCACAAAAAAGCAATCCAACATGGGAATATATTTGGACTCAAATGTAGTTGGACATGTGAAGATCATCTCAATGGTTACTTATCAAAAGCACAAGTGAACTATTATTGACCATACTGATGAACAATATTATCTTCTAGATTTTATACATAGTAGGATGAGGACTAACATCCTCAAATATGACTATTCTCACTTCGATATCTTGAATATTTTGCTTATGCATCTCCTTTTCAATGACATCACTACTTCTAATCCTTGACCATGTTGTAGCATCTTGTGAGCGATATCCAAATTGGCCATTTTTTCTTTATCCAAGGAAAATACACACCCCATATTTATAGTTCATTTTTTGCCTCAACTTGTTTGGAACATGGAAATGTACTTCACAATTAAATCAATGAAGCTGATCATAGTGTGGGACCTACCTTGTCCATTACTATTAATCACTTTCAAATCTTTGGTAGTGAATTGCAATCAGTATTCCTTCTACCAA
>CM035406.1:149810051-149815051 GCA_020310875.1 Ceratopteris richardii | reverse complement strand
TTAATTTGGAGTCAAAATTAAGTTTGAGACTCTATTCAATTTTGAGTATCATAAGTTCAAATCTAAAGTGCAACCTGTATTCAACTTGAAGTCAGTGAAGTCTACTGTATACAAAAAAAAAATACACAAACGCAAAGATATGCATAACAAAATTTATATATGTATAGTATATATGCTATTTGAGCTTTGAGCCAGAAGGATCAAATTTTAGTTTGAGCCTCTATTTAACTTTGGGGTTTGAGCCTTTATACAATTTGGAGTCGCACTTAAGTTTGAGCCTCTATTCAACTTTGATCACGATAAGTTCAAATTTATAGTGGAAACCTCTATTCAACTTCAAGTCAATGAAGCTGAACTTAAGTTTGGATATTGATTCAAGTTGGAGTTTAAGATTCTATTGACCTTGGAATCGAAGAGGCTGAACTTAAGTTTGAATCTCATGCTCGAATTTAAGTTTGAGCCTCTATTTAATTCGGATTTAGAGAAGTTTGAACTTAAGTTCCAGTCTTTATTCAACTAAGAGTGAGCAAGGCTAAAACTTAAGTTTGAGCATGTTAAGTTCAGCACTCTCTTGGATCCAAAAGGACTTACAGACTCTAACTCAAGTTTGAGCCCATGAGTCATATCAAGTTTGGGATTGTTGGCTCCCATGATATGAGGTTCCAACTTAAGCTCGAGCCTCTCAAGTTTTCTGGCAAAAACAGGCTTCAACTTAAGTTCGAGCCTCTCAAGTTTTCTGGTAAAAACACTTATATTTTTAACTCAAATCTTCTTGCATATACAAAAGCTAAGCCTCTGAATCATATGAGATGAGTTATGAAGATCAGACTTTTTTAGCTTTTCCAAAAGTTGCTAGAACTTTAGTTCGAGCCTCTTAACTCATGAATCCAAAAGAGCTAAGAGGCTCAAACTTAAGTTCGCACCTTTAGAATCATATCAAGTTTGAGTCTTCACATGATATGAGACTCGAACTTAAGTTCAAGCCCATGAATTTTATGTTGTGTCACATAATATGAGGCTCAAACTGCTTTGAATCATGTCAAGTCTCAATTTGTTTAGTTACAAATGAGGCTCAAACTTAAGTTCGAGCCTCTAAGCTTTTTCAACAAACATGATAGTATTTTCAACTTGAATCTATTTTGAAATTTTAATAAAAGACACTCGAACTTAAGTTTGATCCTATTACATTGAATACTCTCTTACAACCAAAAGAACTAACTAAAGGTGAAGCTTAGGTTTGGATGTCAATTCAATTTGGAGTTTAAAATTGAATGTTTGTTGAACGCAGAGTCTGCCCATGAATTTTATGTTGTGTCACATAATATGAGGCTCCGACTACTTTGAATCATGTCAAGTCTCATTTTGTTTAGTTACAAATGAGGCTCGAACTTAAGTTCGAGCCTCTAAGCTTTTCTAACAAACAGGATAGTACTTTTAACTTGAATCTATTTTGAAATTTTAATAAAAGACACTTGAACTTAAGTTCAAGCCTATTACATTGAATACTCTCTTACATCCAAAAGAACTAATTGAAGGTGAAACTTAGGTTTGGATGTCGATTCAAGTTGGAGTTTAAAATTGAATTTCTATTGAACGTAGAGTTAGAGAGGTTTGAACTTAAGTTTGAACCTCTATTCAATGTGCAGTTTGAAGGGCTCGAACTAAATCTATTCAAGTTGGAATCTAACAAGCTCGAACTTAATTTTGAGAATTAGAGAGGATTAAAATTTAGTTTGAGAAACCCAAACTTAAGTTTGTAAATCAGATAGGATTGAAATTCAAACTATGAACTTCAGTTTGAATTTCATTTCAACTTGGATAGAGAGAGTTTGAGCCTATATTCAATTTGGAGCTTCTGCATCATATCAAGTTCGAGATTGTTTCATCACATGATATGAGGCTCAAACTTAAGTTCAAGCCTCTCAGCTTCTCCAAGAAATAGATTGATATTTTTAACTCAAATCTACAAGAGCTAAGCCTCTGAATCATATCAATTTGAGCCATTTAGGTTCAAGAGGACTAATATCTTCTTGCATCTACAAGGGCTATGCCTCTGAATCATATCAAGTTGAGTCTGTTATGGCAAATGAAATGAAGCTCAAACTTTTCCAACTTTTCCAAAAGTTGTTGGAAAGTAGCCTCTTAACTCATGCATCCAAAAGAGCTAATAGGCTTGAACTTAAGTTCAAGCCTTTGAATAGAAGATGATCAAAAGCTGAGAAGTTTAAGCCTTTGAAAGATGAACAAAAGATGCTCGATCTTAAGTTCGAGCCTCTTAACTCTTGCAAGAGATATCTGGGTCGAACTTAACTTCGAACCTTTGAATCATATCAAGTTTGTTCACATGGCCCATGAGTTTTGAGTCTGTTGTGTCACATAATATGAGGCATGAGGCTCGAACTTAAGTTTTAAGTTCGAGCCTTTTAATCATATCAAGTTTCTGTCTATTGAGTTAGATGATATGAGTTTGAGCTTCTTAGCTTTTCCAGCAATAAGAATTGAATCTCTCTTGAACTTAGAGTTGAAGAGGCTCAAACTCAAGTTTGAAGCTCTATTCAATGTGTGGTTTGAAAGGATCGAACTTAAGTTTGAGCCTCTATTCAATTTGGAATAGAAGAAGCTCAAAATTAAGTGAGCCAAACATGATAGTATTGTACAACTAAAATACACACATACAAAGACATACATAATATCATTTCAGGGATGGTTTGAGTGCCTCTTAACATGCTAGCATCAAAATGAAGTTAGAGATTTTTATTCTTGTAGTTTCCTTGATTTTTGACTAGACTCAAAGTTAAGTCCAATTACTGAATGTCTATATATGCAAATATGGATTATTTTTTGTGGAAATGATGTTTGTGTTCTAGTTTAGATTCAATTGATTATTTTTACAATAATTATTGAAACAATGATCAATTGAATAGCATTGTTAATTTCTCATTTATTCTTTACAGGCAAAATCAAGATGGCAACAAAGCAAACTATATCTAGTCAACTTGAAGAAAGAGAAAAGTGGAAACGAAAGAGAGTCATCTTGTTGGATCATGAAAAGCGTGAAAGATTTGCAACTGCTATTGTTTTACTGGTAAATCCATGGGATGCTATAAATTGCAAAGAGTTGGGAGAAAGTCTCCTAGGTGTTATTATGGATGAGACTGTGGATCCATCAACTTTGGATTCAACTTTGAAATTGGTCAGTTGGCCTATACTCCAAATCTTATAGAAGATGGTGAGCCTATGATACAAAAATTAGGCTTTAACTCATTGTATGACATTGAAGATGATCATTGCAATGGTATTGAGGATGTGGATCTTGAAGCTAGAGAGAATCCAAATTTTTGCTTTACGTCATCATACAACATCGATGATGACAACATGGATGATGACAACATCGATGATGATAATTGCAATGGTATTGAGGATGTAGATGTTGATAAGAATTATTCTCATGCAATTGATATTCCACATTGTTTTGATGATATACAAGTTGTTTCTCCTCTTCGAATGGAATCAGATCAACAAGAGGATTTTCATATGGAAAATAGTAACTGTGGATATTTTGAAGTGAACCAAAAAAAAAGAAGTTACATCCATAAGGTTAGAAAAAGTACTACATTGGCTCCTAGTAAGAGATGCTCATTTGAGAGAATTCAGATGGTTTCAATGCATGATTGTTGTGAACAGAGATGTTGTCAAGTAGCTACTAGGGCTAAAATAATGGATGCAAGATTAAACTTTTGGGGACAATGCTATTCAGATAGATGCAAATATGCATTGGATTGCATGAATATGGTCTACAAAGGTAACTGTGTGAGCTCAAGTGAGTGCTTGAGTTTTAATTTCATGTTTGATGCAAAAGAAGTATGTATCAAGGCATGGTATTTAATTCATGGTATTGAAAAGAGCTCATTTTATAGGCTACGAGAAAAGTTTCTACTTCGTCAAAAGGTATCCATTCATGGGAATAATGGAATACTTAGAAAAAGTATCAAACATGTAGAAATAGAAAAAGCTTTGATACATGATTTCATTGATAATAATGCAGATCAAATGCCACACAAGTTGGGAACATGTACTGATGGTTCTCGTGAAACACAAAGAGTGCTAACATCACATTATAAACAAGTGGATATTCTTCGAGAGGTGAATATGACATTAGAGAGTTTGGGATATAATAAATTATCTCAACCAACATTTTAAAGAATGTGGAATACAAAATTTAGAACAGTTTCTTTATCAACGTCAAGTACCTTCTCCAAATGTGACTTTTGTATAGGAATAAAAGCAAAATTATAATCTACTAAAAACCATGAAGAACGTGCAAGATATTTAGTGCAAAGAAGATCGCATATGCTACGTCAAATGAGTTGTAGAAATCTATATTATGCTTGGAGAGTTTCCTCAGAATTATTTCCAGATAAATATTTATGCATTATTCATGATAAAATGGATCAAAGTAAAACAGCTATACCACATATTAGACCAGTTCCAAAATCTCTTAATGGCATTGAGAGATTACCAATATCTTTAACAGGAATGCTTACTCATGGACATGGACAATGTGTTTATGGTCATTTTGCTTTAGGATTATGGCCCCGTGATCCAAATTTCACAATTGCATCTATTTCAATGTGTTTAAGAAACTTAGTAAAAAAAGATAGTCAGTTGTATGGAGATTTGGGATTGAAGAGTTCTGATGTGAATTACACAAAGACTCTATTTGATTCTTTGTTGTGGCCTGATGCACTTTATCATCATATGGATGTATTAAAGGAGCAAATTTTATATGACAATGTAACACAATGTAATATTACATTTGAAAATCAAAGTAATTCAATCGAGGAATTACCTAGAACATTATTTTTGCAACTTGATAATTGTGGTTCAGTAAATAAGAATCGCTATGTCTTTGCATATTTGTCTTTGTTAGTTGCTAATGGGATATTTGATATGGTGCAACTTGGATTCCTTATGGTTGGACATACACATGAGGATATTGA
>CM035406.1:149795051-149805051 GCA_020310875.1 Ceratopteris richardii | reverse complement strand
AGCACTCACTAGTCAAACTCTGTAGAGGTCCTAAAAAATCGGAGGTAATGATTCAATTGCTAAGTTGTTTGCTCTATGTATAGTGCATAATTTTAAGTGATTCCACTTGGATTCATTAGCTTAATAAGCGAATTAGATACTTCTAAAAGGAATTTTTCTAATTCCTATTGTATTGGAAACACTGAGCATAACAAGTAGCAGGTGTGTGAACAAAAATAGAAGGTTTTCATTAATCCTTCAATGTGGAAGTAGTCTATTTTGGTTCAATCATCTTCACATCATTTCCAAAGTACATAGGCACTTGTATAGTGACATTGGAGAGCTAAGAGGGCCCACAACGCAACTCTGAAGCTATAAGGAGCTTGTACAAAGCAGGATTTGGCCCTACCTACTCATTTCTTGGAGTGTCCATCCATCTTTCCCAACATGATCAACGATCCCATGCATAGTCTATCCAAGTCTAGAGGAGGATTTTATCCTTCCATGCAATGATGAGTCTCTCTCTATTGATCCAAGAGAATTTGGTTTTCTAATATTTTTTGGGGCTTGATGAAGATAGTAGCCACAATTTGCGTTCCTCAAGACCAAGTTCTTACCTATAATATAGGAAATTCATCTGACCCCAATCCGATGCACATGAGTATGAATTTAGAAGATAGGTTTCAAAAGGGGCTTCAAAATTGTTGACAAGGTTTATTGATATTTTGGATGGGATTATAATGATATGAATGTTTTAGATCCCAAGATTTATTAACATCAAGTTTTGATAAAATATTATCTTTATTCAACTAAAGACCATAACTATAGAATGAGTCCAAGTTATGGGAAACATGTTAAGGAACATATTCATCATCTATCATGTATTGATTTTATATAACCAAGTGAGCATGCGGAATGGATTTTGCCAATGGTAATTGAACCAAAGAATAATAAAAACTTAATCATTCGTGTTGACTATCAGAAATTCAATGTTCGGACAATCCACACTCCATTCCCACTTCTGTTTTTTGACAATATGCTTGATGAAGTAATTGGGAGGAAAATCTATAAGTTTCCAGATGGCTACAAAGGGTTAACCAAGTGAGGATGGCATAGAAAGACTTTCCAAGGAGTTACTCTATAATCAATGGGGGCATCTATGCACGGAATCGTATGTGGTTTCGGTTGTCAAATGATCCTACTACCACCTACTATGAAGCTTGTATCTTCCTTAATCGTGAATCTAAGTTTTTGATCTATGCTAGCAGCTAATGGTCCAATAATGTTTCCTTATGGTTTTGTAGCCGTCCATCATCATTTTCTTCTAACAAAGATGTTCACAATCTCAAATCAACATCATATTCTATTTAAGTCCTTTTTAACTGCCAAGCCAATGAATATTTTTTTCACCTCTATAGTGGCACTTCGAATTCTAATAACCTCCCATTGACGTTCTTCACCCTATCAAGACCATATGATGCGCATCATTTTTTATTCATCTACAAAAACTATACAATTTTCCAACCTTGCATTGGGATTTTACTACCTCCCATCCTCTTATTCTTTGATTTCTAACGTTGATCATCATATGAATGTTTTAAATTAGCTACTTCAATCTTCTCTCTCTCTCTCTCACTATATATATATATATATATATATATATATATATATATATATATATATATATATATATATATATATATATATATATATATAGTCAGGGAAGCACTAGATTTTGCTCTTTGACTACAATAGACAAGATTTTAGAAATACACTTCAGATTACAAGAATACCCATGTAGGGAAAATAGTACAAGAATACGTGATGATACAAGAAGTCCCACAACCCGGGAGTATAGATATAGATAACTCAGCTAGAGATGATACAAGAGATCCCACAACCTAGGATCGTAAGTATGGAACAAGATTTTTGGATTACAAGAACTTCCTTTTCGGAGATGAACTAGATAGAAGAAAGAACTCAACAAGATCTCGTACTACGAGATTACAAGAGAACAAGACTAGATGTCTAGGATACAAGACTAGACAGGACTAGGACAAGGAGCAAGACAAGAATAGGAACTGGAACTTGGAGAGTACTTACTTGGTGGTCACGACTCATTGAGCTCCCAAGACTAGTATTGGCAAGACTCAGAATGAATGTGGCCAACCCCTCCTTATATAGGTTTTCTAAGGGTGATTACGAATTGATGATGTGATCGATGATGTCATCAATTCAAATCATGGTCTTTGGATGTCAGAATCAAGCAAGAAGACATTCATTCTTAAGGTTTTGGCATGTTCTAGATGCAATGGAAACATTGGTTTCTCCTAATTTTGAACAAATCATGAGATATAGGATTCACATGGAATCTCATATTTAGGATGGTTTCCTTTGTCCATGACATCACCTCCTTCTCAAGCGACGAGTTCCACAAACCCTGCAACCCCCTCCCCTCCCCTCACCGCTAGCCGCCTCCCCTCCCCTCACCGCCAACCCCCTCCCCTCCCCTCACCACCAGCCCCCTCCCCTCCCCTCACCTCTAGCCCCCACCCCGCCTCTCTCTCTCTCTCTACCCTCTCTCTCTCTCCTCCCCGCTTGCCCACCAGCCCACCCCACGACCCCCTCCCCTTCCTTCACCGCCAACCCCTTTCCCTCCCCTCCACGCCAGCCCCCTCCCCTCCCCTCACCTCTAGCCCCCACCCCGCCTCTCTCTATTTCTCTCTCTCTCTCTGTCTCTCTCTCTCTCTCTCTCTCTCTCTCTCTCTCTCCCCCTCCCTCTCTCTCTCTCTTTCTCCCTCCCCTCTCTCCCCTCCCCTGCCTACCCACCAGCCCACCCCGCGACCCCCTCCCCTTCCCTCAGCGCCAGCCCTCTCCCCTTCCCTCACCGCCAGCCCCCTCCCCTCCCCTCACCACCAGCCCCCTCCCCTCCCCTCACCTCCAGCCCCCACCCCACCTCTCTCTCTCTCTATCTCTCTCTCTCTCTCTCTCTCTCTCTCTCTCTCTCTCTCTCTCTCTCTCTCTCTCTCTCTCTCTCTCTCTCTCTCTCTCTCTCCCCTCCCTCTCTCTCCTTCCCCGCCTGCCCACCAGCCCACCCCGCGACCCCCTCCCCTCCCCTCACCGCCAACCCCCTCCCCTCCCCTCACTGCCAGCCACCTCCCCTCTCCTCACCACTAGCCCCCTCCCCTCCCCTCCCCTCCCTCTCTCTCTCTCTCTCTCTCTCTCTCTCTCTCTCCCCTCCCTCTCTCTCCTTCCCCGCTTGCCCACCAACCCACCCCGCGACCCCCTCCCCTCCCCTCACCGCCAGCCCCCTCCCCTCCCCTCAGCGCCAGCCCCCTCCCCTCCCCTCACCACTAGCCCCCTCCCCTCCCCTCACCTCTAGCCCCCACCCCGCCTCTTTCTCTCTCTCTCTCTCTCTCTCTCTCTCTCTCTCTCTCTCTCTTCCCCCTCCGCCCTCTCTCTCTCTTCCCCCTCCCCACCCCCGACCCTTCCCCTCCCCACCCCGCCAGCCCTACAAAACCCCCTTCTCTCTCTCAGTGACCCTCGCAGTCCCCGCATGGCTCTCTCTCTCTCTCCCTCTCTCACAAAGTCCATGAGGCCCCGTTTGGTGAAGGATGTTACAAGCAAGTTTACTAGATATGAAGCATGCACATCAATGGGCCTCTTCCTTGGTCTCGAGATAATCAACTTATACAACTGGAGAAGGTAACTTGAATTCTCAAGAGGCAAAGGGCTTGGAATATGAAGAACTTCCACCATTACTGCAGGAGTCTATGAAAAATGAAGAAGTAAATGGGCTTTCTACTAGTATTGATCCTACCTCTACCTATCACTCCAATGTCACGAGCAGCATAAAATGAGGGTCTCAGCTTGTAAAGAAAAGGGTAAAAGTGTAAGTGGGTAAAAGTGTAAATAGGTCAAAGTGGACGGGAGAAATGACTGTTGCCGCCAACCATTCATGACGACCGCCTATTTTTGAGGATCCAATTCAAATCAAGTGGAATATTTGATCTACCCCTCCAATCTTGGGCATTTAACCGGCGCATGATCAGTGGACATGAGGAATCGGCAAAGCCCTCTTGGCCTATTGGAGCCTATAAAAGCTATGGATTTTTGTTCATTGGGGTACATATACATTCAGATACACACATTTACATACGTATGTATAGAGGTCCTCTCTTTGCACTTTGTGTCTTCAAGCCTATTGTAGAAAGTCACTCTATGGTGAGGATAGAGAGCATGGGCTTCCCATCAGAGGGTTAATAGCACTATAGTGTGAAGAGAGTGGCTTGGTTTTGTCATTTAGTGTGAGTCATTGGTATTTCATGCTCTTTCCCTTAGAGGAGGTTTTCATACTTTGTATTGATCAGTGCTAGTCTGCATTTAGTTCTGTCCATTGTACGGATTGGAAGAATCCCTTGTATTGATGTTGGTTAGTTCTAGAGTGGCATGTTAACCCATAGCATGAAATTTTGAGCATCTCTTTTGCCTATGTTGTAATCATCTGATTCGAACTAAGGAGTGGATGGTCTTCCATTATTGTCATTTTGTCATTAATACTTTCTTGAGTGTTCACAACTCTGTGCGATAACTGATATCTGCCTGCTCACAAAAGTTTTAAAGGGTATATTTCCCTAAGGAGAACCTCCCTTGAGTAGGTGAAGTACTGGAATACTTGTTGCATGCTCCTGTTAAAAGTAGATACCCCAGTACCTCCTCTACAGTTTGGCACACCCGGTGGGATACTTGCATCTCTGTGAGAGGCCCTGAGGATCCTCTTTTTCAGTATTTTTGACCTATTTCATTTGCAAGTAGGTACATGACCCATACACGAGCGGATAAGGAGCCTCTTCGTGTATGAAGGAGCCTTAACAAGTTAGCCATAACCACGACTAGTGAGCCTACCTCCCCTCTACCCTCCTTGAATTTATCTATTGATCTGGGTACGACAGCATTGTCAAAGGAGAAGCATAGGAGAACCTTAGAATTCTCCTCAGATACATCAGAAGGAACACCACTGCAAATGGAGGATCTCTCTCATTTACTCTCCCGACTCAATATTAAGTTCCCTACCTTCAAGGGACAAGTTTATGAGGATGCTGATGATCATGTGAGCAGGTTCTTCTCCTTATGCCGTGGGCAAGGTTTGCAGAATAGAGAGGATGCAATGTTGGCACTCTTTCCATCCACATTGGAAGGTCTTGCAGATAAATGGTATAGTCAATATGCAGATGGCCATTTTGCTACATGGGAGGCTCTGAAGATGGCATTCTCAGAGACATTTTGACCAAGTAATTTCTCGGAAAGAGCTCTAGATCAGCTAGAGAACCTAAAGCTAAGATCAGGTGAATCCTTCCATGAACTTCACACTAGGACAAAAGCACTTGTTGCACGTCTACCACATGCTCCAGGTGATTTCTTGGTTAAGAAATGGATAGAAATGGCTCTGCCGAGGTCATCTCAGCAGAAGCTCCGTGAGTCTCTTAGATTGGATGCAACCCTCAATGATTTTGTTGCAGTAACATCCCGCATCGAGGAAGCTAGGCAACATTTTGAAGGGGACACACAATCGAATTATGCAGCAGAACTAGACCCTATTGGTCAACTGAGGAAGGAACTGGAGGCATTGAGAATGCAACAAAATCAACAAGAAGAGAAGGTCTTGCCACCATTGCATCGCACTGATGATGAAGTAGCCCAACTTCGCCGTGAGTTAGAAGATTTGCGGACCACTTAGGATATAAGGAGACAGATTTGGTGCACAATGTGTACCAACAATGGACATTCCAATGCTAATTGCCCTAATAAGGTGAGCTGTCAATTTTGTGGAAAGGATGGTCATGAGGCTAGAGATTTTTACTACCTCAAGGGTACACAGCAACGAGGTAATCCTCCAGCTTTGGATTCATATTATGCTAGCACATCAAATGCACCTAATAGAGAGGAAAATCGTACGACAAAGCCTAGATATAATAGACCATTGATGTGCTATCGTTGTGGTGAGTATGGCCATATGCAAAATAGGTGTTCCCTTCCAGAAGATGCACCTCCTTGTCAAGATTGTCCAGAGGCCAAGGATCACTATACCAAAGACTGCCCAAGAAGTCGTCCTGCCCCAATCCACATGATTGCAGTCTCTCCACAAGAAGAAGGTATGAACACTCAGTCTTATGTTGTTTCATCCTCTATAATGCCCATGATGACTAGAGCTAGACAAGCAGCAACAATCCGTAGAGAGGAACAAAAAGGATTCGAGGATAAAGAGGAGGAAAAGAAGTCTGGATGGAAGGGCCAAGCAGAAATTGAAGAAGCTTATGAAAGGATGGCTACTTCTCTAAGGGACCAACCAACAAGTCTGCAAGAAGACACTCATGAGGTAAACATTGAACAGATCTTGAAAGGTATTCATCACAAGGTTAGTTTGTACGAACTTATAAGGATGGATTCAAAAATAAGAAGTGACTTATTGAAGATTATACACTCTGCTCACTTGATCCAATCACCCAGTATAGATGGTTTCATGGTTGATTTTCCCTCTGCAACCTTGGCAGACTACCAAAGCTCAAGATTATCTGTTTGTATAAAGGATGAAGCCCTCACGGGTGTGATCATAGATGGAGGCTCTGGTATCAATTTGATGCCAGATTTCACAATGAAGAAACTAAATTTGAACCCCACCAAGATGGCACCATTCACAGTTACACTAGCAGACCAACATCACGTTGTGCCTCTTGGCATTATTGAAAAGGTACTGATGATAATACAAGGTTGCCACATTGTTCAAGATTTTGTTGTTATTGCACTTCCATAGGAGACTTCCTACCCTTTACTTCTGGGGAGAGCTTGGCTGAGGCAAGCAAAAGCTTTGCAAGATTGGGGGAAAGACAAACTATGGATTTCAACTAGCACCAATAGTCAATTGCAACTACACTTGGAAGAGGGATTCGACTCAAGGAAAACTACTGGATACATTGTGGAAACTCAGGTAAAGCCCCCTCTACCCCAAGAAGAAGATACATTATTAAATTGGATAAAGGAAAGTGCAGAGTGCTGCACGGTGGAAATCAATGAAATAGAGGAAGACGTTGCAGATAAGGTAATTACAAGAAAATTCCATGAAGATCACAAGGTGTTGGAGAATGAGAATTTGCAAGAAAATACAAGCTTTGAAGAGGCAACAAATATAGAAGTATCTGGGATGAAAAGTTATGAACCCAAGTGAAGAAAAGATCTTCCTTTTTCAGATATACCTCAAGGATGGACAGAAGAACATGTTGCAGAATATAAACTGAAGTCCACTCCTGCATATAGTGGAGATGATTTCTCAAACAAGACTAGTCCTGAAACATTGGTTCAAGAAGTAAATTTAGGGGATGAAGAGAACCCTCAAGTAGTTCACTTGGCCTCTTGGTTGTGGCATTATCCTCCTTTACTACAGAAGGTAACTTCTTTACTTTTTGCTTACAAAAGTGTCTTCGCATGGTCCTACAAAGATCTAACAGGGATACTAGAGGAGCTTGGGTTACATTGGATACCCTTAGTTGAGGGAGCTGCGGCTGCAAGAAGTAGGCCATATCGACTCAATCCGAAGTATGCAGAGGCGGTAAAAGTGGAAATTACAAAATTGGAAGAAGCAGGTATAATTGTTCTAGTAGAACATTCTAGGTGGCTTTCTTCTATGGTTATTGTGCCCAAGAAAAGTAGTGGAAAAATAAGAGTCTGTGTTGATTTTCGTGCCTTAAATAAGGTGACTGTTCAAGATGGTTTTCCGTAGCCCTTTATAGAGCAAGTCTTGGAGGAAGTAGCTGGTCACACTTTGTATAGCTTCTTGGATGGTTTTAGTGGCTACAATCAGATAATGATCCATCCTGATGATAGGGAAAAAACACCCTTTGTTACTCCATGGGGCACTTATGTCTATACTCGCATGGCTTTTTGTTTGAAGAATGCACCAGCTTCATTTAATAGAACAATGTATCTGATATTGGGCAAGTGGTTAACAACCTTTCTCTGCATTTTCATGGATGACTTTTCAGTATTTTCAGGTACATATAGAAGAGCAGCAGTTCAAGATTTCCATGATCATTTGGAAAATCTAAAAGAAATTTTTGAGCAATGTCTCAAAATAGGTTTGAAATCGAATCGTGATAAATGTCACTTTTTGGTCACCAAGGGTACTCTTCTTGGTCACATAGTATCTGCGGAAAGGATAACTGTTGACCCTGCAAAGGTTACTGCTATTCTTTCCATGCCAATCCCACAAAGCCCAAAGGAAGTGCAAAGTTTCTTGGGCCATGCTGGATATCACAGAAGATTCATTCGGATGTATTCAGAAATAGTTAAGCCCTTGTCAAGGCTTACCAATAAAAAGGTCCCTTTCTCATGGAGTGCTGAAGCTGATAAAGCATTTTGTGAACTAAAATTGAGGCTATGTACTGCTCCACTTTTAAGTGTTCCTAATTGGTCATTGGAATTTCATGTGCATACAAATGCGAGTCTTCATGCTGTTGGTGCAGTTCTAGCTCAACCATCATCACACAAGGTTGATAGACCTATCTCCTATGCCAGTAGACTACTCAACCAAGCCAGAAGGAATTATAGTACAATGAAAGGGAAGGTTTGGCTATTGTTTTTGCTGTTCAAAAGTTTCGACATTATCTTCTTGGTGTACATTTTATAGTTATATCGGACCATCAACCCTTGAAGTACTTGATAAACAAGCCTAGAGTAGCTGGAAGGATTTCGAGATGGTTACTTTTGTTTCAAGAATTTAATTTTGATATCCATATTAAGCCAGGAAAAGAGCACTACATGGCAGATCAGGTGTCAAGGACTGCAATGAGCGAGAAGGCAACAGGTATTAAGGATGAACAAGTGGATAGTAATCTCTTCCTAGTGGCAATTCAGACTGACTGGTATGACGAAACTCTCCAGTTGCTCACTACTGGAAAAATTCCAGAACACTTGACACCTATAGAAAAGAGAAGATTACTCCTGAAAGCCAAAGCATATTCTCTTATAAATGAAAATTTATATAAATATTATGAGGATGGTATCTTAAGAAAGTGTGTTTATCCAGAGGAGGTAACCCCTTTGCTTGAGGCAACACACAGTGAATGGCATCTAAAGGGGGAAGAATTGGCTCAGAGAATCATCCACAAGGGACTATGGTGGCCTCATATTTATAAGGATGCGATCAAGTTTGCTAAAGAATGCCACATTTGCCAAAGATGTGCTTCAACGCCGACCAGATTGAATTTCCAACCATTAGTCATATCTACAAGATGGCTCCCATTTGAACAATGGGGTCTTGATTTCATAGGACCAATTAGTCCAACTGGTCAACCCGGGGGTAAGAAGTATATTTTGATGGCCACATGCTACGCAACGAAATGGATTGAGGCTAAGGCTACTATAGATTGCACAGCTTTAACAGTAGCTAAGTTTTTGTATAAACATATTTTTTCAAGATTCGGGTGCCCACTGGAAATCACTAGTGATAAGGCCACACATTTTGTAAATCAATTGCTCCAATTCATATTTGACACATACAAGGTTTTTCATAAAAAATCTTGTGCCTACTATCCAAGGGCAAATGGCCAAGCAGAGAGCTCCAATAAGATTTTGATTGGATTGCTTCACAAATTATCCTTCGATCATCAAAGCTTCTAGCCAGAAGCATTGATCCGAGCAGTTTGGGCTTTCAAAACTACAAGAAGGGGAACCACAGGTGAGACTCCATTCCACTTAGTATATGGAAAAGAGGCATTAGCCCCATTTGAATTCACTATCAGAAAGGAAATGGGAACCAAAACCATTGGAATTGAACCTCCCATTCAGATATTGGTGGCATTAGAAGAATACACAGAAGGGGCAATGCAAAAACTTCAGGTAACACAAGAAGAGCGCAAGAGATTGCATGACAGGTATCTGAGTTCCAATGAAGATCAAGTAGGATCCATGGTTTTAGTGCATCAGGTTCCAGCAATTTCAACCAAATTGGCACCCAAATGGATAGGAC
>CM035406.1:149630051-149792551 GCA_020310875.1 Ceratopteris richardii | reverse complement strand
TCCTACCTCTACCTGTCACTCCAATGTCACGAGCGGCATAAAATGAGGGTCGCAGCTTGTAAAGAAAAGGGTAAAAGTGTAAATTGGTAAAAGTGTAAATAGGTGAAAGTGGAGGGGAGAAATGACTGTTGCCACCAACCATTCATGACGACCGCCTATTTTTGAGGATCCAATTCAAATCAAGTGGAATATTTGATCTACCTCTCCAATCTTGGGCAATTAATCGGCGCATGATGAGTGGACGTGAGGAATCGGCAAAGCCCTCTTGGCCTATTGGAGCCTATAAAAGCAATAGATTTGTGTTCATTGGGGTACATATACATTCAGATACACACATTTACATATGTATGTATAGAGGTCCTCTCTTTGCACTTTGTGTCTTCAAGCCTACTGTAGGAAGTCACTCTGTGGTGAGGATACAGAGTGTGGGCTTCCCACTGGAGGGTTAAAAGCACTATAGTGTGAAGAGAGTGGCTTGGTTTTGTCATTCAGGGTGAGTCACTGGTATTTCATGCTCTTTCCCTTAGAGCAGGTTTTCATACTTTGTATTGATCAGTGCTAGTCTGCATCTAGTTGTATCCATTGTACGGATTGGAAGAATCCCTTATATTGATGTTGGTTAGTTCTGGAGTGGCATGTTAACCCATAGCATGAACTTTTGAGCATCTCTTTTGCCTACGTTGTAATCATCTCATTCGAACTAAGGAGTGGATGGTCTTCCATTATTGTCATTTTGTCATTAATACTTTCTTGAGTGTTCACAACTCTGTGCCATAATTTATATCTTCCTGCTCACACAAGTGTTAAAGGCTATATTTCCCTAAGGAGAACCTCCCTTGAGTAGGTGAAGTACTGGAATACTTTCTGCATGCTCCTGTTAAAAGTAGATAACCCAGTACCTCCTCTACACTTTCTCTTATACATAGTTTTCCTTAATTCTTTCATCTTCACGTTCAAAATTCCATTAGAAAACATGATGCTAATAAGGTCTAGAGAGAGAATATAAAACTTGTCAACCCAAAATGTTTCTTACATGTATAAAATGACATAATTATTCATTCTAAGCATTATCCCCACAATGAAATTCAAAAAGTTCAAAATGAACTATTTCACTAGAAAAGAGGCCTATTACAATTGTCCCCCCCCTAAGAACCTTGTGCTCAGAGTTGGAAAGAAGGATAATGATTTAGGAAATCATCTAAGTTCACCCAACTCGAATCTTCTACTGGGTATGAGTGCCATTTCACTAAAATTTCTACTATAGATCTATTTCTAAGAAATCTTTCCTTTGTTTCTAATATTATTTTAGGTTGAAGCTCAAAAGAGCCATCATCTTTTAGCTTATAATTGTCCTGCAAAACATAAGCAACATTAGATACATATCTTTTAAGTAAGCTAACATGAAATATAGGATGCACATTTAAATGTTCAGGTAATTCCAACAAATAAGCAAGAGATCGAATCTTTTTCAAAACTTTAAAAGGACCTGCATATCAAGGAGAAATTCTATGATCCTTCCCTAGCAACAAGTTAGATCGGTGAGGATTAACTTTAAGAAATACCATGTCATCAACTTGAAATTCGAGTGGTCTTCTCTTTAAATCATAGAATTTCTTTTGTCTTTTCTGAGCTTCTTTTATGTGTTTCTTAATTTTCCGAAGCTCTTCATCCATTTTATCAAGCATTTCTTTGGGCACTTCTACTTTATTTGGAAAACCCAAAAATGAAGGTTGAGCCAAACAATTATAACTATACATATCTTCAAATGGAGTCATTTTTATAGATGCATGTGATGCACATGTATGCAAACTCAACCAAAGGTAAATATTCACTCCAGTTATCCTACTTTTCATTCACATACATACGCAACATATCTTCAACTACCCCGTTAACCCTCTCAGTTTCCCCATTTGTTTGTGTATGGAAAGTTGTACTCATACGAAGTTGAGTTCCAATCCATTCAAATGTTGCTCTCCAAAATTGTGATATAAATCTAGAATCTCTATCAGAAATTATGTTTTTAGGCATTCCATGAGATCGAAAAATTTCTTTTACAAAGGTTCTTGCAACATTCAATGCAGTATCAATCTTTTTCATAGGAAAGAAATGTGCCCTCTTCGTAAGCCGATCGACTACAACAAATATGGTATCATGCTTACTTCTTGTCATAGGTAGCTTAGTGATAAAGTCCATAGAAATACAATCCCACTTCTGATTTGGAACATCCAAAGGTTAGAGCATTCGAGGCATCCTCTTAAACTCAAATTTTACCTGTTGGCACTTCAAACATTAACTTAAATAATTTTGAATATCCCACTTCATACATGGCCAAAAGTAAGAATACTTTGTTTTAACATAGGTCGTTGAATAATTTGGATGTGCAAAAAAAGGTGCATCATGACAATCATGCAATATTTTAACTTTTAATGGAGATTTAGAAGATATGCATAGCCGATTCTTACAATACAATGTTCCATTCTACAAATGAAATTTTTCCTCATACATCAATCCCCTGTTCGAATTCAAAGAATTCAAAATACGTGCATAAAAAAGATCCTATTCTATCTCTTCTTGAATTTGATTGAGAAAATTAAAATTTATTAGAGAAACAAGATTACATAAAGGTCTCCAAATCAATGCATCAACAACCTTATTTTCCTTACCAGCCACATACTTGATGTCAAAATCATACTCACTTAATAATTCAATCCAACACTTCTACCCGTTGTTACACAATGGTTGTGTGAAGATGTATTTTAGACTCTGATGATATGTTTCCAATTCAAACTTAACCCCTAACAATGGATGTCTCCAATGCTTAAGTGCATGCACAACAACAAGAATTTCTAAATCATGACTAGGATAGTTAAGTTCATGTTTTCTTAATTTCTTGGACGCATATGCAACCACCCTACCATCCTGTGAAAGAACACATCCTATTTGACTAACGCTTGCATCACATGCAACCACAAAAGGCTTTCCCATTTTTGGTATTTTTAAAACACAATTTTCAATGAACATTTGTTTCAATGTTTCAAATGATTTTTGATAGGCATCACTCCACGAAAATCCTACATTCTTTTTAATCAATTCTGTGAGAGGAGTAGCTATCTTAGAGAAATCCTTAATATGTGCTCTTTCATATTGTGCCAACCCAAGAAAACTTCTAACATCCCTTACAGTCTTAGGAATCGGCCAATCAACTATTGTTTTTACTTTGTCTTCATCTATAAGGATTCCTTCTTTAAATATTACTCTTCCTAAATACACAAGTTTATCCTTAGCAAAGAAATATTTACTCTTTTTCTATACAATTTTTGTTCTCTAAAAGTTTGCAAGGTTTTCTTCAAATGTACCGCATGTTTAGAATCATCTTTAGAGTATACAAATATATCATCAAGAAATACTAAGATGAATTCATGTAGGTGATCATGAAAAATATTATTCATCAAGCACATAAATGTGGTAGGAGCATTTGCTAATCCAGAAGGTAGAACCGTAAACTCATAGTGACCATATCATGTTTGAAAAGTTGTCGTAGGAATATCCTGAGTTTTGATCCTAATTTGGTGATATCCAGATCTTTAGTCAATCTTAGTGAATACAGTCACTCTGCTTAATTGACCTAATAAGTCATCTATATAAGGAAGTGAATACTTATTCTTAATTGTTCTTTTATTCACCCCCTATAGTCAATGCATAATCTATAAGAGCCGTCTTTCTTCTTCTGAAATAAAACAGGTGCACCTCAAGGTGAGACACTAGGTCTTATCAAGCCTTTATTTAGAAGATCATCTAATTGAATCTTAAGCTCCTTTAATTCCTCAATGTTAAATCTATAGGGTGCTCTAGAATATGGTTCAGTCCCTAGATATATGTCAATGGCATGGTCAATTTGCCTAGGTGCAGGTATACTAGGCAACTCTTCTCGAAATACATCTACATATTCTTTCAAAAGATTTTCTACATAATTCGAAACACTTTTCTCATTATTGTTTTCATGCCCGTTGTTTACAGGCACTCTAAATGTTCTACAACCATTATGTATACCTTTAATTATCTGCATAGCAGAAATAAGGATAGGTTTAGGGTTATATGCATCACCTAGAATATGAATAGATTCATCATATAACTTTAAAGTGATCGTTCTTTGTTCACAATTAATCATCGTGCAATTTTTAACTAACCAATCCATGCCTATGATTGCATCACTCTGTTTCATCTCAATTACATGGAAACTCCCAAAAAGCACCTATCACAAAGGGTAAATTCAAGGTTTTCAATATATCCTTTCGTGTAGTGTAATCAATGATTAGCCATCTCTATAGGTTTGGTTATCTGCATATTTAGAGCTATCCCTAGATTCTGTACTAATTTGAAAGATAGAAAACAATAGGTACTACCCGAATCAATAAAAAATATGATTTTATGTGTAGAAATCATACTCAAAATCATGATTACAGAAGCCTTTGGGAAAGAACTAACCACCATGTATCTTAAAGTAGAGTCAAGGCACTTAGCTCCATCATCTGCTTCCTCAATAATTGTACCCTCCTCGATGATGTTTATCGCTTTTGATTGTGTGGGTTGAAAGACTGCCTTATTTGGTCACTCATATGTCCGATGCCCTTGCTCCCCGCAACAAAAACACAGAACAAGTCTTTTTGCCCTCTCAATAAAATCAGGATCTTGTTGCCACTGGATTGGTTGATGCCTCCTTTGATTTTCCACCAGAGCAAGATTCTTGCCTTGGTTATTTGAAGATGGAGTCTTCTTTGAACTGTTCATGTTCATTGCAACAGGTCTTTGTGGCCTATGTTCTATTGCGATGAATCTCCTTCTATTTGCCTTCTGCAAATTGAACTTCTCCATCTTCTCAAAGTTCTCGGCCATCGCAATAGCATCAAGAAAATCAATGCATCTAGATCCCTTGACTTGATAGGGAAGTTCTTCAAGAAGTCCTTCAATAAAATTACTCTTTAGAGTGTTAGCACTAACCTTTAATGCATATTTATGAAGACATACGAACTTCTCTTTGTACTCATCAACATATAAGCTATGCTTATCGCTTTCGTGTTGTCGAAAATTGTAGAACTCCATCTTCTTCTCCATATGGTAGTGTGGAGAACAATAGGGTTTTTCAGCTTGTTCTCTAAATTCCTTCCATAGAACTCAACCAGAACACGTTCGAGTCTACATATATGACTTCCACCATATCTTCGTGATCTCACACAGGTGTAGGATGCCAAATCTTTTGCCCTCTAAGAGAAAAACCGTGAGGAATTAGCTTAAGTTAATGAGAGACACTTTTATTCAATTTTGCAATCTCCACGATAGTGTTAGAGAGGTCTGAGGACCAAATCCACCTCCAAATGCCACTTTTCAGCCCTCCAAGTTTCAAAATTCTAGAGAGAGAGTAAAATCAAGGAATTTTCTTACAATGAACTAAATGTAGGATCCTGAACGATGTACTCAATTCACAATTCATAAAAATTTCACACATGCACTTTTATTCTCGTATACTTGCTCTACCTCTCTCTCATACACATTTTTCCTTAATTCTTTCATTTTCACCTTCAAATTTCCATTAGAAAACATTATGCGAATAAGGTCTAGAGAGTGAATATGAAACTTTTCAACCCAAAAGTTTTCCTAGATGCATAAAATGACCTAATTATTCATTCTAAGCATTATCCCCACAATGAAATTCAAAAAGTTCAAAAGGAATTATTTCACTAGAAAAGAGGCCTATTAGAAAAAACCTGCCTTTGAAAGTATATTTCCTCCCATCCTCTTCTTATTCATCTCCTTTGTTGGATACTTGATCTCCAAGGGTCAATTTTTTTTAACCATTTAACACATCTTTGACCATACAAGTGTCATTAACACATTGTGTGTGTGTGTGTATGTGTGTGTGTGTGAGTGTGTGTGTGTGTGCTTGGAGTATATAGAGAAATTGAGAAAATAAGGGGCTACTATGCATAGTACTAGGGACCATCCTTGTGCTAGTATATTTTGCTAGAGATGTGCATGACCACACTTGGGGCTCCTTCTCCCCCTTGTATATATTCCTATAGCCCTAATGGATTATGGTTTTTACTACGTTATAAAATTACCAATATAATCTCTATTTTTCTCGTAAGCTTTGGATACCTCACACTATTCATGAGCATTGTTTATTCTTGAACTCTAGGAATCGGTATCAAAGTACTTCATTCCTTGTTGAGGCTCATTTCCAACACCCCACTAGTCACAATGTTAGAATTCTACAAACGTTTCTGAGCATACGAATAGTGGGGTGTAATTTGAATATTTTTTTAAGGTATTTTTGCAATTCAATAGTCAGTTTAATCTTGTTCAGCTAATGCACTATCATATTAACTATGTAAGCAATTTAGTCTTTGTTTATTGCTTTTCATTGTAGTCTTTGATCATTAGAGGCATCCAAAAGTGTAGGTTGTTCTAGCAATCATGCATTGGGAAGCTCTATTCCAGCTATTTCTAGATATGGTCAACTTTTTTCACTAAGGTCCAATTACTAGCCATGATGTATTTTGCATGTTGGTTATTGGCTAGTTTTTGGAACAATTCACAACCACCATGCAAAATACATCATGGTTGTTGATTATTGCAATGCAAAACATTTACAACCAACATGCAAAAAACATTATGGTTGGTAAGAACATGAAGCAACTACTATGCATAGTAGGTGGGACAATCATTGGGCTATTGTATTTTGGTAGAGATGTGCATGAGCACACTTGAGGGTATAGAGGAAACGTTTTATCACTTTAGTAAGTTCCCTCTCCATTTTGTATATATTCTCATATCCCTAATGGAGTACATGTTTTACTTTATCATAGACGTACCAATATACTCTCTATTTTGCTCCTAAGCTTTCGATTCCTCACACTATTGATGAGAATTTGTGATCCTTGAACTCTAGTGATTGGTATCAAATTATTTCATTGCTTGTTGAAGTTCACTGCAAACACCCAACGCACACTCCTAGACGTGTACAAACTTCTTCAAGCATACTCATGGTGGGGTGTAATTTGAATAATTTATAGAGGAATTTTTGCAAACACCCTACTCACACTCTTAGACTTGTACACACTTTGCCGAGCATACTCATGCTAGGGTGTAATTTGAATACTTTATACTCAATTTAATCTTGTTCTTTAACAATGCACTATCACATTGATTGTGTAAGCAATTTCATCTTTCTTTGTTGATTTTTATTATAGTCTTTGATGAACACTAGAAGTATCCAAATGTGTACATAATTCTAGCATGCATGCATTGGCAAGCTCCATTTCAATAGTTTTTAGAAAATATTCAAGTTCTTGCACTCAAGTATAATTACGAGATATAATGTATTTTGCATGTAGGTTGTTGACTATTTCCAAAAATAGTTCACAACCAACATGCAGAATACATCATGGTTGACTATTTCAATGCAAAACCTTAAACACAAACATGCAAAATACATCATGGATGGTAATTGTATCGCAATACAAAAATTTGACTATTTTCAAAAATAGTTGAAATATAGCACCCCATCAATAAACAACATGCAAAATACATCATGCTTGTTAATTTTACAAGTACGAACCATGATGTAATTTTCATGTTGGTTGTTGATTCCAACTAATCTTTATGTCCATATATGGGACTACAGCTACAAGTTGCAACTCAATTGTTGAATATGGTACACAATGTTAAAATACATCATATCATATTTACAATGTTTGAAATTAAGATAATGGAAGGGATATAGAGGATATTATAAAATCCATTTCACATGCATGTCCTATTTGGATCCCACTATCTATTATTTTTGATAACTTGAAATTTGGATTTCATCTCATGGGTATAAATTGAAACCATGGCACATTGAGGTATGACTTCAAAGAGTGAAGAAAATGATATTCATCCAAGACAATGAAGCCCTTCTGGATTTTGCAATGCATGAAAATAACACAACCACCATAATCTTGATGAATTTCAGGAGAGAAACAAAGGAATAATATTGATCAGTCTCTACATTTAGGATCATCAGAAAGCGATGATATTGAAAAGTGTAAACATTAATGAGTAGAACAGAGCAATGAAAATTCTATAGTACGCACTTTATCTTGATGTGCATATGCAACATTTATACAATAGGGAGAAAAGAAGAAATTGAGAAATTACTTCCTAAAAAATAGGATTCATGTGAAAATTGAAAACCATCGTAGGTTGGCAGATAAGCTTGCATTGAGATTTCTTAGTTTGAATGCCAATAAAAGGTGGAGAGAGATATTTATTAAAACTCTATTGAGCTCATTAACATCTCCTTTCTTCATGAAACTAGATGTTTCTTTGAATGTAAAAAAAAAATAGTTCATGGACAAATAGAATGGGTTTAAAGCATGTTTGATATATGTTTATTATTTCAAAGCCCTCTCTCCTTTGATTCTCTAACTCTCTTATCATACAATATAACATATGTTATATTAAAAGAACATGTAAATGAAAATTTAATGGATATATCCATGGAGATACATGAATTGATAGATTTAAAAGCCCCATGGGATAATCGCTTAGTATGTATTTAGCTACCTAACACTCTCAATCTAAAATCTATTAGTTAAGCCACTTGCTCATGGAAATATTTCCATAAGAAAATTATCTTTCATCTTAACCAGATATACAATGGTTTCCATTAATATCTTATTCCATAGTGAGCTCAAATGCATTAGATTCTCAGTTGTGTCTTCCTCTTACATGCTCAAGATTCCATGAGACCTATTTTTGTCCACAACATAAGAATCAATATAAGATTTAAAACACATCAATTCTTTTCCTTGTAGGAATAGACGGTTCCAATTTAACATGTAGATAAACTTTGAGCTATGGCTCTAAATATATTAGACTATGACTTTCCATTGAGTGCATACCGTTGTGCATGCCTATAAAGGCTATCTAGTAAAGAATTCAAAAAGCATAATTACTGAAAGAATATAATAGGCCTTTTGATAGTAAAATAATTCATTTTGGGCATTCTGTTATACATTATGGAGAAAATATTTAGAATGAATAACTAGGCCATTCTATGCATATGGGAAACATTTAGGGATGACAAGTTTTATATTCTCTATAAACCTTATTTACATCATGTTTCGTGGTTGAAAATTGAATGCGAAGATGCAAAACATTAAGAGAAATGTTGTATGATAGAAAGCTAGAGCATACATAGTAGAATAAAAGTGTTGTAGTGACAAATTTGTGAATCATTTGAGGCTCTACATCTACTTGACTGTAAGACAATGCCTTGATTTTATTTTCTCTCGAGAATTTCTTAACCTTAAGGGGTCAAGAGTAATGTTTGGAGCTAGATGATATAGGGAAATTCTAACACTATTGTGAAGATTAAAGAGCTTATCATTTTTGCCTCTAACAAGCCTTTTAGCCTTTTGCATTATTTCTAAGTTACACGCTTCTCTATTTCTATTCCAATCCATGATTTTGATGCATACTTGTTCTCATTCTCACTTCTAGATGTCTTCGGATATGTCCTTTTGTTGCTATTCTTGTAGTTTTGAAAGGTATCACTAAATAAAGCACTTGACTACTACAAATGCATGTTTTTGCATATGTTTCCCTTGCAACATGGGGAGAGATGAATTTCGCTAAATTTGGTGGATCACACTTTTCTTTGTGAAGGATCCTCTCTTTTTTAATGAATATTACTATCTCTAGAGTGAAGGATCCACTCTTTCTTAACGAATATTACTATCTCTTTTTTAAAGAATATTACCTTGTGATTAAGAGTGAGACTAAGAGTGAGGCTATTATTGAAAGTGTGAGTGTGAATGAGATTGTGATAGATCCGGGGTGGTCATGAGGTTGTGCATTCATGAAGAAGCTATTTTTTAAAACTATTATATTGGTTAATTCAAATCTATAATACCTTAACTTCTCTTTCACTAGGTCGTATCTTGTCTAATCTTAGGTGTTAGATTTTCTTTTATCTTGTGCAAGTTATATTTCTCTCTTCTATAATTCCTGAGTGATCAAGTGCTTGTGATTGGGGATAGTTCGTGATTGAGGAAGTGTCACAAAGAATGATGGTGTTTACATAAATTCACAGCCATTATTATATTTGAAAAGTTGCAATATATAACCACATATTATTTTCAATGTTTTGAAACAGCGAAATGTTCCATGTTCACAAATTGGAGACCGTCAAGGACGTGTTGAATCATCCGTTGGCTCTCTATAATCAGTGATCATCAAAAACCATTAGACGAGACCATTAGACGAGTTATTTTATTACCATGAGATAGATCATGAGTTGTTCGCTTTCTGTTAAAAGAAGAAGAAGGTTACAATGCAATCTTGTATAGTGTTAAAAAAAAGTAATGATATAGCACCGTATACCTAATTTTCTTTATATGTTACTACCAATACATGCTAACAAATCGCTCTAGGGGTGTTCTAGTGAAGAATAATGAACCTCCAATGTACGTCGGTTCAACAAAATGCATAAAAGGGAGTAATCCAAAAGGGCATAACACTGCAAAAAGCATATTCCAAACAAGAAAATAGCCTCATACACCCAATTGTCTTTTGTTGCTTTGTGTGAAATTCATATACTTTGATTGCAACTGAAATTGAGTCTCAAAATGGAACTACTATCACCTAAATCAACCATAAGATCTCAGAGGTACACTCATTGATTAAATAATATGAAAGCCATTGTGTATTCAGATCCACAAGTAGAATTGGTGACAGTGGATTGCTTTTTTCTTAGCCTAGAAGTCCAAGATCCGATTAACCTTTCTTTATCATTGTATACACTTTCATGATAATTTCCTTTCGAAAATATAGGCACTCTCAAATCCATATCATACATTTCAGTTCTCGTTAATTTATGAACCGCTAAATAATTTCCTAGTTTATGCTAGCACTTATCACTCTATGCGGGTGTATTCCCCTCATTTCCATCCATTTATTTCTTTGACGATGGCGGCCATCACCGTATGAGGCCCATATGATCTACTTCAATTTTCTATTCATCTACTACTAAACTTCATCTTATTCTTTGAACTATGATATTTGTCATCTCGGCAATTTTCTTTTTACTATCTGATTTATTCATTTTCAACCCCTTAAGGTTTTCTCTATTATTTTTATCTCCATTGGAAATTAATGCTTAGAGAACTATGAGGTCTACTTACATGACTATGGTGTTTCTCTATGTACCGCATATGAAATAGTTCTATACTAAAATAGATGTCCATGATTGCTTCTAGGGTATGTCGTGGTCCTTTTACTTGTATGGTGCAATTCCTTGAAGCTTTGGTATGATGCAATTTTTTGAAGCTTTGGTTTTCTATGGAGTGGTTATCTAAGGTATGTTGTGGTCCTTCTACCTGTATGATTGAATTCATTAATTCTTCTAACTATTAACCACTTTGACCTTCTTCCTCTTTTTCCTTTTTTAATTCGTTCCTCAAATTTATAAACTATGTTTTCATGGCAGCCCATGGATCAAAAGGAAGTACATATTGGTTATTTAGATGCCCAATTTTGTATTCATAAATGTTAAAGTTATTTAGATGCCTAAGTTAGTATTCATAAATTTTTTAGACGCTCAGCCAACAGGGAGAGTCGATATTCTCGTCTGTTCCTTGAGAGTCGACATTCTTGTCCGTTCCTTGGAAGAAAATAGCCTCGTACACCCAATTATCTTTTGGTGCTTTGTGTGAAGTTCATATACTAAATCTACTCAAACAAAGAATGAACTTTGATTGGAAGTGAAACTAAGTGTCTAAATCGAACTAGTATCACCTAATTCAACCATGAGATCTCAGAGGTACACTCATTGATTAAATCGTATGAAAGCCTCTGTGTACTGAAATCCTATTAACCTTTGTTTATCACTGTATACACTTTGATCGTCATTTCCTTTTGAAGAAGATGAGCACTCTCAAATCCCTTAATAATTTCCTACTCTATGCTAGCACTTATCACTATATACCAATATATTTCTTTGAGGATGTTGGTTATCACTATATGAGGCCCATATGATCTGGTTCAATTTTCTTATTCATCAACTACTAAACTTCATCTTATTCTTCGAGCTATAATATCTGTTATCATAGCAATTTATTTTACTATTTGGTTTATTCATTTTCAACCTCTTAACTTTTTTTCTATTTTTTTTATCTTTATTGGAAATTAACGCTTAGAGATTTATGAGGAATACTTACATGCCTATGGTGTTTCTCTATGTACCCTATATGAAATGGTTCTATACTAACATGGGTGTCTACGATTGCTTCTAAGGTATGTTGTGTTCCTTTTACTTGTATGATGCAATTCCTTGAGGCTTTGGTTTTCTATGGAGGACTCTTTCTATGATGAAATTCATTAAAGTTTTGGTTTCCTAAGGTATGTTGTGGTCCTTCTACTTGTATGATCGAATTGCTTAAAGCTTTGATTTTCTATAGATAGTTTTTGTGCGGTGTTTCTCTAGCACATTCAACATTTGCCTTCTTACTAACTATTAACCACTTTGACCTTCTTCCTTTTTGTCCATTTTTAATTGCTTCCTCAAATTTAAAACCTGATTTAATGGCAGCCCATGGATCAAAAGGAAGCACATATTGGTTATTTAGATGCCCATTTTTGTATTCATGAATGTTAAAATTATTTGTTATGGTAGCTCTCATGTAGCTTTTTTCCTCAACCTTAGCCTAAATCTCCCATAGTGGTGTATTTCTTCTCAATATTTTTTCTTCTCTATTCTGGCACTTGCTATTCTCGTAACCTTCCATTTCCAGTGTACTTCATTCGCTTCCATCACTTTCTTTCTCTTACGATGATGCTCGTCACCATATCAAGCCCATATGATCTGCTTCATTTTTCTATCCATCTGCAGAAAATCTACGGTTTTCTAATACTCCATTCTTATTTGACTCTCTCCCATCCTCTTGTTGTTTTGTATCTGATGTTCATCATCATATAAATTTCTTATATTATCTGCTTCAATGTTCTTCAACCACTATATATATAATGTCAGTCTTGAACATTAATGCTCAAAAAGCCTCGCTCCCCAAGAATATTGGTTCATCTCCTATGTTTCATACTTGATTTTTGTACGGACATGGGCAAAAGCGGATTGTTGTCATTCGATATACTATGAAATGAGCATGGGTTTTCTTGTGTTCAACAGACTATGCGCAACAACAAATATACTATGCTCTATGATGTGTGCATGGATTTTCATGTGTTCAAGAAACTTTTGTGCAGGATCAAATATACTATGCTCTACTCTGTGTATACTCTTCTACCCGGATAATTATCTTTCCGATGCTCTATACAACAAATAAGCACCATTGTACTCTTGATCTGCAAACCTTCCCATACGCTCATTACATACGAAAAACTTATCTCAAACTTACACGTCCTTTCGAAGGGATAAAACAACACCCGTACCCATTGACATGTCCTTCTCGGAGATGCATCAATCATATTAAAACCTTTATACATTTAGGGGCGCAACAGTGCAAAACACATGTAATAAAGAGAAAAATGGCATCGTATACCTAATTTTCTTTATATGTTACTACCAATATATGCTAACAACTCGCTCTAGGGGCGTTCTAGTGAAGAATAATGAACCTCCAATTTATGTGGGTTCAACAAAATGCATTAAATGGAGTAATCCAAAAGGGCTTAACACTGCAAAAAAAACATATACCAAACAACAAAATAGCCTCATACACCCAATTGTCTTTTGTTTCTTTGTATGAAATTCATATACTAAATTTACTCAAACAAGAGTGAAATTTGATTGCACGTCAAATTGAGTCTCAAAATGGAACTACTATCACCTAAATCAACCATAAGATCTCAGAGGTACACTCATTGATTAAATCATATGAAAGCCTTTGTGTACTCGAAAAAGATAGGCACCCTCAAATCCATATCATACATTTCAGTTCTCTTTAATCTATGAACCGCTAAATAATTTCCTACTCTATGCTAGCAGTTATCACTCTATGCGGGTGTATTCACCTCATTTCCACCAATTTATTTCTCTGACAATGTTGGCCATCACCATATGAGGCCCATATGATCTACTTCAATTTTCTTATCATCTAGTACTAGACTTCATCTTATTCTTTGAGCTATGATATTTGTTATCTTAAAATTGTCTTTTTACTATCTGACTTAATCATTTTCAACCCCTTAAGGTTTTTCCTATTATTTTTATCTCCATTAGAAATTAATTCTTAGAGAGCTATGAGGTCTACTTTCATGCCTATGTTGTTTCCCTATGTTCCCCATATGAAATGGCTCTATACTAAAATATATGTCTATGATTGCTTCTAAGTTATGTTGTGGTGCTTTTACTTGTATGATGCAATTCCTTGACGCTTTGGTTTTCTATGGAGGACTCTTTGTATGACGAAATTTCTTAAAGCTTTGGGCTTTTAAGGTATGTTGTGGTCCTTTTACTTGTATGATGAAATTCCTTAAAGCTTTGACTTTTTATAGATAGTTTTTGTGAAGTGTTTTTGTAACACATTCAACATGTTCCTTCTTAGTAACTATTAGCCACTTTGACCTTCTTCCTCTTTTTCCGTTTTTATTTGCTTCTTCAAGTTTATAACCTATGTTTTAGCGACATCCCATCCATCAGAAGGAAGTATTTATTGGTTAATTAGATGCCGAATTCTGTATTCATGAATGTTAAAATTATTTGTTATGGTAGCTTTCATGTAGCTTTCTTTTCTTATCCATAGCCTAAATTTCCCATAATGGTGGATTTCTTCTCAATTTTATTTCTTGTTCTTTATGCTGGCACTTGCTATTCTCGTAACGTTTTATTACGATTGTACTTCATTCTCTTCCATCACTTTCTTTCTCTGATGATGATGCTCGTCACCATATCAAGCCCATATGATCTGCTTCATTATTCTATCCATCTGCAAAAAATATATAGTTTCTAATACTCCATTGCTATTTGACTTTCTCCCATCCTCTTGTTCTTCCGTGTCTGATGTTCATCATCATATCAATTTCTAATATTATCTGCTTCAATGTTCTTCAACCACTATACATATAGTGTCGGTCTTGGACACTAATTTGCAGAAAGCCTCCCTCTGCAAGCATATTGCTTCATCTCCTATGTTGCACACTTGATCTCTGTAGGGACATAGGCAAAAGCGGATTGTGGTCTTTCGATATACTATGATGTGTTCATGCTTTTTCTTGTGTGCATGCTGTTTCTTTCGATATACTGTGACCTGTGCATGCTTTTTCTTGTGCATACTATTCAGGTAATCACTTGCTAATGGTCTATGCAACAAATAGGCACCATTGAAGTGGAAAGTGGATATAACATTGAATTCTACTCTGCATTTGAAAAGCTTCCGATATGCTCACTACTTAGGAAAAGTTTATCTGAAACTTACGCGTTTGAAGGGATAAAACAACACCAGTACCCATTGACATGTTTAGGGGCACAATAGTTTTAGGCGCGGCAGTGATATTAAAACATTAACATGTTTAGGGGCACAATAGTGCAGAACACATGTAATAAAGACAAAAACCGCATCGTATACCTTATTTGTGCTAACAAATCCCTCGGGAGGCGTTCTAGTGAAGAGTAACAATCCTCCAGTTTATGTGGATTCAAGAAAACGCATAAAAGGGAGTAATTCAAAAGCGCACAACACTATAAAAGATATGTAATAAAGAACAAAATAGCCTCGTACACCCAATTGTCTTTTATTGTGCTTTGTGTGAAACTTATACACTAAACCTGCTCAAAGAAAGAATGAACTTGATTGGAAATGAAATTGTCTGTCGAAATGGAACTACTATCACTTAAATCAACCATTTAATCTCATTGATTAGATCGTATGAAAGCCTCTGTGTACTCAAATCCACTACTAGAATTGATCACAACGGATTGCTTTTTTGCCAACCTCGAAGTCCAAGATCCAAATAACATTTCTTTATCATTGTATACACTTTGATCATGATTTTCTTTTGAAAAAGATAAGCACTCTCAAATGCATGTGACACTCTATGCTTGTAGTTATCACTCTATGTCACTGTATTCCCTTCATTTTTCAGCAATTTCTTTCTTTGACGAGGTTGATCGTCACCATATGAGGCCCATATGATCTGCTTTAATTTTCTATTCAGTGACTACTAAACTTCATCTTATTCTTTGAACTATGATGTCTCTTATCATAGAAAATTTTCTTACTATCTGGTTTATTCACTTTCAACCCCTTAAATTTTTTTCTATTATTTTTATCTCCCTTGGAAATTAATGCTTAGAGAACTATGAGGATTACTTGCATGCCTATGTTGTTTCTTCATGTACATGAAATGAAATGGGTCTATGCTAACATGGATGTCTACGATTGGTTCTAAGGTCTGTTGTGGTCCTTTTACTTGTATGATGCAATTCCATAAAGCTTTGGTTTTCTACGGAGGACTCTTTGTATGATGCAATTCTTAAATATTTGGTTTTGTAAGGTATGTTGTGGTCCTTCTACTTGTATGATGAGATTCTCTAAAGCTTTGGTTTTCTGTCGATAGTCCTTATGAGGTGTTTTTATAACACATTCAACATGTGCCTTCTTAGTAACTGTTACCCACTTTGACCTTCTTCCTCTATTTTAATGTTTTTATATATTTTCTAGCACTATATGCTAACAAATCCCTCTAGACGCGATCCACTGAAGAATAGCGAGCCTCTAATAAATATGGATTTAGGAAAATGCCTAAAAGGGAGTAATCCAAAAGGGCACAACACTGCAATAAACATATAATAAAGAAGAGAATTGCCTGGTACACCCAATTCTCTTTTGGTGATTTGTGTGAAATTCATATACTAAACTTACTCAAATAAAGAATGAACTTTGATTGGAAGTGAAATTGCGTGTCGAAATGGGACTACTATCACCTAATTCAAGCATGAGATCTGAGAGGTACATTCATTGATTACATCGTATGAAAGCCTCTGTGTACTCAAATCCACAACTAGAATTCGTCCTAGTGGATTGCTTTTTTGTTAACATTTCTTTATCATTGTATAGACTTTGATCATCATTTTCTTGAAAACGATAAGCACTTTCAAATCCATGTCATACGTTTCACTTCTCTTTTAATCTATAAACCACTAACTAATTTCCTATTCTATACTTGCAGTTATCGCTCTGTGCCATTATATTCCCTTGATTTTCACCAATTTCTTTCTTTGAAGATGTCCACCATCACCATATGAGGCCCATATGAACTGCTTCAATTATCTATTCATCGACTACTAAACTGCATCTTATTCTTTGAGCTATGATATGTGTTCTCATGGAAATTTTTCATACTACCTGGTTTATTCATTTTCAACCCCTTAAATGTTTTTCTATTAATTTTATCTCTTTTGGAAGTTAATGCGTAGACAACTATGAGGACTACTTACGTGACATGATATATGTGTTTCTCTATGTACATGATATGAGATGGGTCTATACTAACATGGATGTCTACGATTGCTTTGTTGTGGTTCTTTTACTTGTATGATGCAATTCCATAAAGCTTTGGTTTTCTATGGAGGACTCTTTGTATTATGCAATTCTTAAAGATTTGGTTTTCTAAGGTATGTTGTGGTCCATTTACTTGTATAATTAACTTCCGTGAAGCTTTGGTTTTCTATGGATAGTCCTTGTGAGGTGTTTTTATAACGCATTCAACACGTGCCGTCTCAGTAACGATTAACCACTTTGACCTTTTTCCTCTGTTTCCTTTTTTATTTACTTCCTCAAGTTTATTACCTATGTTTTAATGCCATCCCATGAATGAGACGGAAGTACACATTGGTTACGTAGATGCCAAATTTTGTAGTCATGAATGTTAAATTTATTTTGTTATGGTAGCTGTCATATAGCTTTTGTTTTCTTATCCTTAGCCCGTGGATTTCTTTACAATATTTTTTCTTCTCTATGCTCGCACTTGCTATTCTCGTAACCATCCATTGCGAGCATACTTCATTCGCTTCCATTTCTTTCTTTGACGATGATGCTCATCACCATATCAAGCCCATATGATCTGCTTCATTTTTCTATCCATCTACGGAAAATCTATGGTTTTCTAATACTCAAGTGCTATTTGACTCTCTCACATCCTCTTGTTCTTCCATATCGATCTGATGTTCATCATCATATCATTTTCCTATATTATCTGCTTCAATGTTCTTCAACCACTAGATATAGAGTGTCGGTATTGAACATTAATGATCAGAAAGCCTCCCTTTGAAAGCCTATTGTTTCATCTCTTATATTGCGTACTTGATTTCTGTAGGGACATAGAAAAAAGAGGATTGTTGTCTTTCGATATACTACGAAGTGTGCATGGCCTTTCTTGTGTTCAACAAAGTTTTGCGCAACAACAAATATACTATACTCCATGACGTGGGCGTGGTTTTTCTTGTGTTCACAAACGATTGCGCACCATCAAATATACTATGCTCTATTCTGTGTATACTTTTCTAACCAGATAATTAGCTTGTCGATGGTCTATACAACAAGTCACCACCATTGTACCTTGGATCAGCAAAGCTTCCCATACGCTCATAACGTAGGAAAAGCTTATTTCAAACTTGCATGTATAATCGAAGGGATAGAACAACAATAGTACCCATTGACATGTCCTTCTGGGAGTTTTAGATGCGTCAATGATATTCAAACCTTTCTATGTTTAGGGCCGCAAGAGTGCAAAAGACATGTAATAAAGAAGAAAATGGCAGTGTATACCTAATTTTCTTTCTATGTTACTACCAATATATGCTAACAAATCGCTCTAGGGGCATTCTAGCGAAGAATAATGAACCTCCAATTTATGTCCATTCAAAAAAATGCATAAAAGGGAGTAATCCAAAAGGGCACAACACTGCAGAAAGCATATACAAAAGAATAAAATAGCCTCCTACACCCAATTGTCTTTTGGTGCTTTGTGTGAAATTCATATACAAAATTTGCTCAAACAAACAGGGAGCTTTGATTGCAAGTGAAATTGAGTCTCGAAATGGAACTACTATCACCTAAATAAACCATAAGATCTTAAAGGTACACTCATTAATTAAATCGAATGAAAGCCTCTAGGTACTCAAATCCACAACAAGAATTGGTCATCATGAATCGCTTTTTCTTTAACCTCGAAGTCCAAGATCCAAATAACCGTTCTTTGCCATTGCATACGCCTTGATGATCATTTCCTTCCGAAAAAGATAGGCACTCTCATATCCATATCATACGTTTCAGTTCTATTTAATATATAAACCACTAAAGAATTCCTACATTATGCTAGCGCTTATCACTCTATGCGAGTGTATTCCCTTCATTTCCAACAATTTCTTTGTTTGACGATGTTGCCCATCACCATACGAGGCCCGTATAATCTGCTTGTTTTTTTCTATTCATCTACTACTAAAATTCATCTTATTCTTTGAACTATGATATTTGTTATCATAGCAATTTTTTCTTACGATCTGGTTTATTCTTTTTCAACCTCTTAACTTTTTGTCTGTTATTTCTATCTACTTATATTTCTACGGTGTTTCTCTATGTACCTGATATGAAATGGTTCTATAATAACATGGGTCTCTATGATTGCTTCTAAGGTATGTTTTGGTCATTTTACTTGTATTAAAAATTCCTTAAAGCTTTGGTTTTTCTATGGAGGACTTTTTGTATGATGAAACTTGGGTTTTCTAAGGTATATTGTGGTCCTTTTACCTCTATGATCAAATTCCTTAAAGCTTTGGTTGCCTCTAGATAGTTCTTGTTAGGTGCTTCTGTAACACATTCAACATGTGCCTTCTTAGTAACTATTAACCACTTTGACCTTCTTCCTCTTTTTCCCTTTTTATTTGCTTCCTCAATTTTATTACCTAAATTTTAACGCCATCCCATGGATTACAAGGAAGTACATATTGGCTATTTGGATGCCCAAATTTGTATTCATAAATGTTAAAGCTATTTGTTATCGTAGGTTTCATGTATCTTTTTTTTTTCTATTCTGTGTATACTTTTTTACTCAAGAAGTTAGCTTGCTCATGGTCTGTGCAACAAATAAGCACCATAGTGCTCTGGATCTGCAAAGCTTCCCATATGATCATTATAGAAGAAACGCTTATTTGAAACTTTCACATCTAATCAAAGGGATAAATTAACACTATTACCCATTGACATGTCCTTTTAAGAGTTTTAAATGCAGCAATGATATTAAAACTTGTATTTGTTTAGGGGCACGACAGTGCAAAACACATGTAAGAAACAAGAAAATGACCTAGTATACCTAATTTCTTTTATATATTACTAGCACCCTATGCTAAGAAATCCCTCTAAAGGCATTCTAGTGAAGAACGGAAAACATGCAATTTATATGGATTCAAGAAAATGCATTAAAGGGAGTAATCCAAAAGGGCACAACACTGCAATAAACATATAATAAAGAACAAAATAGCCTTGTACACCCAATCCTCTTATTGTGCTTTGTGTGAAATTCATATACTAAATTTACTCATAGAAAGAGTTAAATTTGGTTGCAACTGAAATCGCGTGTCGAATTGGAACTACTCTCACCTAAATCAACCATAAAATCTCATAGGTACACTCATTGATTAAGTCGCATGAAAGCCTCTATGTACTCAATCCACAACTAGAATCTCTGACAATGGATTGCTTTTTCCTTGACCTAGAAGTTCAACATCCAATAAACCTTTCTTTATCATTGTATACACTTTGATCATCATTTTATTTTGAAAACGATCGGCACTCTCAGATCCATATCATACATTTCAGTTCTCTTAAATCTATAAACCGCTAAATAATTTCCTACTCTATCCTAGCACATATCACTATATGCGAGTGTATTCCCTTCATTTGCGCCAACTTCTTTCTCTACCAATGTTGGCCATCACCATATGAGGCCCATATGATATGCTTCAAATTTCTATTCATCTACTACTAAACTTCATCTTATTCTTTGAACTAGGGTATTTTTTATCATACCATTTTTTTGAACTATATGGTTTATTCATTTTCAACCCCTTAACTTTTTTTCTATTATTTTTATCTCCATTGGAAATTAATGCTTAGAGAACTATGAGGAACACTTACATGCCTATGGTGTTTCTCTATGTACTTGATATGAAATAGTTATATTCTAACATGGCTGTCTATGATTGCTTCTAAGGTATGTTCTGGTCCTTTTACTTGTATGAGGCAATTCTTTAAAGCTTTGGTTTTCTATGGAGGACGCTTTGTATGATGAAACTTTGTTTTTGTAAGGTATAATGTGGTCCTTTTACCTATATGATCAAACTCCTTAAAGCTTTGGTTTTCTATGGATAGTTCTTGTGAGGTGTTTTTTTAACACATTCAAGATGTGCCTTCTTAGCAACTATTAACCACTTTGAACTTCTTCCACTTTTTCCTTTTTTATTTGCTTCCTTAAGCTTATAAACTATGTTTTAAAGCCATCCCATGGATCAGAAGGAAGTACCTATTGGTTATTTAGATTCCTAGTTTTGTATTCATGAATGTTAAAATTATTTGTTGTGGTAGCTTTCATGTAGCTTTCTTTTCTTAGCCTTAGCCTAAATTGTCCATAACGGTGGATTTCTTCTCAATATGTTTTCTTCCCTATGCTGACATTTTCCATTCTCGTAACCTTCCACTCTGAGTGTACTTCATTCACTTCCATCACTGTCTTTCTATGATGATAATGCTCGTCACTATATCAAGCCCATATGATATGCTTCATTTTTTAGTGTACTTCATCCACTTCCATCACTCTCTTTCTATGATGATAATGCTCGTCACTATATCAAGCCCATATGATATGCTTCATTTTTCTATCCATCTGCGGAAAATCTTCAGTTCTCTAATACTCCATTGCTATTTGACTCCATCCGATCCTCTTCTTCTTCCGTATTTGATGTTCATCATCATATCAGATTCTAATATTATCTGTTTCAATGTTCTTCAACCACCATATATATAGTGTCGGTCATGGACATTAATTCTCACAAATCCTCCCTCTGCAAGCATATTGCTTCATCTCCTATGATGCATACTAGATTTTTGTAGGGACATGGAAAAAAGCGGATTATTGTCTTTCGAAATACTTTGAAGTGTTCAAAAAACTTTTGCCTAATAGCAAATATACTATGCTCTGTGATGTGTGCATCGTTTTTATTGTGCTCAACAAACCTTTGCGCGGCAGCAAATATACTATGCTCTATTCTGTGTATACTTTTCTACCCAGAAAATTAGCTTTTCGATGGTCTATACAACAAATAACCACTGTACGCTAATTACAAAGGAAAAGTTCTATACAACAAATAACCACCATACGTCTAATCGAGGGGATAAAAGAACACCAGTACCCATTGGCATGTCCTTCTCAGAGTTTTAGACGCGTCAATGATATTAGAACCTTTATACATTTAGGGGCGCAATAGTGCAAAAGACATGTAATAAAGAAGAAAATGGCATCGTATACCAAATCTTTCTGATATGTTACTAGCAATATATGCTAACAAGTCGCTGTAGGGGGGTTCTAGTGAAGAATAATGAATCTCCAATTTATGTCAGTTCAACAAAATGCATAAGAGGGAGTAATCCAAAAAGGGCACAACACTGCAGAAACATATACCAAAGAAGACCAGCCTCGTACACCCAATTGTCATTTGGTGTTTTGTGTGAAATTCATATACTAAATTTACTCAAACAAAGAGTGAACTTTGATTGCAAGTGAAATCGAGTCTCGAATGGAACTACTATCACCTAAATCAACCGTAAGATCTCAGAGGTACACTCATTGATTAAATCGTATGAAAGGCTCCATGTACTTAAATCTAAAGCTTGAATTGGTGACAATGGGTTGCTTTTTTTTTAACCTAGAAGTCGAAGATCCAATTAACATTTATTTTTCGTTGTATACTATAAACCGCTAAATAATTTCCGTTTCTACACTAGCACTTATCACTTTATGGGGGTGTTCGCTTCATTTCCCATCTAATCTGCTTCAATTTTCTATTCTTCTACTACCAAACAACATCTTATTCTTTGAACTATGATATTTATTATCTTAGCAATTTTCTTTTTACTATCTAGTTTGTTCGTTTTGAGCCGCTTAACCTTTTTTCTATTATTTTTATCTCCATCGGATATTAATGGTTAGAGAACTATGAGGACTACTTAGATGCCTACTTGGTTTCTTGCTTAACTTAAGTCAATTTCAACCTTTTATGGAGATGAGAAAGTCACTAGAGGATATCCTTGGAGTCCTCTTTGCATCTCAAGTCTTTCGTTGTTCATCACATAATGTGTTGATGATTGACTTGTACATGGTAGGTGTTGTCTATGTCAAGAAGAGTGGAAGTTCTTGATTATCTAGAGAAGACTTTTATGGAGTTCTCATGAACTACCATACGTGAGAATGTGAGAATTTTGAGACTCTAGGGATATCATTCGGATTTTGATTAATGCATCCTCCATCTTATCTAATCAGCACCTATTTTTGAGCATCTCTTATCATAGTTTTAATCGTGTTTAACCTTCATGGGCTTCGTCCTCTCAGAATCAGTGCATGAGAGATATTTCCTATTCTATCTTATGTTATAATTTAAAGTTCTTGAGATCTTAGTGCTTGTCATTAGTATGACCATTGTTTGTTCATGCACATTGACTAGTTCTCATTTTCTTGCTCGTCTTTCCTCTCTACACATCCCATTTGTGGTGGTGATCTTCTACATGGTAAAATTTATCTCTCGGAGGATCACTTTTTCTATTTCATTATGCTTAATAACATGGGTTTGACAATTGAAGTGTGGATGAAGGTGGCAAACAATAGTTTTTTGACATTGAGGTACTTTTGAATGACAAACTCTTTGTGCCCTCATTTTTTTCAAATTTTCAATACGCTATGGAATATGTTTTAGAATTAAGGCTTTTTTAGAGTTTCAACTGTGCAAAGAAATTTTTTTTTTGGATTTTTGAGCCATGAGAAATAGAGATACATACTTAAGAACATGTGTAAAAAGTGGTTGTCTGTATTTAATTCATATTGATATATCTACTATGAACAGTGAGGAGAAATAACCCCATTAAAATTCAAGCCTTAAACTAAATGGAACATATTTTTGATATCTTTTGTTGTGCTCCATTGTTTTGGTTTGCTGATGTTTTAGTGTTCTGTTGTTGACGTCTTTATGAAGACAAAGTTCAACAATCAAGAAGATTCAACCACTTTCTTCAGTCATAGTTTATCCTAGACATTAGGTGTTTGATTAAGAAATTCTTGAAAAATTATAGGAGCACTTTTGGCAGCCTATATATGTATCATTCCAATTCACAAGTGAAACTTGAGAATCTGTACTCTCTTTGTCACTTAGTTAGTAGTGTAAGGAAGTTGCTACACACAACCTTCAGAAAATTTGTATTGTATGTGAATAACTTGTGTAGGGAACATAATGAGGAAAAACTTCCAAATATATAGGAAATAGAACATCCATGAGGACACATATGCACCAAAATAAGGAATTCAAATAATATAGATAATATTAGAAACACTATCAAGATAATCCAAACTAGGAGCAATATCATTGCTTCTACTTAAAAGATACTACAATAAAACTTGTGCGCACTATGCTCTAGGTGAAATAACTCAAAAATTGATTGGCCATGGATCGATTCCCATCTGCATATGAAAGAAATTCTATTAATGTCTAAAAAAAATCAAGTGTTTTTTAGCACCAAAAGTAGATCACCCAATAATGGTAGTTAATGAGAGATTTAGTGCAAGCAATATAAGGAGGTGATTGGGTCATTTTGTATCATTACTCAAGGAGTTCAATGCTCTACATTTGGTGATCAAGGAGGCCTTCTACTTTGAGGGTGACTTTTACAATCTATGAGGAGGTGTGCTCTACAGTTGGAGTTATTGGAGGAGTAAGTTTTTAGCCAATCATTAGTTTAATTATTGATTACTGTGAGCAACAAGTCTATTTCTATCCCATGGAAAATAAAGTATCCAATAGACAAGATAAAGAAGAAGAGGATTGAAGGAAATATGCTTTAAAAGAGAGGTTCTTTGAGCATTTACTCCCAACATGCACAAAAACCATATGCAATGTGCATCATGCCTATTGATGTTTGTAACATCCAAGGATATGTTGCCTCTCCTTGCTTCGAGAGTGTGAGAATAGGTTTTTATGATCTACATATTCAAATACAAAAGAAAAAAAATGATCAGAAACTATGGTATAATCTCTGCATATTCCCAAGTGTATGTGTGAAGGTACGCATAAGTGCAAGCTCATTGTTTGGAAAATTTCTGGTATGTCTTGTGGAAGGAGGTTAATATCTCTCGCATTCTCCAACTTGAGTTATTTTTGGCTTGTTGGAAAACCCATAATGTCGTTTTGTATTGTGTGAAATTTCAGCAGTTCAGTCCTCTCTTCTAGAGATCTATTACATTTTTGGTGGACAAAGGTTTCAGGCAAATTGGTCCTAGGAAGGGGCCATTATTCTTTTGCTACAATTAGGAGTGGATATACTTCATCACTAGTATCAGAGCTCATCATTGAGCATTGCGGAAATCTAGAGGAGGCCTTGAAGTTGCTTGAGAGCCAAGGATTGAAGCAAGGACTATGCAGACTTGAAGCAAGGGAGAGCTTCTATCATCATTAGAATTCAACAATAAGTGGAGAGTCTTGTGGGAATGTAGCATATCATTCTTTCTCAAATCTATCACAATCTAAGAAGGGATTAGGAGCCATTTTATGGTCTCATACACAATGGGAGACTATAATACTTAGATTGAGAAGCTTGAAAAGAGCATCCATCAACCTTGGAAGTTTAGAATCTCTAACTTCCTCATGGGAAAGGGTATCTAGGGGTTGGTTGGTGGTAGTGAGGTAAGCCGTACATAGATCCAAATACACCCACTGAAAATAAAAGGAGAGCCATTGGAGAGTGGGAACAATGGGATAGGAGATTCATCTTCATTCTATCTCAACACATAAGCAAGTCCATGGTAGGATATATCCACAATGTAGATTCCTTGAAGAAGGTTTGGGAGTGTTTAGAAAGGTTGTGCTCTATTGCTACAAAGGCTAGAAAAATTCACCTCAAGAATGAGCCCAAAAACCTTAGGAATTCATCAAATCATAGTATCAATGAGTTCGCTGTCAAATTAAAAAAGATTTTTGATGCACTTGCTTCAATAGGATGTGTTGTAGATGATGATGATCTAGTTTCCCACACACTTAATGGGATTGGAGAATATGATAAATGGAAGGCATTCACAACATTTTTGTATGTAAGGGATTTAGTACCAGATTTTGAAGAACTTACTTTTCTTATGGTGACTAAAGAGCTCAAAGTTGGAGGCAACAAGTCAAAGGGAAGCCAAGACCAACTCTTCCATGCACGCAAAGGAAGAAGATGTAATGACAGAAGAGGTGGTTCAAGAGGAAGACGTAGAAGCATCTACCAACAAGGTAGCCGAAAGCTATCAAGGGAGTCAATCAAGTCAAGCTAAAGGTCAATCATCAAAAGGAAGAGGTAGAGGAGGAAGATATGGAGGTGGAGGCTACTCCAACTCATTTGGATGCTTCAATTGTGGGAAGCAAGGACACTTTTCCAAAGATCCTTGGCAAAAGCAAGGTGGGAACAATTACAAAGGGTAGGTTAATTATGCTAAATCCTCAACCAATTCCGAAAATGAGGTGTGGTATATAGATAATGCTTGTAGTAACCACATGTCAGGTAAAGAGGAGTATTTCTCCTAAGACTATAAGGGATGTTAGAAGTTTTCTTAGGTTGGCACAATATAAAAGAGCACATATTAAGGACTTCTCTAAGATAGCTACTCCCCTCACAGAATTGACTAAAAAGAATGTAGGATTGCATGGAGTGATGGCTATCAAAAATCATTTGAAACATTGAAACAAAAAGTTGTTGAGAATTTTGTTTTGAAAATACAAGAAATGGGAAAGAGTTTTGTGGTTGCATGTGATGCAAGTGGTAATCATATAAGATGTGTTCTTCCACAAGATGTCAGGGTGGTCGCATGTGAGTCCAAAAAACTAAGAAAACATGAACTCAACTATCCTACCCATGATTTAGAAATGCTTGCTGTTGTGCATGCACTTAAGCATTGGAGACATCTATTGTTAGGGTTAAGTTTGAATTGAAAACAGATCATCAAAGTCTAAACTACATCTTCACACAACCATTGCTTAGCAACAGGCACAAGCTTTGGATTGAATTATTAATTGAGTATGATTTGGACATAAAATATCCGTCTAGTAAGGAAAATAAGGTTGTTGATGCATTGAGTCGGAGACCTTTGTGTAATCTTGTTTCTATAATAAATTCTGATTTTCTCAATCAAATTCAAGAAGAGATAAACAAGATCCTTTTTATGCACCTATTTTGAATTCTTTGAATGCAAACAAGGGATCGATGTATGAGGAAAAATTTCATTTGTAGAATGGAGTATTGTATTGTAACAATCGGCTATGCATATATTCTGAATCTCTATTAAAAGTTAAAATATTGCATGATTGTCATGATGCACCTTTTTCTTCACATCCAGGTTATTCAAGGACCTATGTTAAAACAAAGTATTCTTACTTTTGGCCCTATATGAAGCGGGATATTAGAAAATATGTAACTGAATGTTTGAAGTGCCAACAAGTGAAATCTGAGTTTATAGGATGCTTGGAATGCTTCAACCTTTGGATGTTCCGAATCAGAACTGGGAGTCTATTTCTATGGACTTTATCACTAAGCCATCTATGACCAGAATTAAGCATGATACCATTTTTGTTGTAGTTGATCGGCTTACCAAGATGGCACATTTCTTTCCTATGAAAAAGAGTGATACTGCATTGAATTGTTACAAGAATCTTTGTAAAAGATTTTTTTTGATTGCATGGAATATCCAAAATCATAATATCTGATAGAGATTCTAGATTTACGTCAAACTTTTGGAGAGCAACATTTGAATTGATTGGAACTCAACTTCATATGAGTACAGCTTTCCATCCACAAACTGATGGGGAAACCGAGAGGGTTAACAGGGTAGTTGAAGATATGTTGCGTATGTATGTGAATGAAAAGCGGGATAATTGGAGAGACATCTTATCCTTGGTTGAGTTAGCATACAATAGCGCATGGCATGCATCTATAAAAATGACTCCGTTTGAAGCTATGTACCGTTATAATTGTTTGCCTCCACCTTTGTTTTTGGGTTTTCAAAATAAAGTAGAAGTGTCCAAAGAAATTCTTGATAAAATGGATGAAGAACTTGGGAAAATTAAGAAATACATAAAAGAAGCTCAAAAAAAGACAAAAGAAATTCTATGATTTAAAGAGAAGAACACTTAAATTTCTAGTTGATGATATGGTACTAATTAAAGTTAATCCTCACCGATCTTACTTGTTGCTAGGGAAGGATGACAAAATTTCTCCTCAATATGCAGGTCGTTTTAAAGTTTTGAAAAATATTGGATCTCTTGCTTATTTGCTGGAATTACCTATACATTTAAATGTGCATCCTGTATCTCATGTTAGCTTACTTAAAAGATATGTATCTAATTTTTCTCATGTTTTGCAGGACAATTATGAGCTGAAAGATGATGGCTCTTTTGAGCTTCAACCTAAAATAATACTAGAAAGAAAGGAAAGATTTCTTACAAATAGATCTATAGTAGAAATTTTAGTGAAATGGCACTCATACCGAGTGGAAGATTGGAGCTGAGTGAACTTGGACGATTGTCTAAAAGATTATCCTTCTTTCCAACTCTAAGGACATAGTTCTTAAAGGGGGGAAGAGTTGTAATAGGCATCTTTTCTAGTGAAATAATTAATTTTGAACGTTCTAAGTTTCAATGTGGGGATAATGTTTAGAATGAATATTTAGCTCATTTTATGCATGTAGGAAAAATTTTGGGTTGACAAGTTTCATATTCTCTCTCTAGACCTTATTCGCATCATGTTTTCCAATCAAATTTTGAAGTGAAGATGAAGAAAAACGCTATATGAGAGAAAGGTAGAGCAAGTATTAGAGCATAAAAGTGCGTGTACGAATTTTTGTGAATCATGTTTTAAGCACCTCGTCCAGGGTTCTACATTTAGTTTGTTGTAAGAAAAAGCCTTGAATTTATTCTCTCTCTAGAATTTTGAAACTTGCGAGGCTCAAAAGTGGCATTTGGAGGTGGATTTGGACCTCGGACATCTCTAACACTATTGTTCACATTGCAAAATTGAATAAAAGCATGCTAAAGAAACAAATCACACTACTATCGCATGACTTTTTGCAAAAGTTTTGGAGAAACTCGACAATTGCTAAATTTGGTGGATCGCACACTTCTTTGGGGAGGGTAGCAATCAAACTCTAATATAGGGAGACCTCTGCATCAACACAGGGGATGCATAGAAATCTGAGAATTACCTTGTGATTGAGAGTGAGAGTGAGAGTGAGAGTGTGATTAAGAGTGGGAGTGTGAATGTCATTGTGATAGCTCGGTGGTGGTCGGGAGGTAGAGGCTTCGTAAAAAAGCTATTCTCCAAAGCTATTGTGACCATTGATTCATATCTATAATATCAGAATTCTTCCTTCTCTGCATCATATTTGTTTCTACTCTTCCACATCAGATTTTCTCCTACGTTGTGCAATCTCTACATTCTTCTTTCCTCTGTTAGATTTGAGTGATCGAAAGATTGTGATTGGGGATAGATTGTGATTGAGGAAAGCTACACTATTCTATAGGAACTTGTTGCACATTGTAGCCACTGAAACCATCAAGAAAACTATACAAAGTATGATCGGCTACTTCTTATAATACTTGTTCTATGAAAGGTTGATGGAAGCCATCTTGAACAATTACCTTATTTAAAGCACGAAAATGAATGCATATTCTTATTTTTTTGCTATTTTTCTTGGGTACAATAACCATAGATTAAAACCACCTTGAATATTCTACTGGAACAATAATACCTGCTTCCTCAAGTTTTGTGATTCTGAGTTTTACTGCCTCTGCATATCTTGGATTGAGTTGATATGGCCTACTTCTTGTAGGTGCAACTCCCTCTAATAGGGGTATTCGATGTAATCTAAGCTCCTCTGGAATCCCTATTAAATCCTTGTAGGACCATGCAAAGACATTTTTATAGGAGCAAATGAGAGAAGTTACCCTTTGTTGTAAAAATGGATAGTGCCACAACCAAGAGGCTAAGTGGACTATTTGAGGATTTCCTTCATCTCCAAGGTTCACTTCTTGAACTAGCATTTCAAGACTCGTCTCTCTTGAAAAAGCATCTTCACTGTGAGCAAGGGTGGAATTCACCATATGTTCCACAATATGTTGCTTGATCCATCCTTGAGGAATTTCTAAAAACGGAAGGTCTTCTCTACTCTCAGGCTCAAGATTAGGCCCTTGAGACTCAAAATTAGCCTCCTCCAAGGCTTCTTCAATTTGGACATTTTTAGGCTTTTCTAACCTCTTGTAGAACTTTGTAGTGGTGAATCCTCGCAAAATTGGCCCATTTTGGTCCAATGGACCAATTTGTTCTGATGGCCCAATTCAACTATTTGGCCCCTCGAAGATACTAACTCACTTCCTGCTACTTTTTGCTCACTTCTTGCTAATTTTTGACCAACAAGAACATTTGGTGAAAAATGCCCAGATTTGATCTCCAAAGGCTCTACCTTGACCTCGATCTCTATTTCCTGCAAGGACTCACTTTTTCTCCTTTGTGAGTGATTGAGCATAAGTTTTCTTTTTTCGACACTTTTTCCTTCCCTGGGCTTCTTTTGCAAGATCTTCATTTATTTTAGTAATCTCAACAGTGCAACACTCTTCACCACCCATCATCCAATTTAACAAATTCTCATCTTGTTGGGGTACAAAAGGCATTACGTGAGTATCTACATATCCAGTTGTCTTGGTGGAGTCGTATCCTTCTTCTAAGTGTACATGTCACTAGTTATTAGCCTTCGAGGATATCTGCATCTGGTTTCTTCCCCAATCTTGTAGTGTGTTTGCTTGCCTTAACCAAGGCCTTCTTAAAAGTAGAGGATAAGAGCTTTCCTATGGCAAGGCAATCACAACAAAATCTAGGAGGAATTGATAATTCTGTACTGACATGTGTACCTTCTCGATGATGCCAAGGGGCATAGCACGATGCTGATTTGCTAGTGTGATAGTGAAGGGTGGCCGCCTTGGTGAGGTTCTGTTTGAGTTTCTTCATTATAAAATCAGGCATCAGATTGATGCCAGAGCCTCCATCTATAATGAAACCCGTAAGACCTTCATCGTTTATGAAAACAGATAGCCTTGAGCTTTGATTGTCTACCAAGGGTGCGGGTGGAAAGTCAACCATGAAACCATCTATACTCGGTGGTGGGCTTAAGTAGGCCGAGTGTATAACTTTCAATAAATCATTTCTTATTTTCGAATCTATTTTTATGAGTTCGTACAAACTAACCTTTTGATGAATACCTTTCAAGATTTACTCAATCTTAACCTATTGTGTGTCTGATTCAGACCTTGCAGGTTGGTCCTTAAGGGAAGTAGTCACCATATCATAAGCTCCTTCAATGTTTGCTTGGCCCTTCTAGCTAGGCTTCTTTTCCTCATCTTTATTTTTGAGTCCCTGTTGTTCTTCTCTATAGATTGCTACCGCTTGCTTGGCTCTGGTTATTATGGGCACTAAAGAAGATGAAATAGAATAAGAGTGAGTGGTCATATCTTCTACTTGTGAAGAGATTGCAATCATGTGAATTGGAGCAGGGCAGCTTCTTGGGCAATCTCTATTATAATGATCCTTGGCATCTGGACAATGCTAACAGGGAGGTGCCCCTTCTGGTAGAGAACACCTATTTTGCATATGGCCATACTCACCACAATGATAACACATCGGTGGCTTATTATATCTAGGCCAAGTTAGATGGGTCTCTTCTCTATTAGGTGCATTTGAGGTACTAGCATAGTATGAATCAGAACAGCAAGGTTACCATGTTGTTGTACTCCCTTGAGTTAGTAGCAGTCTCTTGCTTCATCACCATCCTTGCCACAGAATTGACACCTCACCTTGTTAGGACAATTGACATTTGAATGTACATTTTTTCCACATATTGTACACCAAACCTGCCTTCGTATGTCTTTTGTAGTGCGGAAATCTTCTAACTCATGACAAAGTTGAGCTACTATATCACCATTAGGGCGCAGTGGTGGTGATATGGCCTTCTCTTCTTATTGACTCTACTGCATTCTTAAGGCTTCCAACTCCTTCCTGAGTTGCCCAATAGGATTTAAGTGTGATGGATAACTTGGTTGAGTATCTCCTTCAAAATATAGCCTAGCTTCCTCAATGCATGACACAACTACAACAAAATCATCCAATGTTGCATCCAATCTAAGAGATTCACGAAGCTTCTACTGAGATGACTTGAAACAAGTGCTTTTGGCAGACATGAAACAAGTGCTTTTGTCCTAGTGTGAAATTTGTGAAAGGAATGACCTGGTCACAGCTTTAGATTCTCTAGCTGATCTAGAGCTCTTTCAGATGAGTTACTTGGTCTGAATGTCTGCGAGAATGTCGTCTTCAGTACCTCCCACATAGTGAAGTGGCCGTCTGCATATTGACTATACCATTTTTCGGCAAGGCCTTCCAATGTAGATGGGAAGAGTACCAGCATTGCATCCTCTCGATTCTGCAGACCTCATCGCAGCATAGGGAAATGAGTCTCCTCACATGATAACGTGCATCCTCATAAGCCAACCCCTTAAAAGTAGGGAACTTGATATTCAACCTAGAGAGTAGATGAAAAAGATCCTCCATTAGCACTGGTCCTTCTTCTAAAGGATGTGAGGAAAAATCTAATGTCCTCCTCAACTTCTCTTTTGAGAGTGGGGTTGAAGCCAATTCAATGGACAAATTTAAGGGTAGTGGGGTACTCGTCGAAGGTAGAGCTGACTTTTTGATGCTCCTTTCTAGACAAAGAGGTTCTCTGTCTACTCGAGTGTGGGTCATATACCCACTCACAGGATGCAAAAAAAAATAATAAACAATGTGACACAACTCTATACTGCACTAATTACCTCACACAAAAATGCAAGGATCCCACCGGGTGTAATAGGCCTCTTTTCTAGTGAAATAATTCATTTTGAACTTTGTGAATTTCATTGTGGGGATAATGCTTAGAACGAATAATTAGGTCATTTTATGCATGTAGGAAAAATTTTGGGTTGACAAGTTTCATATTCTCTCTCTAGACCTTAATTGCATCATGTTTTCTAGTAGGATTTTGAAGGTGAAGATGAAAGAATTAAGGAAAACCTTGTATGAGGGAAAGGTAGAGCAAGTAAAAGAGAATAAAAGTACCTGTGTGAGTTTTTTGTGAATCATGTTCTAAGTACCTCGTTCAGGGTCCTACCTTTAGTTCATTGTAAGAAAATGCCTTGATTTTACTCTCTCTCTAGAATTTTAAACCTTGTAGGGCTCAAAAGTGGCATTTGGAGGTGGATTTGGACCTCGGATGTCTCTAACACTATTGTGCATATCAAAAAATTGAATAAAAGTGTCTCTCACAAGCTTAACCTAATTCCTCATTGTTTTTTATCCTAATTTGGTGATATCCAAATCTTAAGTCAATCTTTGTGAATACGGTCGCTCCACTTAATTGACCTAATAAGTCATCTATGTGAGGGAGTGGATACTTATTCTTAATTGTTCTTTTATTCAACCCCCTATAGTCAATGCATAATCTATAAGAGCCGTCTTTCTTCTTCTGAAATAAAACAAGCGCACCCCAAGGTGAGACACTCAGTTTTATTAAGGCTTTCTTCAAAAGATCATCTAATTGAATCTTAAGCTCCTTTAGTTCATCAATGTTAAATCTATAGGGTGCTCTAGAATATGGTTCACTCCTTGGATATAGGTCAATGGCGTGGTCAATCTGCCTAGGTGGGGGTATACCAGGCAAGTCTTCTGGAAATACATCGGCATATTCTTTCAAGAGATTTCCTATGTAATCTGGAATATCTTTGTTATTACCTTCCTGATGTAGATTGTTCACATACACTAGAAATGTTGTACAGCCATCACGTATACCTCTAACTATCTGCATGGCAGAAATAAGAGTAGGCTTAGGATTAAAGACATCACCTAGAATATGAATAGATTCATCATTTAGCTTCACAGTGATCGTTCTTTGTTCACAATTAATTGTCGCAGCATTTTTAACTAACCAATCCATGCCTATGATTACATCACTCTGTTTCATCTCAATTACATGGAAGCTTCCAGAAAAGCGTCTATTAGAAAGAGGAAATTCATGGTTTTCAACATATCCTTTCGTGTAGTGTAATCGTCCATTGGCTATCTCTACAGGTCTCGTTATCTGCATATTTAGGGCTATCCCTAGATTTTGTACCAATTTGAAAGATAGAAAACAATGGGTACTACCTGAATCGATCAAAAATCTGGTTTTATGCGCAGAAATCATACCCGGAATCGTGATTACAGAAACCTTTGGGAAAGAACTAACCACCGTGCAACGTAAAGTAGAGTCAGCGCACTTACCCCCATCATCTGGTTCCTCAATAATTGTACCCTCCTCGATGATGTTTATCGCTTTTGATTGTGCGGGTCGAAAGACTGCCTTGTTCGGGCACTCATATGTCCGATGCCCTTGCTCCCCGCAACGAAAACACAGACCGGTTGAGAATGAGATTGGGATTCCGATTCTATGATCACATGATTGTGATTGAGACTGTGATTGAGAGTGTGAGTGTGAATGCAATTGTGATAAGCTCGGGGGTGGTTGGGAGGTCGAGGCTTCATCAAGAAGCTACTTTTCCAAAGCTAATGTATTGAGAAGGAAGAAGTGTGACTGAGAGTGGTATTGATGTATCCAAAAACTATTGATGTATTTAGAATCTGACTTATGAAGATTCACAAGATAAGATTTCTCAATTCATATATATATTTTTGGAGTTTATACTTTATTTGATTTGTTCTTTTGTTAATGAAACTAATTTTTGCAAATGTCTTTTGTATGTCTGAGTATTCATCTCCATTGGACTTGAAGAGGAACGCTATGGTTCCCTCAAGGAGCCATGAATACGGCTACAAAGATCATCGAATGCGTCATATTGTGAAGGCGATTGGTACTATCTACAAATTCGGGCGATCGCGTAAGAGCGAGAGAAGGGAAAGCTGTCAAGTAGCACCTGTTTTCTCCGTGAATACGCGCAGAAGAACAAGAAATTTACGGCTGCGCTAGTTTTCCTGCTTTCTCCCTAGACACCCGCAGAAGAAGGACTGCACTAATTTTTGGGGGACCGATGGACGTCTCTCTCTCTCTCTCTTTCTCTCTCTCTTGAAGAACTAGTATACAAAGAGAAGAGATAAGAGAACGTATAAGCTAAAAGAAACGAAACTTGTTGCGCAAGACATAAAACAGACCCGAAAGCAGAAAGCGAAAAATCAAGGGAAAGACTTCTACGTTGCAAATTGAGAAGTACTTCTGCGTAGAGGAACCAGAGGGATGCTTACTTTTTCTGATATGTTTGTTTATATTTGACACTATCGCTTCTCATCCATTACTTTCTATCACGTTTTACGTTTATATCCTTACACGTGCTTTGAGGCAGCATCATGCGACAATCCACAGCCATGGAAAGGGGATGGTGCAATTGGTGCAATCAGCAACAAAAAGAGAATGAATACGGAATCAATCTATCCTACGGGCATGGAGGAAGAGAAAACTCTTTCCTCAACTCTTTCTGTAAGAATGCTGGATGCGGTTCCTTTACAGACATCGACGGCATCATTGATGAAGGTTTATCAAACAGATGGTCATGACAGCGCTACATCAATCGCAGTTGTACACGATAAACTCGCCATCGTTGTGCAACGCTCCGAATGTAATAACAGTGCCATCCAAGTTTCTCTATCATCCGCAAACAACTGCAGCCTTTTCGGTAACGCTAGTGACTCAAGAGAGAACTGCTGCCGCTTATCTCGATTAGGATTTCCTAGCGACTTACATCGTTATTGTAAATATGTAGACATAAAAGAAAGCTGTAAAAGGCATCTATTTGTGAGAGCATATGTGTTTATTTGTGACTATAAGGTAGTTTAGATGTGTTTGCATGGAGACTTTATGGTTAACATATTGAATGGGTTACGACAAATTGCAGTACAAATATAGTGCTTAACTTCGATTGTCGAGCTAATTTACATCAACTCAAATTCACTTGGCTTTAGACTAGAAGATAATTACTACAACACTAATTCTATCTGTATTTGTCGCAAATACTTTGATACATGTAATAGAAGGAAATTAGTGTACGGTATCCCACATTAGCTCAAAATAGCACATATTGAGGACTTTAGCAATATTTAATGGATTTACGTTATAATAAAGCCTCTCACCTTAACTTTAGGAGTCATACAATTGATTGGTTTTTGAGAAAAGTCATGATTAGTGCTAATAAGGAAGGATTAATTGTTTCATCGACATCCTCATGGAATTGTATTGACAAGAGTCTTTCCTAGCATTGCTTTTGTGAACGGAGTGAATTCATGGAGGGTCACTATGAAGGAGGACAAAGACCGAGGGTGAATCGGGGTATTCTTTTGCCTTTAATATGATTTCTATGAGTTTCATGGATCGTGACTATATTTTATATAGTGTTTTTAGAGTTCACTAAGATCATGTATGTGTACGCATACCTAGAAGACTATGGTTTGAGAGGTTTTTATGTTATTGATCATAATGCTACTGATGATCTTTCCAAGATGAGATGTTTTGCAAGAAAAGGATAAATGATGATCAATCTCAAAAGATCAAAGATGTGATGATGAAGACGATGATTGGGGGATCAAGATTAAGGATAAGACTCCTTGACAGAATTATTATTGAAATCAATGAGGACATAGAAGTAAACCAAGAGATCGAGATTACATTTCAGACTTATATTTTGATTACAGTTCTATAATCATGTAATTGAGATTGTGAGTGAGAGTGTAAGTGAAAGTGTGATTGAGATTACGAGTGTGAATGAGATTGAGAATGAGATTGGGATTCCGATTCTATGATCACATGATTGTGATTGAGACTGTGATTGAGAGTGTGAGTGTGAATGCAATTGTGATAAGCTCGCGGGTGGTTGGGAGGTCGAGGCTTCATCAAGAAGCTACTTTTCCAAAGCTAATGTATTGAGAAGGAAGAAGTGTGACTGAGAGTGGTATTGATGTATCCAGAAACTATTGATGTATTTAGAATCTGACTTATGAAGATTCACAAGATAAGATTTCTCAATTCATATATATATTTTTGGAGTTTATACTTTATTTGATTTGTTCTTTTGTTAATGAAACTAATTTTTGCAAATGTCTTTTGTATGTCTGAGTATTCATCTCCATTGGACTTGAAGAGGAACGCTACAAGTGGTATAGGGCAAACTCACCTAGTTCCATATCTTCATAATTGCGTTTTTGTCCGTTTTCTTCTTCATTACATGTCTTTTGCACTTTTGCACCCCTAAACATATAAAGGTTTTAATATCATTGACACATCTAAAACTCCCAGAAGGACATGTCTGATGGAGAGTGTTAATCTCCAAAAGAACAAGCTATCCTTGATGTTAGACCACCTCTATATCAGGAATAACTTTAAACTCCAACCAATTTTGGAAGACAAAGACCAAACTATCAAGAAATTAGCTAACTGTGAAGAAAGTCATTTCTCAAAAAAGTCTGTTGCACCTTAATCACTCATTGACTAATGATTCGTGTAAAGTTTTTGATAAAAATTTATAGAATGGTTCTCCTAGAGATTGCGCACCTCCTCCAAGTTAAAACACTTCAAAAGATTGAGTAGATTATGATAAATGATTCAAACAATCTACCTATGTCTGAAACTGTCTCTCTGTAAAGTCAACTTTGACACCTGCAACTTCTAAGACATGGTTCTCCAAAACTAGAACCCGTTTAAGCAAATGCTTTTAGCCATAGATGGCTTACCTTCCAACTTAAACTTTGACTCCTTATTTGTGTAAAACTTTACACTATGCACTAAGCATTGTCCATTTCTTTGACCATCGAATTTGTGCCTGTTTCAGAAGACACTCAACACTTTCTCACATATAGATGTTCCTATCCAAAATTCTCTCTCACAATTGGAAGATAAAAATCTGTACAAAAGTCAATTACCTATAGACTTAGACTTGTACAAAAGCATTTCACAAAAGATCTAACACAAAAGGAGAACACTCAGAAATATCGGGCGCAACATTTTCTTTATTTCTGAGAAAAATTACAACTCAGTGATAAGAGAGTCTTGATTCACTTCTAAGATGTCTAATGTCTCTTACAACTCCTGATTATTCTATTCTCATGCTCTCTCATACTTGTCCCGACATTTTCCAAAGTATATATAGACAAAAATTTACAAGCTTATGACTACTCAAAGATATAAGTGAACTATCTCTGAAATATTATACATATGTGTACACATCTTCCAAATTCTTAATGTGTCCTTCCTTCATGCTTCACAACTTGTTCTCTTCTCAAATCCTTGACTTCATTTCCATGTCAAAACATCAATTGGTGATTGTCTTGCACCAACAGCTCCCCCTCAATCATCAATTGAGGTTTTCTCTATCTTCTTTATGCCTGCCATGTCTTTGAATTTCTGTAGCTTTGGTCCATCCAAGCTTTTGGTAAGCATATCAGCTATCTGATCTTTTGTTGAAGTATGTATGACTTCAATCTCTTTATCCATCACCATCTCTCTCAGAAAGTGATACTGAATCTCAATGTGTTTAGTCCTTGCATGAAACAGAGGATTAGCAGCTAAATACAATGAACTCATGTTATCTCCATTAATGATAGGTGTACTCTGTATGGTGTCAAAACTCTTCATGAGAGTCTTAAGCCATATCACTTCCTTTGTAGCTTCAACCATACCTTTTTACTCAGCTTCTGTAGATGATAAAGCAACTGTGTGTTTCTTCTTTGAACACCAAGAGATTAACTTATCTCCCAGATAACACAAGTATCCATATGTTGATCTTCTATCATCAGGATTACGTGCCCAATCTGTATCACTATATATTTTGATGTTTGTATCTGATGTAAAACCACAATACAAACCCTCTTTGAGTGTACCCTTAATGTACCTCAGCACTCTTTGACCTGCAATCCAGTGTTCGTGTTCTTTCCTAGGACAACACATGAATTGAGACAAAACCCCAACTGCATATGATAAATCAGGCCTAGTTAATGTAGCATAGATAAGACTACCAACGAAACTCTGATGTGGCTTCATATCCTTGAATTCTTCTCCACCATATCTACTCAATTTGTGATTTACCTCCATTGGAGTAGGTGCTACCCTGCAATCATTCATTTTAAACTTGATTAACAAGTTTCTCAAATACCTTTCTTGAGTCACATACATACACTCCATGTTGAGTGTATGAAATTTCCATGCCCAAGAAATATGACAAGTCTCCCAAGTCACTGTTTTTCAACTCTTTCTCCATTTGCTTCTTTAGGCTTTGAATTCCTCTCTCATCTGTACATGTAAAAATTATATCATCAACATATATGCACATATAAATGAGCCCATCATCACTTGCTTTAACAAGCAAGCTACTATCTGCCTTAGATACTTGAAATCCAAGTTCTTTCAAGAACTTCACAAGTCTATAATTTCATGCCCTTGGGGCCTGCTTCAAACCATACAAAGCTCTTTTGAGATTACATACATGATCTGGATACCTTCTATCTCTGAATCCTTGAGGTTGCTCCATGAAAACATCATCTGAATTGTAACCATTTAAAAAAGCAATCTTCACATCTGATTGACATAATTTCCAACCTTTACATGCAGCAATAGCTATGAGTGTCCTGATGGTTGTCATCTTTGCCACAGGACTATAGGTCTCATCATAATCAATACCATATGTTTGAGCAAACCCTTTCACAACAAGTCTAGCTTTATACCTAGACACACTTCCATCTGCATATCTCTTTGTCTTGTAGACCCACTTGCATCCAATGATCTTCTGACTATTTGGTTTAGGAACCAAATACCATGTCTGATTCTCCATTAATGCATCATATTCTTCCTACATAGCTTTCTCCCATTTTTCCTTACCTTTTGCCTCTTCATATGTGGAAGGGTCTTCATCTACCTTTATCATGTAAGCATAATCTTTGGTAGCCAAAAAAGAAGTATCATAGCTATACCTTGTAGGTTGCCACTTGTGTCTTGATGACCTTCTGAGTTCTCCACTCCTTGAGGTTTCTGGTTCTTCACACACAGGATCAAATCTTGACATTTCTTCAACTTCAACCTCATTATTCTCCCCTTCATCAAATATCTGAACCTTTGATTTACCCTTCTTTTGACTCACAACTTCTTCATCATCTGTATTAATATTCATTGTACCTGCATACCAAGTACCTTGCTCATCAAATGTAACATCCTTGGACACAATGAATTGCTTTGTAGATGGACTCCACAATCTATAACCCATCTGCTTGTCATCATAACCAATGAATACATACTTTTCAGCTTTAGGTTCTAACTTGTGTCTTAATTGTGATGGCACATATGCATATGCCAAACATCCAAATATTTTGCAATGATCCAAGGTAGGTCTCTTACCCCACCATGCCTCATATGGTGTCATACCCTGCAAAGCTTTACATGGTAGCCTATTGACCAAATAAGTAGCTGTATTTACAGCGTCAGCCCACAAATAATTTGGGCAATTTTTCTCCTTCATCATTGACCTTGCAAACTCAACAAGAGTTCTATTTCTTCTCTCTGCTACACCATTTTATTGAGGAGAGTACCTGCAAGTGATTTCCCTTCTTATACCTGCATTCCACAAGTAATCATTGAACTCATTAGAGAAATACTCTCCCCCTCCATCTGACCAGATAATGTTTGAATGTTTGAATACTTTTGACTTATCTTTGATCACATAGATAGTGATCCATCTGGTAGCATCATCAACATAAATCACATAGTACCTTGAACCATTGATACTGAAATCCTTTGATGGTCCCCCCACATCTGTGTGTACCAACTCAAGCTTCTCTGAATACATGAAACCATGCTTGGAGTAAGATTGCTTATGAGCCTTACCTAATTGACATGCCTCATATCTGTATGTCATATGTTGACCTGCAACATTAGGCAATCCAAGCATTGAACCATTGTTAATCATATCTTTGATACCTCTTTCATTGAAGTGTCCAAGCCTCTTGTGCCAAAGATCTAACTCAGAGATCTTATGTCCTCCATAAGTGAACAAGGCATGAATAACATTACCTTGAATCTTCATTGTGAACAACCTTCCTTCTTTCTTCCCTGAAACAATTTGTTTATACCCATTGCTAGGGTCTTCCACAAACACTCCTTCATTAGTGAATCTAACTTCATAACCTTTTTCAACAATTTGTCCTACACTTATCAGATTCTTAGGAATTATAGGAACATACAAGACCTTACTCAAGAGAGTACTTCCCTTGGCCTTCACTGATCCAATTCACTTCACATTATGCTTTGTATTGTCACCTGTTTGAACAACATGATTAGATACCTTATTTTCCAAATTAGTCATCAATGCTATGTTACCACTCAGGTGATTGCTACACCGTGAGTCAATGTAGAAGACTCTTTGGTCTTCACTTTGCCTTTCACAAGTTGCATTCATTATCAATGTTGAATCTTCCTTCTGATCTGAAGCATAATTGTAGTAGGTAATATTGTATTGTTGACTTTGGAATCCTCTACCTGCATTTCTTCCAAAGTAACCCCTACTACCTCTTCCTCCGAAGTTACCTCTTTGATTTCTGCCACCTCTTCCTCTTGAATTAAAGTTCTGATTATATCCACCATTACTCTGAGTATTATGCCAACAATCATTAGCTAAGTGATTTGTCTTACCACAAATCCAGCAAGCTTTGACTCCATCTTTATTATTCCTGCCTCTTCCTCTACCTTTTCCACCTCCTCTTCCTCTTAGGAAGTTGGCTTGACTAGTTGGGCCTTCATCTTCATTTGCTTGTTGCTTTCCTTTGCTATTTTTCTTCTTATCCTTTGAGTACATTGCATGACCTGTCCTCTTGTCACCTTCACCTTTGACATCCTACTCAAAGGTTACCATATGTCCTAGCAACTGATTTAAATCAAGAGTAAAATGATCAAGTGATAATTCAGTAGATAGAATGAATGGCTTCCATTTGTCATCACCTCTCAAACCTGTGAGGATTTGCCTTACCAATTTATCCTCCTCAATGTCTTCATCAACAGCTCCTAATGCATCTGCAATGTCCTTCATTCTGGTTACATAATCTGAGATGGATTGAGAGGCCTTCTTCTTGAATGTAGTAAATTCTGCCCACAAGGATGCCATCCTAGACTTTGTGGTATTTTGGAAATGCTCCTCCAAAGCATTCCATATAGCACTTGCACTTTCAAGACATCTAATGTGAGGTAGCAAGTAATCATTGACTGCCATATAGATAATGCTCCTAGCTTGAGCATCTCTCTTCATCTAGTTCTTCAAATCTGATAATTCCTCCCTAGTTGGAATATTAGGATCTCTGAATTGAGGCTTTTCTTCTTCACCTGTAATATAACCTATCAAGTCTTTGCTCATTAGATGAGCTTCCATCCTCATTGACCATGTTGGATAGTTCTCTCTATCCAATTTCTCTATCTGAAGAGAATCTCCCATCTCTTTCTTCACCTGTGCATTGAATTCTTCAATCTTTATAAAGTATAAGGTTACCTTTACTTCGAATGACACTCCTTTTGTCTTCCTTGGTGTCGTATGACCTCCTTCTCAAGCTTTGCCGTCAAGCTTTCACCTTTTGAACCTTCAGATGTTGAATTTTGTATGTCTGCAGCAGTCGGAGTCTTCCTTTCCTCAATTTTGATACAACCTGCTTTGATACCACTGATGGAGAGTGTTAATCTCCAAAAGATCAAGCTATCCTTGATGTTAGACCACCTCTATATCAAGAATAAATTTAAACTCCAACCAATTTTGGAAGGCAAACACCAAACTATCAAGAAATTAGCTAACTTTGAAGAAAGTCATTCCTCAAAAAAGTGTGCTGCACCTTAATCACTCATTGACTAAACATTCGTGTAAAGGTTTTGATAAAACTTTGTACAATGTTTTGCCTAGAGATTGTGCACCACCTCCAAGTAAAAACACTTCAAAATCTTGAGTAGATTATGAGAAATGATTCAAACAATCTACCTATGTCTGAAACTGTCTCTCTGTATAATCGACTTTGACACCTGCAACTTCTAAGACATGGTTCTCCAAAACTAGAACCCGTTTAAGCAAATGTTTTTAGCCATAGATGGCTTACCAACTTAAATTTTGATTCCTCATTTGTGTAAAACTTTACACTATGCACTGAGCACTGTCCATTTCTTCGACCATCGAATTTGCGCCTGTTTCAGAAGACACTCAACACTTTCTCACATATGGAAGCTAAAAATTTGTACAAAAGTTGATTACCTATAGACTTAGAGTTTTACAAAAGCATTTCACAAAAGATCTAACATAGAAGGAGAAAACTCAGAAATATCGGGTGCAACATTTTCTTTATTTCTGAGAAAAATTACAACTCAGTGATAAGAGAGTCTTGATTCACTTCTAAGATGTCTAATGACTCTTACAACTCCTGATTATTCTATTGTCATGCTCTCTCATACTTGTCCCGACATTTTCCAAAGTATATATAGACAAAAATTTACAAGCTTATGACTACTCAAAGATATAAGTGAACTATCTCGGAAATAATATACATATGTGTACACATCTTCCAAATTCTGAATGTGTCCTTCCTTCATGCTTCACAACTTGTTCTCTTCTCAAATCCTTGACTTCATTTCCATGTCAAAACATCAATTGGTGATTCTCCTGCACCAACAATGTCAATGGGTAGTGGTGTTGTTTTATCCCTTTGATTGAACGTGTAAGTTTGAAATAAGCTTTTGCTATGTAATGAGCGTATGCGAAGCTTTGCAGATCTAGAGTACAATGGTAGAAAACTAATCGTCAGAAAACTAATTATCTAGGTAGAGAAGTATACATAGAATAGAGCATAGTATATTTCCTAGTGTGTAGAAGTTTTTTGAACACCAGAAAAACCATGCACACGTCATAGAGCATACAATATTTGTTGTGGCACATAAGTTTGTTGTGGCCCATGTCCGTAGAGAAATCAAGTATGGAACATAGGAGATGAATCAATATGCTTGCAGATGGAGGCTTTGTGAGCATTCATGTCAAAGACCGATGCTATATATATAGTGGTTGAAGAATATTAAAGCAGATAATATAAGAAACTGATATGATGATGAACATTAGATACGGATGAATAAGAGGATGGGAGACAGCCAAATAGCAATGGAGTATAAGAAAACTGTAGATTTTCTACAGCTGGAAAGAAAAATGAAGCAGATGATATGGGCTTGATATGGTGACGAGCATCATCCTCAGAAAAAGAAAGTGATGGAAGCTAATGAAGTACACTCGCAATGGAAGGTTACAAGAATAGCAAGTGATTGCAAAGAAATAAAAAATATTGAGAAAAAATCTACCATTATGGGAAATTTAGGGTAAGGATAAGAAAAAATGCTACATGAAAGCTACCATAACAAATTATTCTAACATTCATGAGTACAAAATTAGGCATCTAAAAAACCAGTATGTAATCCTTGTGATCCATGGGATGGCATTGAAACATAGGTTATAAACTTGAGGAATAAAATAAAGAAAGAAAAAGAGGAAGAAAGTCAAAATGGTTAATAGTTACTATGAAGGCACTTGTTGAATGCTTTACAAAAACACCTCACAAGAACTATCTATAGAACATCAAAGCCTAGAGGAATATGATCATACAAGTTGAAGGACCACAACATACCTTAGAAAATCAAAGCTTTAAGGAATTTCATTATAAAAAGGGTCCTCCATAGAAAACCAAAGCTTCGCGGAATTGCATCATACAAGTATGAGTGTACCTGTGAGATCTTATGGTTGATTTAGGTAAGAGTATGGAAAGATTTGCAGATCCAGAATATAATCGGCAAGCTAATTACTTGGGTAGAAAAGTATACACATTATAGAAAAAAAAAACGCTACATGAAAGCTAAGATAACAAATAGTTTTAACATTTATGAGTACAAATTTGGGCATCTAAATAACCAATATGAAGTTTGTAGAGGAGGTACTGGGGTATCTGCTTTTAACAAAAGTAGAGAGTGAAGATTAAACACATCCAGTACGTCGCCTACTCAAGGGAGGTTCTCTTTAGGGAAGTCTACCCTTTAACATTTTTGTGAGCAGGCAGATACAAGGATTGCAGAGAGTGGTAAATACTTCAGAAAATGTAAACAACCAATGACCAGAGAAGACCATACACTTCTTGATTCAACCAGGTGATTACAAGATTGGGCAGAGAGATATTCAAGGTGCAAACTTAAGACTTCAAGTCATACTTAGGGCTAACAAGCCACCCTATAAGTAAATAGCTTCATTACAATAGATTCTTCCCATCAGCATAAGGGGCCACTGATACGCAGACTAACTCAGAACAATACAAAGAATTTCTCAAGAGGATAGAACCTAATCAACAACACTGACTCAGAAAAGAAGAATCCAAGCTACTCTCTTACACTATAGTGCTCATAGCCCTCCACTGAGAAGCCCGCCTTCTGTATACACACTACAGAGTAGCTCCTACAATAGGCTTGAAACCACCAAGTGTGAGAGAGGACTTCTGCATGTATACACAAGCCTCTGTGTCTCTAAAATTGTTGTACCCCAATGAACAAAAATCCATTGCTTTTATAGGCCTCAATAGGCCAAGAGAGCCTTGCCGAATCTTCACGTCCACTGATCACGCGCCCGGTTAATCACCCAAAATTAGGGGGTAGGTCAAATATTCCCTTGATTTGAATTGAATCCTCAAAAATAGGCAATCGCTGTGAATGGTTGGTGTCAGTTCCACTTCCACTTTCTAACAATTACTTTTTACCTTTGCACCTGCCATCTAAGATTCGCATTGATTTAATCCCAGAAATTCAACATGAAGTGCCCTGTCCATTCTGGAAGTGTAGGAGGAGACCACCATGGGATGTTTGGCCATAGTACTACATAATGTGTAGTAAAGCGTTCTGCACCTTCTTCTGCCACGCTTGATGTGCGAGACCCAATATTGCTTTTGATTCAATGTATACTTCTGGACCCATGTTCATCCTGAGAAGAGCTCCTTCATGTTTGGCTTAGATGCCATGTTTCTTCTATGCTTCTGTACGCTCCTCAAAATCAAGTGTCTTCTGTCATCTGCGGGTGTGTGCATGTTTGAGTATGTGTGTGTAGGTGCGTGTGGGCCTATATGTGGGGTGAGAGTGTATGTGTGTGGGGATGCATGTGTGTATGTGTCGGTGTGTGTAGGATGGGTGAGTGTGCACGTGTGGAAGTGTGTGTGGGAGTGTGTGCATATGTATGGGTGTGAGATTGTGTGTGTTTATGTGCGGGGTTGTGCGTGAGTGTGTGTATATGTGTGTGAGTAGGTGGCGGGGTGGTGCGAGTGGGGGGTAGAGGCGGGAGTGGAGTTGAGCGGGGGAGGGTGGGGTTCAGAAAGGGAAGGGGAGAGATAGAGAGAGAGAGGGGGGGGGGGAGGAACGTGTGGGGGTTGAGGGGGGCAGTGGGGCGGGAGGGGTGGTGAGGGGGCTGGCGGTGAGGGGAGGGGAGGGGGTTGGCGGGGGATTGCGGTGAGGGGAGGGGAGGGGGTTGGCGGGGGCTGTGGGGATGGTGGGAGAGAGAGAGGGAAGGGGAGAGAGAGAGGGAGAGAGAGAGGGGGGGGGATACGCGTGGGGGCTGAGGGGGGCAGTGGGGCGGGAGGGGTGGTGAGGGGGCTGGCGGTGAGGGGAGGGGAGGGGGTTGGCGGGGGATGGCGGTGAGGGGAGGGGAGGGCGATGAGGGGAGGGGAGGGGGTTGGCGGGGGATGGCGGTGAGGGGAGGGGAGGGGGTTGGCGTGGGCTGTGGGGATAGTGAGAGAGAGAGGGAAGGGGAGAGAGAGGGAGAGAGAGGGGGGGGGGATACGCGTGGGGGCTGAGGGGGGCAGTGGGGCAGGAGGGGTGGTGAGGGGGCTGGCGGTGAGGGGAGGGGAGGGGGTTGGCGGGGGATGGCGGTGAGGGGAGGGGAGGGGGTTGGCGGGGGCTATGGGGATTGTGGGAGAGAGAGAGGGAAGGGGAGAGAGAGAGAGGGAGAGAGAGAGGGGGGGAGATACGCGTGGGGCTGAGGGGGGCAGTGGGGCGGGAGGGGTGGTGAGGGGGCTGGCGGTGAGGGGAGGGGAGGGGGTTGGGGAATGGCGGTGAGGGGAGGGGAGGGGGTTGGCGGGGGCTGTGGGGATGGTGGGAGAGAGAGAGGGAAGGGGAGAGAGAGAGGGAGAGAGAGAGGGGGGGGGATACGCGTGGGGGCTGAGGGGGGCAGTGGGGCGGGAGGGGTGGTGAGGGGGCTGGCGGTGAGGGGAGGGGAGGGGGTTGGCGGGGGATGGCGGTGAGGGGAGGGGAGGGGGTTGGTGGGGGCTGTGGGGATGGTGGGAGAGAGAGAGAGAGAAGGGGAGAGAGAGAGGGAGAGAGAGAGGGAGAGAGAGAGAGGGAGGGGGGGATACGCGTGGGGGCTGAGGGGGGGCAGTGGGGCGGGAGGGGTGATGAGGGGGCTGGCGGTGAGGGGAGGGGAGGGGGTTGGCGGGGGATGGCGGTGAGGGGAGGGGAGGGCGGTGAGGGGAGGGGAGGGGGTCGGCGGGGGATGGCGGTGAGGGGAGGGGAGGGGGTTGGCGGGGGATGGCGGTGAGGGGAGGGGAGGGGGTTGACGGGGGCTGTGGGGATGTTGGGAGAGAGAGAGGGAAGGGGAGAGAGAGAGGGAGAGAGAGAGAGAGGGGGGGGGATACGCGTGGGGGCTGAGGGGGGGCAGTGGGGCGAGAGGGGTGGTGAGGGGGCTGGCGGTGAGGGGAGGGGAGGGGGTTGGCGGGGGATGGCGGTGAGGGGAGGGGAGGGCGGTGAGGGGAGGGGAGGGGGTCGGCGGGGGATGGCGGTGAAGGGAGGGGAGGGGGTTGGCGGGGGATGGCGGTGAGGGGAGGGGAGGGGGTTGGCGGGGGCTGTGGGGATGGTGGGGGAGAGAGAGAGGGAAGGGGAGAGAGAGAGGGAGAGAGAGAGAGAGGTGAAAGGCATATGCAGGCTCTACAGACCCCCACATCATGCCTTTGCACCGTCCCTAGTGCAATTCCTTCCTTATTTTGCTTATTTCGATGAGATCTAGGTAAAGTGCAATTACTGAACCAAAATACGATGTGTACAGGGGATGAAGTGCTTCCATTTTGACTTAGGTCCGATACTTCTTCACCCTAGAAATATTGACCAAGGGTATCCTCTTACCCTGCAAATCTTCTAGATGCACTGCGCCCTGTGGCAATACCTCGACTACCTTATAAGGTCCTATCCACTTGGGTGCCAATTTAGTTTGAATTGGCGGAACCTGATGCACTAAAACCATAGACCCTTCCTGAACTTCATTGGATCTTAGATACCTGTCATGCAATCTCTTGCGCCCTTCTTGTGTTACCTGGAGTTTCTGCATTGCCCTTTCTCTGTATTCTTCTAATGCCACCAATCTCTGAATAGGGGGTTCAATTCCAATGGTTTTGATTCCTATTTCCTTTCTGATAATGAACTCAAATGGTGCCAATGCCTCTTTCCCATAAACTAAGCAAAATGGAGTCTCGCCTGTGGTTCCCTTCTTCGTGGTTCTGAAAGCCCAAATTGCACCAATTAGTGCTAGTGGCCAAAAGCTTTGATGATCAAAAGATAATTTGCGAAGTAGTCCAATCAGAATCTTATTGGAACTTTCTGCTTGGCCATTTGCCCTTGGGTAATAGGCACAAGACTTTTTATGGAAGATTTTGTACTTGTCAAATATAAACTGGAGCAATTGATTTACAAAATGTGTGCCCCTGTCACTAGTAATTTCCAGTGGGCAACCAAATCTTGAGAAAATACGTTTATACATAAATTTAGCTACTGTTGAAGCCGTGCGGTCCACAGTAGCTTTAGCCTCTATCCATTTAGTGGCATAGCATGTGGCCATCAAAATATACTTTTTTCCTCCAGGTTGTCCAGTTGGACTAATTGGTCCTATGAAATCAAGACCCCATCGTTCAAATGGGAGCCATCCTGTAGATATGACCAATGGTTGGAAATTCAATCTGGTTGGCGCGGGAGCACACCTTTGACAGATGTGGCATTCTTTAGAAAACTTGATTGCATCCTTGAAAATATGAGGCCACCATAAACCTTTGTGGATGATTCTATGAGCCAATTCTTCCCCCTTTAGATGTCCTTCATTGTGTGCAGCCTCTAGCAGAAGATTTACCTCCTCTGGATAAACACACCTTCTCAATATATCATCTTGACAGTATTTATATAAATTTCCATTTATAAGAGAATATGCCTTGGTTTTCAAGAGCAATCTTCTCTTTTCTGCAGGTGTTAAGTGTTCTGGGATCTTTCCAGTAGTCAGAACATGGAGAATTTCATCATACCAACCAGTCCGAATTGCTACTAGAAAAAGGTTACTATCCACCAATTCATCGTTAATACCTGTTGCCTTTTCGCTCATTGCCGTCCTGGACACTTTATCTGCCATGTAGTGCTCTTTTCCTGGCTTAATATGAATTTCAAAATTAAATTCCTGAAATAGGAGTAACCATCTCCAAATCCTTACAGCTACTCTAGGCTTGTTTATCAAATACTTCAAGGGCTGATGATCAGAAATAACAATGAAATGTACACCAAGGAGATAATGTCGAAACTTCTGAAGGGCAAATACAATAGCCAAACCTTCTCGTTCCGTTGTACTGTAATTCCTTTCAGCTTGGTTGAGTAGTCTGCTTCCATAAGAGATAGGTCTATCCACTTTGTGAGATGATGGTTGAGCTAGAACTGCACCAACAGCATGAAGACTAGCATCTCTATGCACATGAAATTCCAATGACCAATCAGGAACACTTAAAAGTGGAGCAGTACATAGCCTCAACTTTAGTTCACAAAATGCTTTGTCGGCTTCAGCACTCCATGAGAAAGGGATTTTTTTACTGGTAAGCCTTGACAAGGGCTTAGCAATTTCTGAATACATCCTAATGAATCTTCTGTGATACCCTGCATGGCCCAAGAAACTTTGCACTTCCTTTGGGCTTTGTGGAATTGGCATAGAAAGAATAGCTCTAACCTTTGCAGGGTCAACAGTTATACCTTCAGCAGATACTATGTGACCAAGAAGAGTACCCTTGGTGACCAAAAAGTGACATTTGTCAGGATTCAATTTCAAACCTGTTTTGAGACATTGCTCAAAAATTTCTTTTAAATTTTCCAAATGGTCATGGAAATCTTGAACCGCCGCCCTTCTATGTGTACCTGAGAATACTGAAAAGTCATCCATAAATATGCGGAGAAAGGTTGTTAACCATTTGCCCAATATCAAATACATCGTTCTATTAAATGAAGCTGGCGCATTCTTCAAACCAAAAGCCATACGAGTATAGACATAAGTGCCCCATGGAGTAACAAAGGCTGTTTTGTCCCTATCATCGGGATGGATCACTATCTGATTGTAGCCACTAAAACCATCCAAGAAACTATACAAAGTGTGACCAGCTACTTCTTCAAGTACTTGCTCTGTGAAGGGCTGAGGAAATCCATCTTGAATAGTTACTTTATTCAAAGCACGGAAATCAACACATACTCTTATTTTTCCACTATTTTTCTTCGGCACAATAACCATAGAAGAAAGCCACCTGGAATGTTCTATTGGCACAATTATACCTGCTTCTTCTAGTTTTGTAATCTCTGCTTTTACCGCCTCTGCATACTTCGGATTGAGTCGATATGGCCTACTTCTTACAGGCGTAGCTCCCTCAACCAAGGGTATCCGATGTAATCCAAGCTCTTCTGGTATTCCTGTTAGATCTTTGTAGGACCATGCAAAGACACTTTTGTAAGTAAAGAGCAAAGAAGTTACCTTTTGTAGTAAATTAGGAGAATGCCACAACCAGGATGCCAAATGGACTACTTGAGGGTTCTCTTCATCCCCTAAATTTACTTCTTGAACCAATGTTTCAGGACTGACCTTGTTTGATAAATCATCTCCACTATATGCAGGAGTGGAGTTTAATTTATATTTTGCAACATGTTCTTCCATCCATCCTTGAGGTATATCTGAGAAAGGAAGATCTTCTCTGCCCTTAGGTTCAAAATCATCTACCTCTGATACTTTTATCTGGGTTGCTTCCTCAAGGTTTGTGCTTTCCTGCAATTGCTCATTCTCCAACACCTTGTGGACTTCATTGCCCTTTCCTGTAATTACCTTATCTGCAACTTCTTCCTCAATTTCATTAATCTCCACTGTGCAACACTCTGCACTTCCCATCATCCAATTTAACAATGTATCCTCTTCTTGGGGTAGAGAGGGCATTACCTGAGTGTCCACAGTATATCCAGTAGTTTTTCCTGAGTCAAATCCTTCTTCCAGATGTAGTTGCAGTTGGCTATTGGTATTTGTTGAAATCCATAGTTTATTTTTTCCCCAATCTTGCAAAGCTTTTGCTTGTCTCAGCCAAGGTCTCCCCAGGAGTAGAGGGTAAGAAGTCTCCTGTGGAAGTGCAATAACAAAAAAATCTAGAACAAAATGGAAGCCCTGTACTGCCATCAGTACCTTCTCAATAATGCCCAGTGGCGCAACCCGATGTTGATCTGCCAATGTAACCGTGAATGGTGCCAACTTGGTGGGGTTCAATTTCAGCTTCTTCATTGTAAAATCTGGCATTAAATTGATACCAGAGCCTCCATCTATGATCACACCTGTGAGAATTTCATCCTTTATACAAACAGATAATCTTGAACTTTGGTAGTCTGCTAAGGGTGCAGGGGGAAAATCAACCATGAATCCATCTATACTAGGTGATTGGACTAAGTGAGCAGAGTGTATAATCTTCAGTAAGTCACTTCTTATTTTTGAATCCATCCTTATAAGTTCATATAGACTAACCTTGTGATGAATACCTTTCAAGATCTGTTCAATGTTTACCTCCTGAGTGTTTTCTTGCAGACTTGTTGGCTGGCCCTTTAAAGAAGTAGTCATCTTATTATAAGCTCCTTCAATTTGTGCTTGGTCCTTCCATCCAGACTCCTTTTCTTCCTCTTTATCCTGAAATCCTTGTTGTTCATCTCTCTAGGTTGCAGCTGCTTGCCTAGCTCTAGTCATCATGGGCATTGCAGAGGATGAAACAGCATAAGTCTGAGTGGTTTCTCCTTCTTCATGTGGAGAGACTGCAATCATATGAATTGGAGCAGGACGACCTCTTGGGCAATCTTTGGTATAATGATCCTTGGCCTCTAGACAATGTTGACAAGGAGGTGCATCTTCTGGGAGGGAACACCTATTTTGCATGTGGCCATATTCACCACAACGATAGCACATCAACGGTCTATTATATCTAGGCTTTGCAGGCCTATTCTCCTCTCTATTAGATGTATTTGAAGTACTAGCATAGTATGAATCCAAAGTTTGAGGGTTACCTCTCTGCTGTGTACCCTTGAGGTAATAACAATCTCTGGCTTCATGACTATCTTTTCCACAAAATTGACAGCTTACCTTAATAGGGCAATTAGCATTGGAATGTCCATTGTTGTTACAGATTGTACACCAAATTTGTCTCCTTATATCCTGAGTGGTCTTCAAATCTTCTAACTCTCGGCGAAGTTGAGCTACTTCATCATCAGTGCGACGCAGTGGTGGCACAACCTTCTCTTCTTGTTGATTTTGTTGCATCTTCAATGCTTCCAGTTCCCTCCTTACTTGCTCAATAGGATCCAGATCTGCAACATACTTTTGTTGTGTATCCCCTTCAAAATGTTGCCTTGCTTCTTCAATGCGTGATGCCGCTGCAACAAAATCATTGAGGGTCGCATCCAATCTAAGAGATTCACGAAGCTTCTGCTGAGATGACCTAGGCAGAGCCTTTTCGATCCACTTTTTAACCAAAAAGTCACCTGGAGCATGTGGCAGACGTGCAACAAGTGCTTTTGTTCTAGTGTGAAGTTCATGAAAGGATTCACCTGGTCTTAGCTTCAAATTCTCTAGCTGATCTAGAGCTCTTTCCGAGGAATCACTTGGTCGGAATGTCTATGAGAACGCCACCTTCAAAGCCTCCCATGTAGTGAAATGGCCATCTGCATATTGACTATACCATTTATCTGCAAGACCCTCTAATGTGGATGGAAAGAGTGCCAACATTGCATCCTCTCTATTTTGCAAACCTTGTCCACGGCATAAAGAGATGAATCTTCTCACATGATCATCAGCATCCTCATAGGCTTGTCCCTTGAAGGTAGGGAATTTGATATTTAATCTGGAGAGTAAATGAGAGAGATCCTCCATTTGTACTGGTGTTCCTTCGGACGTATCTGAGGAGAAGTCTAGAGTTCTCCTATACCCTTCTTTTGACAAAGGTGTCGCACCCAAATCAATAGACAAATTTAGGGAGGACAGAGGGGAGGTAGACTCACTAGCGGTGGTTATTGCTAACTTGTTAAGGCTCCTCCGAACACGAAGAGACTCCTTATCTGCCCGTGTATGGGTCATGTACCTACTTGCAAATGTAATAGGGCGAAAATACCTCTCACAGAAATGCAAAGGTCCCACCGGGCGTGCCAAACTGTAGAGGAGGTACTGGGGTATCTGCTTTTAACAAAAGTAGAGAGTGAAGATTAAACACATCCAGTACGTCGCCTACTCAAGGGAGGTTCTCTTTAGGGAAGTCTACCCTTTAACATTTCTGTGAGCAGGCAGATACAAGGATTGCACAGAGTGGTAAATACTTAAGAAAATGTAAACAACCAATGACCAGAGAAGACCATACACTTCTTGATTCAACCAGGTGATTACAAGATTGGGCAGAGAGATATTCAAGGTGCAAACTTAAGACTACAAGTCATACTTAGGGCTAAAAAGCCACCCTATAAGTAAATAGCTTCATTACAATAGATTCTTCCCATCAGCATAAGGGGCCACTGATACGCAGACTAACTCAGAACAATACAAAGAATTTCTCAAGAGGATAGAACCTAATCAACAACACTGACTCAGAAAAGAAGAATCCAAGCTACTCTCTTACACTATAGTGCTCATAGCCCTCCATTGAGAAGCCCGCCCTCTGTATACACACTACAGAGTAGCTCCTACAATAGGCTTGAAACCACCAAGTGTGAGAGAGGACTTCTGCACGTATACACGAGCCTCTGTGTCTCTAAAATTGTTGTACCCCAATGAGCAAAAATCCATTGCTTTTATAGGCCTCAATAGGCCAAGAGAGCCTTGCCGAATCTTCACGTCCAGTGATCACGCGCCCGGTTAATCACCAAAAATTAGGGGGTAGGTCAAATATTCCCTTGATTTGAATTGAATCCTCAAAAATAGGCAATCGCTGTGAATGGTTGGTGTCAGTTCCACTTCCACTTTCTAACAATTACTTTTTACCTTTGCACCTGCCATCTAAGATTCGCATTGATTTAATCCCGGAAATTCAACATGAAGTGCCCTGTCCATTCTGGAAGTGTAGGAGGAGACCACCATGGGATGTTTGGCAATAGTACTACATAATGTGTAGTAAAGCGTTCTGCACCTTCTTCTGCCACGCTTGATGTGCGAGACCCAATATTGCTTTTGATTCAATGTATACTTCTGGACCCATGTTCATCCTGAGAAGAGCTCCTTCGTGTTTGGCTTAGATGCCATGTTTCTTCTATGCTTCTGTACGCTCCTCAAAATCAAGTGTCTTCTGTCATCTGCGGGTTTGTGCATGTTTGAGTATGTGTGTGTAGGTGCGTGTGGGCCTATATGTGGGGTGAGAGTGTATGTGTGTGGGGATGCATGTGTGTATGTGTCGGTGTGTGTAGGATGGGTGAGTGTGCACGTGTGGAAGTGTGTGTGGGAGTGTGTGCATATGTATGGGTGTGAGAGTGTGTGTGTTTATGTGCGGGGTTGTGCGTGAGTGTGTGTATATGTGTGTGAGTAGGTGGCGGGGTGGTGCGAGTGGGGGGTAGAGGCGGGAGTGGAGTTGAGCGGGGGAGGGTGGGGTTGAGAGAGGGAAGAGGAGAGATAGAGAGAGAGAGAGAGAGGGGGGGGGGGGGGGGGAGGAACGTGTGGGGGCTGAGGGGGGCAGTGGGGTGGGAGGGGTGGTGAGGGGGCTGGCGGTGAGGGGAGGGGAGGGGGTTGGCGGGGGATGGCGGTGAGGGGAGGGGAGGGGGTTGGCGGGGGCTGTGGGGATGGTGGGAGAGAGAGAGGGAAGGGGAGAGAGAGAGGGAGAGAGAGAGGGGGGGGGGATACGCGTGGGGGCTGAGGGGGGTAGTGGGGCGGGAGGGGTGGTGAGGGGGCTGGCGGTGAGGGGAGGGGAGGGGGTTGGCGGGGGATGGCAGTGAGGGGAGGGGAGGGCGGTGAGGGGAGGGGAGGGGGTTGGCGGGGGATGGCGGTGAGGGGAGGGGAGGGGGTTGGCAGGGGCTGTGGGGATGGTGAGAGAGAGAGAGGGAAGGGGAGAGAGAGGGAGAGAGAGAGGGGGGGGGGGATACGCGTGGGGGCTGAGGGGGGCAGTGGGGCGAGAGGGGTGGTGAGGGGGCTGGCGGTGAGGGGAGGGGAGGGGGTTGGCGGGGGATGGAGGTGAGGGGATTGAGGGGGTTGGCGGGGGCTGTGGGGATGGTGGGAGAGAGAGAGGGAAGGGGAGAGAGAGAGGGAGAGAGAGAGAGGGGGGGGGATACGCGTGGGGCTGAGGGGGGCAGTGGGGCGGGAGGGGTGGTGAGGGGGCTGGCGGTGAGGGGAGCGGAGGGGGTTGGGGGATGGCGGTGAGGGGAGGGGAGGGGGTTGGCGGGGGCTGTGGGGATGGTGGGAGAGAGAGAGGGAAGGGGAGAGAGAGAGGGAGAGAGAGAGGGGGGGGGATACGCGTGGGGGCTGAGGGGGGCAGTGGGGCGGGAGGGGTGGTGAGGGGGCTGGCGGTGAGGGGAGGGGAGGGGGTTGGCGGGGGATGGCGGTGAGGGGAGGGGAGGGGGTTGGCGGGGGCTGTGGGGATGGTGGGAGAGAGAGAGGGAAGGGGAGAGAGAGAGGGAGAGAGAGAGGGAGAGAGAGAGAGGGAGGGGGGATACGTGTGGGGGCTGAGGGGGGGCAGTGGGGCGGGAGGGGTGGTGAGGGGGCTGGCGGTGAGGGGAGGGGAGGGGGTTGGCGGGGGATGGCGGTGAGGGGAGGGGAGGGCGTTGAGGGGAGGGGAGGGGGTCGTTGGGGGATGGCGGTGAGGGGAGGGGAGGGGGTTGGCGGGGGATGGCGGTGAGGGGAGGGGAGGGGGTTGGCGGGGGCTGTTGGGATGGTGGGAGAGAGAGAGGGAAGGGGAGAGAGAGAGGGAGAGAGACAGAGGGGGGGGGGGGGATACCCGTGGGGGCTAAGGGGGGGCAGTGGGGCGGGAGGGGTGGTGAGGGGGCTGGCGGTGAGGGGAGGGGAGGGGGTTGGCGGGGGATGGCGGTGAGGGGAGGGGAGGGGGTCGGCGGGGGATGGCGGTGAGGGGAGGGGAGGGGGTTGGCGGGGGATGGCGGTGAGGGGAGGGGAGGGGGTTGGCGGGGGCTGTGGGGATGGTGGGGGAGAGAGAGAGGGAAGGGGAGAGAGAGAGGGAGAGAGAGAGAGAGGTGAAAGGCATATGCACGCTCTACAAAGTTTCTTCTAATCCATGGGATGGCATTAAAATATATGCTATAAACTCAAGGAAACAAATAAAAGGGGAGAAAGAGTAAGAAGGTCAAAGTGGTTAGAACGTCAAAGTGGTTAATAGTTACTAAGAAGGCACATGTTGAATGTGTTACAAAAACACCTCACAAGAACTATCTATAGAAAACCAAAGCTTTACGTGATATGATCATAGAGGTAAAAGGACCACATCATACCTTAGAAAACAAAAGTTTCATCATACAAAAAGTCCTCCATAGAAAACGGAAGCTTCAAGGAATTGCATCCTACAAGTAAAAAGGACCACAACATACCTTACAAGCAATCAGAGACATCCATGATAGTATAGACCCATTTCATATCAGGTACATAGAGAAATACCGTAGGCATGTAAGTAGTCCTCATTGTTCTCTAAGCATTAATTTACAATGGATATATAAAAAATAACTATAAGTCTAAGAGGTTGAAAATGAATAAACTAGATAGTAAGAAAAAATTGCTATGATAACAAATATCATAGTTCAAAGAATAAGATGAAGCTTAGTAGTAGGTGAATAGAAAATTGAAGCAGATCATATGGGCCTCATATGGTGATGGGCAACATCGTCAAAGAAAGAATTTGGTGGAGAAAAAGGGAATACACTCGCAGAGTGAAAAGCGCTAGCATAGAGTAGGCATTTCCTTAGCGGTTTATAGATCAAATGGAACTGAAACGTATGACATGGATCTGAGAGTGCCTATCTTCTTCGGAAGGAAATGATCATCAAAGTGTATACGATGATAAAGAAAGGTTAATTAGATCTTGCACTTCCAGGTTAAATAAAGAGCGACCCATCACCACCAATTCTAGTTGCAGATTTGAGTACACTGAGGCTTTCATACAATTTAATCAATCAGTGTCCCTTTAAGATCTTATGGTTGATTTAGGTGATAGTGGTTCAATTTCGAGACCCAGTTTCACTTGCAATAAAATCTCACTCTTAGTTTCAGTAAATTTTGTATATGAATTTCACACAAACCGCCAAAACACAATTAGGTGTACGAGGCTATTCTCTTCTTTGGTATATGTTTTCTCCAGTGTGGTGTTTATGCATTTTGTTGAGCCGACATAAATTGGAGGTTCATTATTCTTCACTAGAACGACCCTAGAGCGATTTGTTAGCATATATTTGTAGTAACATATAAAGAAAATCAGGTATACATCGGCATTTTCTTCTTTATTACATGTCTTTTGCACTCTTGCGCCCCTAAATATAAAGGTTTTAATATCATTGACACATCTAAAACTCCGAGAAGTACATGTCGATGGGCACTAGTGTTATTTTATCCCTTTGATTAGAGGTGTAACTTTGAAATAAGCTTTTCCTTTGTAATGAGCGTATGGGAAGCTTCGCAGACCTAGAGTACAATGGTGCTTATTTGTTGGATAGACCATCGGCAAACTAATTATCTACGTAGAAAAGTATTCACAGAATAGAGCATAGTATATTTGCTAGTATCCAAAAGTTTGTTGAGCACATGAAAAACCATGCACACGTCTTAGAGCATAGTATATTTGCTGTTGCGCATAAGTTTGCTGAACACAAGTAAATCCATGCACACTTAATAGTATATCGAAAGACAGCAATCCGCTTTTGCCCATGTCCCTACAAAAGTCAAGTATGCAACATTGGAGATGAAGCAATATGCTTGCAAAAGTCAAGTATGCAACATTGGAGATGAAGCAATATGCTTGCAGAGGGAGGGTTTGTGATCATTAATGTCCAAGACCGACACTATATATATATATATATATATATATATATATATATATATATATATATATATATATATATATATATATATATATATGGTGGTTGAAGAACATTGAAGCAGATAATAAAACAAATTGATATGATGATGAACATCAGATACAGAAGAACAAGAGGATGGGATAGAGTCAAATAGCACTGAAGTATAAGAAAATTGTAGATGTTCTGCACATGGATAGAAAAACGAAGCAGATCATATGGGCTTGATATGGTGACAAGCATCATCCTCAGAGAAAGAAAGTGATGGAAGCGAATGAAGTGCAGTCACAATGGAAGGCTACATGAAGAGCAAGTGATTGCATAGAGAACAAAAAATATTGAGAAGAAATCCATCATTATGGGAAATTTAGGCGAAGGATAAGGAAAAAAAAAACCGCATGAAAGCTACCATATCAAATAATTTTAACATTCATGAATACAAAATTGGGCATCTAAATAAGCAATTAGTACTTCCTTCTGATCCATAGGATGGGATTAAATCATAGGTTACAAACTTAAGGAAGAAAATAAAGAGGGAAAAGAGGAAGAAGGTCAAATGGTTAATATTTACTAAGAAGGAAAATGTTGAATATGTTACAAAAACACCTCACTAGAACTATCCATAGAAAATCGAAGCTTTAAGGAATTTGATCATACAAGTCAAAGGACCACAACATACCTTAGAAAATCAAAGCTTTGAGGAATTTCATTATACAAAGAGTCTTCCATAGAAAACCCAAGAATCATGGAATTGCATCATACAAGTAAAAGGACCAGAACATACCTTAGTAGGAATCATATACACACATGTTAGTATAGAACCATTTAATATAAGGTACATAGAGAAACACAGTAGGCATGTAAGTAGTCCTCATAGTTCTATAAGCATTAATTTCCGATGGAGAAAAAAGTAATAGAAAAAATGTTAAGCGGTGGAAAATGAATAAACCAGATAGTAAAAAGAAAATTGCTAAGATAACAAATATCATACTTTAAAGAATAAGATGAAGTTTGGTACTAGATGAATAGAAAATTGCAGCAGATTAGATGGGAAATCAAGGAAACACCCGCAAAGAGTGATAAGTGCTAGCGTAGAGTGGGAAATTATTTAGTGGTTTATAGATTAAAGAGAACTGAAATGTATGATATGGATTTGAGAGTGCCTATCTTTCTCAGGAGGAAATGATCATCGAGGTGTATACAATGACAAAGAAAGGTTAATTGGATCTTCGACTTCAAGGTTTAGAAAAAAGCAATCCATTCTCACCAATTCAAGTTGTAGATTTAAGTACATAGAGACTTTCACACGATTTAATCAATGAGTGTACCTGAGATCTGACGGTTGATTTAGGTGATAGTAATTTTATTTCGAGACTCGATTTCACAATCAAATTTCACTCTTTGTTCGAGTTAATTAGAATATGAATTTCACACAAAGCACCAAATGTCAATTCGACGTGCGAGGCTGGTTTCTTCTTTGGTATATGTTTTCTGCAGTGTTATGCCCTTTTGGATTACTCCCTTTTATGCATTTTGTTGAACCGACATAAATTGGAGATTCATTATTCTTCACTAGAACCCCCCTACAGCGACTTGTTAGCATATACTGGTACTAACATATAAGGAAAATTTGGTATACGATGCCATTTTCTTCTTTATTACATGTCTTTTGCATTGTTGCGCCCCTAAACGTATAAGGACATGTCAATGGGTACTGGTGTTGCTTTATCCCCTCGATTAGACGTATAAGTTTGAAATGCGCTTTTCTTTTGTGTAGAGCGTATGGGAAGCTTTGCAGGTTGAGAGTACAATGGTAGTTATTTGTTGCATAGACCATCGACAAGCTAACTATCTAGGTAGAAAAGTATACACAGAATAGAGCATACTATACTTGCTGGTACGCGAAGGTTTGTTGAACACAATGAAAACCGTGCACACATCATAGAGCATAGTATATTTTCTATTGTGCAAAAGTCTTTTGAACACAAGAAAAGCCGTGCACACTTCAAAGTATGTCAAAAGAAAACAATCCGCTTTTCTCAATGTCCTTACAGAAACCAAGTATGTATCATAGGAGATGAAGCAATATGCTTGCAGAGGGAGGCTTTGTGAGAATTAATGTCTAAGACCGACAATATATATATATATATATATATATATATATATATATATATATATATATATATATATATATATATATATATATATATATATATATATATGTGTGTGTGTGTATAGTGGTTGAAGAACATTGAAGTAGATAATACTAAAGATTTTCTGTAGATGGATAGAAAAATGAAGCAGATCATAACGACTTGATATGGTGACGAGCATCATCATTAGAGAAAGAAAGTCATGGAAGCAAATGAAGTACACTCGCAATGGAAGGTTACAAGAATAGCAAGTGTGAGCATAGGGAAGTAAAAGTATTTAGAAGAAATCCACCATTATGGAAAATTTAGGCTAAGGCTAAGAAACGAAAGCTACATGAAAGCTACCACAACATATAGTTTTAACATTCATGAATACAGAACTGGGCATCTAAATAACCAATATGTACTTCGTGTTGATCGATGGGATGGCTTTAAAAACATAGGCTATAAGCTTAGGAAAGCAAGTAAGAAAGAAAAAAGAGGAAGAAGTTCAAAGTGGTTAATAGATGCTAACAAGGCACATCTTGAATCTCTTAATAAAACAACTCACAAGAACTATCTATAGAAAACCAAAGCTTTAAGCAATTTGATCATACAGGTAAAAGGTCCACAACATACCTTAGAAAACGAAAGTTTGATCATACAAAGAGTCCTATATAGAAAGCGGAAGCTTTAAAGAATTGCCTCACATAAGTAAAAGGACCACAACATACCTTAGAAGCAATCATAGACACGCATGTTAGAATAGACCCATTTCATATCATGTACATAGGGAAACACCGTAGACATGTAAGTAAACCTCATAGTTCTCTAAGAATTAATTTCCAATGGAGATAGAAATAATAGAAAAAAAGTTAAGGGGGTTGAAAATGAATAAACCATATATGAAAAACAATGCTAGGATAACAAATATCATAGTTCAAAGAATAAGATGAAGTATAGTAGTAGATGAATAGAAATCTGAAGCATATCATATGGGCCTCATATGGTGATGGACAACCATGCACACATCATAGAGCATACTATATTTTCTATTGTGCAAAAGTCTTTTGAACACAAGAAAAGCCGTGCACACTACAAAGTATGTCTAAAGAAAACAATCCGCTTTTCTCAATGTCCTTACAGAAACAAAGTATGCATCATAGGAGATGAAGCAATATGCTTGCAGAGGGAGGCTTTGCGAGAATTAACGTCTAAGACCGACAATATATATATATATATATATATATATATATATATATATATATATATATATATATATATAGGTGAAGAACATTGAAGTAGATAATACTAAAGATTTTCTGTAGATGGATAGAAAAATGAAGCAGATCATAAGGACTTGATATGGTGAGGAGCATCATCATTAGAGAAAGAAAGTGATGGAAGCGAATGAAGTAAACTCGCAATGGAAGGTTACAAGAATAGAAAGTGTCAGCATAGGGAAGTAAAAGTATTGAGAAGAAACCCACCATTATGGAAAATTTAGGCTAAGGCTAAGAAAAGAAAGCTACATGAAAGCTACCACAACATATAGTTTTGACATTCATGAATACAGAACTGGGCATCTAAATAACCAATATGTACTTCGTGTTGATCCATGGGATGGCTTTAAAAACATAGGCTATAAGCTTAGGAAAGCAAAAAAGAAAGAAAAAAGAGGGAGAAGTTCAAAGTGGTTAATAGGTGCTAACAAGGCACATCTTCAATCTGTTACAAAAACAAGTCACAAGAACTATCTATAGAAAACCAAAGCTTTAAGCAATTTGATTATAAAGGTAAAAGGACCACAACATACGTTAGAAAACAAAAGTTTGATCATACAAAGAGTCCTATATAGAAAGCGGAAGGTTTAAAGAATTGCCTCACACAAGTAAAAAGGACCACAACATACCTTAGAAGCAATCATAGACACCCATGTTAGAATAGATCCATTTCATATCATGTACATAGGGAAACACCCTAGACATGCAAGTAGACCTCATAGTTCTCTAAGAATTAATTTCCAATGGAGATAAAAATAATAGAAAAAAAGTTAAGGGGTTGAAAATGAATAAACCATATATGGAAAAGAATGCTATGATAACAAATATCATAGTTCAAAGAACAAGATGAAGTATAGTAGTAGATGAATAGAAATTTGAAGCATATCATATGGGCCTCATATGGTGATGGACAACATCGTCAAAGAAAGAGATTGGTGGAAATGAAGGGAATACACTCGCACAACGTGATATGTGCTCGCATTGGGTAGGAAATTATTTAGCGCTTTATAGATTAAAGAGAACTGAATTGTATGATATGGATTTGAGAGTTCCGATCTTTTCCAAACGAAAATGATGATCAATGAGTATACAATGATAAGGAATGGTTTATTGGATGTTTGAATTCAAGGTTAAGGAAAAAGAAGGTTAAGGAAAAAGCAATCCATTGTTATAGATTCTATTTCTGGATTTGAGTTCATAGAGGGTTTCATGCGATTTAATCAAATAGTCTACCTCTGAGATCTTATGGTTGATTTAGGTGAGATTAGTTCCAATTGGACAATCAATATCACTTGCAACCAAAGTTCATTCTTTCTTTGAGTAAATTTAGTATATGAATTTGACACAAAACACCAAAAGAGAATTGGGTGTAAAAGTCTATTTTCTTCTTTATTATATATTTCATGTGATTTAATCAAAGAGTATACCTCTGAGATCTTATGGTTGATTTAGGTGAGATTACTTCCAATTGGACAATCAATTTAACTTGCAACCAAAGTTCATTCTTTCTTTGAGTAAATTTAGTATATGAATTTTAGAAAAGCACAAAAAGAGAATTGGATGTAAAAGTCTAATTTCTTCTTTATTATATGTTTATTGCAGTGCTTTGCCCTTTTGGATTACTCCCTTTTATGCATTTTCTTAAATCCACATAAATTGGAGGTTTGTCATTCTTCATTATAACGCCTCTAGAGGGATTTCTTAGCATATAATGCTAGAAATATGTAAAAGAAATTAGGTATACGAGGTCATTTTCTTGTTTATTACATGTGTTTTGCACTCTTGTGCCCCTAAACATATACAAGTTTTCATATTGTTGCTGCATTTAAAACTCCCATAAGGACATGTCTAGGGGTAGTAATGTTATTTTATCCCTTCGATAAGATGTGTAAGTTTCAAATAAGCGTTTCCAATGTAATGATCATATGGGAAGCTTTGTAGATGTAGAGCACAATGGTGGTTATTTGTTGCATAGACCATTGGCAAGGTAACTACTTGGGTACAAAAGTATACACATAATAGCAAAAAAGGCTACATGAAAGCTACGATAACAAATAATTTTGACATTCATGCATACAAAATTGGGCATCTAAATAGCCAATATGTACTTCCTTCTAATCCATGGGATGGCGTTAAAATATTGGTTATAAACTTGAGGAAGCAAATAAAAATGGAAAAAGAGGAAGAAGGTCAAACTGGTTAAAATATGGGTTATAAACTTGAGGAAGCAGATGTTGTTTGTTACAAAAACACCTCACAAGAACTATCTATAGGAAACCAAAGGTTTACGGAATTTGATGATACAAGTAAAAGGACCACAACATACGTTAGAAAACCAAAGTTTCTTCATACAAAAAGTCCTCCATAGAAAATCAAAGGCTCAACGAATTTGTTATACAAGTAAAAGGACTACAACATACCTTAGAAGAAATCATAAACACCCATGTTAGTATAGACCCATTTTATATCAGGTACATAGAGAAACACCGTAGGCATGTAAGTAGATAGAAATAATAAATAAACAATTAAGAGGTTGAAAATGAATAAACATTTAAGAGGTTGAAAAGATCGTAAGAAAAAATTCATATGATAATAAATATCATCGTTCAAAGAATAAGAGGAAGTTAAGTAGAAGGTGAATAGAAACTGAAGCAGATCATACGAGCCTCATATGGTAATGGCCAACATCGTCCAACAAAGAAATTGGTGGAAATGAAGGCAATACGCTTGCATAGAGTGATTAGCACTAGTATAGAGTAGGAATTCTTTAGTAGTTTATAGATTAAATAGAACTAAAATGTATGATATGGATGTGAGAGTGCCTATGTTTTTCAGAAGGAAATGATCATCAAGGTGTATGCAATGACAACGAATGTTATTTGGATCTTGGACTTCGATGTTAAAGAAAAAGTGATCCATTATCACCAATTCTAGTTGTGGATTTCAATACACGGAGGCTTTCATATGATTTAATTAATGAGTGTACCTTTAAGATCTTATGGTTTATTTAGGTGATAGTAGTTCTATTTTGACACTCAATTTAACTTACAATCAAAGCTCACTCTTTGATTGAGTATATTTTTTATATGAATTTCACAATAAGCACCAAAAGCTAATTGGGTGTACGAGGCTATTTTCTTCTTTGGGATATGTTTTCTTCACTGTTGTGCACTTTTTAATTACTCCCTTTTATGCATTTTGTTGAACCGACATAAATTGGAGGTTCCTTATTCCTGGCTAGAACGCCCGAGAGCAATTTGTTAGCATATATTGGTAGTAACGTGTGAAGAAGATTAGGTATACACTGCCATTTTCTTCTTTATTACATGTCTTTTGCACCTAAACATATAAAGGTTTTAATATCATTGACGCATCTTAAACTCCCAGAAGGACGTGTCAATGGGTACTGGTGTTGTGTTATCCCTTCGATTAGATATCTAATTTTCAAATAAGATTTTCCTATGTAATGAGCGTATGGGAAGCTTTGCTGATCCAAGGTACAATGGTGGTTGTTTGTTGTATAGAACATCGACAAGCTATTCAGCTGGGTAGAAAAGTATACATAGAAGAGCATCGTATATTTGATGGTGCCTACGTCATGGAGCATAGTATATTTGTTGTTGCGCAAAAGTCTGTTGGACACAAGAAAAGCCATGCACACTTCATAGCATATCAAAGACAACAATAAGCGTTTTCCTATGTCCCTACAGAAATCAAGTATGCAATATAAGAGATGAAGCAATCTGCTTGCAAAGGGAGGCTTTCTCAGCATTAATGTCCAAGACCGACACTATATATATAGTGTTTGAAGAACATTGAAGTAAATAATATAAGAAATTGATCTGATGATGAACATCAGATATGGAAAAACAAGAGGATTGGAGAGGGTCAAAGAGCAATTGAGTATTAGAAAACCATAGATTTTTTGTGGATGGAGAGAAAACTGAAGCAGATCATATGGGCTTGATATGGTGATCAGCATCATCGTCAAAGAAACAAAGTGATGGAAGCGAATTAAGTACACACGCAATGGAAGGTTACGAGAATAACAAGTGCGAGTGTAGAGAAGAAAATATATTGAGAAGAAATCCACTATTATGGGAAATTTAGGCTAAGGATAAAAACAAAAGCTACATGAAAGCTACCATAACAAATATTTTTAAGATTCATGACTACAAAATTTGGCATCTAAGTAACCAATATCTACTTCCTTCTCACTTATGAGATGGCATTAAAACATAGGTAATAAACTTGAGGAAGTAAACAAAACAAGAAAGAGAGGAAGAAAGTAAAACTGGTTAATAGTTAGTAAGAAGGCATGTGTTGAATGTGTTATAAGAACACCTCACAAGGACTATGCATAGAAAACCAAAGCTTTAAGGAGTTTCATCATACAAGTAAAAGGACCACAACATACCTTAGAAAACCAAATCTTTAAGTATTGCATCATACAAAGAGTCGTCCATAGAAGACCAAAGCTTTATGGAATTGCATCATACAAGTAAAAGAACCATAACATACCTTAGAAGCAATCGTAGACATACAAGTGAGTATAGACGAATTTCATATCATGTACATAGAGAAACACCGTAGGCATGTAAGTAGTCCTAATAGTTCTCTAAGCATTAATTACCAACAGAGATAAAAATAATAGAAAAACATTTGAATAAACAAGGTCGTAAGAAAAATTGCTATGATAACAGATATCATAGTTCAAAGAATAAGATGAAGTTTAGTAGTCTATGAATAGAAAATTGAAGAAGATCATATGGGCCTAATATGGTAACGGGCAACATCGTCAAAGAAAGACATTGGTAAAAATGAACGGAATACAATGGCATAGAGTGATAACTGCAAGCACAGAGTAGTAAATTCTTTAGTGGTTTATAGATTCAAAGAGAACTGAAACGTATGACATGGATTTGCGAGTGCTTATCGTTTTCAAAAGAAATTGATGAGCAAAGTGTATACAATGATAAAGAAATGTTAATTGGATCTTGGAATTCGAGGTTAACAAAAAAACAATCCATTGTGACGAATTCTAGTTGTGGCTTTGAGTACAGAGAGGCTTTCATACGATTTGATCAATGAATGTACCCCTGAGATCTCATGGTCGAATTAGCTGATAGTAGTTCCATTTCGACACGCAATTTCACTTCCAATCAAAGTTCATTCTTTGATTGAGTAAATTAACTATATGGATTTCACACAAATCTCCAAAAGAGAATAGGCTTTTTTCGTCTTTATTATATGTTTATTGCAGTGTTGTGCGCTTTTGGATTACTCCCTTTTATGAGGTTTCCTGAATCCACATTTATTGGAGGCTCGCTATTCTTCACTGGAACGCATCTAGAGGGATTTGTTAGCATATAGTGCTAGTAATATAATATAAAATTAAGTATACCAGGCGATATTCTTCTTTATTACATAGGTTTTGCACTGTTGTGCCCCTAAACGTATACAGGTTTTAATATCATTGCCGCATTTTAAATTCCCAGAAGGACATGTCAACGGGTAATAGTGTTGTTTTATCCCTTCGATTAGACGTGTAAGTTTCAAATAAGCTTTTCCTAAGTAATGAGCGTATGAGAAGCTTTGCAGATCCACAATATATTTTCTGGTGCACAAAAGTTCGTAGAACACAAGGAAAAGTATGAACACGATGTGTATTTGAGCATAGAGAAACTTGCATAGAAATCATTTAACGTGTGTGGATTATACATCATATTGTCCATTTACCTCATGGATACTCATTTTGTACATAGAGAAGCTTTTATAGAAATTGAACAAAAGAGCCAATTGAAGAATAGCCTTACATATCCTACCTTAGTGTCGAAAGCGAAAGAGAATTGAAGGGTACTCTCATATAGCTTGCCATTTTGCAAACAAAATATACCACTTAAAAACCCATTTATCCTTTTGAAAATGTATCTCTATAGAATAATAGTTTTCAAAGAGATCCATCACTATGGGAAATTTATGCTAAGGATAAGAAAAAAACCTACTTGAAATAAATCTAACATTCATGGTTACCCAATTTGGCATCTAAATAAGCATTATGTACTTCCTTCTCATTCATGGGATGGCATTAAATCATAGATAATGAACTTGAGGAAGTGAATGACGAAAAGAAACACACGAAGAAGGTCAAAGTGGGTAATAGTTACTAAGAAGATACATGTTGAATTTGTTATAAAAACACCTCACAAGGACTATCCATAGAAAACGAGAGCTTTAAGGAATTTCATCATAAAAGTAGAAGGACAAACAACTAATCTTAGAAAACAAAATCTTTAAGAATTGCATCATACAAAGAGTCCTCCATAGAAAACCAAAGCTTTCTGGAATTGCATCATACAAGTAAAAGGACCACAACATACCTTCGAAGCAATCGTAGACATCCATGTTAGTATAGACCCATTTCATGTCATGTACATAGAGAAACACCATAGGCATGTAAGTAATCCTCATAGTTCTCTAAGCATTAATTTACAATAGACATAAATATAATAGAAAAAAATTTAAGGGGTTGAAAATAAATAAACCTTCAATTGCATGGAATGCCTAAAAGCAAAATTTTTGATAGAGATTCTAGATTTACATCAGAATTTTGGAGAGCAACATTTGAATCGATTGGAGCTCAACTTCGTATGAGTACAACTTTCCATCCACAAACTGATGGGGAAACCAAGAGGGTTAACAGGGTAGTTGAAGATATGTCATTACAACATATGAGGGGCATACCGACGTTTCCCATACCGACGGTCACCCCTCGGCATCGGCATGACCGTTGAAAATGCTTGAAAACCCACGGATGCAATACCGATGGTCATTTAATCGTCGGTATACACTACATCGGTATGAGCGCTGGTATAGGCATCGGTACTTTATTGTAAGTTACCAATGCTTATACCGACACTTATACCGATGCTTATATCGACGCTCATATTGATGCTTATACTGAGGCAACTTTTAACCGGGCCTGAGAGCAAAAATTTGACATCTGCTTGCATTTTGAACCAAAGTTTGCTACTGTCGAGTTTGCATACACGAACTACATTCCGAACCTATTGTGTACACACATCTCTCTCTTTATCTCTCTTTCTCTCTCTCTCTCTCTCTCTCTCTCTCTCTCTCTCTCTCTCTCTTTCTCTACATCTCTGTTTCTCTAGATCTGAAATTTTGGTAAGAATTGCACATACTGTAGCACCCTTTCTCATTCTTTGTGTTTTCCCTTTTCTAATTTCTCTTCTCTTTCGTTTTGCAGGAGCTTTTTGGCATCAAATCTTTGGAATTTAACCAAGGGCAACATTAAGTGGACCTTGATGACAACACTCCAAACAATTACATCGATGTAAGTGATTGTTTTGTTTTCGGTTGATATAGAGTGAGATAGAGAGAGAGATGAAAGAAAGAGAGAGATCTACAGAAACATAAAGAGAGAGAGAGAGAGAGAGAGTTAGACAAAGAGAGATAGAGATGGAAGAGAAAGATAGAGAGAGAGTGAAAGAGAGAAAGAGAGATGAAATAGAAAGAGAATGAGATAGAGAGAGAGATGCATACATACATACACACACATATGCATAGACATACTCACATACGTATTACATACACACATGCATATTACATACACACTCACATACATATTACATACACACATGCATATACATACACATACATATTACATACTCACATGCATATACACATATACATACATACATGCATATTACATGCAAACATGCATATAACATACACACATGCATATTAGATACACACATGCATATACATACACACACATATTCATTCTCATACTCACATACATACATACATGTATACACACATATACATACACACATGTACACACACACATGTATACATACACACATGTATACATACACACATGCATATGCATACATATATACACACATATTTGCATGTACACACAAACATACATACATACACACATGCATATTACATACACACTCACATATGTATACACACACATATGTGCATACACACATGCATATGCATCCATACATACACACACATATGCATGTACACACACATACATACATACACACATGCATATTACATACACACACACATATATATACACACTCACATATTTATACACACTCACATATGTATACACACACATGCATACATGCACATACACATACACACACATCACATATACATACAGACATACACACATATACATGTTTTACGGTTAGGGTTTTAGGCTTAGGGTTTATGAATTTCTCTTTTCTTTTGTTTTGCAGGAGATTTTTGGCATCAGTTCTTTGGAATTCGACGAAGGAAGACATTAAGTGGACTTTCACGACAAGACTCCAAACAATTACATCGATGTAAGTGATTGTTTTGTTTTCGATTGATATAGAGTGAGATAGAGAGAGAGAGATACATACACACATATTTGCATGTACACACACATACATACATGCATACACACATGCATATTACATACACACACACATATAAATACACACTCACATATGTATACACACACATATGTGCATACACATCCATATGCATACATACATACACACACATATGCATGTACACACACACATACATACATACACACATGCATATTACATACACACTCACATATGTATACACACACATATGTGCATACACACATGCATATGCATACATACATACACACACATACATACATACAGACATGCATATTACATACACACGCACATATTAATACACACTCACATATGTATACACACTCACATATCTATACACACACATGCATACATGCACATACACATACACACACATCACATATACATACACACATATACATGATTTAGGGTTAGGGTTTTAGGATTAGGGTTTTCAAATCTCTCTTTTCTTTTGTTTTGCAGGAGATTTCTGGCATTGATTCTTTGGAAATTGACAAGAGACGATGTCAATTGGGCTTTGATGAGTGCGTTCAAAAGAATTACATTGATGTAAGTGATGTTTTTGTTCTTTATTATAAATAAAGATAGAGAGAGAGAGTAAGAGAGAGAGAGAAAGAGGGAGAGAGAGATGAAAGAGAGAGACAGAGAGATAAAGAGAGAGATATAGATAGAGAGAAAGAGAGAGACATAGAGATACATACACATAGATGCATACATGTTACATACACATATGCATATGCAAAGAGAGAGATATAGAGATACATACACATAGATGCATACATATTACATACACATATGCATATGCATATGCATACATACACACACACATATACATGCACACAAACAAACATATACATGTTTTAGGGTTAGGGTTTTAGGATTAGGGTTTTTTACTTTTACACATATACATACATAATACATACACACATGCACACATATACACATGCATACACACATACACATACACATACACATACACATACAAATACACATACACATACACATACACATACACATACACATACACATACACATACACATACATACACACACATGCATACATACATACAGACACACATACATACATACATACATACACACATACACATAGAGAGAGAGAGAGTCACATGCACACACATGCATACATACACACACGTGACATATACATACACAGATATGCATGTTTTAGGGTTAGAGTTAGGGTTTTTGGCTTTTACATATATACACACATGCAAACACACATATACGCATATGAACACATAATACATATGCACATACACATATATATACAGGTGCATACACACTTACACACACACATACATTCATACACACACACACACATCTATCTGTCTATATATATATATATATATATATATATATATATATATATATATATATATATATATATATATATATATATATATATATATATATATATATATACATTCATACACACATACACATATGTGACATATACATATATACACACATGCACGCACACATATACACATATAAACACATAATACATATACACATACACATATATATACACATGCATACACACATATACATGTTTTAGGTCTAGGTCTTCAGAATTAGGGTTTTAGGATTTTTACATAGATACACATATGCATACACACACATACACTTTTTACACATGCAGCTAAATATTAACACATATAGAAATATACACACATAATACATGTACACATACACATGTATATACATAGGCAGACACACATATACATGTGTTCTAGTTGTTGTTTATAAATATCATGTCTATGTGTCCCATTTCTTTGTACACGATTCATGATTCATTTTGCTCATGTCTTTTGTATTTGACAGTATGTTTTGCTTTATCAAATCATTTTTTTATTGCCTGTCATACATGTCACATGTAGTTGGGTTTTTCTTGGGCAGAGTGGATTGTCTTCTGCTACACAACAACATGGGAATGTTGTTGTAACAAGAGACAACACACTCTGCCCAAAAACATTTTGCAGATATGGACGTTGGTATAGGCCACGGTATAAGCGTCGGTATCCCCAGGCACATATCGATGCTTATACCGACCATTTGGCCCAGGGGCATACCATGGCTCATACCGTTGCTTATAGCGACGCTTATACCGACGCATATACCGACGCTCATACGGACGCATATACCGACGATTATACCGACGCTTATATCGACGCTTATACTGATGCTTTGGTTCCGAAGCCTACACCGACCCTTACACCGACGTCGAGGCAAAATCGCGCCCGTTCATTTTCCTCAGTAGAAGCCTCGGTATACACTTGATATGTTGTAGTGTGTTGTGTATGTATGTGAATGAAAAGCAGGATAACTGGAGAAAATATTTACCCTTGGTTGAGTTTGCATACAATAGTGCATGGCATGCATCTATAAAAATGACTCCGTTTGAAGCTATGTAGAGTTATAATTTTTTGGCTCCACCTTTGTTTTTGGGTTTTCCAAATAAAGTAGGAGTGTCCAAAGAAATGCTTGATAAAACGGATGAAGAACTTGGGAAAATTAAGAAACACATAAAAGAAGCTCAGAAAAGACAAAAGAAATTCTATGATTTAAAGAGAACACCACTCAAATTTCAAGTTGATGACATGGTATTTCTTAAAGTTAATCCTCACCTATCTAACTTGTTGCTACGGAAGGATCATCGAACTTCTCCTTGATATGCAGGTCCTTTTAAAGTTTTGAAAAAGATTGGATCTCTTGCTTATTTTTTGGAATTACCTAAACATTCAAATGTGCATCCTATAATTAATTGTTAGCTTACTTAAAAGATATGTATCTAATGTTGCTCATGTTTTGCAGGACAATTATAAGCTAAAAGATGATGGCTCTTTGAGCTTCAACCTAAAATAATATTAGACACAAAGGAAAGATTTCTTAGAAATAGATCTATAGTAGAAAGTTTAGTGAAACGACACTGATACCTAGTAGAAGATTTGAGTTGGGTGAACTTAGATGATTTTCTAAAACATTATCCTTCTTTCCAACTCTGAGGACAAGGTTCTTAAAGGTGGGGAGGGGGGGGGGAGAATTGTAATAGGCCTCTTTTCTAGTGAAATAATTCATTTTGAACTTTGTGAATTTCATTGTGGAGATAATTCTTAGAATGAATAATTAGGTCATTTTATGCATGTAGGAAAAATTTTGGGTTGACAAGTTTTATATTCTCTCTCCAGACCTTATTCCCATCATGTTTTCTAATGGAATTTTGAAGGTGAAGATGTAAGAATTAAGGAAAACTATGTATGAGAGAAAGGTAGGAAATGTTAAGACCTCTGATGGAAACAGGAATATGCTGAGTAGAGCAAGTATAAGAGAATAAAAGTGCCTCTGTGAAACTTTTGTGAATCATGTTTTAAGTACCTCGTTCAGGGTCCTACATTTAGTTCATTCTAAGAAAATGCCTTGGTTTTACTCTCTCTCTAGAATTTTGAAACTTGAAGGGCTCAAAAGTGGCATTTGGAGGTGGATTTGGACCTCGGACCTCTCTAACACTATCGTGCAGATCACAAGATTGAATAAAAGTGTCTCTCAAAAGCTTAAGCTAATTGCTCACCGTTTTTGAGTTACAAGGCTTTGAAAAGTGTCGTTTTCCAATACTTCAAAAAAAATGAGGGCTTATCTATTTCTATTCAAATCAGTGAATCTCATGCTCACGTGTCACTATGTCTAACTATGGATATTTTTGGATATGTTTTTTGGTGTTTTTCCTCCTATTTTTGACAGGTATGCTAAAGAAACAAAGCTCACTATGATTGCATGGCTTTTTGCAAAAGTTTTGGAGAAACTCAATTTTTTCTAGATTTGATGGATCGCACACTTCTTTGGGAGGGTAGCCATAAAACTTTGATATGGAGAGACTTGTGCATCAACACAGAGGATGCACAGAAATCTAAGAATTACCTTGTGATTGAGAGTGAGAGTGAGAGTGAGAGTGAGAATGTGATTGAGAGTGCGAGTGTGAATACGATTATGATAGCTCGAGGTGGTTGGAAGGTAGAGGCTTCGTCAAGAAGCTATTGTCCAAATTTATTGTAACCATTGATTCACATCTATAATATAAGAATTCTTCGTTCTCTGCGTCATATTTGTTTCTACTCTTTCGCATTAGATTTTATATTACCTTGTGCAATTTCTGCATTCTTCTCTCCTCTGTTCTTTTTTATTGATTTAGAGATTGTGATTGGGGATAGATTGTGATTGAGGAAATGCTACAAGTGATATTAGAACAGAATCAATCATCGAGAATGGTGGAAGGTTTAACACAAAAGATTCGTGAACAAGAGGAGCTTAGTGAAAAGGTTCTTTGATAATTGCACAAATAACGAGGTGGAAAGCAACCAGAAAGAGCAACATATTTGTTTGTGGAGCTGAAGGATGAAGTTGATGAAGGTGATGGAACATCTATTGTACCTCGTGGGAAAGAAAAAAGCAATTCCTCACCAGGTGAGTTTGCCTTTATCCAAGTCTTCAAGAAGGGAAGCATGAGTGATTTTGATGGTGAGAAGAAGAGTGGTGAAGACTTTGAGGCATGGATTGAAGAACCGGAGGATTTCTATGATCTTCGACAATTTAGTGAAAAGTCCAAAGCAAAAGTTGGGATCCTATACCTATGTGGGATTACGAAGCTATGGTGGAAATCGTATATGCAGACTCGAATGTGTTCTGGTCTAGTTCTATGGAAGGAATTTAGGGAACAAGATAAAAAATGCTATTGTTCTCCACGCTACCATATGGAGAAGAAGATGGAGTTCTAGAATTTTCGAAAACACAAAAGTGATAAGCATAGTTTATGTATTGATGAGTACAAAGAGAAGTTCCAACGACTTCATAAATATGCATTAGAGGTTAGATGTAACCCTCTAAAGAGTTAATTTATTGAAGGACTTTGTGAGGAACTTTGCTTTCAAATCAAGGGATTTTGATGCAATGATTTTCTTGATGCTGTTGCGAAGGCTGAGAACTTTGAGATGCAGAAGTTCAATTTGGAGAAGGCCAATAGAAGGAGATTCATTGCAACAGAACATAGGCCACAAAGACCTGTTGCAATGAACATGAACAATTCAAAGAAGACTCCATCTTCAAATAACCAAGGCAAGAATCCTGCTTAGGTGGAAGATCAAAGGAGGCATCTATGAATCCAATGGCAACAAGACCCTGATTTTATTGAGAGGGCAAAAAGACTTGGTCGGTGTTTTCATTGTGGGGAGCAAGGGCATCGGAGAAATGAGTGCCCAAATAAGGCAGTCTTTCAACTCGCACAATCAAAAGCGATAAACATCATCGAGGAGGGTACAATATATGAGGAAGCAGATGATGGAGGCAACTGCCCTGACTCTACTTTACATTGCATGGTGGTTATTTCTTTCCCAAAGGCTTCTGTAATCACGATTCCGGGTATGATTTCTACACATAAAATCAAATTTTTTATCAATTCAGGTAGTACCCATTGTTTTCTATCTTTCAAATTTGTACAGAATCTAGGGATAGCCCTAAATATGCAGATAACCAAACTTGTAGAGATGGGTGATAGACGATTATACTATATAAAAGTATATATTGAAAACCTTGAAGTTACTCTTTCTAGTAGGTGCTTTTCTAGGAGTTTCCATGTAATTGAGATGAAATAGAGTGATGCAATCACAGTCATGGCTTGGTTACTTAAAAATTATGCAATGATTAATTGTGAACAAAGAACGATCACTTTAAAGCTAGATGGTGAATCTATTCCTATTCTAGGCGATGCCTATAGCCCTAAATGTATCCTTATTTCTGCTATGGAGATAATTAAAGTTATACATGATGGTTGTAGAACATTTATAGTGTATGTAAACAACGTGCATGAAAAAGATAATGAGGAAAGTGTTCCAAATTATGTAGAAAATCTTTGAAAGAATACGCAAATGTATTTCCAAAAGAGTTACGTGGTATACCTCCACCTAGGCAGATTGACTATGCCATTGACCGATATCTAGGGAGTGAACCACATTCTAGCGCACCCTATAGATTTAACATCGAGGAATTAAAGGAGCTTAAGATTCAATTAGATGACCTTCTGAAAAAAGGCTTGATAACACCCAATGTCTCACCTTGGGATGCACTTGTGTGATTTCAGAAGAAGAAAGACGGCTCTTATAGATTATGCATTGACTATAGGGGGTTGAATAAAAGAACAATTAAGAATAAGTATCCAGTCACTCACATAGATGACTTATTAGGTCAATTAAGTGGAGCGACTATATTCACTAAGATTGACTTAATATCTAGATATCATCAAATTAGGATAAAAAAAGAGGATATTCCTAAGACAGCTTTTCGAACGCGATATGATCAGTATGAGAGGTTCTACCTTTTGGACAAACAAATGATCTTGCCATATCTATGTGCTTGATGAATAATATTTTTCATGATTACCTAGATGAATTCTTCTTATTATTTCCTGATGATATATTTTTATACTCTAAAGATGATTCTGAGCATGTGGTACATCTCAAGAAGACTTTGCAAACTCTTAGAGAACACAAATTGTATGGAAAAAGAGTAAATGTTTCTTTTCTAAAGATAAACTCGTGTATCTAGGAAGAGTAATATCAAAAGAAGGAATCCTAATATATGAAGACAAGGTAAAAACAATAGTTGGTTGGCCGATTCCTAAGAGTGTAAGGGATGGTCAAAGTTTTCTTGGGTTGGCATTATATGAAAGAGCACATATTAAGGATTTCTTTAAGATAGCTACTCCCCTCACAAAATTGACTAAAAAGGATGTAGGAGTTGCGTGGAGTGATGCGTATCAAAAATGATTTGAAATATTGAAACAAAAAGTCACTGAAAATTGTTTTTTGAAAATACCAAAATTAGGAAAGCCTTTTGTGGTTGCATGTGATGCAAGCGGTAGTGAGATAGGATGTGTTCTTTCACAAGATGGTTGGGTGGTTGCATATGAGTCCAGAAAACTAAGAAAACATGAACTTAACTATCCTACTCTTGATTTACAAATGCTTCCTGTTATGCATGCACGTAACCATTGGAGACATCTATTATTAGGGGTTAGGTTTGAATTGAAAATAGATCATCAGAGTCTAAAATACATCTTCACACAACCATTGCTTAACAACAGGCAGAAGCATTGGATTGAATTATTAAGTGAGTATGATTTTGACATTAAGTATCTAGCTGGTAAGGAAAATAAGGTTGTTGATGCATTGAGTCGGAGACCTTTATGTAATCCTATTTCTGTAATAAATTCTGATTTTCTCAATCAAATTCAAGAAGATTGTAACCATTGATTCACATCTATAATATCAGAGTTCTTCCTTCTCTACGTCATATTTGTTTCTACTCTTTCGCATCAGATTTTCTCTTACCTTGTGCAATCTCTGCGTTCTTCTCTCCTCTCTTTTTTTTGAATGATCGAAAGATTGTGATTGGGGATAGATTGTGATTGAGGAAAACCTACATTTTTTGAGCATATATTTCCAATCAAGATAAAAATAAAAGTAAAATAGTTAAGTGGTTGAAAATGAAAAAAGCAGATTGTATAAAAACTTGCTATGATGATGAATATCAATGTGTACACAATGAGATGATGGGAGGGGGAGAAACTTAGATTTGAGATTTGTAAAATTAAATATTTGCAATAGAGAATATAAAGCATTAAACATTTTAGTCCGAGATGAATAGAAAATTGAAGTAGATCATATGCGCTTGATATGGTAACCAACAACATCGTCTAAGAAAGAAAATGGTGGAAATGAGTGATACGTGCTAGAATAGAGTAGGAAAATGTTTAGTCTTCTATCAATTAAAGAGGATTTAAGTTTAGTATATGGACTAGGGATTGTACACATCTTTGTGAGAAGAAAATGGTGATGAGTGTATACAACCATAAAGCACCAAAGTCATTGTGACGGATTCTAGTTGTGGACTTGAGTACATGGACGCTTTCATACTATTCAATCAATGTGTCATAGTATATGGTTGATTTAGGTGATAGTACTTAAAATTGATACCTTGTTTGAGTAAATTTAGTATGTCACTCTCAAACAAAACATACAGAATTCGTGCTAAATTTGATCAAGGTGATAATGTTGATTGGACATATCAAATTGGGTTTTGTGTCTACACAAGATAATCTTACAAAATGTTTCAAAGAGGCTCTTCATAAAGCTTTTAAATTGCTCCTTTTTATGCATTTTCTTCAATCCACATAAATTGGAACTCATTTATTCTCAAGTACATCAGCTCTATGGGGATTTTTTAGCATATAGTGGTAGTAATATGTAAAGAAAACTAGATATACAAGGCCATTTTCTTCTTTATTACATGTTTTCTTGGAGTTTTGTGCCCCTAAACATAAACAAGTTTCAATATCATTGCCACATTTTGACTCCCAAAGGACATGTCAATTGGTAGAGGTGTTGTTTTATGCCTTCGAATAGACATGTAAAATTAAAATAAATTTTTTTCTAGGAGATAAGCAACTCGAAAGCTTTCCAGATCCAGAGTACAACTCATTGTTATATGTAGTTTCCACATCAATGTTGCTTACTTCGTGCATAAACAATTTGTTTCATAGAGCATCATCAAGTTAATTACCTATGTGAAAGTATTTTGAAAAAAATAAGAAAAGGCATGCACATCACATAGTATATCGATAAACAACAATCAGCTTTTGCCCACATTTCTAAAGAAATCAAGTATGCAACACAGGATATGAAGCAATAGCCTTTCAAAGGGAGGTTTTTGGAGCATTTATTTCCAAGGGAGACACAATATATATATATATATATATATATATATATATATATATATATATATATATATATATATATATATATATATATATATATATATATATATATATATATATATATATATATATATATATATATATATATATATATATATATATATATGTGTGTGTGTGTGTGTGTGTGTGTGTGTATATCTCTATGTATGTGTGTGTGTCATGGACAAAGGAAACCATCCTGAATCTCAGATTCCATGTGAATCCTATATCTCATTATTGGTTTAGAATTAGGAGAAACCAATGTTTCCATTGCGTTTGGAATGTGCCAAAACCCTAAGAACGAATGTCTTCTTACTTGATTTTGACATCGAGAGAACATGCTTTGAATTGATGACATCATCAATTCGTAACTGCCCTTGAACTGCCATTGGAAAACCTATATAAGAAGGGGTTGGTCACATTGATTCTCAATCTTGCCAATACCTGTCTTGGGAGCTCAAGGAGTCGTGATTGTCGAGTAAGTACTCTCCAAGTTCTAGTTCGAGTTCTTGTTCTTGTCTTGTTCCTTGTCCTAGTCTTGTCTAGTCTTGTATCTTGGACATCTAGTCTTGTCCTTTTGTAATCACATAGTACGAGATCTTGTCGAGTTCTTTCTTGTATCTAGTTCATCTCCCAGAATTATTTTCTTATAATCCAGAGATCTTGTTCCATACTTACGATCCCGGGTTGTGGGATCTCTTGTATTATCTTCAGCTGAGTTATCCATACCTATAGTCCTAGTTGGTGGGATTTCTTGTATCAGTCACCTATTCTTGTACTATTTCTCCTACGTGGGTATTCTTTTAATCTAAAGTGTATTTCTGAAATCCTATCTACTGTAGTCGGAGAGCATAATCTAGTGCTTCCCTGACATTTTGGCAAGACTAGCTTCTATCGAAGACTAGTCATCATGAAGAATGCTTATGAACAGATTGTAGCAACACTTCAAAGTCTCCAACAACAATTCGAAGACCTAACTCATCGATAAACACAAGTCGAGATGGGACATCAAGTGCATGTAGGTGCACTCCTCCAAGAATTACAAGAACAAATCCAGAGTCTTTAGAAAAATCAAGGGAGTATGCAAGTAAATCAATGACGTAGTACATCCTTCATGAGGGAACCCAAGATCTCCATGCTAGAAAAGTTCCATGGTGATCGCACAAATTTCTGAGGATTCTTGCAACAAGTCAAATTTTATATCTACATGCAGCCTGATAGATACCCTGATGATGCACCAAGGTCGGTTTTATTGGAACCTTTCTCTACGTTCAAGGTTTATCATGGTTCGCCCCAATCTTGGAGAAGGATATGGCCATACTTCATGACTATGAGCGGTTTCTTGGAGAGCTCATTGCCACATTTGCAGATGCATACACGAGTCGAGTGGCAGAAACAAAACTTCGGAAGCTACTTCAAGGTAACCGCCCTGCCTCTACCTATGCATCAAAATTTAGGCAGTTGATATGTGACCTCACTTGGCACGAAGATGATTTCATAAGCCAACTTAGATGGGGCTTAAGAGATGATGTGAAGGACCTTCTACTCATGATGCCAGAGGTTAAGACATTGGATGAATACATCAACTAAACTATTCAATGTGATAACTACCTTTTTGAAAGTAAACAAGAAAAACAAGTAGAAGGAAGACCTAGCCAATGGAATCCCTTCCAGCCCACTCCTAGAGATGAGTTTATGCCCGAACCTATGCAGATAAACGTAACTCAATTCCAACCTCTAAGACCACAAGAGAAACAAAGAAGGAGAGATAACAAGTTACGCATGTATTGTTGAAACCCTAGCCATATTGCAGTTAATTGTCCCAACAAGAGAACCAACTCCAAAGTTGCAGCCACCCTTGTAGAGCAAGGAAATGAGGAAGTCCAGTTGTAAAAGAGACCATAGAGTCGGACCATGATATAAGAAAGGGCCTCAGAATTCCAGCCACACCCATAGAAACAAGTCTTGCCCCTATCAAGTTAATCATGTCTAAGAAGACCCTTTCCCTTATACCTCTCGTAGATTCAGGAGCCTCCTCATGTTTCATTGATGAGGTACTCATTAAGAAACATGGAATTCCAGTACTTCAGAAGAAAAAACCAATAGTAGCTAAAGTAGTAGATGGACGGCCTCTAGCATCGGGGAATATAACCATGCAAACCATACCACTCAGAGTACACCTTGGTGACCTTGATTCACACAGATGTTTCAATATAATATCAAGTCTAGTAAACATGGTTATCATGGGAATACGATGGTTAAGGAAACATAATCCAAAAATTAATTAGGAGAATAATAAAATCACCCATCGAGATATTCAGAAGAACCCAAAATATGTTGGAGCCAAAGCCTTCATACATGTATTAAGGAAGGAACTGACATATATGATCAATGACATACCAACTCAAGAGCCAAAGAAAGATGATTCAATGAAGTTACCTAACCAATACCAAGGGTTTGAACATGTCTTTGAAAAAAAGAATGGAGATATGCTCCCAGAGTATAGACCTTATGATTGTGCCATAGAACTTCAAGAGGGAGCAAAACCCCCCTTTGGGCCAATCTATAGACTATCCCCACAGGAACTTACAGAATTACATAAGAATATTGATGAGAATCTAGCCAAGGGGTTTATCAAACACTCGAAGTCTCCTACAGGATCCCCTACCCTATTTCTAAAGAAGAAGGACGGAACTCTTCGAATGTGTGTGGACTATCGTGGTTTGAATAAATTGACAATAAAGAACAGATATCCTGTACCACTTATATCAGAGCTCTTCGAATGCCTTGGAAAAGCAAAGTTCTGCACTAAGATTGACCTTCGAGGAGCATACAATCTTTTCACGATCAGAGAAGGAGATGAATGGAGGACAACATTCCGAACAAGGTATGGACACTTTGAATATGCAGTTATGCCATTTGGTCTCACAAATGCTCTAGCAATCTTTCAACATATGATGAATGATATCTTTCAAGAGTATCTAGATGATTTGGTGGTAATATATCCTGATGATATCTTGATATTCTCCAAAAATCTAGGAGGTCATTTATTTCATGTAAAGATAGTCCTAGAGAAACTAAGAGAAAAAGGTTTATATGCAAAATTGGGGAAGTGCTACTTCCATCAGATAGAAGTGGAGTTTTTAGGGTACATTGTAATAGAGAAAGGACTCTTTATGGACCCTAAGAAAAGACAATCCTTGATTTGAAACCACCTTTGTGTGTTGGAGATGTATAATGTTTTCTAGGGTTTGCCCATTTCTATAGGATATTCAGTAGAGATTACTCCAAGATTCTGACACCTCTTACCAAGCTTACAGGAAACTCAAATTTTCATGGACCGAAGAAGCAGAAAAAACCTTTCAGACCTTGAAATCAGCATTCACGACTGCCCGAATCCTAGTTCATCCTGATTCGAGCAAACCCTTCTTCCTAGAAACTGATGCATCAGATTTTGCTCCAAAAATTAATTATGAAATCCATGATAAAGAACTTCTTGCCATAGTAGACGTGTTTGATACCTAGCATCACCATCTAGAAGGAACACCTCACAAATTTACTGTGTATACATATCACAAGAACTTAGAGTATTTTATGAACACTCACATCGTCAATAGAAGGCAATCTTGATGGAGTAACTTCTATCCAGATTTGACTTTGTCGTCACATACCGTCGAGGACGTCAACAATGTTAGTTAGATGCCCTTTCCAGAAGATATTACCTTGCACCAAAGAAGGGTGAAGAGGCCTTTGAACAACAAGAGAGTCTATTACTCAAGCTTGAGCATCTCCAGTTAGCAGCTATCTCTTCAAGCCATCATGAAGATTCATCCTTGAATCATTTGATCTATGAGAATATATCACACGATGAATTGTTTTGTAATATTAAGCAGAAAGCTCAAGAACAAAAATTACAAGAAGTAAACGAATTTCAGGAAAAGGATGGGTTACTACTCTATAAGAAGAACATATTGTATGTCCTTTAGGAAAGCCCAGGATCCAAGTACTTCAACAATGCCATGACAACCTTGCAGTAGGACATTTGGAGTGAATAAAACAATAGAACTCATATCAAGGGACTTTTGGTGGCCTTAGATGTGGAAGGAAGTCAAGAATATATCCGAACCTTTGATGCTTGCAATAGAGTTAAGGTACCGTGACATAAACCTCATCGCCTCTTGCAACCTCTACCTATTCCAAATAGGCCTTGGGCTTCATTGCCTATGGATTTCATCAAAGATCTACCAAAGTCAAATAAGTATGATGACATTCTTGTTATTGTGGATAGATTTACAAAGGTGGCACACTTTATTCCAGCTACCAAGGCAATCACAGGTGCAGCCACTACTAGACTTTTTTTCAGATACATATTTAGGAATCATGGATTGCCTAATGATATTGTGAGTGATCTAGGTCCACAGTTCATATCCAGCTTCTCGAATAGTCTTTGCAATATCCTTGGTGTTCAAGTTAAATTGTCTACAACAAATCATCCACAGACTAATGGACAAACACAATGGCTGAATCAAGTCCTAGAGCAATATCTCTGTTGCACCAACAACTATCATCAAAATGAGTGGTTTGAGCTTTTACCCTTTGTAGAGTTTGCTTATCACAATAGTGTTCATGCATCTACTAAGCATACTCCCTTCTTTGCAAATTATGGATAACATCCAAGGATGGATATAAAACTCTCAAATCATGTCAAGAACCCAAATGTCGGAAACAACGCCCAGTACCTAATGGACATTCACAAAGAACTCAAGGAAGAGATCCGTAAAGCTCAAGAACAATATAAGTACTATGCAGATCAACATTGTAATCAGATTCCATCATAACAAATTCGAGATAAAGTATGGTTACTCAGAAGGAATTTGCAAAGTTGAAGACCTTGTGCAAAGTTAGATCATCAAAGATTTGGTCCATTCACCATCTTGGCCAAGATTAATCTAGTCACCTTCAAGCTCCGGCTACCAAGTACCATGAGAATACATCCACTTCTCCATGTATCCATGTTGGAACCATATTAGATTTCACCATTAAGGGGGGCGAGAACTAGTCCTTTACCACCTATTGAGATTGATGATCATGCAGAATTTGAAGTCGAGCATGTCCTAGATTCAAGAATATCTCAAGAGAGATTTGAGTACTTTACTCACTGTAAAGTACTCATTGACACATCTAAAACTCCCAGAAGTACATGTCAATGGGTACTAGTGTTATTTAATCCCTTTTATTAGAGGTGTAACTTTGAAATAAGCTTTTCCTTTGTAATGAGCGTATGGGAAGCTTCGCAGATCTAGAGTACAATGGTGCTTATTTGTTGGATAGACCATCGGCAAACTAATTATCTACGTAGAAAAGTATACATAGAATAGAGCATAGTATATTTGCTAGTATGCAAAAGTTTGTTGAGCGCATGAAAAACAATGCACACGTCTTAGACCATAGTATATTTTCTGTTGCGCATAAGTTTGTTGAACACAAGTAAATCCATGCACACTTCGTAGTATATCGAAAGACAACAATCCGCTTTTGCCCACGTCCCTACAAAAATCAAGTATGCAACATAGGAGATGAAGAAATATGCTTGCAGAGGGAGGCTTTGTGAGCATTAATGTCCAAGACCGACACTATATATATATATATATATATATATATATATATATATATATATATACATATGGTTGAAGAACATTGAAGCAGATAATAAAAGAAATTGATATGATGATGAACATCAGATATAGAAGAACAAGAGGATGGAATAGAGTCAAATAGCACTGAAGTATAAGAAAATTGTAGATGTTCTACAGATGGATAGAAAAATGAAGCAGATCATATGGGCCTGATATGGTCACAGGCATCGTCCTCAAAGAAAGAAAATGATGGAAGCGAATGAAATGCAGTGACAATGGAAGGGTACGAGAAGAGCAACTGATTGCATAGAGAACAAAAAATATTGAGAAGAAATCCATCATTATGGGTAATTTAGGCTAAGGATAAGGAAAAAAAAAAACGCATGAAAGCTACCATGTCAAATAATTTTAAGATTCATGAATAAAAAATTGGGCATCTAAGTAAGCAAATAGTACTTCCTTTTGATCCATAGGATGGGATTAAAACATAGGTTACAAACTTCAGGAAGCAATTAAAGAGGGAAAAGAGGAAGAAGGTCAAAATGGTTAATATTTACTAAGAAGAACATGTTGAATATGTTACAAAAACACCTCACTAGAACGATCTGTAGAAAATCGAAGCTTTAAGGAATTTGATCATACAAGTCAAAGGACCACAACATACCTTATAAAATCAAAGGTTTGAGGAATTTCATTATACAAAGAGTCTTCCATAGAAAACGAAAGATTCATGGAATTGCATCATACAAGTAAAAGGACCACAACATTCCTTAGTAGGAATCATATACACACATGTTAGTATAGAACCATTTAATATAGGGTACATAGAGAAACACAGTAGGCATGTAGTACTCCTCATAGTTCTATAAGCATTAATTTCCGATGGAGAAAAAAATAATAGAAAAAAATGTTAAGCGGTTGGTGAATAAACCAGATAGTAAAAAGAGAATCGCTAAGGTAACAAATATCATAGTTCAAAGAATAAGATGAAGTTTGGTACTAGATGAATAGAAAATTGAAGCAGATTAGATGGGAAATGAAGGGAACACCCGCATAGAGTGATAAGTGCTAGCGTAGAGTGGGAAATTCTTTAGCGGTTTATAGATTAAAGAGAACTGAAATGTATGATATGGATTTGAGAGTGCCTATCTTTCTCAGGAGGAAATGATCATCGAGGTGTATAGAATGAAAAAGAAAGGTTGATTGGATCTTCGATTTAAGTACATTCTCACCAATTCTAGTTTTAGATTTAGGTACATAGAGGCTTTCACACGATTTAATCAATGAGTGTACCTCTGAGATCTTACGGTTTATTTAGGTGATAGTAATTCCATTTCGAGACTCGATTTCACAATCAAATTTCACTCTTTGTTCGAGTTAATTTAGAATATGAATTTCACACAAAGCACCAAATGGCAATTCGGTGTGCGAGGCTGGTTTCTTCTTTGGTATATGTTTTCTGCAGCGTTGTGCCCTTTTGGATTACTCCCTTTTATGCATTTTGTTGAACCGACATAAATTGGAGATTCATATTTCTCTTATAGAACCCCCCTACAGCGGCTTGTTAGCATATATTGTTAGTAACATATAAGGAAAATTTTTTTATATAAAGGAAGTTCGGCAATGGCCCGTCTTTTTCTCTGCTTTGTGCTTTCTTTAGCTCTGCAACACTCTCCCCCTCTTCGCCTCTGTCGTCCCTTGACAGGCTTTGCTTTTTGTCTTCAGTTTGTTTTCCGTAAGCCACCTTTGCTCGTTGTTACCTGTTTATAAAACAGGTGTTCAGTTTTGACGGCCTCTTCTCAATTCTTGTTTTACATTCTCTGGGCCTAATGCATTTGACTTGTTTGCCCGCAACCCTTTGAAGTTTGACTGATTGCCTGATATTTCGCAGTCTAATTCACCTATAGGTTCTTAATTCTGGGTTGCCACGCACGCCACCAGTGGAAGGTTGAAGATGTGGTGCTTCAGTCTTCGATCTGGACCTTCTAACAGATCAAGAGGTTGAAGCACCCATGTGGGTTACGTCCTTTCCTTGGTGTGTGTGCCCCTGCGGGGCTCTGTGCAGAGATGGGTGTTGCTTATACGATTCCATTTTCTTCTTTATTACATGTCTTTTGCATTGTTGCGCCCCTAAACGTATAAAGGTTTTAATATCATTGACGCATCTAAAACTCCATTGACGCATCTAAAACTCCCATAAGGACATGTCAATGGGTACTGGTGTCGTTTTATCCCCTCGATTAGACATATAAGTTTGAAATGCGCTTTTCCTTTGTTACGAGCGTATGGGAAGCTTTGCAGGTCGAGAGTACAATGGTGGTTATTTCTTCTTTTCTTTTTTGAGAAAACAGGAAATATGAATTAACTAAGAATTGTAAACTTGTACAAGGGGCAAGACATCCCCACAAAGCCTCCTAGTGCAAGAAGTAGCTAGCAAGGCCTAGAGATACAACTGAATCATTATCATCCTGTTACTTCAGTACAGTTTAAGTAGAGAATCTCTCCATTTACAAGGGGGGGGGGGGAAGTCCTCATGAGAAGCTTCAGATATCAGGTTAAGGCATTTTTGGCCAATGTGTCTGAGGCCCAAGAAGCAGCTATGCTGCAGAGAGCATTCCCTGTTGGTGAAAACCTTTTGGTTTCTGTAAACCCATATCTGCCATAGAATGTGTCCCCTCGAGATGTTCCATAAAACATAGTCCATTCTGCTGATGGTCCCAACCAGGGTTTCTTTAAAGGTGATAGTGACCTGTAACTTGTAAAACATGATAGAGAGCAGACTCCAGTACTTCTGAGCATGGCTGCAATTGAAAAACAGGTGGGGGATGTCCTCCTCCTTGCCACAGAATTTACAAACTTCATAGTTTAATCCATATTACCTGGCTTTGGAACCACACCAAACCCCATTGTGCAATATGAGCCACATGAGAGTTGAATGCTTTATGTTGAAGGTGACGTTCCAAAGACTTAGAAATCTGTGATGCCACTGACTAGCACTCCAGGCAAGATTCCACCTGGTGTTGAGTTTGTGAAGGATAGAGTTGATGGATCCTCTTTGCTTCTTGAATCTACTAAGCATGTCTTATGTGATGTAAGACAGTCTAGCCCTTTTCCTCTGATGACAATCAGCAAGCCTCTTGAGAAGCATATTCTTTTGTTCCAGCAAGACCTGAAGACAACCAGAAGAAAGGTCCGATTTGGCACTGAGCTGTTCAAGGGACATTACCTGGTTGTTGACACACAAGTCTTCCCAAGATGAGTAGCCCTGTATGCAGCATTTTTTCTGCCTTATTCCCAAAGAACCACTTTCCCACAGGGAAAGCCATCCAGTCCATATGCTTTCCTGCATGAAGAAATCATGAAGCAGAAAGTAGTTGGGGTTAGGGGAGCATTTAGTTTTCACAAGCATCCAAGCATTCCAAAATCTACAAGTAATAGTACTGCCAACAGGAGTGTATCTGTGAGGAGAAATGAGGATGGCCCAGAGCTTGTGACCTTTCCAAGCTTTGTAATTAGTCAGATAGAACTTATCCAGGTTCCTTCTGAGGAGGAGAGCCCAAAAATCAGTGGAGTCAACAGCCCTAGAAACCCATTTAGCTGCAAGGTTTGTAGCCATTTTGATCGGGCAAAGGATACCTAGTCCACCTTCTTTTTTGGGGAGACAATAGCTGGTCCAGGACACTAGGGATTTTGTTCTGATGAGTGTTTCCTCCTCACAGGAATCTCCTGGAGAGAGCAAGGACCAACTTGAAGTGCTTTTTGTTGGGCATCCAATAAGAGAGGAAGTAAAAAAGGGAAGGCAGGATATAGTGGTTCAAAACAAAGACTCTGTGTGAGAGGTTGGGTTGGCAGGCATACCAATGAAAGATTTTTTTCTTGAATTTATCCATGACCTAGTCCCATCTTTGGTTGAGGGTCACTTGGAATCCCATAGGGATGCCGAGCAGCTTGAAAACCTCACCCTCCTTAATGATGTCACAACCCAAAGAAGCAATAGAAGGGGGCACCTAGTTGTTGGAGGCTTTAAAGGCAGTTTTGTTGTGGTTGATATGGGATCCACTGGCAAAAACGAAGGTGTGAAGACACTCTAGCACACATTCAGCATACTTAGGCTCAACTTTAACCACAATATTGGTGTCATCAGCAAAGGCTGGAAGGCAAAGTTAAACAGGGGACCCAGGAATTGATATCCCTTCAAGTTTGTTATTCAATAGGGCATCCTTGAGGAGCCAACTCAGGGTGTCACTAGCTATGGCAAAGAGGAGGTGGGCAAGAAGGCATCCCTCTCTGATGGATCTCTTGAGTCTGAAGTGGGGAGATAGAGAGCCATTCAGGGAGACCCTAGAATGGGCATTGCCAAAAAGGTTACTAACAGCTCTTATAAAATGCTTCCCCAACCCTATGTCATGAAGGGATTGGAGAATAGAGTCCCATTCCATTCTGTCATAGGCTTTGTCAAATTCAACTTTAAAGAAGTAGAAGGGTTGGTGGGATTCATGAGCAAAGTCAAGACCTTCCCATAGCGAGATTATGGCATCCAATATGAAGCGGCCTTTGATGAAACCTTTCTCATCGGGGAGAATATAGTCCTTCATATGGGGACTAAGTCTCTTGGCCAGCAAAGAGGCAATAATCTTGTAGATGGACGTCAAACAGGTAATAGGTCTCCAATCGTTGAGGTCCTCTTTGGGTCCCCTCTTGTGGATCAATTTTATAACTCCAGTGTTGATCTCAACAGGAAGAGTGCCTTTCCTAATAGCTTCTTTCCACACCAAGAGAATCAAGTGGGTCATGAACTCATCAAGAGCCATGAAAAACTCATTGGGGATACCATCAAGCCGAGGAGATTTGGAGGGTTTCAATCTACGGATGGTTTCTAAGACCTCACCGACAGTGAGGGGCAGGTCCAGCAAGGCCGCCAAGCGAGGAGGAACAATTTTTTTCCTTTTAAGAGCAACAGAAGCTCTGGCTTCACGGATATCCTCCCCCCACTTGGTAGAGCCAGAGAAAACATCCATAAAGAAGCACGTGGCCTCCTGCAAATTCTCCTCCATATTGATAGCGCAGCCACCAGACTTTTTCAATAACATCGGAAGAACTCCTTACATTTCTTCTTTTTGAGCAGAGAAAACATGTATTGATTGGGACGATCAAACTTCCCCGCCCAAAATTCTCTTGAAGCAGAGAGAAGGCTACTAGCCTCAAGGTACTCTTTGTACTTTAATCTCTCCTAAGGCATAAAACTGTGTCCATGTGGTTGGGTCCTTTAGAGGCCAAAATGGAGTCTATTTCCTTGGAAATTTGAAGTCTTCTTTTGGTTCTAATGCTTTTCTTGAGATTCTTGTAGTGGGTGAAAAGGCTTTGAACTTCTTTAACAGCCTTAGCCCAAGCTCTTGCAGGGCTGGTGTGGAAAGAAAAGTGCCTAGAGAAGATCTCCTTGGTTTTCTCAATGACACAAGGGATGCAAAGGAGGGTTGGATCCAAGTGGGGCCAACTAGCCTTAAAGCTCAAAGAGGGGTGCTTCAGAGATATAAGTAAGGGGAGGTGGTCAGACATGCACAGAGAATATGGCTACATGTGACATCAGGATTCTTTAGACAAGTGAAAATGCACGAATGATAAACAGATGGTGTATCAATATAGTGCTAACGAACACTTATAAGGGAGGGAGGGAGGTATTAATGATGGTAATGATAAAGAAAACAAATAATGATAACCATGATTAGAGAGAAATGAGAGTAGTGCTTAAAAGCACTTTTATTATAAAGATGAGATATGGGAGGGAGAGAGAGAGGGAACAAAAGATTATGATGCTAATCAAGGTTACTGATAAAGAGGGAGAAATTAAACACAAACAAAACTTAATGAAAAAAAGGACGACTCCTACTCTAGTGACATGCACACATATAACAAGCTGAGGAAGGAACAAAAGATAACAAAACATGATGAATGAATCAAAATGGAAATGGAAATAACTTACAATAGATGCTCTATGAGCATGGAGACTCCATGAGGAGAGGATGCACACTCTTGGCAATGAGCTAGAGTGGAATGGCTTGTGTGGAGTGAAGGGAGGCCTTGCTTATATGGAGTTTGGGAGAATTCCCTTGCATGTGGGATAAGTGAACTTGCATGAGAATGAAACTAGCTTTGGACAAAAGGGTGGAGCATGGAACTCTCAACATTGTAGGAAACTGAAGTTTTTGCATGTTATTAAACATTTTAGAATCATGAAATTGAAGGGTGATTGGTGGACACAATGTCAAGATAATCTAAACTAGCAAAAATATCATTGTTGGTACTTAAAAGATCCTACAGAAAAATCATGTCGGCATGGTCGTTTAGGCTAAATAACTCCAAAAGGGAGCTACCAGGGATCAAATCCCATCGATGAAGAGCAGATACTTAATGTTTTCTAAAACTCAAGTGTCTCTTAGCACCAAAAGTAGATCACCTAATATTAGTAGTTCATGAGAGATATAGCATACGTTTTTTTACTTCATTTTATCACTTTTAATATATGACTTGGCTATTTCTTCTAGATTACCATCGTAGAACTTCCATAAGCTCTATGTAGAGGTCATTTAAGTCATTCTTTGTCATCATCAAAGCATTTCAACTCCCTACAATTGGTGATCAAGGAGGTCCTCTACTTTGAGGAAGATTTTTACACTCTTGGAGGAGGTATGCTCTACATCAAAAGTTATTCGAGGAGTTAGTTTCAGCTAGCAATGATCTTAAGTGCTCATTTACTGTGAGTTAAGGGTCTATTTTAGTTCCTAAGTGTTCCTTGACTAGTTTTGGATTTAAGGTTAGTGAAAATGATGATTTCTTGTAGAAGAATTCTAAATGATTCATATTCTCCATATTCTCTCTCTCTCTCTCTCACTCGTCATACCTCTTAGGAACTCCACACCATTTCTTGTATCTAGTTCCTATTTTATGCCTAGATTCAAATCTTGTCAGTTTGTATCATATTCACTCATTCTAATTTGACATTGGATTATATGATTGTGTAGGTGAGCATCCTAGCCTATCCTACACTTTGAAAAATTTTCTAGTCTCTCTCTATCACTCATTCTTCTTTTTGAGTATTCTGGTTGTAGAGGGGGTAACCGGATCTCTACCTCAAGTAATCCTTCTACTCAAGGGAGGTTCTCCTTAGGGAAGTATACCCTTTAACATAAGTGTGCGAGGTACTATTGGAGTTAGACCTCTCCGGAAGCATGCAAATAGCACAAGGAGGAAGAAGAAGAAGCTTGGAGCACAACACACAATACTGAATGTATTACTAGAGAATGTACAAAGATAAGTAGCCCATTAGGGCAATAGGCGTATATTCAAGCTGGGGGAAAAAACCTCCTAAAGAGGCAAAAAAGTGCCCCGGTAGTCCTATAGTGTTCACACACATCACTACCTAAATATATCAACAAATCCCCCCTAGGAGTGATGCTTTGAACAAGTAGCTGGCACTCATGTATAAGGAAGTGCCAAGCTATGTGGAAATCACTCCACAAAAGGAAGTAAGCCCAAAGCTTTGCGGAAAGCTTCAAACTTCTCCCTAGGCAGAGCCTTCATGAAAAGGTCTACAATGTTCTCCTGCATGGGCACATATGCCAAGCTGATCTCCCCAGCAAAGAACCTCTCCCTGACATAATGATAATGCACCTCAATGTGCTTAGTGCGAGCATGGAACACAAGGTTCCTCACAACTACCAACGCACTCTAACTCTCAGTGAAGATGGTGGTGGCAGAAGACTGACCAATACTCAAATCAGCCATAAGGCGTCTGAGCGACACACACTTAACAGTAGTTCTAAAAGCTACCTTATACTCAACCTCACAACTGGAAGTGGACACAGTAGGCTGTTTCTTGCTCAACCAAGATATACATGAGATACCAAGCATGAAGCAAAAGCCACTAGTGGACAGACGAGTGTCATAGCAACCAGCCCAAACAGAGTAAAAACAAAGCATGCAAATCTGGCGGTAGTGATCCCCCCTTGGGATAAAACAACCCAAGTAGCCGAGTACCACTCAAGTAGCAAAAGATGCACTTAACCGCCTACCAATGCTTGACTTCTGGACAATGCATAAACCTGCTCATATGTGAGACAACAAACTGAATATTTGGCCAAGTAATGCATAAGTAAATCAAGCACCCAACAGCATGTTGATAGAGAAGAGCATCAAATGCATCTCGAGCATCATGAAGACTCAATCGTAAACCTGTCTCCATAGGAGTGGCAATAGGCTTACAGTCTTCAAGGCCAAAACACTTCAATAATGTGTCAATATATTTTGTTTGACACAAAGCAATTCCACAATCAACTTGCATAAACTGAATGCCCAAATAGTGATGCAAATGCCCCAAATCAGACATCTCAAATGAGGCATGCAAATCAGCCTTAAAATCAGCAATATGCTTCTCAATAGGACTAGTGAAGAGCATGTCGTCAACATAGACAACAATGATCAAAAGTACATCATTAGCACGCTTAACATATAAGGTGCATTCAGTTGGACTATTCTCAAAACCATATGCCATCAGATAGGCATGTATCTTCTCATACCAAGCACGTGGTGCTTGCTTTAAACCATATAATGCCTTCTTTAACCTGCACACCTGGTTTTCATGCCCTTTTTGCACAAAGCCACGGGGCTGAAAAACATACACTTCATCATGCAAGTCACCACTCAAAAATGTTGTTTTAATGTCCAACTGATGTACATTCCAACCATGATGGGCTGCAAGTGCACAAATACTCTGACCAGTAGTCATAGGGCATGTAGGTGGAAAGGTCTCATCAAAATCAATGCCTCTTTCCTACGCATAACCCTTTGCAACAAGCCTAGCCTTATACCTGTCAAGTGTACCATCAAGTTTACGATTTAGCTTGTCTACCCACTTAGTGCCAATGGCCTTCGTGCCAGGAGGTAAGTCACATAAAGACCAAGTACCATTCTTCATTATTGTATCATATTCAGATTGCATAACAGCCATCCAATTTTTTGAATTTTGTTTTTTATCAAACGAAACAGGCTCATTCTCATCACAAAGTCTAGATGCAGCCATAACATAGCAATCTGATGCAAAAGAGGCACTATGAGAGCCATATCGAGTATGATATGATAGAGGTACATCTCATTTACTATCACGCAAGGTTTGCACCAGCCATTTTGATTAGAGATGTAACCTTGAAATAAGCTTTTCCTTTGTAATGAGCGTATGGGAAGCTTCGCAGATCTAGAGTACAATGGTGCTTATTTGTTGGATAGACCATCGGCAAACTAATTATCTAGGTAGAAAAGTATACACAAAATAGAGCATAGTATATTTGCTAGTATGCAAAAGTTTGTTGAGCACATGAAAAGCCATGCACACGTCTTAGAGCATAGTATATTTTCTGTTGCGCATAACTTTGTTGAACACAAGTAAATCCATGCACACTTCATAGTATATCGAAAGACAACAATCCACTTTTGCCCATGTCCCTACAAAAATCAAGTATGCAACATAGGAGATGAAGAAATATGCTTGCACACGAAGGCTTTGTGAGCATTAATGTCGAAGACGGACACTATATATATATATATATATATATATATATATATATATATATATATATATATATATATATATATATATATATATATATATATATATATATATACATATGGTTGAAGAACATTGAAGCAGATAATAAAAGAAACTGATATGATGATGAACATCAGATATAGAAGAACAAGAGGCTGGGATAGAGTCAAATAGCACTGAACTATAAGAAAATTGTAGATGTTCTACAGATGGATAGAAAAATGCAGCAGATCATATGGGCTTGATATGGTGACAAGCATCGTCCTCAGAGAAAAAAAGTGATGGAAGCAAATGAAGTGCAGTGACAATGGAATGGTACGAGAAGAGCAAGAGATTGCATAGAGAACCAAAAATATTGAGAAGAAATCCATCATTATAGGTAATTTAGGCTAAGGATAAGGAAAAAAAACCACATGAAAGCTACCATGTCAAATAATTTTAAGATTCATGAATAAAAAATTGGGCATCTAAAAAAGAAATTAGTACTTCCTTTTGATCCATAGGATGGGATTAAAAGATAGGTTACAAACTTAGGGAAGCAAATCAAGAGAGAAAAGAGGAACAAGGTCAAAATGGTTAATATTTACTAAGAAGGAACATGTTGAATATGTTACAAAAACACCTCACTAGAACTATCTATAGAAAATCGAAGCTTTAAGGAATTTGATCATACAAGTCAAAGGACCGCAACATACCTTATAAATTCAAAGGTTTGAGGAATTTCATTATACAAAGACTCTTCCATAGAAAACCAAAGATTCATGGAATAGCATCATACAAGTAAAAGGACCACAACATTCCTTAGTAGGAATCATATACACAGATGTTAGTATAGAACCATTTAATACAGGGTACATAGAGAAACACAGTAGGCATGTAGTAGTCCTCATAGTTCTGTAAGCATTAATTTCCGATGGAGAAAAAAATAATAGAAAAAATGTTAAGCGGTTGAAAATGAATAAACCAGATAGTAAAAAGAAAATTGCTAAGATAACAAATATCATAGTTCAAAGAATAAGATGAAGTTTGGTACTAGATGTATAGAAAATTGAAGCAGATTAGATGGGAAATGAAGGGAACACCCGCATAGAGTGATAAGTGCTAGCGTAGAGTGGGAAATTATTTAGCGGTTTATAGATTTAAGAGAACTGAAATGTATGATATGGATTTGAGAGTGCCTATCTTTCTCAGGAGCAAATGATCATCGAGGTGTATAGAATGACAAAGAATGATTAATTGGATCTTCGATTTAAGTACATTCTCAACAATTCTAGTTTTAGATTTAAGTACATAGAGGCTTTCACACGATTTAATCAATGAGTGTACCTCTGAGATCTTACGGTTTATTTAGGTGATAGTAATTCCATTTCGAGACTCGATTTCACAATCAAATTTCACTCTTTGTTCCAGTTAATTTAGAATATGAATTTCACCAAAGCACCAACTAGCAATTCGGTGTGCGAGGCTGGTTTCTTCTTTGGTATATGTTTTCTGCAGTGTTGTGCCCTTTTGGATTACACCCTTTTATGCATTTTGTTGAACCGACATAAATTCGAGATTCATTATTCTTTTATAGAACCCCCCTACAGCGACTTGGTAGCATATATTATTAGTAACAGATAAGGAAAATTTGGTATACGATTCCATTTTCTTCTTTATTACATGTCTTTTGCATTGTGCCCCTAAACGTATAAAGGTTTTAATATCATTGACGCATCTAAAACTCCCATAAGGACATGTCAATGGGTACTGGTGTCGTTTTATCCCTTCGATTGAACCTACAAGTTTGAAATGCGCTTTTCCTTTGTTAAGAGCGTATGGGAAGCTTTGCAGGTCGAGAGTACAATGGTGGTTATTTCTTGCGTAGACCATCGACAAGCTATCTATCTACGCAAAGGTTTGTTGAACACAATGAAAACCATGCACACATCATAGAGCATAATATATTTTCTATTGTGCAAAAGTCTTTTGAAGACAAGAAAAGACATGCACACTTCAAAGTATGTCGAAAGAAAACAATTCGCTTTTCTAAACGTCACTACAGAAACCAAGTATGCATCATAGGAGATGTAGAAATATGCTTGCAGAGGGAGGTTTTGTGAGAATTAATGTCCAAGACCGACACTATATATATATATAGATACACACACACAGACATATATATATATATATATATATATATATATATATATATATATATATATATATATATATATATATATATATATATATATATATATATATATATATATAGTGGTTGAAGAACATTGAAATAGATAATACTAAAGATTTTCTGTAGATGGATAGAAAAATGAAGCAGATCATAAGGACTTGATATGGTGACGAGCATCATCATTAGAGAAAGAAAGTGATTGAAGCGAATGAAGTACACTCGCAATGGAAGGTTACAAGAATAGCAAGTGTGAGCATAGGGAAGTAAAAATATTGAGAAGAAATCCAACATTATGGAAAATTTAGGCTAAGGCTAAGAAAAGAAAGCTACATGAAAGCTACCACAACATATAGTTTTAACATTCATGAATACAAAACTAGGCATCTAAATAACCAATATGTACTTCGTGTTGATCCATGGGCTGGCTTTAAAAACATAGGCTATAAGCTTAGGAAAGCAAATAAAAAAGAAAAAAGAGGAAGAAGTTCAAAGTGCTTAATAGCTGCTAACAAGGCACATCTTGAATCTGTTACAAAATCAACTCACAAGCAATTTGATCATGCACATAAAAGGACCACAACATACCTTAGAAAACGGAAGTATTATTATTTAAAGATTCCTATATAGAATTCGGAAGCTTTAAAGAATTGCCTCACACAAGTAAAAGGACCACAACATACCTTAGAAGCAATCATAGACACCCATGTTAGAATAGACCCATTTCATATCATGTACATAGAGAAATACCGTAGACATGAAAGTAAACCTCATAGTTCTCTAAAACTAATTTCCAATGGAGATAAAATAATAGAAAAAAAGTTAAGGGGTTGAAAATGAATAAACCATATAGGAAAAAAAATGCTATGATAACAAATATCATAGTTCAAAGAATAAGATGAAGTATAGTAGTAGATGAATAGAAATTAGAAGCATATCATATGGGCCTCATATGGTGATGGCCAACATCGTCAAAGAAAGAAATTGGCGGAAATAAAGGGAATACACTCGCACAACGTGATATGTGCTAGCATTGAGTAGGAAATTATTTAGCGGTTTATAGATTAAAGAGAACTGAAATGTATGATATGGATTTGAGAGTTTCGATCTTTTCCAAAAGAAAATGATGATCAAGGAATATAAATGATAAAGAAATTTTTATTGGATGTTGGACTTCTAGGTTAAGGAAGAAGTAATCCATTGTCATAGATTTTACTTGTGGATTTGAGTACATAGAGGGTTTCATGCAATTTAATCAAAGAGTATAGCTCTGAGATCCTATGGTTGATTACGGTGAGATTAGTTCCAATTGGACAATCAATTTCACTTGCAACAAAAGTTCATTCTTTCTTTGAGTAAATTTAGTATATGAATTTGACACAAAGCACCAAAAGAGAATTGGGTGTAGAAGTCTATTTTCTTCTTTATTATATGTTTCAGGTGATTTAATCAACGAGTATACCCTTGAGATCTTATGGTTGATTTAGGTCAGATTAGTTCCAATTGGACAATTAATTTCACTTGCAACCAAATTTCATTCTTTCTTTGAGTAAATTTAGGATATGAATTTGAGACAAAGCACCAAAAGAGAATTGGGTGTAAAAGTCTATTTTCTTCTTTATTATACGCTTATTGCAGTGTTGTGCCCTTTTGGATTACTCCCTTTTATGCATTTCTTGAATCCACAGAAATTGGAGGTTTATCATTCTTCATTAGAACGCATCTAGAGGTATTTCTTAGCATATAATGCTAGTAATATGTAAAAGAAATTAGGTATACCAGGTCATTTTCATGTTTATTACATGTGTTTTGCACTCTTGTGCCCATATCGTTGCTGCATTTAAAACTCCAAGAAGGACATATCGATGGGTAATAGTGTTATTTTATCCCTTCGATTAGATGTGTAAGTTTCCAATAAGCGTTTCCTATGTAATGATCATATGAGAAGCTTTGTAGATCCAGAGCACAATGGTGGTTATTTGTTGCATAGGCCATCGGCAAGGTAACTAATTGGGTAAAAAAGTATACACATAATAGAAAAAAAGGCTACATGAAAGCTACGATAACAAATAATTTTGACATTCATGAATACAAAATTGGGCATCTAAATAGCCAATATGTACTTCCTTCTAATCCATGGGATGGCGTTAAAATATTGGTTATAAGCTTGAGGAAGAAATAAAAAGGGAAAAAGAGGAAGAAGGTCAAACTGGTTAAAATATGGGTTATAAACTTGAGGAAGCAGATGTTGAATGTGTTACAAAAACACCTCACAAGAACTATCTATAGAAAACAAAAGCTTTACGGCATTTGATGATACAATTAAAATGACCACAATGTACCTTAGAAAACCAAAGTTTCTTCATACAAAAAGTCCTCCACAAAAAATCACTACAACATATCAAGCGTATATCGACGCTTCTTTCAAGGAAAATGAACGTGCATGATTTTCCCCGGACGTTGCTGTAAGGGTCAGTGTAGGAGTCAAAATTAAAGCGTCGGTATAAGCCTCGGTATAAGCATCAGTATATGCTTCGGTATAAGCGTTGGTATAAGCGTCGATATATGTGTCGGTATAAGTTTCGGTATAAGCCATGGTATGCCCCTAGGCAAAATAGTCGGTATAAGCATCGGTATGTGCCTGGGGATACCGACACTTATACTGTCGCCTATATCAATGACCAGGTCTACAAAATTTTTCTGGGCAGAGTGTGTTGTCTCTTGCTACAGAAACATTCCCATGTTGTTGTGTAGCAAAAGACAATCCACTCTGCCCAAGAAAAACCCAACTACATGTGACATGTATGACACGCAACAAAAAAATGACTCGATAAAGCAAAACATTCTTTCAAATACAAATGACATGAGCAAAATGAATCATGAACCGTGTACAAAGAAATGAGACACATTGACATGATATTTATAAACAACAACTAGAACACATGTATATGTGTGTCGGCCTATGTATATACATGTGTATGTGTATATGTATTATGTGTGTATATATGTATATGTGTAAATATTTATCTCCATGTGTAAAAACCCTAAAGCCCTAATCCTAAAGACCTAGACCTAAAACATGTGTATGTGTGTATTCTTGTGTATATATATGTGTATGTGAATATATATGTGTATGTGTGTTTATGCATATGTGTATCTATGTAAAAATCCTAAAACCCTAATTCTGAAGACATGGACCTAAAACAGGTATATGTGTGTATGTGTGTATGCATGTGTATATATATGTGTATGTGTATATGCATTATGTGTTGATATGTGTATATGTGTGTAAGCATGTGTGTATATATGTAAAAGCCAAAAATCCTAATCATAAAACCCCAACCCTAAAACATGCATATGTGTGTATGTATATGTCACATATGTGTATGTGCGTATGCATGCGTGTGTGTCTATATATACACACACACACACATATATATATAGATATATATATATATATATATATATATATATATATATATATATATATATATATATATATATATATATATATATATATATATATATATATATATATATATATATATATATATATGTGTGTGTGTGTGTATGTATGTATGTATGTGTGTGTATGTGTGTATGCATGTGTGTAGATATGTAAAAGCCAAAAACCGTAACCCTAAAACATCCATATGTGTGTATGTATATGTCACATGTGTGTATGTGTATGTGTATGCATGTGTGTGCATGTGACTCTCTCTCTCTATGTGTATGTGTGTATGTATGTATGTATGTATGTATGTGTGTCTCTATGTATGTATGCGTGTCTGTGTATGTATGTATGTATGTATGTATGTATGTATGTACGTGTGTGTATGTATGTGTGTATGCATATACCTAGACACATGTACACATATGTGTGTATATGTGTATATGTGTGTATGCATGTGCGTATGTATGTAAAATCCAAAAATACTAATCTTAAAAATCTAACCCTAAAACATGCATATGTGTGTATGTGTGTATGTATATATGATGTGCGTGTGTATGTGTATGTGTATGTGTATGTGTGTATGTATGTGTATCTGTGTGCATGTGTGTAAGTATTATGTGTGTATATGTGTAAAAGTCAAAAACCCTAACCCTAAAACATGTATATGTGTGTTTGTGTGGATTTATATGTGATGTGTGTGTATGTGTATGTGCATGTATGCATGTGTGTGTACTTGTGTGTGCATGTATATGTGTGTGTATGTATGTATGCATATGCATATGTGTATGTAATATGTATGCATCTGTGTGTATGTATCTCTATGTCTCTCTCTTTCTCTCTATCTATATCTCTCTCTCTATCTTTCTCTCTCTCTTTCATCTCTCTCTCTTCCTCTTTCTCTCTCTCTCTCTTATTTTCTCTCTCTTTTCCTATTCTCCCTCTCTCTCTCTCTCTGTCTCTCCCTCTCTCTCTCTATCTCTCTCTCTCTATCTCTCTTTCTCTCTATCTCTATTTATAATAAAGAACAAAACAATCACTTACATTGATGTAATTCTTTTGAATGCTCTCGTCAAAGCCCAATTAACATCGTCTCTTGTCAAATTCCAAAGAATCAATGCCAAAAATCTCCTGCAAAACAAAAGAAAAGAGAAATTCAAAAACCCTAACCCTAAAACATGTATATGTTTGTATGTGTTTATTTATATGTGATGTGTGTGTATGTGTATGTGCATGTATGCATGTGTGTGTATACATAGGTAAGTGTGTATATATATGTATGTGTGTGTACATTCATATGTGTGTGTATGTATGTATGCATATACATGAGTGTATGCATGTATGTGTGTGTGTATTTATATGTGCATTTGTATATGTGATGTCTATGTATGTGCATGTATGCATGTGTGTGTATACATATGTGAGTGTGTATACATATGTGAGTGTGTATATATATGTGCATGTGTATGTAATATGCATGTGTGTATGTATGTTTGTGTGTACATGCATATGTGTTTGTATGTATGTATGCATATGCATGTGTGTATGCACATATGTGTGTGTATACATATGTGAGTGTGTATGTAATATGCATCTATGTATGTATGTATGTATGTGTGTGTGTACATGCAAATATGTGTGTATGTATGTATGCATATGCATGTGTGTATGTAAACATGTGTGTGTGTACATGTGTGTATGTATATGTGTGTATACATGTATGTATGTATGTGAATATGAGTATGAATATGTGTGTGTGTATGTAATATGCATGTGTGTATGTAATATGCATGTATGTATGTATATGTGTGTATGCATTTGAGTATGTGATATGTAGGTGTATGTATACGCATGTGTGTATGTAATATGTAAGTGAGTGTGTATGTAATATGCATGTGTGTATGTAATATGTATGTGAGTATGTGTATGCATATGTGTGTGTATGTATGTATGCATCTCTCTCTCTATCTCATTCTCTTTCTATTTCATCTCTCTCTCTCTTTCACTCTCTATCTTTCTCTTTTATCTCTCTCACTTTCTCTCTCTCTCTCTCTATCTCTCTCTTTCTCTCTCTCTCTCTCTTTATGTTTCTCTAGATCTCTCTCTTTCTTTCATCTCTCACTCTATATCAATAGAAAACAAAACAATCACTTACATAGATGTAATTGTTTGGAGCATTGTCATCAAAGTCCACTTAATGTTGTCCTTCGTCGAATTCCAAAGAACTGATACCAAAAAGCTCTTGCAAAACAAAAAGAAAGAGAAAGGGTACTACAATATGTGCAATACTTACCAAAATTTCAGATCTACAGAAATAGAGATGTAGAGAAAATCACTTACATCGATGTAATTGTTTGGAGCGTTGTCATCAAAGTCCACTTAATGTTGTCCTTCGTCGAATTCCAAAGAACTAATGCCAAAAAGCTCCTTTAAAATGAAAGAGAAGAGAAATTAGAGAAGGGAAAACACACAAAAAGAGAAAGGGTGCTACAGTATGTGAGACGCTAACCAAAATTTCAAATCTAGAGAAGTAGAGATGTAGAGAAAGAGAAAGAGAGAGAGAGAGAGAGAGAGATAGAGAGAAAGAGAAAGAGAGAAAGAGAAAGAGAGAGAAAGAGAGAGATGTGTGTACACAATATGCTCAGAATGTAGTTCGCGCACACGAGCTTGACAATAGAAAACTTTGGTTCAACATGCAAGCAAATGTCGAATTTTTGCTCTCGGGTCCGGTTAAAACGTTGCCTCGGTATAAGCGTCGGTATGAGCGTCAGTATAAGGATCGGTATAAGCGTTGGTATAAGCGTCGATAATTTACAATAAAGTACCAATGGCTATACTGACGCTCATACCGATGTCGAGTATACCGATGATTAAATGACCGTCGGTATTGCATCCATGGCTTTTCAAGCATTTTCAACAGTCATACTGATGCCGAGACGTGACCATCGGTATGGGCAACGTCGGTATGGCCCTCATATGTTGTAGTGAATCAAAGGCTCAACGAATTTGTTATACAATTAAATGAACCACAACATACCTTAGAAGCAATCATAGACACCCATGTTAGTATAGACCCATTTCACATCAGGTACATAGAGAAACACCGTGGACATGTAAGTAGATAGAAATAATAAATAAAAAGTTAAGAGGTTGAAAATGAATAAACCATATCCTAAGAAAAAATTCCTATGATAATAACTATCATAGTTCAAAGAATAAGAAGAAGTTAAGTAGTAGATGAATAGAAACTAAAGCAGATTATAAGAGCCTCATATGGTGATGGACAACATCGTCAAAGAAAGAAATTGGTGGAAATGAAGTCAATACACTTGCATAGAGTGATTAGCGCTAGTATAGAGTAGGAATTCTTTAGTGGTTTATGGATTAAATAGAACTAAAACGTATGATATGGATCTCAGAGTGCCTATCTTTTTCAGAAGGAAATGATCATCAAGGTGTATGCAATGACAAATAAATGTTAGTTGGATCTTGGACTTCGATGTTAAAGAAAAAGTGATCCATTATCACCAATTCTAGTTGTGGATTTTAGTACACAGAGGCTTTCATATGATTTAATTAATGAGTGTACCTTTAAGATCTTATGGTTTATTTAGGTGATAGTAGTTCTATTTCGAGACTCAATTTAACTTGCAATCAAAGCTCACTCTTTGTTTGAGTAAATTTTGTATATGAATTTCACAATATGCACCAAAAGACAATTGGGTGTACGAGGCTATTTTCTTCTTTGGGATATGTTTTATGTAGTGTTGTGCCCTTTTTAATTACTCCCTTTTATGCATTTTGTTGAACCGTCATAAATTGGAGGTTCCTTATTCTTGGCTAGAACGCCCTAGAGCAATTCGTTAGCATATATTGGTAGTAACATGTAAAGAAGATTAGGTATACACTGCCATCATCTTCTTTATTACATGTGTTTTGCACCTAAACATATAAAGGTTTTTATACTATTGACGCATCTGAAACTCCCAGAAGGACGTGTCAATGGGTACTGGTGTTGTTTTATCCCTTCGATTAGAGATCTAAGTTTCAAATAAGATTTTCCTATGTAATGAGCGTATGGAAAGCTTTGCTGATCCAAGGTACAATGGTGGTTATTTGTTGTATAGAACATCGACAAGCCATTTATCTGGGTAGAAACGTATACACAGAATAGAGCATCGTATATTTGATGGTGCCCACGTCATGGAGCATAGTATATTTGTTGTTGCGTAAAAGTCTGTTGAACACAAGAGAAGCCATGCACACTTCATAGTATATCGAAAGACAACAATACACTTTTTCCTATGTCCCTACAGAAATCAAGTATGCAATATAAGAGATGAAGCAATCTGCTTGCAAAGGGAGGCTTTCTGAGCATTAATGTCCAAGAGAGACACTATATATATAGTGTTTGAAGAACATTGAAGCAGATAATGTAAGAAATTGTTCTGATGATGAACATCAGATATGGAAGAACAAGAGGTTTGGAGAGGGTCAAAGAGCAATTGAGTATTAGAAAACCGTAGATTTTTTGTAGATGGATAGAAAACTGAAGCAGATCATATGGGCTTGATATGGTGATGAGCATCATCATCAAGGAAACAAAGTGATGGAAGCGAATTAAGTACACACGCAATGGAAGGTTACGAGAATAGCAAGCACGAGTATAGAGAAGAAAGTATATTTAGAAGAAATCCACCATTAAGGGAAATTTAGGCTAAGGATAAAAACAAAAGCTACATGAAAGCTACCATAACAAATATTTTTAAGATTCATGACTACAAAATTTGGCATCTAAGTAACCAATATCTACTTCCTTCTCATTGATGAGATGGCATTAAAACATAGGTATTAAACTTGAGGAAGTAAACAAAACAGGAAAGAGAGGAAGAAAGTCAAAGTGGTTAATAGTTAGTAAGAAGGCGTGTGTTGAATGTGTTATAAAAACACCTCACAAGGACTATGCATAGAAAACCAAAGCTTTAAGAAGTTTCATCATACAAGTAAAAAGACCACAACATACCTTAGAAAACCAAATCTTTAAGAATTGCATCATACAAAAAGTTCTCCATAGAAGGCCAAAGCTTTATGGAATTGCATCATACAAGTAAAAGAACCATAACATACCTTAGAAGCAATCGTAGACATACAAGTGAGTATAGACCCATTTCATATCATGTACATAGAGAAACACCGTAGGCATGTAAGTAGTCCTCATAGTTCTCTAAACATTAAATCACAACAGAGATAAAAATAATAGAAAAACATTTGAATAAACAAGGTCGTAAGAAAAATTTCTATGATAACACATATCATAGTTCAAAGAATAAGATGAAGTTAAGTAGTCTATGAATAGAAAATTGAAGAAGATCATATGCGCCTAATATGGTAACGGGCAACATCGTCAAAGAAAGACATTGGCAAAAATGAAGGGAATACAATGGCATAGAGTGATAACTGCAAGCAGAGTAGGAAATTCTTTAGTGGTTTATAGATTTAAGGAGAACTGAAACGTATGACATGGATTTGAGAGTGCTTATCCTTTTCAAAAGAAAATGATGATCAAAGTGTATACAATGATAAAGAAATGCTAATTGGATCTTGGACTTCGAGGTTAACAAAAAAGCAATCCATTGTGACAAATTCTAGTTGTGGATTTGGGTATAGAGAGGCTTTCATACAATTTGATCAATGAATGTACCTCTGAGATCTCATGGTTGAGTTAGCTGATACTAGTTCCATTTAAACACGCAATTTCACTTCCAATCAAAGTTCATTCTTTGTTTGAGTAAATTTACTATATGATTTTCACACAAAGTAGCAAACGAGAATCGGCTATTTTCTTGTTTATTATATGTTTATTATTGCAGTGTTGTGCGCTTTTGGATTACTCCCTTTTATAAGTTTTCCTGAATCCACATTTACTGGAGGCTCGCTATTCTTCATTGGAACGCATCTAGAGGGATTTGTTAGCATATTGTAGCGCCCGTCTCTCTCTTTCTCTCTCTCTCTCTCTCTCTCTCTCTCTCTCTCTCTCTCTCTCTCTCTCTCTCTCTCTCTCTCTCTCTCTCTCTCTCTCTCTCTCTCTCTCTCTCTCTCTCTCTCTCTCTCCGCAACCCCCACCACCCGGTCCCTCTCTCCCCCACCCCAACCAGTCCATCTCTCCCCCGCCCCCGCCAAACCCTCTCTCTCCCCCCGCTATCCCTACAAGAACTCCGCCGGCTATCCCGGCTACCTCCTCAGCCGGGATGAAACACTGCTTTCATGAAAGGATTTAACAAGTTTCAGGATGAAGATTCGATTTTTAGTTCTCTATTAGAGTTTTTTTTTGGTGAATGTGGGATTCAAAATATACGTATTCCTACTGACAGGGAGACAGGAAACATCAAGGGTTTTGCATATATGGATCTCAATGGAGGATTCGGACACGTTCCATTCCTGAGAGCACCAACTACCAAAAAGGCTTCTGAAAAATCGGGAGAATTGCTGGCAGGGCGAGATATTTTTGTGGATCTGGCTAAGGAACGGCTTTTCTCACCAGGGAGTAAGGGTAATAGAGATTTGAAAATTCCAAGGGGTGGATTTAGTCCCGCAATCTCCGTCCAACCCCGCCGTCCCCTCCTCTCTTCCCCCACCACCCCCGCGGCCCCCACCACCACCACAACCCCTTCCAACCCCGCCCTCCTCTCCTCTCTTCCCCCGCCCCCCACCATCGTGGCCCCAACCACCACCACAACCCCCTCCAACCCCGCCCTTCCCCTCCTCTCTTCCCCCACCACACCCGCAGCCCCCACCACCATTGCAACCCCCTCCAACCCCGCCCTCCCCTCCTCTCTCCCCCCACCACCCCCGTGGCCTCCACCACCACGACAACCCCCTCCAGCCCCGCCCTCCCCTCCTCTTTTCCCCCACAACCCCCGCGGCCCCCACCACCACCACAACCCCCTCCAACGCCGCCCTCCCCTCCTCTCTTCCCCCACCACCCCCGTGGCCCCCACCACCACTGCAACCCCCTCCAGCCCCGCCCTCCCCTCCTCTCTCCGCCCACCACCCCTGCGGCCCCCACCACCACCAAAACCCCCTCCAATCCCGCCCTCCCCTCCTCTCTCGCCCCATGGCCCCCACCACCACCGCAACCCCCTCCAACCCCGCCCTCCCCTCTCTCTCCCCCCACTAGCCCCACAACCTCCACCCACACCTCCCACACCCCCCACAACCCACAACCTCCCACCACTCCACCCATACCTCCGACCGCTCCACCCACACCTCCCACACCACCCACCATCTCCCACCACTCAAATGTAATGGTCAAAAGCTACTTCAAGGATTATGTGGATTATGTTAAGGATGTGTTTTTGAGGGTCACTCCAATATCACGGGCGGCACATAAAGATGATCCCAGCTTGCAGGCAAGTGTAAAAGTGTAAGTGGTAAAAGTGAAAGTGGAGAAATGACTCTTGCCGCCAACCATTCATGACGATTGCCTATTTTGGAGCATCCAATTCAAAACTGGTGGCATATTTGATCTACTCCTCCAATTTTGGGGTAATCGATCAACGCATGATCAGGGGATGTGAGGAATCGGCAAGGCCCTCTTCGCCTATTGGAGCCTATAAAAGCAATGGACTAGTGCTCATTGGGGATATATATAGACACGTATAGAGTTTATCTTCCGCATCTCTTTTGGTCCTCTCCTTGCACTCTGTGGCTACAAGCCTACTGTAGGAAGTCACTCTATGGTGAGGATACAGAGCGTGGTCATCCTAGTGAAGGGCTAATAGCAGTGTAAAGAAGTGGGTTGGTTTTGTCATTCAGTTTGAGCTAGTGGTATTTCCGTGCTCTTCCGTTAGAGCAAGCATTTATACCTTTCTACTGAGCAGTGCTAGTCTTCATCTAATTGTGTTTAGTGCAAGTCTTCATCTAGTTGTGATCATTTTATTGGGTGAATCTCTTGTATTGATTCCATTTTGTTCTGGATTGACAGCACAGAGCATCAGATTTTGTAGCATTTCCTTTGCCTACGTTGTAATCATCTGAATGAGCTAAAGAGTGGTTTGGTCTCCCACTATTGCCATTTGACATTAATCTTTTCTATGAGTATTTACAATTTTGTGCAATTATTGTTATCTGCCTGCTCACAGAAGTGTTAAAGGGTATATTTCCCTAAAGAGAACCTCCCTTGAGTAGGCAAAGTACTAGAGTGCATGGTGCATGCTCCTACTAAAAGTAGATACCTCAGTACCTTCTCGACAGTTTGGCACGCCTCGTGGGACACTTGCATTTCTATGAGGGGGCCTGAGGATAGTGAATAGTCCTTTTTTCAATATTTTTGCCCTATTGCATTTGCAAGTAGGTAGATGACCCATACGCGAGCAGATAAGGAGCCTCTTCATGTACGAAGGACCCTTAAAAAGTCAGCTATATCGTTGAATAGTGAACCTAGCTGGTCTCTATCCTCTTTGAATTTATCTATTGATTTGGGTGTGACACCACTGCCAAAGGAAAAGCATAGGAGAACATTGGACTTCTCCTTAGATACGTTAGAGGAAACACCACTCGCAATGGAGGATCTCTCTCATTTGCTTTCCAGACGCAATATTAAGTTCCCTACCTTTAAGGGACAAGCTTATGAAGATGTTGATGATCATGTGAGGAGATTCATCTCCTTATGCCGTGGACGTGGTCTCTAGAATTGAGAGGGTGCAATGCTGGTACTCTTCCCATGCACATTCGAAGGCCTTGCTGACAAATGGTACAGTCAATATGTAGATGGCCAATTTGTTACATGGGAGGCATTTCGACCCAATGACTCCTCGGAAAGAGCTCTAGACCAACTAGAGAACCTAAGGCTAAGATCAGGTGAATTCTTCCATGAAATTCACACTAGGACAAAAGCACTTGTTGCACATCTTTTACATGCTCTTGGTGCTTTCTTGATTAAGAAATGGATAGAAAAAACTTTGCCCGGGTCATCTCAGCAGAAGGTTCATGAGTCTCTTAGATTGGATGCAACCGTCAATGATTTTGTTGCAGTAGTGTCACATATTGAAGACGCTAGGCAACATTTTGAAGGGGATACACAACTATATTATGCAGTAGAACTAGACCCTATTGGGCAACTGAGGAAAGAACTCGAGGCCTTGAGAATGCAACAAAATCAGCAAGAAGAGAAGGTCTTGCCACCACTGTGTCGCACTGATGATGAAGTAGCCGAAGGACTCCAGGATAAAGAGGAGGAAAAGAAGGCCGGGTGGAAGGGCCAAGCAAACATTGAAGGAGCTTGTGAAAGAATGGCTACTTCATTAAGGGACCAACCAACAAGTCTGCAAGAAGACACACATGAGGTAAACATTGAGCAGATGTTGAAAGATATTCATCACAAGGTTAGTCTGTATGAACTCATAAAGATGGATTCAAAAATAAGAAGTTACTTATTAAAAATTATACACTTTGCTCACGTGAGCGAGCCACCTAGCATAGATGGTTTCATGGTTGACTTTCCGCCTGCACCCCTGGCGGACTACCAAAGCTCAAGGTTACCCGTTCTTATAAAGGATGAATCTCTCACAGGTGTGATCATAGATGGAGTCTCTGGCATTAATTTGATGCCAGATTTTCACAATGAGGAAACTGAATTTGAACCCCACCAAGATGGAACCATTCATAGTTACCCTAGCAAATCAACATCGAGTTGCACGAGTTGGCATTATTGAAATGGTACTAATGATAGTACAAGGTTGTCACTTTATTCTAGATTTTGTTGTTATTGCACTTCCACAGGAGACTTCTTACCCATTACTCCTCAGGGGACCTTGGCTAAGGCAAGCAAAAGCTTTGCAAGATTGGGGGAAAAACAAACTATGGATTTCAACAAACACCAATCACCAACTGCAACTACATTTGGAAGAAGGATTCGACTCAGGGAAAACTACGAGGTATACTGTGGATACTCACGTAATGCCCTCTTTACCCCAAGAAGACGATACATTATTGAATTGGATGATGGAAAGTATAGAGTGTTGCACGGTGGAAATCAATGAAATAGAGGAAGAAGTTGCAAAGGAAGGAGTTGTAGAAAAGGGCCATGAAGTTCATAAGGAAGTAGAGGATGGGAGTTTGCACTTGAGTACAAACATTGAAGGGGCAACAACTATAGAAGTTTCAGAAAAGGAAAGTTATGAGCCTGAATGCAAAGAAGATCTCCCCTTTTTGGATATACCTCAAGGATGGACCAGAGAACATATTGCAGACTATAGGCTAAATTCCACTCCTGCATACAGTGGAGATGATTTCTAAAGTAAGACCAATCTTGAAACACTTGTTCAAGAAGTAAATCTAGGAGATGAAGAGAATTCTCAAGTAGTCCACTTGGCCTCTTGGCTATGGCATTATCCCCCTTTACTGCAGAAGGTAACTTCTTTAATTTTTTCTTATAAAAATGTCTTTGCATGGTCCTACAAAGATCTAACAAGGATACCAAAGGAGCTTGGATTACACTAAATACCCTTAGTTGAGGGAGCGGCGCTTGCAAGAAGTAGGCCGTATCGACTCAATCCAAAGTATGTAGAGGCCGTAAAGTTGGAAATTACAAAACTAGAAGAAGCAGATATAATTGTTCCAGTAGAACATTCAAGGTGGCTTTCTTCTATGGTTATTGTACCCAAGAAAAATAGTGGAAAAATAAGAGTCTGTGTTGATTTTCGTGCCTTAAATAAAGTGACTGTTCAAGATGGATTTCCTTAGCCCTTTACAGACTAAGTACTTGAGGAAGTATCCGGTCACACTTTGTATAGCTTTTTGGATTGTTTTTGTGGCTACAATCAGATAGTGATCCATCCTGATGATAGGGACAAAACAACCTTCATTACTCCATGGGGCGCTTATGTCTATACCCGCATGGTTTTAGGTTTGAAGAATGCACCAGCTTCATTTAATAGAACAATGTACCTAATATTGGGCAAATGGTTGACAACCTTTCTACGCATTTTCATGGATGACTTTTCAGTGTTTTCAGGCACAGATAGAACAGCAGCAGTTCAACATTTCCATGACCATTTGGAAAATCTAAAGAAAATGTTTGAGCAATGTCTCAGAATAGGCTTGAAGTTAAATCCTGCTAAATGTCACTTTTTAGTCACTAAGGGCACTCTTCTTGGTCACATAGTATGTCCTGAAGGGATAACGGTGTATACTGCAAAGGTTACTGCTATCCTTTCCATGTCTATTCAACAAAGCTCAAAGGAAGTGCAAAGCCTTTTAGGCCATGAAGGATACCATAGAAGATTTATATGAATGTCTTCAGAAATAGCTAAGTCCTTATCAAGGCTTACCAGTAAAAAGGTCCCTTTCTCATGGAGTGTTGAAGCTGAGAAAGCATTTTGTGAACTGAAATTGAGGTTATGTACTGCTCCACTTTGAAGTGTTCCTAATTGGTCATTGGAGTTTCATGTGCATACAGATGCCAGTCTGCATGCTGTTGGTGCGGTTCTAGCTCAACCATCATCACACAAGGTTGATAGACCTATCTCCTATGCCAGCAGATTACTCACCAAGGGAGAAAGGAACTATAGTACAACCCAAAAGGAAGGTTTGGCTATTGTATTTGCTCTCCAGAAGTTTTGGCATTACCTTCTTGGGGTACATTTTATAGTCATATCTGACCATTAGCCCTTGAAATACTTGATAAACAGACTTAGAGTAGCTGGAAGGGTTTGGAGATGGTTACTCTTGTTTCAAGAATTCAACTCTAATATTCATATTTATCCATTTAGAGAGCACTACATGGCAGATCAAGTATCCAGGATTGCAATGAGCGAGACCGCAACAGGTATGAATGACGAATTGGTGGATAGTAATCTCTTCCTAGTAGCAATTTGGACTGATTGGTATAATGAAATTCTCAATTTTCTTACTACTCGAAAACTCCCAGAACATTTGACACCTATAGAAAAGAGAAGATTAATCCTTAAAACCAATGCATACTCACTCATAAATGGGAGTTTATATAGATACTGTCAGGATGATACCTTGAGAAAGCGTGTTTATCCAGAGGAGGAAAATCTTTTGCTAGAGGCTGCATAGAGTGAAGGGCATCTAAAGGGGGAAGAATTGGCTCACATAATCATCCACAAAGGACTATGGTGGCCTTATATTTACAGGGATGCGATCAAGTTTGCTAAAGAATGCCACATTTGCTAGAGATGTGCTCCTAGGCCAACCAGATTAAATTTCCAACCTTTACTCATATGCACGGGATGGCTCCCATTTGAACGATGGTGTCTTGATTTCATAAGACCAATTAGTCCAAATGGTCAACCTAGGGGTAAGAAGTATATATTGATGGCCACATGTTATGCAACTTAATGGATTGAGGCTAAAACTACTGTGGATTGCACAGCTTTAAAACGTATTTTTTCAAGATTTGGTTGCCCACTAGAAATCACTGGTGATAGAGGCACACATTTTGTAAATCAATTGCTCCAATTTATATTTGACAGGTATAAGGTTTTTCATAAAAATTCATGTGATTACTATCCGAGGGCAAATGGCCAAGTAGAAAGCTCCAATAAAATTGTGATCAGATTGCTGCACAAGTTACCTTTTGATCATCAAAGCTTTTGGCCACAAGCATTGATCGCTGCAATTTGGGCTTTCCGAACTACAAAGAGGGGAACCACAGGCGAGAGAGAGTCCATTTTGCTTAGTATATGGAAAAGAGGCATTAGCGCTGTCGGAAAGAATTTGTTACTCTTAGAATATTTCAAAAATTAAAATATTAATTGATTGATATAAGTTTGGTTACATTATGAAATTTTGACTAATATTTGACTTTAATTTTGCAGGAAAAGAAATTGTTGATCAATAACAAGAAGGGAAGTATTTAGCCAAATGTTTTCTTAATAGTATTTAAGGTTATAGATAAAAATTCAAGGGTTAGTTAAGGGTATATTTATGTTTTGCAAGTAAATGTAAGGATATTTAAGGGTTACATATAGGTTTTGAACATGAACTATAGGGTTCTAGTTAAGTTTTAAGGTTAATTATGGGTTAATTATTCATCCTAGTGGGTTATGGAAGGTTAGAAAATAGGTTTATGGGTTAATTGGAATTAATTGATGAGGTTTAAAGTTAGCTATAGGGTAAACCTAAGGTTAAATGAATAAATAAGTGGGTTGTAGTCTATAATCAAATTATTAAATAGGTTAGTTATATCTTATGGAACCGTAGTAAAATACTAGAGTAATATATTATTTATTTATTTCCACTAAGCCTAAGGTAATAATTAAAATGGGTTAAATTAAATTTTAGTCTAAGTTATAGTATTTATTCTAAAAGTTTAGTATTCAATTAAATAAAAAAGGAGAAGTGAAAGGTTATTTAAATTCTAAAGTATATGGTCCATAGAATATTTAAATAGTTGGATGAAATTGGGGAAATTCACATAAAAGAAAATCCCACGCCTTTTTTCTTGTTGAGTGTTGTTGGAGTGATGTGGAGTCAATTCAGGTAATTGGTTGAGTTATCTAAAGAGAATTGTAGGCTATGGTGGGCTACTCACATCTATTTAAAGAGGGAGTACGTGCTCACAAGTTCATGTGTTTTTTTCAGGTACTTAATTTTTCTCTAGACTATAGTCATATTTGTTCTTAGCTTTATGTCAGTCCTCTGATAGGAGGAGAGAGAAGGCCATCTCTCTTGTCCTTCAATTTATGGAAAGCAAAATTTTATCTGGATATGCAGAGATTTTTCCCTTCTCCTTTGATATGTTTTTTATTTTTCTTTTCTTTCTCTCACCTCCCTTCCCCTTCTTCTTTAATTAAAGTATTTTTTTTTTCTCTCCTTTCCCTCCCTCCCTTTCTCTGCCGGCGGCGCAGCACTGCTGCGCGCGCAGAAGAGAGAGAGAGACAGAGAGAGAAAGAGAGTGTAGTAGTGAGAGAGTGGAGAGTTCTTTGTTTTTTTTTCTTCTTCTTTTTTTTCTTTTTGTTTTTTTTAATCTATTTTGTTTTCCCCTCTCCCTCTCTTTCTCTGCTGCCGGCGGTGCAGCAGCACCGCGTGCGCAGTAGAGAGAGAGAGAGAGAGCAGAAGAGAGAGAGAGAGAGCAGTAGAGAGAGAGAGTAAAGTAGGGAGTTTTTTATTTTATTTTATTTTTGTTGTTTTGTCTTTTCTTTTTTATTTGTTTTAATTCTTTCCTCTTTTTCCCTCTCTCTGTAGTCGACGGACGCAGCCTCCGACGCAGTAGAGAGAGAGAATGAGAGAGTTTTTGTTTTTTTTTTATTATTTTATTTTTATTATTTTATGCATCTTATTTCTTTTTAATGTTTTTTTTTATATATATGTTTTAGTTTAGTAGTTACTATAACTATTATTTATTACTTATATATTAAAAAATATATAATAGAATAAATATAACTTAGTAATGTTTATAATTATTTATATATGAGTGTATTTATTTATATGAATAAATTAAAAAAAAAAAAAAAAAAAAATATATATATATATATATATATATATATATATATATATATATATATATATATATATATATATATATATATATATATATATGTATGAATATATATATATGTCTATATGTTGATATATCTATTTGATTAAATATAAGTATATATATCTAAATATTTATGTATGTGAGTGTGTTTTAGATTGATTTCATATTAAATGAATAAATTGTTATACTAATGTCTCTTGTGTGTTTACAGGTTAGCAAAAAGATGGAACCATTTAGCCTTATTTTCTTCCAAAGAAATATTTATTTCTTCCCAACTTCTTTTATCCAAATAATTTCCCTAGTCTATCTTCCTTTATCCTTTCCTTTCTTACCCTACCCTTAACCCAAGCTTCTTCAAACCTTAGCTGATAGGGCCTAAGTTCTTTTTCCCAAGTATCAAATTAGTGCATGTTAGATATTAGGATTTGAACCCATGTTAGTTTAAGTATATGATCCCATGATAGTGATAGAACTTGATTCCATGTTTTATGTTAAGTACATGTTAAAGAAGTTAGTGATAGGCATGTTCGTTAGTTTAGCTAATGCATGTTAGAAATTTATCCATGTTAGCTTATGCATGTATATGTTAGTAAGTGTTAGTTTGTATTTATGCATGTACATGTTAGTGTATGTTCATATATGTTTGAATGCATATGTGTATTAGTGTGTGTTTATGCATGTGCATGTAAGTTCATGCATGTATGTTAATGTACATGTATGCATAATTATTTATGTGTGTTAATGTATGCTTATGCATGTGCATGTATGTTTATGTATGAATATTTATGCATGTATGTATGTTAGTTAAATGTATGATTATGAGTAAGCAATGTATGTTAATGTATATTAAATAATTATGTAAATGCATTGTTTATTGTAAAGTATATATTTTAATAAAAGAATGTACTTATTATATATGTGTTTTTAGAAAGATAATTACTTTAATGTTATTAAAGAAAATTCTAAATGAGTGTTATTTTTTATATAAAAGATATACTAAATTCTGTCATGTGTTTTTTTCATATTTGATTTATGAAGAATTGCAGCCTCTTGGTGAACTGAAGATTTGTTTAATGAAGAATTGCAGCCTCTTGGTGAACTGAAGCTAGTGGCGAACTGGAGATACACATGTGACCTGAAGTTTGAAAAGCAAGCAGAGATTGTCCTTAGTTTGAAACTTTTATTAGTTTGTATAGGCTATCTTTTAGACTGTCATTTTTAAACATCATCCTTGAGGTTGTATAGGACTTTGGTTATTCATTTAGTATCATCTTTTATGTCTAAAGAAAATTCTTCTAGTAACACCTTTCTACCTTCATCAACTTTTGAATTGTTGTTTCCAAAACCAATAGAAGATAAAGAATCAATAAAAGCAGTCATAGTAGAAGAATCTTTGCACGATCTTAGAACAACTATAACTTTCCTTTCTACTGTTCCTCCTAGTGTTAGTGAAGAAAATTTTCCTCCAACTGTAGATAGAAACGTAGAAACTATCCAAGAAGAAACAAACGAAAATATAAAAGATCAAATAGTTAGTGAAAAGATTATCCTACCTTCTTATTTTGATGCAGTTGAACTTTATAGGAACGCTTCACCTTACGGACCTTAGGAAAAGTTATACTTGTACCTGAGTTTGCTACAGACACCCCGCGTGTGCCGAACGATTTAGGCGGATGACTTGATCCACCATCCGAGCATCTCTCACGACCCGACATTGGTGAACCCGACGTGAAAATCGGCTTGCGACTCAGACGGATATTATCAGTTTGCATTGCATATACATTCATACGATTTTACATCGGTGCAGCTGCGTCTTCATCCTTGGAAGCTGTGGCAATTACGTGAGCTTGCACTCTTCTTGGTGTTGAGGGCTGGTCTGGTGATCTAAGCGCCTCCACGAAGATTGGCAAGTAGGAGAACCTCGTCTCGCCACCCCTTTCATCAACAATTGAAGCACAAAACGTTTGCACCCATTTTTAGCAAACTATGTATTTAGGTTTTGATTCAAATCAATAAATGTATTGAATTTCACAAAAAGCACTTTTGAGCCTCATCTTCGAGCAGTTGGTATAATTTCTTTACTCTTACATTCTTGCATACATAATTGTATTTAAGGTTAAATTATTGATCTAGGTTAAAGGCAACTGTTTGTTAATCATGGGATAAGCGGTAATCATAGCGTTACTTGAAGCATATTGGCATAGTATAAACTTAACAAACTGGACTCTAACGGAATTTCAGAATTAGTAGCTGAACATAAGGAAAGAGTAACAAAAGAAGTTCAGGATATAGTTAGAATTGTTCAAGCTAGGTCAAAACAAACTTTAAAAATGGACGAGCTATTTCAAACTATGATGCACGAGACGCAAGGACGAAAAGTAGTTGAAACGTTATTAAAAGATAAAGGGAAATTTACTGGTATGAATGTTACAAATTATTTAGACACGTTTGAGGAATTAGCTAAGTTACATGGTTTACCTGAAACAAAGTGGAAATCCTATCTTGGACGTCTGGCCATAGGTACGGTAAAAGCTATTATGGATATACATGACAAAAAGGAATGGGATGAGTTTAGAAAAGAGCTGCATAAGGAATTCTACTTAGAAGACTACAGTCAACATAGTAGAGAAGGATTTATGAAATGGATTAGTTCACCTAAGCCTCACATTTCTTTAACTCAACTCCATGGCAAATTTATGAAAAGATTCTCTCAATTACCTGAACAGGATAGGGTTGCCCTTACCCCAGATATCATTTTATATTTCCTTAAAATCTTGACTCCAGATATAAGGGTAGAGGTTGAGCGTAGGCTTGAAGAACCGGGAAAGAAATATGGGCTTACAGATGACTGGGGTGTAGTGAAAACTGTAGTTGAGGCGGTTGCTCATATGATCCAACGTAAAACACTCCTTTATGAATCGATGTCTCAGCCATCTTCCAGTTTTCCTCCGATTCAGGCAACTAGGGATACACATATAGATTCAAAAGCTGAGCCTACAACATCCACATCTAGAGTACCAACCGAGTTACAATTTGAGATTTTGTTTAACAAGTTGGACAATATGATGCATATGCACGAGAATATGTCTAAAGAGGTAGCGGCTTTGCAGAATGTGGTGTATGCTTTAAACCTTCAAGATAAACCTGCAATGCAAGCTCATCCGACTATTTATCCTCAACCAGTAAATGCTCCAAATCCACCATTAGTAGCTCCGAATCATCCATTAGTACCTCCTAATCCACCTTTTATACCTCCTAATCCTCCAGTTGTACCCCAACCAATTCCTCAACCGATTCCTCAAGCATTTAACCAAAGAAATTTCAATGAAAGGAGAAATGCCAATGTGAGGAGATGTATCTGGTGCGATGCCACAGATCATTTGACTTATACATGTGAAGCATTGAAAGATGCGAAAGAGAAAAGACTTGTAATTGATATTGACAAGCGATTGTGCGACTATAGAACACATTTACCCTTAGCTGCCAATTGGGGAAAGGGAGGGATGCAGAAGCTGTATGAAAACCTTTCTGAGTCTTCGAAATTTGCTTCTGCTGTTACACTAGAATATGTTGATAGTGACTCTGATTCCGAACAAACAAGGGAAACGAGGAACTACTCAATTGAAGCTTTGATAAAGGCGAGAGATGATATTATGCAGAAAACCGCATGGAACTCTCCTGTCGATCAATTCTCGATATATTCGCATATTGCGAATGTTGAAGAGAAAAGAAAGAGGGATGATGAGCAAGATACAAATGATTCAGGTAGACGAATGACTAGAAGTAAGATGAGAGATGAGCCAAAGCCTAAGAAAGTTCAGTTTGAACAAGGCGAAAGTTCTAAAACAAATGAGGAGCGAAGAAAAGAAATTAGGGAGGGTAAACAACCTGTGTTTAGTGAGCCAATTCAAACATCAGACAAAGTAGAGCAAATTCCTAGAACTGAAACAAAACCTGAAGAGAAACCAGAAAAGAAACCAAAACGAGTACCGAAAGCTATTCTTATTTCTGAACTTGAACAAAAAGTTGATTCGAAAGAAATATTGTATGACATCTTATTAAAAAGTGCAGTAACAATGACTTTAGAACAAATCTTCTCAATAGCAAAAATTGAATTTAAGGAAAATTTTATTAAACTAATTAAAAGGAAGAGATTCCCTCTTTCACAAGAGGTAGAGATGCAAGATGTTGCCGATGTAACTCACTTGATTCATGAATCTCTTTCTTTAGACTCAGAAGATGAAGAAGATAATACCTGTAATGTGAACAAAAATTTCTTAGGACCGATTGTACCAGATGACGAAACAAAAAACTCAGAGAGTGATTTTAGAAAAAGTTTCTGGGCGAGAGGCACACCGGAGATTAAAGTTAACTTAGGAGATCAGAAGAGCTCATATTCTGTTTTAGCCCTAATTGACTCTGGGTCTGAAATCAATGTGATTTCGAAAGGATTATATGATAAGTTTAAATGGCCTATTGATAAAAATCACGGCTGGATAATGCGAACCGCGGACAATGGTTGTGGATCACTCCTAGGAGCATGTGCCAACATACCTCTAATGATAGGTGGAATCTCTGAGACATTCCACTTTTTCATTCAGGACAACTGTTCTTATGAAATTATCTTAGGTCAACCATTTATATGTGAAGCCAGAATGGAGACTAAAGTAATAGATGACGGCTCAGCATACACAAGAATTAGATCTAAAGATGATCTACAATCGCTTCAAGTTATGATAGTCAGCCCAAACCATGTACGAAATAGGGAGCAAATTAGGAAGACGCCCATCCGTTCTCATGAAAAGATACGTGAAGATCATATGCCTCTTCGTGAGTTTGGAACTTATTATGATCAAAATTTTGCCTAGATGCCACTGTTGAGCGAGACAACGGTGGTTCTTGGTTTGATGTCTCGCACCCATCTGTAGATATTTTAGATAGTTTTTCTTTATATTTCCCTTCATCATATTTGCAATTCAGTCATTATAAACAAATTCCTAAAAAAATTATAAAACATTATGAAAAATTTTATAAAGAGAAAGGATTCATTTCATCTGATGAACACATTGAAACCGTAATTGAAACTTTATCTTCAAACTCATTGATTGAAGAACTTCAAAATATTTTGCATGAAAAAGAAAATTTTAGATTTGTACTTTTAAATTCTATTGAAGAATATGATTTGATTATTAAATTTGTCATGAGTAATGAAAAGGAAGCAAAAGTAAATACAAAATACAAAACCGTTGATAAAAAAATTAAACCGATTGCCCAATCATTACCACGAGAGAGTGAAGAGAAGTTTAGGAACGTTACCAATGATCCTTATTTAAGAGAGCGCACAAATATAGGTCATACTTTCACAGAAGAAACTTTAAAGCTAATCAAGATAGGAAATGATGAAAATTTTTTGTTACCCGAGGAACGTGAATTATTTCAAAGAGTGATTAGAAAACATGGAAAGGCATTTTCTTTATATTCCCATGAGATAGGTTGTGCAGACCCAAAAATTGTACCACCAATGATCATCTTTACAGTGCCTCACATTCCATGGAATCTTCGACCCATACCTGTTCTGAAAGCCCATTTACCAGAGTTAATGCGGCTTCTTAAGGAAAAGATTCACATGCGAATTTTAGAGCCATCGTCTGCACCCTACTCAAATAGGTGGTTTACTGCTCCAAAGAAAAATGGCAAGTTACGGTTCATTCAAGATTTGCAACCTGTTAACAAGGTTACTATTAGGAATGTAGGCACTGGGCCCATTGTAGGGGAATTCGCTGAAGCCTTCGCTGGTCATGCCATTTACTCAATGGGAGACTTGTATTCTGGCTACGATCAATTTCAGCTTGCTATTGAAAGTAGAGACATTACGACCATGAAAACTCCTTTAGGCTTAGTTCGCATGTGCACTTTGCCACAAGGAGCTACTAATTCAGTAGCGCATATGATGAACGCCATGAATTCAGTATTACATGACTTCATTCCTAATATAGCCATGCCATTTATTGATGACGTTCCTATTAAAGGATGTATTGAGAATGCGAAAGATGAAACTTTAGATTCCTCTGGCTGCAGGAAGTTTGTAGTAGATCATATCTCTGACTGTGAAAGGATTTTTCAGAGATTTGAAGAGGTTGGTCTCACATTCTCCATTGAGAAATCTGTTTTTGGTGTTAATGAGGTACTTATAGTTGGGCATTTATGTGGACATTACGGTCGGAGGCCATATCCACCTAAAGTCGACGCTATAAACAAGATTTCTGAAACCTGTAGTAATATTAGTGAGGTAAGACGATTCCTTGGTGCTTGTGTGTTTTATGCTATCTGGATCCCACACTATGCACATGTTACAAACTGTCTTTATGCGTTGCTAAGGAAGAATCGAAAGTTTCTTTGGACTGAAGAACACTCAAAAGCTATGAAAAAGTTAAAGAAATTACTTCTTGAAGCTCCTATTTTAAAGCGAGTAGATTATACTGATCAAAAGCCTATCATTTTAACTGTTGATACGAGCCCTATCGGAATAGGATGGGTTATTGGTCAGGACGATGAAGAGGGCAATAGGTATGCTGTGAGATTTGGAGCAAAGATTTTACACGATACGCAAAGAAATTATCCGCAAATTAAACGAGAACCATGGGGTTTAGTCACGGCATTAAAATCCGATAAAGAATATTTTATAGGTGCAAATGTAATAGTTGAGACAGATTGTCTACCTCTGATTGGAATGATTACAAACTGTTCATCACCCGACATTGCCATGCTTAGATGGATTTCATACATCAAGTTTATAAATCTTGTTTTGATACATATTGCAGGTAAATCTAACCCTGTGGCCGATATGCTTTCTCGAGCTAGATTTGATAATGAGGAAGACACAGAATTAGAAATAAATGCAATTAATTATGATTCTAAAGCATACGCATATGAACAGTTTAATATTGAAGAATACGAAGGAGAGTGGCAGGATATTGGAAAGTATTTAAGTACTTTGGTTAAGGCACCTTCATGGTCTTCAAATAGATTTCGGAATATTAGGAAAAAAGCTTACAACTTTTTTCTGAAAGATGGTTTCATTTGGAGACATGCGAGGGGAAAAACTAGATTGCCACAACGAGTACTAGGTACTAAGGATCTTCAGTTTCAAGTCATGAAGAGTATGCATGATACTTTATGGGCAGGACATAACGGTTTTGTAGCTACGTATGAAAAAATTAGAGAAGGATACTGGTGGCCAGGGATTTATGTTAGTGTTAAAAATTATGTTACTTCATGTGACGTATGTCAGATTCATTCCTCAGTCAAACATAGGGATCCGTTGCATCCTACCTATCCACCATGCATCCATTATAAATGGGTTGTAGACTTAGTTACCATGCCCAAAGGTATCAATAAGATGAGATATATAGTCTTAGCACGTGAAGATCTTACGAATCATGTAGAAGGCTGAGCTTTAAGATCTAAGACAACCTTGAATGTATGCAATTTTCTTCTTGAGGATGTTATTTCACGATTTGGTTATGTAGAAAAGGTAGTGGCTGATAGGGGAGAGTTAGATGCGCAGGAGGCTAGAGAATTCTTTGCTAGGCATGGAATTCGCTTAGCCCTTACTACTGCTTACAACCCTGAAGCTAATGGGAAGATTGAGCGAGGGCATTCTCCTATTATTAAAGCAATTTCCAAAGCTTGTAATGGAGAAATTAAGAATTGGCCAACTTATCTGCCATTTGCGTTGTGGGCCGATAGAATGACCTGCACTAGAACGACGGGGTATATGCCGGCAGAGTTGATGTATTGCCAGAAACCAATTTTCCCTGTGCATATGCAAATTCTTACTTGGACTACTTTACCATGGAAAGATAATTTGTCAACAGAAGATTTATTAGCTCTGCGAATCCAGCAACTAAAGCAAGGGAATGAACGTTTAGAAGAGGCTATAATTAAACTAAAAGATTCTCGATTGAAAAACAAGAAGTATTTTGATAAATCACATAGGTTAAGGCCAAAGCCGATTTATGTTAATGATTGGGTTTTACTGTATGATAGTACGTTTGATTCCCAGTATGATGCCCGTAGGAAACTTAAAAGACGTTGGTTTGGACCTTATGTGGTAGTCAAAACCTATGATAATGGAACGTATGCCTTACGCGAATTAGATGGCACACCTCTTAAAAACTTAATTGCTGGCAAAAGAATTAAATTATTTAAACAAAGAGATAATGAAATGTATGAAGTAATGTTTGATGATGAGTATGATTAATTATGTATGAATGAATTTCTTTAGTGTGGGTTTCTTTTGCAGGAAAACCAAGAGAAGATTTGAATATGAAATTTATTAATTTTGTGTGTCTAGCTGTTGCTGGTTGAGTTTTAACAGGTCTTTGAAGAACAAATTAAGATGCATAAAAGATGAGCAAGTTGAAGATGAAGCAGATTGATGATAAAATTGATTTTAGGTCGTATTTTTCTTTGTCTTAAAAATTTTGTTTTACGTATTTTATTTTGCATTCATATAAAACTAATTGTTAAAATCTGGAATGAAGAATATTAATTTATAAAGGACTCTATTTTAACCATATTAGGAAAATAGACATAATTTATATTTCAACATTTATAGATTAAGTGAGATTTGTTAAAAATAGAAGGATTTGTAGTTCATTTAGATAACGAAAGTAGTTGTATATATGTAGGAGCATATTGTTGCATGATACATGTCTGTGAAAACCTAGATCTTTCTTGTCCATGCAGCTAGATCCTTAGCTCGGATTAAGGGGTTAAGCCTTTCCCCTTTAAAACAAAAAAGTAGCGAAAAAAAAAAAAAAAAAAAATTGACATGGAAGTTATACCTTCTTCCACCCCAAAAAGGTATTTACATTTAGTATTGACATGAAGTTTACATTATATGTATATGAAGAAACTAGTTGTGAAAAAACACATCTAGTGATTAAAATTGGGCATACAAGGCGGCTGTTTGTCCAAGTAGATTTAGTAGATTTCTTTGGCATGCTTGATTGTTAATATGTGAATGCATATATATGACGAAACCTGCATTTGAATGAATGAAAATGAATTCTGTTTTATAAATCTTTACATAGTTTATAAATGGATGAAATGTAAATTAATGTTTGTTGACTGAATAGGTTACTAGTTTACCTTTATACTTTAATATGTTCTCATTGCCAGATGTGATTGAAATAAACTTCATGTGCATGTTGAAAAGATTAAAAATTTGATAATTTAAAATATGTTTATAAAAAGAATTGATGCTTTTCTATGATTTAATTTCAGGATAATCATTGAAATGCCGCTTCCCTTAATTTGCAAGTTGGCCCATCGAGGACGATGTGCAGGTTTGGTAGGGGCGGATGTCGGAAAGAATTTGTTACTCTTAAAATATTTCAAAAATTAAAATATTAATTGATTGATATAAGTTTGGTTACATTATGAAATTTTGACTAATATTTGACTTTAATTTTGCAGGAAAAGAAATTGTTGATCAATAACAAGAAGGGAAGTATTTAGCCAAATGTTTTCTTAATAGTATTTAAGGTTATAGATAAAAATTCAAGGGTTAGTTAAGGGTATATTTATGTTTTGCAAGTAAATGTAAGGATATTTAAGGGTTACATATAGGTTTTGAACATGAACTATAGGGTTCTAGTTAAGTTTTAAGGTTAATTATGGGTTAATTATTCATCCTAGTGGGTTATGGAAGGTTAGAAAATAGGTTTATGGGTTAATTGGAATTAATTGATGAGGTTTAAAGTTAGCTATAGGGTAAAGCTAAGGTTAAATGAATAAATAAGTGGGTTGTAGTCTATAATTAAATTATTAAATAGGTTAGTTATATCTTATGGAACCGTAGTAAAATACTAGAGTAATATATTATTTATTTATTTCCACTAAGCCTAAGGTAATAATTAAAATGGGTTAAATTAAATTTTAGTCTAAGTTATAGTATTTATTCTAAAAGTTTAGTATTCAATAAAATAAAAAAGGAGAAGTGAAAGGTTATTTAAATTCTAAAGTATATGGTCCATAGAATATTTAAATAGTTGGATGAAATTGGGGAAATTCACATAAAAGAAAATCCCACGCCTTTTTTCTTGTTGAGTGTTGTTGGAGTGATGTGGAGTCAATTCAGGTAATTGGTTGAGTTATCTAAAGAGAATTGTAGGCTATGGTGGGCTACTCACATCTATTTAAAGAGGGAGTACGTGCTCACAAGTTCATGTGTTTTTTTCAGGTACTTAATTTTTCTCTAGACTATAGTCATATTTGTTCTTAGCTTTATGTCAGTCCTCTGACAGGAGGAGAGAGAAGGCCATCTCTTTTGTCCTTCAATTTATGGAAAGCAAAATTTTATCTGGATATGCAGAGATTTTTCCCTTCTCCTTTGATATGTTTTTTATTTTTCTTTTCATTCTCTCACCTCCCTTCCCCTTCTTCTTTAATTAAAGTAGTTTTTTTTTCTCTCCTTTCCCTCCCTCCCTTTCTCTGCCGGCGGCGGAGCACTGCTGCGCGCGCAGCAGAGAGAGAGAGAGAGAGACAGAGAGAGAAAGAGAGTGTAGTAGTGAGAGAGTGGAGAGTTCTTTGTTTTTTTTTCTTCTTCTTTTTTTTCTTTTTGTTTTTTTTTAATCTATTTTCTTTTCCCCTCTCCCTCTCTTTCTCTGCTGCCGGCGGCGCAGCAGCACCGCGCGCGTAGTAGAGAGAGAGAGAGAGCAGAAGAGAGAGAGAGAGAGCAGTAGAGAGAGAGAGTAAAGTAGGGAGTTTTTTATTTTATTTTATTTTTGTTGTTTTGTCTTTTCTTTTTTATTTATTTTAATTCTTTCCTCTTTTTCCCTCTCTCTGTAGTCGACGGACGCAGCCTCCGACGCAGTAGAGAGAGAGAATGAGAGAGTTTTTGTTTTTTTTTATTATTTTATTTTTATTATTTTATGCATCTTATTTCTTTTTAATGTTTTTTTTTATATATATGTTTTAGTTTAGTAGTTACTATAACTATTATTTATTACTTATATATTAAAAAAAATATAATAGAATAAATATAACTTAGTAATGTTTATAATTATTTATATATGAGTGTATTTATTTATATGAATGAATATATATATATATATATATATATATATATATATATGTATGAATATATATATATGTCTATATGTTGATATATCTATTTGATTAAATATAAGTATATATATCTAAATATTTATGTATGTGAGTGTGTTTTAGATTGATTTCATATTAAATGAATAAATTGTTATACTAATGTCTCTTGTGTGTTTACAGGTTAGCAAAAAGATGGAACCATTTAGCCTTATTTTCTTCCAAAGAAATATTTATTTCTTCCCAACTTCTTTTATCCAAATAATTTCCCTAGTCTATCTTCCTTTATCCTTTCCTTTCTTACCCTACCCTTAACCCAAGCTTCTTCAAACCTTAGCTGATAGGGCCTAAGTTCTTTTTCCCAAGTATCAAATTAGTGCATGTTAGATATTAGGATTTGAACCCATGTTAGTTTAAGTATATGATCCCATGATAGTGATAGAACTTGATTCCATGTTTTATGTTAAGTACATGTTAAAGAAGTTAGTGATAGGCATGTTCGTTAGTTTAGCTAATGCATGTTAGAAATTTATCCATGTTAGCTTATGCATGTATATGTTAGTAAGTGTTAGTTTGTATTTATGCATGTACATGTTAGTGTATGTTCATATATGTTTGAATGCATATGTGTATTAGTGTGTGTTTATGCATGTGCATGTAAGTTCATGCATGTATGTTAATGTACATGTATGCATAAATATTTATGTGTGTTAATGTATGCTTATGCATGTGCATGTATGTTTATGTATGAATATTTATGCATGTATGTATGTTAGTTAAATGTATGATTATGAGTAAGCAATGTATGTTAATGTATATTAAATAATTATGTAAATGCATTGTTTATTGTAAAGTATATATTTTAATAAAAGAATGTACTTATTATATATGTGTTTTTAGAAAGATAATTACTTTAATGTTATTAAAGAAAATTCTAAATGAGTGTTATTTTTTATATAAAAGATATACTAAATTCTGTCATGTGTTTTTTTCATATTTGATTTATGAAGAATTGCAGCCTCTTGGTGAACTGAAGATTTGTTTAATGAAGAATTGCAGCCTCTTGGTGAACTGAAGCTAGTGGCGAACTGGAGATACACATGTGACCTGAAGTTTGAAAAGCAAGCAGAGATTGTCCTTAGTTTGAAACTTTTATTAGTTTGTATAGGCTATCTTTTAGACTGTCATTTTTAAACATCATCCTTCAGGTTGTATAGGACTTTGGTTATTCATTTAGTATCATCTTTTATGTCTAAAGAAAATTCTTCTAGTAACACCTTTCTACCTTCATCAACTTTTGAATTGTTGTTTCCAAAACCAATAGAAGATAAAGAATCAATAAAAGCAGTCATAGTAGAAGAATCTTTGCACGATCTTAGAACAACTATAACTTTCCTTTCTACTGTTCCTCCTAGTGTTAGTGAAGAAAATTTTCCTCCAACTGTAGATAGAAACGTAGAAACTATCCAAGAAGAAACAAACGAAAATATAAAAGATCAAATAGTTAGTGAAAAGATTATCCTACCTTCTTATTTTGATGCAGTTGAACTTTATAGGAACGCTTCACCTTACGGACCTTAGGAAAAGTTATACTTGTACCTGAGTTTGCTACAGACACCCCGCGTGTGCCGAACGATTTAGGCGGATGACTTGATCCACCATCCGAGCATCTCTCACGACCCGACAGTGCCATTCGAATTTATTATCAAAAGAGAACTTGGATCCAAAACCATTGGAATTGAACCTCCGATTAGGAAACTCGTGGCATTAAAAGAATACAGAGAAGCAACAATGCAAAAACTTTAGGTAACACAAGAAGAGTGCAAGAGACTACACGACAAGTATCTTAGGTACAATGAAGTACAAGAAGGATCCTTAGTTTTGGTGCATCAGATCCCAGCAGTTTCAACCAAATTGGAACCCAAATGGATAGGACCATATAGAGTGATAAAGGTATTACTACATGGAGCAGTGCATCTGGAGGATTTGCAGGGTAAGGGGATACCCTTGGTCAATATATCTAGGGTGAAGAATTACCTGAATTAAGTCAAAGTGGAAGAACTTCATTCATTGTACATACCACATTTCATTAAGTCTTTGTAGTTACTTTGGTCTATTCAATAAGCGAATAAAAAGGAAAACTTGCATCGAGACGGTGCAAAGACTTCATGTGGGGGTCTCTAGTGCCCGTCTCTCTCTCTCTCTCTCTCTCTCTCTCTCTCTCTCTCTCTCTCTCTCCTCGGTGCCTCGTCGGTCTCTCTCTCTCTGTCTCTCTCTCTCTCTCTCTCTCTCTCTCTCTCTCTCTCTCTCTCTCTGTCTCTCTCTCTCTCTCTCCCCCTCTCTCTCTCTCTCTCTCTCTCTCTCTCTCTCTCTCTCTCTCTCTCCCCACAACCCCGCCCCTCGGTCCCTCTCTCCCCCACCCCTTCCAGTCCCTCTCTCCCCCTTCCCTGCCAATCCCTCCCTGTCCCCCCGCTATCCCCGCAGGAACTCCCCCCGCTATCCCCGCTACCTCCTCAGCCCCCCCTGCACGCTGCTCCAGCCTCCCCCACCCACCCCACCAACAAACCCCGCAGCCCTCCCCTAGGCTTCCTTTTCCCCCACCCTCAGCCTCGCGCAGCTCACCCCAGTCCGTCGCTCCCTCACTCCCCCACCCACACCTTCTCGCACCCCCTCCCCCCCACCAACGCTCTCCCCTCACCTCCCACACTCGGTTTTGGTGGGCAAAGGTCTGGATTTTGAAACACTACTATCATGAAAGGATTTAAAAAGTTTCAGGATGAAGATTTGATTTGTAGTTCTCTATCAGGGTTTTTTTTTGGTGTATGTGGGCTTCAAAACATATGTATTCCTACTGATAGGGACACAGGAAACATCAAGGGTATTGCATATGTGGACATCAATGGAGCATTCAGACACGTTGTATTCTTGAGAGCAGTAGCTGCCAAAAAGGCTTCTGAAAAATCAGGAGAAGTTCTGGCAAGGCGAGATATTTTTGTGGATCTGGCTAAGGAACAACTTTTCTCACCAGGGAGTAAGGGTAATAGAGATTTCAAAAGTCCAAGCAGTGGATTTAGTCCCGCAACCCCCCTCCAACCCTTCCCTCCCGTCCTCTCTTCCCCCACCACCCCCGCGGCCCCCACCACCACCACAACCCCCTCCAACCCCGCCCTCCCCTCCTCTCTTTCCCCACCACCCCCACGGCCCCCACCACCACCACAACCCCCTCCAACCCCGCCCTCCCCTCCTCTCTCCCCCCACCACCCCCGCGGCCCCCACCACCACCGCAACCCCCTCCAGCCCCACCCTCCCCTCCTCCCTTCCCCCACCACCCTCGTGGCTTCCACCACCACCACAACCCCTCCAACCCGGCCCTCCCCTCCTCTCTTCCCCAAACACCCCCGCGGCCCCCACCACCATCGCAACCACCTCCCACCTCGCCCTCCCTGCCTCTTTTCCCCCACCACCACCACAACCCCGTCCAACCCAGCTCTCCCCTCCTCTCTTCCCCCACCATCCCCGCGGCCCCCATCACCAGCGCACCCCCTCCAACCCTGCCCTCCCCTCCTTTCTCCCACCACCACCCCCACGGCACCCACCACCACCACAACCCCCTCCAATCCCGCCCTCCCCTCTTCTCTCCCCCCCACCACCCCCCCCCCCCGGCCCCCACCACCACCGCAACCCCCTCCAACCCCGCCCTCCCCTCTCTCTCTCCCCCCCCCCCCCCCACCCTCACAACCTCCACCCACACCTCCCACACCCCCCACAACCTCCCACCACTCCACCCACACCCCTCACAACCCACAACCTCCCACCACTCCATCCACACCCCCCACTCCACCCACACCTCCCACCGCTCCACCCACACCACCCACCATCTCCCACCACTCAAATGTAATGGTCAAAAGCTACTACAAGAATTATGTGGATTATGTGAAGGATGTGTTTTTGAGGGTCACTCCAATATCACAGGGGGCACATAAAGAGGATCGTAGCTTGCAGGAAAAAGTGTAAAAGTGTAAATGGTAAAAGTGAAAGTGGAGAAATGACTGTTGCCGCCAACCATTCGTGACGATTGCCGATTTCGGAGGATCGAATTCAAAACTGGTGGCATATTTGATCTATCCCTCCAATTTTGGGGCAATCGATCGGCGCATGATCAGCGGATGTGAGGAATCGGCAAGGCCCTCTTGGCCTATTGGAGCCTATAGAAGCAATGGACTAATACTCATTGGGAATATATACAGACACCTATAGAGTTCATTTCAGGCATCTCTTTTGGTCCTCTCCTTGCACTTTGTGGCTACAAGCGTACTATAGGAAGTCACTCTGTGGTGAGGATACAAAGCGTGGGCTTCCTAATGGAGGGCTAATAGCACTGTAGTGTAAAGAAGTGGCTTGGTTTTGTCATTCAGTTTGAGTCAGTGGTATTTCTGTGCTCTTCCGCTAGAGAAAGTTTGGATACCTTTGTACTGAGCAGTACAAGTCTTCATCTAATTGTGTTCAGTGGAAGTCCTCATCTAGTTGCGTTCATTTTATTGGACGACTCTCTTGTATTGATACCATTTTGTTCTAGATTGACATATAAGCACAAAGCATCAGCTTTTGTAGCATTTCCTTTGCCTACGTTGTAATCATCTGAATGAACTAAGGAGTGGTTTGGTCTTCCATTATTGCCATTTGACATTAATCTTTTCCTTGAGTATTTACAATTCTATGCAATTATTGTTATCTGCCTGCTCACAGAAGTGTTAAAGGGTGGAGAACTTCCCTTGAGTAGGCAAAACACTGAGTGCATGGTGCATGCTCCTACTAAAAGTAGATACCCTAGTACCTCCTTGACACATATATAGTAATGTATCATAAAATTAGGTATACCAGGCGATTTTCTTCTTTATTACATGGGTTTTGCACTTTGTGCCCGTAAATGTATACAGGTTTTAATATCATTGCCGCATTTAAAACTCCCACAAGGACATGTCAATGGGTAATATTGTTCTTTTATCCTTGCGATTAGACGTGTAAGTTTCAAATAAGATTTTCCTAATTAATGAGCGTATAAGAAGCTTTGCAGATCCACAATATATTTTATGGTGCACAGAAGTTTGAAGAACACAAGGAAAAGTATGAACTCGACATACTATATGGAAAGAATTAATTTTGACTACTTCTAGTTGTGTATTTGAGCATAGTGAAACTTTCATAGAAATCATTTAACGTTTCTAGATTATACATCATATTGTCCATTTACATCATGGATATTCATTTTGTACATAGAGAAGCTTTTATAGAAATTGAACAAAAGAGCCAATTGAAGAATAGCCTTATATATTCTACCTTATTGTCGAAAGCGAAAGAGAATTGAAGGGTACTCTCATATAGCATGCCATTTTGCAACCAAGATACACTACTAAAAAACCCATTTATCCTTTTGAAAATATATCTCTTTAGAAGAATAGTTTTCAAAGTCACTATGGGAAATTTATGCTAAGGATAAGAAAAAAAACTACTTGAAATAAATCTAACATTCATGGTTACCCAATTTGGCATCTAAATAACCATTATGTGCTTCCTTCTCATTCATGGGATATCATTAAATCATAGGTAATAAACTTAAGGAAGTAAATAAAAAAACAAACACACGAAGAAGGTCAAAGTGGGTAATAGTTACTAAGAAGGCACATGTTGAATTTGTTATAAAAACACCTCACAAGGACTATCCATAAAAAACCAGAGCTTTAAGGAATTTCATCATACAAGTAGAAGGACAACAACTAATCTTAGAAAACAAAATCTTTAAGAATTGCATCATACAAAGAGTCATCCATAGAAAACGAAAGCTTTCTGGAATCGCATCATAGAAGTAAAAGGACCACAACATAGCTTAGAAGCAATCGTAGACATCCATGTTAGTATAGACTCATTTCATGTCATGTGCATAGAGAAACACCATAGGCATGTAATTAATCCTCATAGTTCTCTAACCATTAATTTCGAATTGACATAAAAAATAATAAAGAAAAATTTAAGGGATTCAAAGTAAATAAACCACACAATAAGAAAAATTGCTATGATAACAAATATCAGAGTTCAAAGAATAAGATGAAGTTTTGTAGTCGATGAATAGAAAATTAAAGCAGATCATATGGGCCTCATATGGTGATGGCCAACATTGTCAGAGAAAGAAATTGGTGAAAATGAAGGGAATACAGTGGCATAGAGTGATAACTGCAAGCATAGAGTAGGAAATTATTTAGTGGCTTATAGATTAAGAAAGAACTGAAACGTATGCCATGGATTTGAGAGTGCTCATCTTTTTCAAAAGAAAATGATGGCCAAAGTGTATACAATGATAAAGAAATGTTATTTGGATCTTGGACTTTGAGGTTGACAAAAAAGAAATCCGTTGTGATCAATTCTAGTTCTGGAGTTGAGTGTACCTCTGAGATCTCATGGTTCCATTTCGACACGCAATTTTGTTTCCAATCGAAGTTCATTCTTTTTTTTGAGAAAGTTTAGTATATTAGTTTCACACAATTGGGTGTACGAGGCTATTTTCTTCTTTATTACATATCTAGTTTCCACTTCAATGGTGCTTATTTGTTGCATAAACCATCGGCAAGCAAATTACCTGACTAAAATGCAAAAGAAAAAGCATGCACATGTCATAGAATATCGAAAGAAAAAGCATGAACACAAGAAAAAGCATGAACACGTCATATTATATCGAAAGACCACGAGCATCATCATCACAGAAAGAAAGTGATGGAAGAGAATGAAGTACACTTGTAATGGAAGGTTACAAGTTAGCAAGTGCCAGCATAGAGAAGAATTAATATTGAGAAGCAATCCACTATTATGGAAAATTTAGGCTATGGATAAGAAAAGAAAGCTACATGAAAGATACCATAACAATAATTTTAACATTCATGAATACAAAATTGGGCATCTAAATAACCAATATGTACTTCCTTCTGATCCATGTGATCGCGTTAAATCATAGGTTATAAACTTGAGAAAGAAAATAAAAGAGGACAAAGAGGAAGAAGGTCAAAGTGGTTAATTGTTACTAGGAAGGCACATCTTGAATGTGTAACAAAAACACCTCACATGAACTATCTATAGAAAGTGAAAGCTTTAAGGAATTTGATCATACAAGTAAAAGAACCACAACATACCTTAGAAAACCAAAGATTTAAGGAATTTCATCATACAAAGAGTCCTCCATAGAAAACCAAAGCTTCAAGGAATTGCATCATACAAGTAAAAGGACCACAACATACCTTAGAAGCAATCATGGACATCTATGTTAGTATAGAACCATTTCATATGGGGTACATAAAGAAACACCATAGATCTCTAAGCATTAATTTCCATAGATCTCTAGGCATGTAAGTAGACCTCATAGATCTCTAAGCATTGATTGCCAATGGAGATAAAAATAATAGAAGAAACCTTAAAAGGTTGAAAATGAATAAATCAGATAGTGAAAAGAAAATTGCTAAGAGAACAAATATCATATTTCAAAGAATAAGATGAAGTTTAGTAGTAGATGAATAGAAAATTGAAGCAGATCATATGGGCCTCATATGGTGATGGCCAACATCATCAAACAAATAAATTGGTCGACATGAGGTGAATACACCCGCATATATTGATAAGTGCTAGCATAGAGTAGAAAATTATTTAGCGGTTCATAAATTGAAGAGAATTGAAATGTATGATATAGATTTGAGAGTGCCTATCTCTTTCGAAAGCAAATGATAATCAAAGTGTATACAATGATAAAGAAAGGATAATCGGATCTTGGACTTCTAGGCTAAGAAAAAAGAAATCCATCGTCACCAATTCAAGTTGTGAATTTGACTATACAGAGGCTTTCATATGATTTAATCAATAAGTGTACCTCTGAGATCTTATGGTTGATTTAGGTGATAGTAGTTCCATTTTTGGACTCCATTTCAGTTTCAATCAAAGTTCACTATTTGTTTGAGTAAATTTAGTATATGAATTTCACACAAAGCAACAAAAGACAATTGGGTGTGTGAGGCTATTTTCTTGTTTGGTATATGTTTTTCGTAGTACTATGTCCTTTTGGATTACTCCCTATTATGCATTTTGTTGAACCGAAGTAAACTGGAGGTTCATTATTCTTCACTAAAACGCCCCTAAAACGATTTCTTAGCATATATTAGTAGTAACATATAAAGAAAATTAGGTATACGATGCCATTTTCTTCTGTATTATATGTATTTGCACTGTTGCACTATGTATAAAGGTTTTAATATCATTGATGCATCTAAAACTCCGAGAAGGACATGTCAATGGGTGCTGGTGTTGTTTTATCCTTTCGATTAGACGTGAAAGTTTCAAATACGTTTTTCCTATGTAATGAGCGTATGGGAAGCTTTGCAGATCAAGAGTACAATGGTGGTTATTTGTTGTATAGAGCATCGGCAAGATAATTATCTGGGTAGAAAAGTATACACAAAATAGAACATAGTATATTTGATCGCGCACAAAATTGTGGTGAACACAAGAAAAAGCATGCGCACATCATAAAGCATAGTATATTTGTTGTTGCGCAAAAGTCTGTTGAACACAAGAAAAGCGATGCACACTTTTGCCCATGTCCGTACAAAAATCAATACAAAAATCAAGTATGCAACATAGGAGATGAAGCAAGATGCTTGCAGAAGGAGGCTTTTTGAGCATTAACGTCCAAGACTGAAATTAAATATATAGTGCTGTAAGAACATTGAAGAAAATAATATAAGAAATTTATATGATGATGAACATCGGATACAAAAGAACAAGAGGATGGGAGGTCAAATTGGAATGAAGTATTAGAAAACCGTAAAGTTTCTGCAGATGGATAAAAAAATGAAGCAGGTCATATGGGCTTGACATGAGACTAGCAACATCGTCAGGGAAAGAAAGTGATAGAAGTGAATGAAGTACACTGACAATGGAAGGTTACGAGAATAGCAAGTGCCAATACAGAGAAGAAAAAATATTGAGAACAAATCCACCATTATGGGAGATTTAGGCTCCGAATGAGGAAAAAACCTACGTGAGAGCTACCATAACAAATAATTTTAACATTCATGAATACACAATTAGGCATGTAAACAACCAATATGTACTTCCTTTTGATCTATGGGCTTCCATGAAAACATAGGTTATAAATTTGAGGAAGCAAGTAAAAACAGAAAAAGAGGAAGAAGGTCAAAGTGGTTAATAGTTAGTAAGAAGGAACATGTTGAATGTGTTACAGAAACACCTCACAAGAACTATCTATAGAAAATCAAAGCTTTAACGAATTCAATCATACAAGTAGAAGGACCACAACATACCTGAAAAAACGAAAGCTCTAATGAATTTCATGACAGAAAGAGTCCTCCATAGAAAACCAAAGCAATTGTATCATACAAGTAAAAGGAACAAAACATACCTTAGAAGCAGTCCTAGACACCCATGTTAGTATAGAACCATTACATAGAGAAAGACCATAGGCATGTAAGTATTCCTCATAGTTCTCTAAGCGTTAATTTCCACTGGAGATAAGAATAATAGAAAAAAGGTTAAGAGGTTGAAAATGAATAAACCAGATAGTAGAAAATTGAACCAGATCACATGGGCCTCAAATAGTGATAGCCAACATCCTCAAAGAGATATATTGGTGAAAAATAAGGGGAATACACGGGCATGCAGTGATAAGTGCCAGCATGGAGTAGGAAATTATTAAGTGGTTCATAGATTAAAAGAGAACTGAAACGTATGACATGGATTTGAGAGTGCTCATCTTTTTTCAATAGGAATAGACGATCAAAATGTACACAGTAATAAACAAAGGTCAATTGGATCTTGAACTTCCAGGTTAAGAAAAAAGCAATTCATTGTGACGAGTTCTAGTTGTGGATTTGAGTACACAGAGGCATTCATGCGATTTAGTCAATGAGTGTACCTCTGAGATCTCATGGTTGAATTAGGTGATACTAGTTCCATTTCGACACTCAGTTTTACTTCCAATCAAAAGTTCATTCTTTGTTTGAGTAGATTTAGTATATGAATTTCAGACAAAGCACCAAAGGAGAATTGGGTGTACGAGGCTATTTTCTTCTTTATTATATGTTTATTGCAGTGTTGTGTCCTTTTGGATTACTCCTTTTTACGCATTTTCTTCCATCCTCATTTATTGGAGGCTTTTTATTCTTCACTGGAACGCGTCTAGAGGGATTTGTTAGATCGAGCGCTAGTAATATATAAAAAAAATTAGGTCTACCAGGCAATTTTCTTCTTTATTACATGTCTTTTGCACTGTTGTGCCCCTAAAGGTATACAGGTTTTAATATCATTGCCGCATCTAAAACTCCCAGAAGGACATGTCAATGGGTAATCGTGTTGTTTTATCCCTTCGGTTAGACGTGTAAGTTTCAAATAAGCTTTTCCTAAGTAATCAGCGTATGGGAAGCTTTGCAGATCCAGAGTACAATGGCGCTTATTTGTTGCATAGACCCTCGGCAAGCTAATTACCTGAGTAGAAAAGTGTACACAGAATAGAGCAAAGTATATTTTCTGGTGCGCAAAACTTTGTTGAACACAAGAGAAAGCGTCCGCACGTCATCGTATATCGTAAGACAACAATCAGCGTTTGCCCACGTCCCTACAAATATCACGTTTGCAGCATATGAACGCTTGCAAAGGGAGGCTTTCGGAGCGGTTTCCAAGACAGGCACTACATATATGAAGCAGGTAATACAAGAAATTGATATTGATGACGAACATCAGAGACGGAAGAACAAGAGGATGGGAGAGAGTCAAATAGCAATGGAGTCTTAGAAAACTGCAGATTTTCTGCAGATGGATAAAAGAAAAATGAAGCAGATCATATGGGCATGATTTGGTGACGAACATCATCCTCAGAGAAAGAATGTGATGGAAGCGACGGAATTACACTCGTAATAAAAGGTTATTAGAACGGGAAGTGCCAGAATAGAGAAGAAAAAATATTGAGTGGTTTAGTGGTTAAAAAGCAGGATGTGGATCTGAGATTGTGCAGATCTTTGCCAGAAGCATCGGACGATGAAAGGCTATACAGCCATAAGGAAAGGTAATTGGAACGTTGGCTGCCAGCATAGATCGGAAACGAAGGTTAGCGGTCGAGGAAGACAGAAGCTTCGTAGTAGGTGGTGATGAGGTTGCCATTGGGTGTGGGAGTGGAAGATATGAATCGGCCGACATTAAAGCCATATGCATTGCGGAACATGCCCGTTCCCCCGACGATCGCAAACTCCCATTGAACAGACGAGAATGTCGACTCTCCCTGCTGGCTGAGCGTCCCGCGGACATTGCCATTGTCGTAATGAATGACATTCTGCACGAAAAAGGTAGTCGACGCCGCAATGTTATTGACGACGATGGCCGTACCTCGCACGTAGCCCAGAGGTTTCGACTGTGGGCTCTTTCCCGCGGTCACGTTGAATTCGTACACCACTTCCAGGCCGAAGCCAGTAAAGGTGCCACTAACAGGAGCCCGGGCTGCAGCAACCATTCCCAGCTCATTGACGCCGAATTGCTGCTGTAGATAAAACTTGAGCACGACAGAGGGTGGTGGACTTCCCTTGTGCGCTGTGCTGCCCGGAGCCAGGAAAGCCGATGCTATAACAAAGAGAGCGACAGAGAGAAGCTTGCGTACAGCCATTTCCGCAAGAAAAAGGTCGAGAGAATGTCTTGGCACTGAATGCACCTTTCATATCGCGTATATATCATGGAGTATGAAGGAGCTCTTGGTCGGTTATCCAGTATCTGCGGCACGAAGGGTTGCAGCCTTGCAGGTAGTCCGTGAGCGGACGTGCTGTGATCGTTATCCCAAGCGGTCCAACTGTAGACGGCCAAGATGCATTAAACATACATACGTTATTTCGTTACTACTAGTAACTGTAATTGTTGTACTCTCAATAGTACTAATAATTGAAGAAGTTAGGAATTAAAAAGAGCTTGTTGTTTAAATGTTTCAACGTTGTGCAAGAATGCATTTGTTTAAATGTTTCAACGTTGTGCAAGAATGCATTGTACTCTTGTTTTTTTCTTTTTAATGCAGATTGTACAAGACAATTCATAGTTCTTGAGATCGCAAATCATGGAGAGTTTCATCTTGGTTTGTTGGGGGCTTGGATAAAGCCATAAAGAGGGAATTCAGGAGGAATGCGCCTAAGACGTTTGAGGAGGCAATCAAGTATGCACAGATTTATTAGGACCATAACGGTGCTCAGTATACTCCTATGGAGATGGATCAGCCCCTCAAGCCTCTTAGTACGACTAAATTTAAGAAGAAGTTGACTTTTGGGAAAAACAATGTTTTTATTAAAAAACAAAGATCACAAGGGCCTAGACTATACACAGATCAGTTTGAGAAGGCCAAAAGAGAGAACCTGTGTTTTAGGTGCTTATCCCCTAGCCATTCACAGTGGAACTGTCCACTCCATAGGGGGAAGAAAAGAAGAAGGGACCAGAATCTAGTACGGCCCCTGAAAAGGGCGAAAAGGTGGTCCACCTAGTGCAGACCCTTCCTATTCATGGCAGCTCTAGCTGCAAGGGAGTGGAGGTGATGCACGAGGATATAGAGCACACCTATTGTTTGACTCAGTCTTTGTGATCACCGTAGTTTGGACCACATGATTTGGTTAAGCTACATGGTAGTGTATACGGGACCAGGGTGCGGGTCATGATAGATGACTCGACTACTCATAATTTTATAAACTATGCTTTGGTCAAGAAATTAAAGATTCCCCAACACCCTAGTGCACATAAATACATTGTATCTATGATGCAAGGGCAAGATAAAAGAATATGGGATACTATGGTATCCAATTTGGAAGTCAAGATGCAGGACTATACAGATTATATGGACTTCCAAGTTATGAACATGGAGAGGACAGATCTAGTCTTATGAAGAGAGTGGCTATGGGGATTGGGAGACACACTTAAACGTAGTTATCAAAACAACACACTCGAATTTGAAAAGAATGGAAGTAAAGGTTGTATTCAAGTAGAGAGAGATGTACCTAGTGGACCTGTCATTTCATCACTAGAGTTGTATAGTCTCTGTTATTCTCAGCATGTACAAGACATGTTTTTATTGTATAGTCATGATATGGAGCATTGTACAGACAGCTTATCTGATGTATATTTTCATGCTATGAATGTAAATGAGAACAGGACTTTCTACTATTCTTTTTTGCAAGAGTGTGTGGTTAAAAGTTTTAAGGATCTTATGTTTGAGTACAGAGATGTTTTTCCCACTGACTTACATAGAGGGCTACCACGATAGTGTTTGATCAAGAGAGCATTAAGTGGCTCTCTAATCAAATAGACCTTAAAGGTCGTAAGGCCCGATAAGCACAGACCCTTCAAGAGTTTGATTATGAGCTTAGGTATAGGAAGGGAAAGTTTAATGTAGTGGCTGATTCACTTAGCCGCATGCCTATGCTCAATGGATTGAGTTTTACTCAGATCACTAGTGAGCTACTTGAGTCTCTTAGAGGAAAATGTAGGCTTGATCCTGCATATTCCGAGATTTGGGAAGCCATAAAGAATGAGGATCGTGATATATGGGTTTCCAGTGAGGATGGAGTATCGAGGGGTACTCAAGAAGGATTCAAGTGGAAAAATTATAGTGTTCATGATGGATATCTATTATATAAAGGTAAGGTGTGTGTCCCAAGAGAGACCAAGATGAGACGGCATATTTTGTATGAGTGTCATGACACACCTAGTGGGGGACACCGAGGAGTTAACAAGACTTATGATCTTGTTAAGAGGCAGTTTTATTGGCCTGGACTTCATAAGGACGTCCTAGAGTATGTGCTTAAGTGCAATAAATGCGAGGTCAACAAAGCTGAGAGGTTGAGGATTGGAGGACTACTTCACCCATTGGATATTCCTAATGGGAAGTGGGAGAGTATCTCCATGGACTTTATAGTCGGATTACCCAAGACACAGAGAGGGCACGAATCGATTTGGGTAATAGTGGATAGGTTAACCAAAATGGCTAGGTTTATTCCAACACGTACTACAGTGAAGACACCAGAGTTGGCTAGACTATTTGTAGATAACCTGTATCGGTTATATGGTCTTCCTTTAGACATAGTTTCTGATCAGGATAGGAAGTTTACTAGCCACTTTTGGAGAGTAGTCTTCAAAAGGTTGGATATGAGACTTAGCATGAGTACGGCCGAGCATCCACAGTCGGATGGGCAAACAAAGAGGGTTAACCAAATCCTAGAGGATATGCTTCGAGCATATGTAAATGAAAGGCAAAATAATTGGGAAGAGTACTTACCTATAGTAGAGTTTGCATATAATAGTGCCAAGCACTCTTCCAGGGGGCATAGTCCATTTATGCTTATGTATGGGTTTCAGCCAAGAGCTCCTTATGCAGTAGGTTTGCAGAATGAAAAAGTTCAAGCAGCAAAGGACTTCTTGGAAGAGATGAACGATATGCTTAGGCTTGTTTAAGGACAGCATTAGGAGAGCTCAGGATAGAGCTAGAGCCTATGCTGACCCTCAAAGGAGAGATATCATCTTTGAGGTACGAGAGCAAGTCTATCTTAGAGTTCCATCTAGGTGTGAAACCATGAAGACGGGACCTTGTCCAAAATTATCTCCTAGGTATTGTGGACCTTTCCAAATAATTAAGAGAATAGGAAAGATGGCTTACCAGCTCCAACTTCCAGAGAATAGTCAAATCCATCCAATTTTTCATGTTAGCCGGCCTAAGAAAAGGCTGGGTGAATCTGACAACCTCATTCCAGATATGGAGGTAGTAGAGCCTATTTCTGTTCAATCCATTCCACATGAGCCTGAGAGCATATTATGCACTCGAGAGAAACGGACGACAAGTCACTTGTATAAAGAGTGTCTAGTAAAGTGGAAAGATAGTCTAGAAGATAGTGCCACATGGGAGCGGGTTAGCACCTCTCAGAGACGGTTTCCAAATTTTGTATTACCTTCCCTAGAGTCTTCTTAAGGGGAAGGATATGGGGAAACAACACGGAGACAGGACCATGTATTTCCATACATGGGGATATAGTGGGAGTAGTGGTTATAATATTTCTCTCTCTCAATCAGACCTCCCAATATCATTTTTGAGGACAAAAATGGAATTAAGGGGAAGGAAATGTTATATGGAGTATCCTATTTGAAAAGGAAGTTGAGGTGTGACCCTCCTCTATTACTTATTGAGTAGGATACTCATAGGAGTGCCAAGTGGCACTCATTTGAGGAGAAAGAGAGAGAGAGAGCATTTATAGAAGACCACTACGTGGCTAGGCGGCATCTTGAGTTCTCGATCTCCGTGTGCGTACGACTCTGAAAAGACGACAAAAAACTTGGGATTATCATCTGAGCACAGAGGCGACAGTATTAAGGACCCGACAACATGAGGTGAATACACGCGCATATATTGATAAGTGCTAGCATAGAGTAGAAAATTATTTAGCAGTTCATAAATTGAAGAGAACTGAACTGTATGATATAGATTTGAGAGTGCCTATCTCTTTTGAAAGCAAATGATCATCAAAGTGTATACAATGATAAAGAAAGGATAATCGGATCTTGGACTTCTAGGCTAAGAGATAAGAAATCCATCCTCACCAATTCAAGTTGTGAATTTGGCTATACAGAGGCTTTCATATGATTTAATCAATAAGTGTATGCAACATAGGAGATGAAGCGATATGCTTGCAGAAGGAGGCTTTTGAGCATTAATGTCCAAGACTGAAATTAAATATACAGTGGTGTAAGAACATTGAAGAAAATAATATAAGAAATTTATATGATGATGAACATCGGATACAAAAGAACAAGAGGATGGGAGAGAGTCAAATTGGAATGGAGTATTAGAAAATCGTAAATTTTCTACAGAGGGATAAAAAAATGAAGCAGTTCATATGGGCTTGACATGGTGACGAGCAACATCGTCAGAGAAAGAAAGTGATAGAAGTGAATGACGTACACTGGCAATGGAAGGTTATGAGAATAGCAAATGCCAATATAGAGAAGAAAAAATATTGAGAACAAATCCACCATTATGGGAGATTTAGGCTCCGAATGAGGAAAAAACCTACATGAGAGCTACCATAACAAATAATTTTAACATTCATTAATACAAAATTAGTCATATAAACAACCAATATGTACTTCCTTTTGATCCATAGGCTTCCATTAAAACATACGTTATAAATTTGAGGAAGCAAGTAAAAACAGAAAAAGAGGAACAAGGTTAAAGTGGTTAATAGTTTGTAAGAAGAAACATGTTGAATGTGTTACAAAAACACCTCACAAGAACTATCTATAGAAAATCAAAGCTTTAACGAATTCAATCATACAAGTAGAAGGACCACAACATACCTTAAAAAACCAATGCTTTAATGAATTTCATGATACAAAGAGTCGTCCATAGAAAATCAAAGCAAAGCAATTGTATCATACAAGTAAAAGGAACACAACATACCTTACAAGCAATCGTAGACACCCATGTTAGTATAGAACCATTTCATATAGGGTACATAGAGAAAGATCATAGGCATCTAAGTATTGCTTATAGTTCTCTAAGCGTTAATTTCCACTGGAGATAAGAATAATAGAAAAAAGGTTAAGAGGTTGAAAATGAATAAACAAGATAGTCAAAAAAAATGCTAAGATAACAGATATTTTAGCTTAAAGAATAAGATGAAGTTTAGTAGTCGATGAGTAGAAAATTGAACCAGATCACATGGGCCTCAAATAGTGATAGCCAACATCCTCAAACAAATGTAATGGTGAAAAATGAGGGGAATACACTGGCATACAGTGATAAGTGCTTGCATAGAGTAGGAAATTATTAAGTGGTTTATAGATTAAAAGAGAACTGAAACGTATGACATGGATTTGAGAGTGCTCATCTTTTTTCAATAGGAATAGACGATCAAAATGTACACAGTGATAAACAAAGGTTATTTGGATCTTGAACTTCCAGGTTAAGAAAAAAGCAATTCATTGTGACGAGTTCTAGTTGAGGATTTGAGTACACAGAGGCTTTCATGCGATTTAATCAATGAGTGTACCTCTGAGATGTCATGGTTTAATTAGGTGATACTAGTTCCATTTCGACACTCAGTTTTACTTCCAATCAGAAGTTTATTCTTTGTTTGAGTAGATTTAGTATATGAATTTCAGACAAAGCACCACAAGAGAATTGGGTGTAGGAGGCTATTTTCTTCTTTATTATATGTTTATTGCAGTGTTGTGTCCTTTTCGATTACTCCCTTTTACGCATTTTCTTGCATCCTCATTTATTGGAGGCTTTCTATTCTTCACTGGAACGCATCTAGAGGGAATTTTGTTCTATATTACATGTCTTTTGCACTGCTGTGCCCCTAAACGTATACAGGTTTTAATATCATTGCCGCATCTAAAACTCCCAGAAGGACATGTCGATGGGTAATCGTGTTGTTTTATCCCTTCGATTAGACGTGTAAGTTTCAAATAAGCTTTTCCTAAGTAATGAGCGTATGGGAAGCTTTGCAGATCCAGAGTACAATGGCGCTTATTTGTTGCATAGAGTCTCGGCAAGGTAATTACCTGAGTAGAAAAGTGTACACAGAATAGAGCAAAGTACATTTTCTGGTGCGCAAAAGTATGTTGAACACAAGAAAAAGCGTCCACACGTCATCGTATATCGAAAGACAACAATCAGCGTTTGCCGACGTCCCTACAAATATCACGTATGCAACATATGAAATGAAGAAATGCGCTTGCAAAGGGAGGCTTTCGGAGCGGTTTCCAAGACAGGCACTACATATATGAAGCAGGTAAGATAAGAAATTGATATTGATGACGAAAATCAGAGATGGAAGAACAAGAGGATGGGAGAGAGTCGAATAGCAATGAAGTCTTAGAAAACTGCAGATTTTTTGCAGATGGATAAAAGAAAAATGAAGCAGATCATATGGGCTTGATTCGGTGCCGAACATTATCGTCAGAGAAAGAATGTGATGGAAGCGACGGAATTACACTCGTAATAAAAGGTTATTAGAACGGGAAGTGCCAGAATAGAGAAGAAAAAATATTGAGTGGTTTAGTGGTTAAAAAGCAGGATGTGGATCTGAGATTGTGGACATCTTTGCCAGAAGCATCGGACGATGGAAGGCTATACAGCCATAAGGAAAGGTAATTGGAACGTTGGCTACCAGCATAGATCGGAAACGAAGGTTAGCGGTCGAGGAAGATAGAAGCTTCGTAGTAGGTGGTGATGAGGTTGCCATTGGGTGTGGAAGTGGAAGATATGAATCGGCCGACATTAAAGCCATATGCATTGCGGAACACGCCCGTTCCCCCGACGATCGCAAACTCCCAAGGAACGGACGAGAATGTCGACTCTCCCTGCTGGCTGAGCGTCCCGCGGACATTGCCATTGTCGTAATGAATGACATTCTGCACGAAAAAGGTAGTCGACGCCGCAGTGTTGTTGACGACGATGGCCGTACCTCGCACGTAGCCCAGAAGTTTCGACTGTGGGCTCTTTCCCGCGGTCACGTTGAATTCGTACACCACTTCTAGGCCGAAGCCAGTAAAGGTGCCACTAACAGGACCCCGGGCTGCAGCAACCATTCCCAGCTCATTGACGCCAAATTTCTGCTGTAGATAAAACTTGAGCACGACAGAGGGTGGTCGACTTCCCTTGTGGGCTGTGCTGCCCGGAGCTAGGGAGGCCGATGCTATAACAAAGAGAGCGACAGAGAAAAGCTTGCGTACAGCCATTTCCGCAAGAAAAAGGTCGAGCGAATGTCTTGGCACTGAATGCACCTTTGATATCGCGTATATATCATGGAGTATGAAGGAGCTCTTGGTCGGTTATCCAGTATCTGCGGCACAAAGGGTTGCAGCCTTGCAGGTAGTCCGTGAGCGGACGTGCTGTGATCGTTATCCCAAGCGTTCCAACTGTAGACGGCCAAGATGCATTAATCATACATACGTTATTTCGTTACTACTAGTAACTGTAATTGTTGTACTCTTAATAGTACTAATAATTGAAGAAGTTAGGAATTAAAAAGAGCTTGTTGTTTAAATGTTTCAACGTTGTGCAAGAATGCATTTGTTTAAATGTTTCAACGTTGTGCAAGAATGCATTGTAGTCTTGTTTTTTTCTTTTTAATGCAAAGTGTAAAAGAAAATTCATAGTTCCACCTTTCGCGAAGACAATACGCTGAGATCTGGTTGTAAGTTGCAACTTGCTTATGATCATGTTTGCTCATTACTTCTACGCTGTGGCTTTGTAAGATTAAATACACATAAATTACTTGTTGTACTTTCATGAGTGCTAATAATTGTAGAATTTAGGAATTAAGAATAACTTCTTATTCAAAGGTTTCAAGGTTGTGCAAGATTGCATCGTAATGTTTTTCCGTCTTTTACATGAAAAGTGTAAACTTTATGCTGTATGTAATGGTGATAAAACAATTCATAGTTCTTGAGAGCACAAATCATGGAGATCTGAGACATTCCACCTTTCCCGAGGACAGTTGACTGAGATGATCTGATTATAAATTGCAACTTGCTGATAATCATGTTTCTGAACTCATGTAGACTCCATCATTCGCTCATAACTTATACTTTACGACTTTCTGGGCATGGATGGGTACATGAATTCAAACGAAAATCCACGTTGTATTCGTAATTCAATATGTTTCTAGTCATAGCTCGAATTCCGCCCGCCGTTCAAATGAGAACCCTCAAGGAAAGTAGTACACGTATTTAGAATCTAATACATTTTCTCATGCTGTGTCATTAAAATAAAATGGACATTTTTGTATACAGGAGTAAAATTGTCGTTAACAGGAAAAAACTTGCCTGTCATGAGGACCGCAAGAAGTACGAGTAAAAATCTATTGGGTTTAGGTTGAGTATGCGATAAGATGTACACACATAAAAAAAGATGTGGTTAAGTGGAAAACTAGGTTTTTCATGGGAAGCGCTAGATTCCTGTAAGGGGACAAGTCATCTATTCGGAATTTGTGCTATTTTATGATCAACAGCGCCTTGAAAACAAAGATATGATTTGCGTATAGTTGTTAGGGACAAAGTTAACCATGTAGTTTTTATAATGATGCAAAGTGACCTCTACTTTCATGCACAAGAGGGAAATTAATCCGCGCAAATAATATTTATGAAAGTTTCTTTGCATATATCTAACTTTCTTAGGAAATCCAATGAGCTCTATGATTCTAATGAATGATAGCTAATTGTCTCCTAAAATCAATGTGTTATCCAAAGTCTATGCGATGTATCATGATTGTGTGTGAGCGGACGTATCATCATTGTGGTTTCAAACAAGTGAATTGTAATTTTTCTTGATGCATATCAATTCCCATAAGAAAACGAAGTTGCTCTAAATCTAATATACTACAAATTATAGCCTTTAGCAACAAGAAATAGCTGTTCTTAAGTACTTTCATTAGTGCTGGTAATTGTATTCTTTTGGAAAACCAACTATATCATTACTTTTTTTCAACACTATACAAGATTGCATTGTAACCTTCTTCTTTTTTTAATGGAAAGCGGAAAACTCATGATCTATCTCATGGTAATAAAATAACTCATCCAATGGTTTTTAATGATCACTGATTATAGAGAGCCAACGGATGATTCAAAAATAATATGTGGTTATATATTGCAACTTTTCAATAATAATGGCTGTGAATTTATGTAAACACCATCATTCTTTGTGACACTTCCTCAATCACGAACTATCCCCAATCACAAGCACTTGATCACTCAAGAATTATAAAAGAGAGAGAAATATAACTTGCAGAAGATAAAAGAAAATCTAACACCTAAAATTAGACAAGATAGGACCTAGTGAAATAGAAGTTAAGGTATTATAGATTTGAATTAATCGATATAATAGCTTCAAAAAATAGCATCTTCATGAATGCACAACCTCACGACCATCCCCGATCTATCACAATCTCATTCACACTCACACTTTTAATAATAGCCTCACTCTTAGTCTCACTCTTAGTCTCACTCTTAATCACAAGGTAAGTCTACCATTTTTTGGACTCCTCGTTCTTGAGATAGTAATATTCGTTAAAAAAGAGTGGATTCTTCACAAAGAAGTGTGTGATCCACCAAATTTAGCGAAATTCATCTCTCCCCATGTTGCAAAGAAATCTAGTTTCATGAAGAAAGGAGATGTTAATGAGCTCAATAGAATATTAATGAATATCTCTCTCAACCTTTTATTGGCATCCAAACTAAGAAATCTCAATGCAAGCTTATCTGCGAACCTACGATGGATTTCAATTTTCACATGAATCCTATTTTTTAGGAAACAATTTATGAATTTCTTCTTTTCTCCCAATTGTATAAATTTTGCATTTGCACATCAACATAAAATGTGTACTGTAGAATTTTCATTGCTCGGTTCTACTCGTTAATGTTTACAGTTTTCAATATCATTACTTTCTAGTGATCCTAAATGTAGAGACTTATCAATATTATTCCTTTGTTTTGCTCGTGAAATTCATCTAGATTATGGTGGTTGTGTTCCTTTCCTACATTGCAAAATCTAGAAGGACTTTTTTATAATATCCTCTGTATCCCTTCCATTATCTTAATTTCAAACATTCTAAATATGATATGATGTATTTTAACATTGTGTACCATATTCAACAATTGAGTTGCAACTTGTAGCTACAGTGCCATATATGCACATAAAGATTAGTTGGAACAACAACCAACATGAAAAATACATCATGGTTCGTAATTGTAAATTAATAAGCATGATGTATTTTGCATGTTCTTTATTGATGGGGTGCTCTATTTCAAATGTTTTTGGAAATAGTCAAATTTTTGCATTGAGATACAATTACCAACCATGATGTATTTTGCATGTTGGTGGTTAAGGTTTTGCATTGAAATAGTCAACCATGATGTATTCTGCATGTTGGTTGTGAATTATTTTTGGAAATAGTCAACAACCTACATGCAAAATACATCATATCTCGTAATTATACTTGAGTGCAAGAACTTGAATATTTTTTAACATGTTGGAGCTTGCCAATGCATGATGCTAGAATTATGTACACATTTGGATACTTCTAGTGTTGATCAAAGACTATAATAAAAATCAACAAAGAAAGATGAAATTTCTTACACAATCAATGTGATAGTGCATTGTTAAAGAAGAAGATTAAATTGAGTATAAAGTATTCAAATTACACCCTACCATGAGTATGCCTGACAAAGTTTGTACAATTCTAAGAGTGTGAGTAGGGTGTTTGCAAAAATTCCTCTATAAATTATTCAAATTACACCCCACCATGAGTATTATTGACAAATTTTGTACACGTCTAGGAGTGTGAGTAGGGTGTTTGCAGTGAACTTCAACAAGCAATGAAATAATTTGATACCAATTACTACAGTTGAAGGATCACGAATTCTCATTAATAGTGTGAGGAATCCAGAGCATAGGAGCAAAACAGAGAGTATATTGGTACGTTTATGATAAAGTAAAACATGTACTCCATTAGGGATATGAGAATATATACAAAATGGAGAGGGAACTTACTAAAGTGATAAAACATTTCCTCTATACCCTCAAGTGTGCTCATGCACATCTCTACCAAAATACACTAGCCCAATGCTTGTCCCAACTACTATGCATAGTAGTCGCTTCATGTTATGACCAACCATAATGTTTTTTGCATGTTGGTCGTAAATGTTTTGCATTGCAATAGTCAACAACCATGATGTATTTTGTATGCTGGTTGTCAATTGTTCTAGAAACTAGTCAACAACCAACATGCAAAATACATCATGGCTAGTTATTGGACCATAGTGCAAAAAGTTGACCATTTCTAGAAATATCTAGAATGGAGCTTCCCAATGCATGATTGCTAGAACAACCTACACTTTTGGATGCTTCTACTAGTGATCAAAGACTACAATGAAAAGCAATAAAGAAATACTAAATTGCTTACATAGTTAATATGATAGTGCATTTTCTGAAAACAAGATTAAATTGACTATTGAATTACAAAAATCCCTTTACAATTTATTCAAATTACACCCCACTTTTAGTATGCTCAAAAAAGTTTGTAGAATTCTAACATTGTGCCTAGTGGGGTGTTCGAAATGAACCTCAACAAGGAATGAAGTACTTTGATACCGATTCCTAGAGTTCAAGAATAAACAATGCTCATGAATAGTGTGAGGAATCCAAAGCTGATGAGAAAAATAGAGATTATATTGGTAAGTTTATAACACAGTAAAAAACGTAATCCATTAGGGTTGTGGGAATATATACAAGGGGGAGAAGGAGCCTACCAAAGTGAGAACTACTTTCCCCTGTATCCCCAAGTGTGGTCACGCACATCTCTAGCGAAATATACTAGCACAAGGATGGTCCCCAGTACTATGCATAGTAGCCCCTTCATGTTCTCAATTTCTCTATATACCCCCAGCACACACACACACACTATCATGTTTTCTTAGAAACGATGTGTTAATGACACTTGTATGGTTAATGATGTGTTAAATCGTTAACAAACCATTGACCCTTGCAGATCAAGTATCCAACAAAGGAGATGAATAAGAAGAGGATGGGAGGAAATATACTTTCAAAGGGAGGTTTTTTGTAATAGGTGATAATGCTTAGAATGAATAATTAGGTCATTTTATGCATGTAGAAGAACTTTTGGGTGGACAAGTTTCATTATCACTCTCTAGACCTTAGTCGCATCATGTTTTTTAATGGAAATTTGAAGGTAAAAATGAAAGAATTAAAGAAAAATCTCTATGAGAGAAAGGTAGAGCAAGTATATGAGAATAAAAGTGCATGTGTGAAATTTCTGTGAATCATGTTTTAAGTACCTCGTTCACGGTCCTACATTTAGATCATTGTAACAAAATTCCTTGATTTTACTCTCTCTCTAGAATTTTGAAACTTGGATGCCTCAAAAGTGGCATTTGGAGGTGGATTTTGACCTCAGACCTCTCAAACACTACTGTACAGATCGCAAAATTGAATAAAAGTTTCTATCACAAGCTTAAGCTAATTTGTCACCATTTTTTAGTTACAGGGCAAAAGTTGGAATCCTACACATGCATGGGATCACGAAGCTATGGTGGAGGTCCTATATGCAGACTCAAACGTGTTCTGGTCCAGTTCTATGGAAGGAATTTAGAGAACAAGCTGAAAAACCCTATTGTTCTCCACACTACCATATAGAGAAGAAGATGGAGTTCTACTATTTTCGACAAGACGGAAGTGATAAGCATAACTTATATGTTGATGAGTACAAAGAGAAGTTCCTATGTCTTCATAAATATGCATTAGAGGCTAGTGGTAACACTCTAAAGAGTAAATTTATTGAAGGCCTTTGTGAGGAACTCCACTATCAAGTCAAGGGATCTAGATGCATTGATTTTCTTGATGCTAATGCGATGGCCGAGAACTTTGTGAAGATGGAGAAGTTCAATTTGTAGAAGGGAAATATAAGCACATTCATTGCAACAGAACATAGGCCACAAAGACATGTTGCAATGAACATGAACAATTCAAAGAAGACTCCATCTTCAAATAACCAAGGCAAGAATCCTTCTCAGGTGGAAAATCAAAGGAGGCATCAACCAATCCAGTGGCAACAAGATCCTAATTTTATTGAGAGGTCTAAAAGACATGGTTTGTGTTTTTGTTGCGGGGAGCAAGGGCATCGAACATTAGAGTGCCCAAATAAGGCAATCATTCGACCCACACAATCAAAAGCGATAAACATCATCGAAGAGGGTACAATTGTTGAGGAAGCAGATGATGGAGATAAGTGCCCTGACTTGACTTTATGTTGCATGGCGGTTAGTTCTTTCCCAAAGGCTTCTGTAATCACGATTCCGGGTATGGTTTCTGCACATAAATTTAGATTTTTGATCGTTTCAGGTAGTACCTATTGTTTTCTATCTTTCAAATTGGTACAGAATCTAGGGATAGCCCTAAATATGTAGATAACCAAACCTGTAGAGATGGCTAATGAACGATTACACTACACAAAAGGATATATTGAAAACCTTGAATTTACTCTTTTTGATAGAAGTTTTTTTGGGAGTTTCCATGTAAATGAGATGACATAGAGTGATGCAATCATAGGCATGGATTGGTTAGTTAAAAATTACGCGATGATTAATTGTGAACAAAGAACGATCACTTTAAAGCTAGATGATGAATCTATTCATATTCTAGGGGATGCCTATAACCCTAAACCTATCCTAATTTCTGCTATGCAGATAATTAAAGGTATACATGATGGTTATAAAACATTTATAGTGTTTGTAAACAACATGCATGAAAAAAACAATGAGGAAAGTGTTTCAAATTATGTAGAAAATCTTTTGAAATATTATGCAGATGTATTTCCAGAAGAGTTGCCTGATATACCTCCACCTAGGCAGATAGACCATGCCATTGACCTATATCTAGGGACTGAATCATATTCTATAGCACCATAGAGATTTAACATCGAGGAAGTAAAGGAGCTTAAGATTTATTTAGATGATCTTCTAAAGAAAGGCTTGATAAGATCAAGTGTCTCACCTTCAGGTGCAACTGATTTATTTAAGAAGAAGAAAGATGGCTCTTATAGATTATGCATTGACTATAGGGGGGTGAATAAAAGAACAATTAAGAATAAGTATCCACTTCCTCATATAGATGACTGATTAGGTCAATTTAGCAGAGCGACTGTAGTCACTAAGATTGACTTAAGATCTGGATATCACCAAATTAGGATCAAAATAGAGGATATTTCTAAGACAGTGTTTCGAACATGATATGGTCACTATGATTTTATGGTTCTACCCTTTGGATGAACAAATGCTCCTACCACATTTATGTGCTTGATGAACAATATTTTTCACGATTACCTAGATGAATTCATCTTAGTATTTCTTGATGATATATTTGTATACTCTAAGGATGATTCTAAACATGCGCTACATTTGAAGAAAACTTTGCAAAATTTTAGAGAACACAAATTTTATGGGAAAAAGAGTAAATGTTTCTTTGGTAAGGACAAACTTGTGTATGTAGGAAGAGTAATATCAAAAGAAGGAATCCTTACAGATGAAGAAAAAGTAAAAACAATAGTTGATTGGCCGATTCCTAAGACTATAAGGGATGTTAGAAGTTTGCTTGGGTTCGCACAATAAGAAAGAGCACATATTAAGGATTTCTCTAAGATAGCTGCTCCCCTCACAGAATTGACTAAAAAGAATGTACGATTTTTGTGGAGTGATGCTTGTCAAAAATAATTTGAAACATTGAAACACAAAATTCGTTGAAAATTTTGTTTTGAAAATACCAAAAATGGGAAAGCCTTTTGTGGTTGCATGTGATACAAGTGTTAGTCAGATAGGATGTGTTCTTTCACAAGATTGTAGGGTGGTCGCATATGAGTCCAAAAAACTAAGAAAACATGAACTTAACTATCCTAGTCATGATTTAGAAATGATTGTTGTTGTGCATGCACTTAAGCATTGGAGACATCTATTGTTAGGGGTTAAGTTTGATTGGAAACATATCATCAGAGTCTAAAATACATCTTCACACAACCATTGCTTAACAACAGGTAGAAGTGTTGGATTGAATTATTAAGTGAGTATGATTGTGACATTAAATATCTGGCTGGTAAGAAAAATAAGGTTTTTTATGCATTGAGTTGGAGACCTTTATGAAATCTTGTTTCTCTAATAAGTTCTAATTTTGCAATCAAATTCTAGAAGAGATAAAACAGGATCCTTTTGATGCACCTATTTTGAATTCTTTGAATGCGAACAGGGGATCGATGTATGAGGAAAAATTTCATTTGCAGAATGGAACATTGTATTGTAACAATCGGCTACGCATATCTTCTAAATCTCCATTAAAAGTTAAAATATTGCATGATTGTCATGATGCACCTTTTTTGCACATCCAGGTTATTAAAGGACCTATGTTTTGTAGGACAATTATAAGCTAAAAGATGATGGCTCGTTTGAGCTTCAACCTGAAATAATATTAGACACAAAGGAAAGTTTTCTTAGAAATAGATCTATAGTAGAAATTTTAGTGAAATGGCACTCATACCCAATAGAAGATTCGAGTTGGGTGAACTTAGATGATTTTCTAAAACATTATCCTTCTTTCCAACTCTGAGAACAAGGTTCTTAAGGGGGGGGGGGGGGGGAGGGGAGAATTGTAATAGGCCTCTTTTCTAGTGAAATAATTCATTTTGAACTTTCTGAATTTCATTGTGGGGATAATGCTTAGAATGAATAATTAGGTCATTTTATGGATGTAGGAAAAATTTTGAGTTGACAAGTTTTATATTCTCTCTCTCGACCTTATTCGCATAATGTTTTCTAATGGAATTTTGAAGGTGAAGATAAAAGAATTAAGGAAAAGTATGTACGAGAGAAAGGTAGAGCAAGTATAAGAGAATAAAAGTGCTTGTGTGAAACTTTTGTGAATCATGTTTTAAGTACCTCGTTGAGGGTCCTACATTTAGTTCATTGTAAGAAAATGCCTTGATTTTACTATCTCTCTAGAATTTTGAAACTTGCAGGGCTCAAAAGTGGCATTTGGAGGTGGATTTGGACCTCAGACCGCTCTAACACTATCGTGCAGATCGCAACATTGAATCAAAGTGTCTCTCACAAGCTTAAGCTAATTCCTCACCGTTTTTGAGTTACACGGCTTTGAAAAGTGCCCTTTTCCAACACTTTAACACTTCAAAAAAAACGAGGGCTTATCTATTTCTATTCAAATCAGTGATTGTGATGCTCACGTGTCACCATGTCTAACTATGGATATTTTCAGATATGTCGTGTTGGTGTTTTTCTCCTATTTTTGACAGGTACGCCAAAGAAAGAAAGCTCACTACGATCGCATGGCTTTTTGCGAAAGTTTTGGAGAAACTCGATTTTTTCTTACTTTGGTGGATGGCACACTTCTTTGGGAGGTCAGCGATCAACTCTGATATAGGGAGACTTGCGCATCAACACAGAGGACGCACAAAAATTTGAGAATTACCTTGTGATTGAGAGTGAGAGTTAGAGTGAGAGTGAGAGTGAGAGTGAGAGTGTGATTGAGAGTGCGAGTGTGAATGCAATTGTGATAGGTCTGGGTAGTCGGGAGGTAGAGGCTTCTTCAAGTTGCTATTGTCCAAAGCTATTGTACCCATTGATTCACATCTATAATATCAGAATTCTTCCTTCTCTGTGTCATATTTGTTTCTACTCTTCCGCATCAGATTTTATCTTACCTTGTGCAATCTCGGCATTCTTCTCTCCTCTATTATTTTTGAGTGATTTAAAGATGGTGATTGGGGATAGATTGTCATTGAGGAAACGCTACAAGTGGTATTAGAACAGAATCAATCCTCAGGAATGATGGAAGGTCTAACACAAAAGATTCGTGATCAAGAGGAGCTTATTTAGAAGCTTCTTGGAGAATTGCGCAAAGAACAAGGCGGAAAGAAACAAGAAGGAGCAACAAATTTGTTTGTGGAGCTGAACGATGAAGTACATGAAGGTGGAGGAACATCTAGTGTAACTTGTGGGAAACAAAAACGCAATTATGAAGATATGGAACTAGCTGAGTTTGCCTTTAACTAAGTCTTCAAGAAGGCAAAGATGAATGATTTTGATGGTGAGAAGAAGAGTGGCAAAAGATCTTGAGGCATGCATTGAAGAACTGGAGAATTTCTTTGATCTTTGATAGTTTAGTGAAGAGTCCAAGGCAAACGTTGGGATCCTACACCTATGTGGGATCACGAAGCTATGGTGGAAGGCGTATATGCAGACCCAAATGTGTTCATGTCTAGTTCTATGGAAGAAATTTAGAGAACAAGATAAAAAACGATATTGTTCTCCACACTACCATATGGAGACGAAGATGAAGCTCTACAATTTTCGACAACACAAAAGTGATAAGCATAACTTATGTATTGATGAGTACGAAGAGAAGTTCCAATGTCTTCATAAATATGCATAAGAGGTTAGTGGTAACACTCTATGTAAATTTATTGAAGGACTTCGTTAGGAACTTCGCTATCAAGTCAAGGGATTTTGATGCATTGATTTTCTTGATGTTGCTGCGATGGCCAACAACTTTGAGAAGATGCAGAAGATCAATTTGTAGAAGGCAAATAGAGGTAGATTCATTGCAACAGGACATAGGCCACAAAGACCTGTTGCAATGAACATGAAGAACTCAAAGAAGACTCCATCTTCAAATAACCAAGACAAGAATCCTGCTCAGGTAGAAAATCAAAGGAGGCATCAATGAATCTAGTGACAACAAGACCCTATTTTATTGAGAGTGCAAAAAGACTTGGTCTATGTTTTCATTGCAGGGAGCAAGGGCATCACACACATGAGTGCCCAAATAAGGGAGCATTTCAACCCGCACAATCAAAAGCGATAAACATCATCGAGGAGGGTACAATAATTGAGGAAGCACATGATGGAGGCAAGTTCCGTGACTCTACTTTACGTTGCATGCTGGTTATTTCTTTCCCAAAAGCTTCGGTAATCATGATTCTGAGTATGATTTCTACACATAAAGTCAGATTTTTTATCGATTCAGGTGGTACCCATTGTTTTCTATCTTTCAACTTGGTATTGAATCTAGCCATAGCCCTAAGCAGATAACCAAACCTGTAGGGATTGCCAATGGACAATTATACTATACGAAAGGATATATTGAAAACCTTGAAGTTACTCTTTCTAGTAGGTGCTTTTTTGGGAGTTTCCATGTAATCGAGATGAAATAGAGCGATGCAATTATAGGAATGGATTGGTTACTTAAAAATTATGCAATGATTAATTGTGAACAAAGAATGATCACTTTCAAGCTAGATGATGAATCTATGCATATTCTAGGTGATTCCTATAGCCCTAAACGTATCCTTATTTCTGATATGGAAATTAAAGGTATACATGATGGTTGTAGAACATTTATAGTGTATGTAAACAACGTGCATGAAAAAGATAATAAGGAAAGTGTTCCGAATTATGTAGAAAATATTTTGAAAGAATACGCGAATGTATTTCCAAAAGAGTTTCCTGGTATACCTCCACCTAAGGAGATTGACCATGCCATTGACCTGTATCTAGGGAGTGAACCATATCCTAGAGCACCCTATAGATCCAACATCAAGGAATTAAAGGAGCTTAAGATTCAATTTGATGCTCTTCTGAACAAAGGCTTGATACCAGCCATTGTCTCACCTTCGGGTGGTGCACCTCTGTGATTTTAGAAGAAGAAAGATGGCTCTTATAAATTATGCATTCACTATAGGGGGTTGATTAAAAGAACAATTAAGAATAAGTGTCCACTCCCTCACACAGATGACTTATTAGGTCAATTAAGTGGAGCGACTATATTCACTAAGATTGACTTAAGATCTGGATATCACCAAATTAGGATAAAAAAAAGGATATTCCTAAGACAGCTTTTTGAACACGATCTGATCACTATGAGTTTACGGTTCTAACTTTTGGATTAACAAACGCTCTTGACATATTTATGTGCTTGATGAATAATATTTTTCATGATTATCTAGATGAATTCATCTTAGTATTTCCTGATGATATATTTGTATACTCTAAAGATGATTTTGAGCATGCGGTACATCTCAAGAAGACTTTGCAAACTCTTAGAGAACACAAATTGTATGGAAAAAAGAGTAAATGTTTCTTTGCTAATGATAAACTTGTGTATCTAGGAAGACTAATATCAAAAGAAGGAATCCTTATAGATGAAGACAAAGTGAAAACAATAGTTGATTGGCCGATTCCTAAGTTTGTAGAGGATGTTAGAAGTTTTCTTGGGTTGGACCAATATGAAAGAGCACATATTAAGGATTTCTCTAAGATAGCTACTCACCTCACACAATTGTCTAAAAAGAATGTAGGATTTGCGTGGAATGATGCCTGCAAAAACTCATTTGAAACATTGAGACAAAAAGTCATTGAAAATTGTGTTTTGAAAATATCTGAAATAGCAAAGACTTTTGCGGTTGATGTGATGCAAGCAATAGTGAGATAGGATGTGTTCTTTAAGAGGATGGTAGGGTGGTCGCATATGAGTCTAGAAAACTAAGAAAACATGAACTTAGCAATCCTACACATGATTTACAAATGCTTCCTATTGTGCATGCACTTAAGAATTGGAGACATCTATTATTAGAGGTTAAGTTTGAATTGAAAACAGATCATCAGAGTCTAAAATACATCTTCACACAACCATTGCTTAACAATAGGCAAAAGTGTTGGATTGAATTATTAAGTGAGTATGATTTTGACATTAAGTATGTGGCTGGTAAGGAAAATAAGGTTGTTGATGCATTGAGTCGGAGACCTTTATGTAATCTTGTTTCTATAATAAATTCTGATTTTCTCAATCAAATTCAAGAATATTGTAACGATTGATTCACATCTGTAATATCAAAATTCTTCCTTCTGTGCATCATATTTTTTTCTAATCTTCCGCATCAGATTTTCTCTTACCTTGTGCAATCGCTGTGTTCTTCTTTCCTCCATTATTTTTGAATGATCCAAAGATTCTGATTGGGGATAGATTGTGATTGAGGAAACTCTACATTTTTTGAGCATATATTTCCAAACAAGATAGAAATAAAAGTAAAACAATTAAGTGGATGAAAATGAGAAAAGAAGATTGTATAAAAAATTGCTATGATGATGAATATCAATGTGTAAACAATAAGATGATGGGAGGGGGAGAAACTCAGATTTGAGGTTTGGAAAAGTAAAGATTTCCAATAGACAATATAGAGCATTAAAGATTTTAGTACTAGATGAATAGAAAATTGAAGTAGATCATATGCACTTGATATGGTGACCAACAACATCGTCAAAGAAATAAAATGGTGGAAATGAGTGATAAGTGCTAGAATAGAGTAGGATAGAGTAGGAAAATGTTTAGTCTTTTATCGACTAAATAGGATTGAAGTGTAGTATATGGACTGGGGATTGTGCACATCTTTGCGAGAAGAAAATGGTGATGAGTGTATACAACCATAAAGCACCAAAGTCATTGTGACCGATTCTAGTACTTAAAATTGATACCTTGTTTGAGTAAATTTAGTATGTCACTCCCAAACAAAACATACAGAATTTGTGCTAAATTTGATCAAGATGATAATGTTGATTGGACAAATCAAATTGGCTTTTGTGTCTACACAAGATAATCTTACAAAATGTTTCAAAGAGGCTCTTCATAAAGCTTTTAGATTACTCCTTTGAATGATTTTCTTCAATCCACATAAATTGGAACTCATTTATTCTTGAGTACATCATCTCTATGGGGATTTTTTAGCATATATTGGTAGTCATATGTAAAGAAAACTAGATATACAAGGCCATTTTCTTCTTTATTACATGTTTTATTCGAGTTTTGTGCCCCTAAACATATACAAGTTTCAATATCATTGCCACACTTTGACTCCCAAAGGACACATCAATTGGTAGAGGTGTTGTTTTATGCCTTCGAATAGACATGTAAAATTAAAATAAATTTTTTTTCTAGGTAATAAGCATCTTGAAAGCTTTTCAGATCCAGAGTACAATTCATTGTTATATCTAGTTTCCACATCAATGTTGCTTACTTTATGAACAAATAATTTGTTTCATAGAGCATCAGCAAGCTAATTACCTATGTGAAAGTTTGTCGAAAAAAATAAGAAAAAACATGCACATGACATAGTATATCGATAAACATTAATCAGCTTTTGCCCACATTTCTAAAGAAGTCAAGTATGCAACATAGGATATGAAGTTTTCTCCACTGTGGTGCCCTTTTGGATTACTCCATTTAATGCATTTTGTTGAACCGACATAAATTCGAGGTTCATTATTCTTCACTAGAACGCCCCTAGAGCGATTTGTTGGCATATATTTGTAGTAACATATAAAGAAAATCAGGTATACATCGCCATTTTCTTCTTTATTACATGTCTTTTGCGCTCTTGCACCCCTAAATATAAAATTTTAAATGTCATTGACACATCTAAAACTCCCAGAAGTACATGTCAATGGGTACTAGTGTTATTTTATCCCTTTGATTAGAGGTGTAACTTTGAAATAAGCTTTTCCTTTTTAATGAGCGTATGGGAAGCTTCGCAGATCTAGAATACAATGGTGCTTATTTGTTGGATAGACCATCGACAAACTAATTATCTACGTAGAAAAGTATACATAGAATAGAGCATAGTATATTTGCTAGTACGCAAAAGTTTGTTGGGCACATGAAAAACCATGCACACCTCTTAGAGCATAGTATATTTTCTATTGCGCATAAGTTTGTTGAACACAAGTAAATCCATGCACACTTCATAGTATATCGAAAGACAACATTCCGCTTTTGCCCATGTCCCTACAAAAATCAAGTATGCAACATAGGAGATGAAGCAATATGCTTGTAGAGGGAGGCTTTGTGAGCATTAATGTCCAAGACCGACACTATCTTTATAAAAGAAATTGATATGATGATGAACATTAGATATAGAAGAACAAGAGGATGGGATAGAGTCAAATAGCACTGAAGTATAAGAAAATTGTGGATGTTCTACAGATGGATAGAAAAATGAAGCAGATCATATGGCCTTGATATGATGACAAGCATCATCCTCAGAGAAAGAAAGTGATGGAAGCGAATGAAGTGCAGTCAAAGTGGAAGGGTACTAGAAGAGCAAGTGATTGCATAGAGAGCAAAAAATATTGAGAAGAAATCCATCATTATGGGTAATTTAGGCTAAGGATAAGCAAAAAAAACTGCATGAAAGCTACCATGTCCAATAATTTTAAGATTCATGAATACAAAATTGGGCATCTAAATAAGCAATTAGTACTTCCTTTGATCCATAGGATGGGATTAAAACATAGGTTACAAACTTAAGGAAGCAAATAAAGAGGGAAAAGAGGAAGAAGGTCAAAATGGTTAATATTTACTAAGAAGGAACATGTTGAATATGTTATAAAAACACCTCACTAGAACCATCTATAGAAAATCAAAGCTTTAAGGAATTTGATCATACAAGTCAAAGGACCACAACATACCTTATAAAATCAAAGGTTCGAGGAATTTCACCATACAAAGAGTCTTCCATAGAAAACCAAAGATTCATGGAATTGCATCATACAAGTAAAAGGACCACAACATTCCTTAGTAGGAATCATATACACACATGTTAGTATAGAACCATTTAATATAGGATACATAGAGAAACACAGTAGGCATGTAGTAGTCCTCATAGTTCTATAAGCATTAATTTCCGATGGAGAAAAAAATAATAGAAAAAATGTCAAGCGGTTGAAAATGAATAAACCAGATAGTAAAAAGAAAATTGCTGAGATAACAAATATCATAGATCAAAGAATAAGATGAAGTTTGGTACTAGATGAATAGAAAACTGAAGCAGATTAGATGGGAAATGAAGGGAACACCCGCATAGAGAAATAAGTGCTAGCGTAGAGTGGGAAATTATTTAGCGGTTTATAGATTAAAGAGAACTGAAATGTATGATATGGATTTGAGAGTGCCTATCTTTCTCAGGAGGAAATGATCATCGAGGTGTATACAATGACAAAGAAAGGTTAATTGGATCTTCGATTAAAGTACATTCTCACCAATTCTAGTTTTAGATTTAAGTACGTTGAGGCTTTCACACGATTTAATCAATGAGTGTACCTCTGAGATCTTACTGTTATTTAGGTGATAGTAATTCCATTTCGAGACTCGATTTCACAATCAAATTTCATAAGAGGTTGAAAATGAATAAACCAGATCGTAAGAAAAAATTCCTATGATAACAAATATCATAGTTCAAAGAATAAGAAGAAGTTAAGTAGTAAATGAATAGAAACTGAAGCAGATTATATGAGCCTCATATGGTGATGGCCAACATCGTCAAAGAAAGAAATTGGTGGAAATGAAGTCAATACACTTGCATATAGTGATAAGCGCTAGTATAGAGTAGGAATTCTTTAGTGGTTTATAGATTAAATAGAACTAAAACGTATGATATGGATCTGAGAGTACCTATCTTTTTCAGAACGAAATGATCATCAAGGTGTATGCAATGACAAATAAATGTTAGTTGGACTTCCGACTTCAATGTTAAAGAAAAAGTGATCCATTATCACCAATTCTAGTTGTGGATTTCACTACACAAAGGCTTTCATATGATTTAATTAATGAGTGTACCTTTAAGATCTTATGGTTTATTTAGGTGATAGTAGCTCTATTTCGAGACTCAATTTAACTTGCAATCAAATCTCAATCTTTGTTTGAGTAAATTTTGTATATGAATTTCACAATAAGCACCAAAAGACAATTGGGTGTACGAGGCTATTTTCTTCTTTGGGATATGTTTTCTGCAGTGTTGTGCCCTTTTTAATTACCCCCTTTAAAGCATTTTGTTGAACCGACATAAATTGGAGGTTCCTTATTCTTTGCTAGAACGCCCTAGAGCAATTTGTTAGCATATATTGGTAGTAACATGTAAAGAAGATTAGGTATACACTGCCATCATCTTCTTTATTACATGTCTTTTGCACCTAAACATATAAAGGTTTTTATACCATTGACGCATCTTAAACTCCCAGAAGGACGTGTCAATGGGTACTGGTGTTGTTTTATCCCTTCGATTACAGATCTAAGTTTCAAATAAGATTTTCCTATGTAATAAGCATATGGGAAGCTTTGCTGATCCAAGGTAGAATGGGGGTTATTTGTTGTATAGAACATCGACAAGCTATTTATCTGGGTAGAAACGTATACACAGAATAGAGCATCGTATATTTGATGGTGCCCACGTCATGGAGCATAGTATATTTGTTGTTGCATAAAAGTCTCTTGAACAGAAGAGAAGCCATGCACACTTCATAGTATATCGAAAGACAACAATACACTTTTTCCTATGTCCCCACAGAAATCAAGTATGCATTATAAGAGATGAAGCAATCTGCTTGCCAAGCGAGGCTTTTTGAGCATTAATGTCCAAGATAGACACTATATATATAGTGTTTGAAGAACATTGAAGCAGATAATATAAGAAATTGATCTGATGATGAACATCAGATATGGAAGAACAAGAGGATTGGAGAGGGTCAAAGAGCAATTGAGTATTAGAAAACCATAGAATTTTTGTAGATGGATAGAAAACTGAAGCAGATCATATGGGCTTGATATGGTGATGAGCATCATCATCAAAGAAACAAAGTGATGGAAGTGAATTAAGTACACACGCAATGGAAGGTTACGAGAATAGCAAGCACGAGTATAGAGAAGAAAATATATTGAGAAGAAATCCACCATTATGGGAAATTTAGGCTAAGGATAAAAACAAAAGCTACATGAAAGCTACCATCAAAAATATTTTTAAGATTCATGACTACAAAATTTGGCATCTAAGTAACCAATATCTACTTCCTTCTCATTGATGAGATGTCATTAAAACATAGGTATTAAACTTGAGGAAGTAAACAAAAAAGGAAA
>CM035406.1:149540051-149625051 GCA_020310875.1 Ceratopteris richardii | reverse complement strand
GTAAATAGTCCTTTTTTCAATATTTTTGCCCTATTGCATTTGCAAGTAGGTACATGATGTAATAAAGTAAGTCTATGATCCAAGGGTCTGGCCAGTTCAGACAGATCTGAAATCGGACACCGTTTGGTCATCCGTGTGTATGACCAAACATCTCGAGTTTAGACTTACTAGGAGGTCTTGTGCTCTTGTGAACAAGTGATCCACTTAGCTTAGTGGTTAAATCTCAAGGATGTGAAGGAGGAGGTCTTGGGTTCAACCCCCATGGGGTACATGGGGAGAGTGTTTTGCCCAAAGAGATCTAGAACCTTCTAGAAGCATCTACTTGAGCTAACTCGAGTGAACTGGGATACTTGGCGCACATGTAGTTACATGGCTGACAATTGGATGGTTAGTATCCACCTGCCTAAGAAGGCAGTCCCCTGGAGAGAGCTATATATAGAGGCATTTGGTTGGGAGGAGAGTCATCTCTCAAGCATGTGGTGGTCGTAATCCTTGTTCTCTTGCATTGGTATCAGAGCATAAATGATTTCCTAGAGTCCGGTATACTCTAGAATAAAGAAGTTAGGAATTGCTCATTAGATTGACAATTCCCAAGAACTTTTAGTTAAAGTCTTTGAGAAAAGTGTCCTAAGTTAGACAAATTTCATTATGGATTTGTATTGGGCAAGTTATAGTATGGTTGACTCAAAGAAAATGGTAACTTTCTCTTACAGTTTACGTAGGATTTTTTTAACTCATTAGGACAAAGTAGTCCTCTAGTCGGGTAAAAAATCAAGTAATTGTTGGATCAAAGTAAACCATTGTATAAACATCTAAGTTAGATATTTGAGACAACCAAACTCCAAGTTCTCCAAAACAAATTCAAATGAATCAAGAATTCTCAAAGTCTTGCAAGGGATAAGAATCCCACCTTCAAGTTCATGCATCAGTTATGCCTAGAAATGAACTAGTAATTTGAATCCACCTAGTTCACATGTTTGTGCCTAGATCGCACATCTAGAAACTGTGAATTAGCCAAGGATGTGTTTAGATCCACCCTTATTATTCTTCACTAGTTTGTACTTTATCCCGTTCATCAAAGTGAAAACCCAGATAGTGTTTTGAATCATTTGGGCAGGGATGCCACCACAGAGATGAGACATGTTCTTCCAGTTCTAGAACATGACCATGTTCTTCCAGTTTTAGAACATGAGGCTCGGGGGTTGTCTACAGTATGTATATAGCTCTATTTTCGAGGACGAAAATATTTTCCAAGGGGGGAAGAATGTAATAAAGTAAGTCTATGATCCAAGGGTCTGGCCAGTTCAGACAGATCTGAAATCGGACACCGTTTGGTCATCCGTGTGTATGACCAAACATCTCGAGTTTAGACTTACTAGGAGGTCTTGTGCTCTTGTGAACAAGTGATCCACTTAGCTTAGTGGTTAAATCTCAAGGATGTGAAGGAGGAGGTCTTGGGTTCAACCCCCATGGGGTACATGGGGAGAGTGTTTTGCCCAAAGAGATCTAGAACCTTCTAGAAGCATCTACTTGAGCTAACTCGAGTTAACTGGGATACTTGGCGCACATGTAGTTACATGGCTGACAATTGGATGGTTAGTATCCACCTGCCTAAGAAGGCAGTCCCCTGGAGAGAGCTATATATAGAGGCATTTGGTTGGGAGGAGAGTCATCTCTCAAGCATGTGGTGGTCGTAATCCTTGTTCTCTTGCACATGACCCATACGCGAGCAGATAAGGAGCCTCTCCGTGTACGAAGAACCTTAAAAATTCAGCTATATCTTCGAATAGTGAACCTAGCTCGTCTCTATCCTCTTTGAATTTATCTATTGATTTGGGTGCGACACGACTATCAAAGGAAAATCATAGGAGAACATTGAACTTCTCCTTAGATACATCAGAGGAAACACCACTGGCAATGGAGGATCTCTCTCATTTACTCTCCAAACTCAATATTAAGTTCCCTTCCTTTAAGGGACAAGCTTATGAAGATGCTGATGATCATGTGAGGAGATTCATCTCCTTATGCCATGGACATGGTCTGCTAATTAGAGAGGATGCAATGCTGGTACTCTTCCCATCCACATTGGAAGGCCTTGCTGACAAATGGTACAATCAATATGTAAATGGCCATTTTGTTACATGGGAGGCTCTGAAGACGGCATTCTCGGAGACATTTTGACCTAGTGACTCCTCAGAAAGAGCTCTAGACCAACTAGAGAACCTAAGGCTAAGATCAAGTGAATTCTTCCATGAACTTCACACTAGGACAAAAGCACTTGTTTCACATCTTCCACATGCTCCAGCTGATTTCTTGATTAAAAAATGGATAGAAAAAGCTTTGCCCACGTCATCTCAGCAAAAGCTCCATGAGTCTCTTAGATTGGATGCAACCGTAAATGATTTTGTTGCAGCAACATCATGCATTGAAGAAGCTAGGCAACATTTTGAAGGGGATACACAACCAAATTATTCTGCACAACTAGACCCTATTGGGCAACTGAGGAAAGAATTGAAGGCCTTGGGAATGCAACAAAATCAGCAAGAAGAGAAGGTCTTGCCACCGTTGCGTCGCACTAATGATGAAGTAGCCCAACTTCGCCGTGAGTTAGAAGATTAGCAGACCACTCAGGATATAAGAAGGCAGATTTGGTGCACAATATGTAACAACACATTCCAATGCTAATTTTCCTAACAAGAGAAGCTGTCAATTTTGTGGAAAGGATGGCCACGAAGCTAGAGACTATTACTACCTCAAGGGTACACAGCAACGAGGTAACCCTCAAGCTCTAGATTCCTATTATGCTAGTACTTCAAATGCACCTAATAGAGAGGAGAATCGTACAACAAAGCCTAGATATAATAGGCCATTGATGATTTATCATTGTGGTGAGTATGGCCATATGCAAAATAGGTGTTCCCTTCCAAAAGATGCACCTCCTTGTCAGCATTTTCCAGAGGCTATGGATCACTACACTAAAGATTGCCCAAGAAGCCATCCTCCTCCAATCACATGATTGCAGTCTCTCCACAAGAAGAAGGTATAACCACTTAGTCTTATGCTGTTTCATCCTCTAGAATTCCCATGATGACTAGAGCTAGACAAGCAGCAGCAATCCATGGAGAGGAACAACAAGGACTCCAGGATAAAGACGAGGAAAAGAAGGGTGGGTGGAAGGGCCAAGCAAACATTGAATGAGCTTATGAAAGAATGGCTACTTCATTAAGGGACCAACCAACAAGTCTGCAAGAAGACACACATGAGGTAAACATTAAGCAGATGTTGAAAGATATTCATCACAAGGTTAGTCTGTACGAACTCATAAACATGGATTCAAAAATAAGAAGTGAGTTATTAAAAATTATACACTCTCGTCACTTGAGCTAGCCACCTGGCATAGATAGTTTCATGGTTGATTTTCCGCGTGCACCCCAGGCGGACTACCAAAGCTCAAGGTTATCTGTTTTTATAAAGGATGAAGCTCTCATAGGTGTGATCATAGATGGAGGCTCTAGCATTAATTTGATGCCAGATTTCACAATGAGGAAACTGAATTTGAACCCCACCAAGATGGCACCATTCATAGTTACCCTAGCAGATCAACATCGAGTTGCGCAAGTTGGCATTATTGAAAAGGTACTAATGATAGTACAAGGTTGTCACTTTATTCTAGATTCTGTTGTTATTGCACTTCCACAGGAGACTTCTTACCCATTACTCCTCAGGCGACCTTGGCTAAGGCAAGCAAAAGCTTTGCAAGATTGGGGGAAAAACAAACTATAGATCTCAAGAAACACCAATAGCCAACTGCAACTACATTTGGAAGAAGGATTCGACTCAGGGAAAACTACGGGGTATACTGTGGATACTCAGGTAATGCCCTCTTTACTCCAAGAAGATGATACATTATTGAATTGGATAATGGAAAGTATAGAGTGTTGCACGGTGGAAATCAATGAAATAGAGGAAGAAGTTGTAGAGGAAGGAGTTGTAGAAAAGGGCCATGAAGTTCAAAAGGAACTAGAGGATAGGACTTTGCACTTAAGTACAAACATTGAAGGGGCAACAACTATAGAAGTTTCAGAAAAGGAAAGTTATGAGCCTGAATGCAGAGAAGATCTCCCCTTTTCGGATATACCTCAAGGATGGACCAGAGAACATATTGCAGAATATAAGCTAGATTGCACTCTTGCATACAGTGGAGATGATTTCTCAAGTAAGACCAGTCCTAAAACACTTGTTCAAGAAGTAAATCTAGGAGATGAAGAGAATTCTCAAGTAGTCCACTTGGCCTCTTGGCTATGTCATTATTTCCCTTTACTGCAGAAGATAACTTCTTTACTTTTTTCTTATAAAAATGTCTTCACATGGTCCTACAAAGATCTAACAAGGATACCAGAGGAGCTTGGATTACACAGAATACCCTTAGTTGGAAATTACAAAACTAGAAGAAGCATATAATTGTTCTAGTAGAACATTTAAGGTGGCTTTCTTCTATGGTTATTGTACCCAAGACAAATAGTGGAGAAATAAGAGTCTGCGTTGATTTTCGTGCCTTAAATAAAGTGACTATTCAAGATGGACTTCCTCAACCCTTTACAGACCAAGTACTTGAGGAAGTAGCCGGTCACACTTTGTATAGCTTCTTCGATGGTTTTAGTGGCTACAATCAGTTAGTGATCCATCCTGATGATAGGGACAAAACAACCTTCATTACTCCATGGGGCACTTATGACTATACCCGCATGGCTTTTGGTTTCAAGAATGCACCAGCTTCATTTAATAGAACAATGTATTTAATATTGGGCAAATGGTTGACAACATTTCTACGCATTTTCATGGATGAGTTTTTAGTGTTTTCAGGTAGAGATAGAATAGCAGCAGTTCAACATTTCCATGACCATTTGGAAAATCTAAAGGAAATGTTTGAGCAATGTCTTAGAATAGGCTTGAAGTTAAATCCTCCTAAATGTCACTTTTTAGTCACTAAGGGCACTCTTCTTGGTCACATAGTATCTACTGAAGGGACAACGGTGTATCCTGCAAAGGTTACTGCTATCCTTTCCATGGCTATTCTCACAAAGCTCAAAGGAAGTGCAAAGCTTTTTAGGCCATGCAGGATACCATAGAAGATTTATACGAATGTATTGAGAAATAGCTAAGCCCTTATCAAGGATCACCAGTAAAAAGGTCCCTTTCTCGTGGAGTGTTGAAGCTGAGAAAGCATTTTGTGAACTGAAATGGAGGTTATGTACTACTCCACTTTTAAGCGTTCCTAATTGGTCATTGGAGTTTCATGTGAATACAGGTGACAGTCTGCATGCTGTTGGTGTGGTTCTAGCTCAACCATCATCACACAAGACCTATCTCCTATGCCAGTAGATTACTCACCAAGGCATAAAGGAACTACAGTATGACCGAAAAGGAAGGATTGGCTATTGTATTTGCTCTCCAAAAGTTTCGGCATTACCTTCTCGAGGTGCATTTTATAGTCATATCTGACCATCAGCCCTTTAAATACTTGATAAACAAACCTAGAGTAGTAGGAAGGGTTTGGAAATGGTTACTCTTCTTTCAAGAATTCAATTTTATTATTCATATTAAGCCATTTAGAGAGCACTACATGGAAGATCAAGTATCCCGGACTGCAATGAGCGAGACCGCAACAGGTATTAATGATGAATTGATGGATAGTAATCTCTTCCTAGTAGAAATTCAGACTGATTGGTATAATGGAATTCTCAATTTTCTTACTACTGGAAAACTCCCAGAGCATTTCACGCCTATAGAAAAGAGAAGATTAATCCTTAAAACAAAGGCATACTCACTCATAAATGGGAATTTATATAGATATTGTCAGGATGATATCTTGAGAAAGTGTGTTTATCCAAAGGAGATAAAATCTTTTGCTAGAGGCTGCATAGAGTGAAGGGCATCTAAAGGGGGAAGAATTGGCTCACAGAATCCTCCACAAAGGACTATGGTGGCCTCATATTTACAAGGATGCGATCAAGTTTGCTAAAGAATGCCACACTTGCTAGAGATGTGCTCCTACGCCAACCAGAATAAATTTCCAACCATTACTCATATCCACAGGATGGCTCCCATTTGAATGATGGGGTCTTGATTTCATAGGACCAATTAGTCCAAATGGTCAACCTAGGGGTAAGAAGTATATACTGATGGCCACATGTTATGCAACTAAATGGATTGAGGCTAAAACTACTCTGGATTGCACAACTTTAACAGTAGCTAAGTTTTTGTATAAACGTACTTTTTCAAGATTTGGTTGCCCACTGGAAATCACTAGTGATAGAGGCACACATTTTGTAAATCAATTGCTCCAATTTATATTTGACAGGTATAAGGTTTTTCATAAAAAGTCCTGTGCTTACTATCCAAGGGCAAATGGCCAAGCAGAAAGCTCCAATAAATATTTTATACCCCCACGGCCCCCACCACCACCGCAGCCCCCTCCAACCCCGCCCTCCCCTCCTCTCTCCCTCCACCACCCCCGCGGCCCCCACCACCACCGCAAACCCCTCCAACCCGGCCTTCCCCTCCTCTTCCCCCCCCCCCCCCCCCCCCCACCACCACAACCCCCTCCAACCCAGCCCTCCCCTCCTCTCTTCCCCCACCACCCCCGCGGCCTCCACCACCAGCGCACCCCCCTCCAACCCTGCCCTCCACTCCTCTCTCCCCCCACCACCCCCCCAGCCCCCACCACCACCACAACCCCCTCCAACCCCGCCCTACCCTCTCTCTCTCTCTCCCCCCCCCCCCCCCCCCACCAGCCCCAAAACCTCCACCCACACCTCCCACACCCCCCACAACCTCCCACTACTCCACCCACACCTCCCACACCCCCCACAACCCACAACCTCCCACCACTCCACCCACACCTCCCACTCCACCCACACCTCCCACTGCTCCACCCACACCACCCACCATCTCCCACCACTCAAATGTAATGGTCAAAAGCTACTACAAGATTTATGTGGATTATGTGAAGGATGTGTTTTTGCGGGGCACTCCAATATCACAGGGGGCACATAAAGAGGATCCCAGCTTGCAGGCAAAAGTGTAAAAGTGTGAGTGGTGAAAGTGAAAGTGGAGAAATGACTATTGCCACCAACCATTCGTGACGACGATTGCCTTTTTTGGAGGATCCAATTCAAAACTAGTGGCTTATTTGATCTACCCCTCCAATTTTGGGGCAATCGATCGGCGCATGATCAGTGGATGTGAGGAATCGGCGAGGCCCTCTTGGCCTATTGGAGCTTATAGAAGCAATGGACTAGTAATCATTGGGGATATATACAGACACGAATAGAGTTTATTTCAGGCATCTCTTTTGGTCCTCTCCTTGCACTTTGTGGCTACAAGCCTACTGTAGGAAGTCACTCTGTGGCGAGGATACAAAGCATGGGCTTCCTAATGGAGGGCTAATAGCACTCTATTGTAAAGAAGTGTCTTGGTTTTGTCATTCAGTTTGACTCAGTGGTATTTCTGTGCTCTTCCGTTAGAGAAAGTCTTCATACCTTTGTACTGAGCAGTGCAAGTCTTCATCTAATTCTGTTCAGTGGAAGTCCTCATCTATTTGCGTTCATTTTATTGGATGAATCTCTTGTATTGATTCCATTTTGTTATGGATTGACATATAAGCACAGAGCATCACCTTTTGTAGCATTTCCTTTGCCTACGTTGTAATCATCTGAATGAACTAAGGAGTGGTTTGGTCTTCCACTATTGTCATTTGACATTAATCTTTTCCCTGAGTATTTACAATTCTGTGCAATTATTGTTATCTGTCTACTCACAGAAGTGTTCAAGGGTATATTTCCCTGAGGGGAACTTCCCTTGAGTAGGAGAAGTACTGAGTTCATGGTGCATGCTCCTGCTAAAAGTAGATACCCCAGTACCTCCTTGACACATATAGTGCTAGTAATATATTATAAAATTAGGTATACGAGGTGATTTTCGTCTTTATTACATGGGTTTTGCATTGTTGTGCCCCTAAATGTATACAGGTTTTAATATCATTGCCGCATTCAAAATTTGAGAAGGACATGTCAATGGGTAATAGTGTTGTTTTATCCCTTTCATTAGACGTGTAAGTTTCAAATAAGTTTTTCCTAAGTAATAAGCGTATAAGAAGCTTTGCAGATCCACAGTATATTTTGTGGTGCACAAAAGTTTGTAGAAAACAAGGAAAAGTATGAACATGACATACTATATGGAAAGAAATTAATTTTGACTACTTCTAGTTGTGTATTTGAGCATAGAGAATCTTTCATAGAAATCATTTAACGTTTGTGGATTACACATCATATTGTCCATTTACATCATGGATATTCATTTTGTACATAGAGAAGCTTTTATAGAAATTGAACAAAAGAGCCAATTGAAGAATAGCCTTATATATCCTACCTTATTGTCGAAAGCGAAAGAGAATTGAAGGGTACTCTCATATAGCCTGCCATTTTGCAACCAAAATATACTTCTTAGAAACCCATTTATCCTTTTGAAAATGTATCTCTATAGAAGAATAGTTTTCAAAGAGATCCGTCACTATGGGAAATTTATGCTAAGGATAAGAAAAAAAACTACCTGAAATAAATCTAACATTCATGGTTACCCAATTTGGCATCTAAATAACCATTATGTGCTTCCTTGTCATTCATGGGATAGAATTAAATCATAGGTAATAAACTTGAGGAAGTAAATAAAGAAAACAAACACACGAAGAAGGTCAAAGTGGGTAATAGTTACAAAGAAGGCACATGTTGAATTTGTTATAAAAACACCTCAAAAGGACTATCCATGAAAAACCAGAGCTTTAAGGAATTTCATCATACAAGTAGAAGGACAACAACTAATCTTAGAAAACAAGAATTGCATCATACAAAGAGTCCTCCATAGAAAATGAAAGCTTTTCTGGAATTGCATCATACAAGTAAAAGGACCACAACATAGAGGGGATACCGACGCTTATACCCTCGCCTATATCAATGACCATATCTGCAAATTTTTTTTGGGCAGAATGTGTTGTCTCTTGCTACAGAAACATTCCCATGTTGTTGTGTAGCAAAAGACAGTCCACTCTGCCGAAGAAAAACCCAAGTACATGTGACATGTATGACAAGCAACAAAAAAAGGATTTGATAAAGCAAAACATACTTTCAAATACAAAAGACATGAGCAAAATGATTCATGAACCGTGTACAAAGAAATGAGACACATTGACATGATATTTATAAACAACAACTAGAACACATGTATATGTGTGTCAGCCTATGTATATACATGTGTATGTGTATATGTATTATGTGTGTATATATGTATATGTGTAAATATTTATCTGCATGTGTAAAAACCCTAAAACCCTAATCCTAAAGACCTAGACCTAAAACATGTGTATGTGTGTATTCTTGTGTATATATATGTGTATGTGAATATATATATATGTGTATCTGTGTGTATGCATATGTGTATCTATGTAAAAATCCTAAAACCCTAATTCTAAAGACCTGGACCTAAAACAGGTATATGTGTGTATGTGTGTATGCATGTGTATAAATATGTATATGTGTATATGTATTATGTGTTTATATGTGTATATGTGTGTATGCATGTGTGTATATATGTATAATCCAAAAACCCTAATCATAAAACCCTAACCCTAAAACATGCATATGTGTGTATGTATATGTCACATATGTGTATGTGTGTATGCATGTGTGTGTGTCTATATATATACATACATACACACACACACATATGAACTGAAACGTATGCCATGGATTTGAGAGTGCTCATCTTTTTCAAAAGAAAATGATGATCAAAGTGTATACAATGATAAAGATATGTTATTTAAATCTTGGACTTCGAGGTTGACGAAAAAGCAATCCGTTGTGATCAATTCTAGTTCTGGATTTGAGTGTACCTCTTAGATCTCTTGGTTCCATTTCGACACGCAATTTCATTTCCAATCAAAGTTCATTCTTTTTTTGAGCAAGTTTAGTACAATAGTTTCACACAATTGGGTGTACGAGGCTATTTTCTCCTTTATTACATTTCTTTTGTAGTGTTGTGCGCTTTTGGATTACTCCCTTTTATGCGTTTTCTTGAATCCACATAAATTGGCCGTCCGTTACTCTTCACTGGAACGCCTCTAGAGGTATTTTTTAGCATAGAGTGCTAGTAATATATAAAGAAAATCAGATATACGATGCGGTTTTCGTCTTTATTACATGTGTTTTGCACTGTTGTGCCCCTAAACATTTCCGCGTGTAAAACTCCCAGAAGGACATGTCAATGGGTACTGGTGTCCTTTTATCCCTTCGGACGCGTAAGTTTCAAATATACTTTTCCTAAGTAGTGAGCATATCGGAAGATTTTCAGATCCAGAGTAGAATTCATTGTTATATCTAGTTTCCACTTCAATGGTGCTTATTCGTTGCATAAACCATCGGCAAGCGAATTACCTGAGTAGTATGCAAAAGAAAAAGCATGCACACGTCATAGAATATCGAAAGAAAAATCATGAACACAAGAAAAGGCATGAACACGTCATATTATATCGAAAGACCACGAGCATCATCTCAACAAAAGACATTTGGGTGTATGAGGCTATTTTCTTGTTCGGTATATGTTTTTTGAAGTATTATGCCCTTTTGGATTACTCCCTATTATGCATTTTGTTGAACCGAAATAAACTGGAGGCTCATTATTCTTCACTAGAACGCCCCTAAAACGATTTCTTAGCATATATTGGTAATAACATGTAAAGAAAATTAGGTATACGATGCCATTTTCTTCTGTATTATATGTATTTGCACTGTTGCGCCCCTATATGTATAAAGGTTTTAATATCATTGATGCATCTAAAACTCCGAGAAGGACATGTCAATGGGTACTGGTGCTGTTTTATCTCTTCGATTAGACGTGAAAGTTTGAAATACGTTTTTCCTATGTAATGAGCGTATGAGAAGCTTTGCAGATCAAGAGTACAATGGTAGTTATTTGTTGTATAGACCATCGGCAATATAATTATCTGGGTAGAAAAGTATACAGAAAATAGAACATAGTATATTTGATCGCGCACAAAGTTTTGGTGAACACAAGAAAAACCATGCACACATCAAAAAGCATAGTATATTTGTTGTTTCGCAAAAGTTTGTTGAACACAAGAAAAGCCATGCACACTTTTGCCCATGTTCGTACAAAAATCAAGTATGCAACATAAGAGATGAAGCAATATTCTTGCAGAAGGAGGATTTTTGAGCATTAACGTCCAAGACTGAAATTAAATATATAGTGGTGTAAGAACATTGAAGAAAATAATATAAGAAATTTATATGATGATGAACATCGTATAAAAAGAACAAGAGGATGGGAGAGAGTCAAATTGGAATGGAGTATTAGAAAATCGTAAATTTTCTGCAGAGGGATAAAAAAATGAAGCAGTTCATACGGGCTTGACATGGTGACGACCAACATCGTCAGAGAAGGAAAGTGATAGAAGTGAATGACGTACACTGGCAATGGAAGGTTACGAGAATAGCAAGTGCCAATATAGAGAAGAAAAAATATTGAGAACAAATCCACCATTATGGGAGATTTAGGCTCCCAATGAGGAAAAAACCTACATGAGAGCTACCATAACAAATAATTTTAACATTCATGAATACAAAATTAGGCATATAAACAACCAATATGTACTTCCTTTTGATCCATGGGCTTCCATTAAAACATAGGTTATAAATTTGAGGAAGCAAGTAAAAACAGAAAAAGAGGCTACATTTAGAGGGGCTACATTCTTTGGTACATTTGGCTCAGTAGGAATGAGGCTACATTTGGTAGCAGAAAAAGGAACTACCTTATCACTTTGCCTGTTATTCTGAAAAATGCTTCTCTGTCCTGTATTAGGAGAATCAGAGATGCTTCTTGTAATAACTATGATGTCTTCAAGATTTTGTCTGAAAATTCTCCCTCTAGATGGAAAAGACTGTTAGCTGAACAGTACTCTTGTAAAAGGCTAGACATGTACTACTACTTGTAAATTGTCCTCTGGGACAGGTGTCCCCTGTCCAAGGCACTTTGTATATGGCCACCATTAATTAAAATTTTCTTTGTTTCTTCAAAAAAAAAAAAAAAAACAGAAAAAGAGGAAGAAGGTCAAAGTGGTTAATAGTTTGTAAGAAGAAACATGTTGAATGTCTTACAGAAACACCTCACAAGAACTATCTATAGAAAATCAAAGCTTTAACGAATTCAATCAAACAAGTAGAAGGACCACAACATACCTTAAAAAACCAAAGCTTTAATGAATTTCATCATAGAAAGAGTCCTCCATTGAAAATCAAAGCAAAGCAATTGTATCATACAAGTAAAAGGAACACAACATACCTTAGAAGCAATCGTAGACACCCATGTTAGTATAGAGCCATTTGATATAGGGTACATAGAGAAAGACCATAGGCATGTAAGTATTCCTCATAGTTCTCTAAGCGTTAATTTCCACTGGGGATAAGAATAATAGAAAAAAGGTGAAGAGGTTGAAAATGAATAAACCAGATAGTAAAAAAAAAAATGCTAAGATAACAGATATTTTAGCTCAAAGAATAAGATGAAGTTTAGTAGTTGATGAGTAGAAAATTGAACCAGATCACATGGGCCTCAAATAGTGATAGCCAACATCCTCAAAGAAATATATTGGTGAAAAATGAGGGGAATACACTGGCATACAGTGATAAGTGCTAGCATAGAGTAGGAAATTATTAAGTGGTTTATAGATTAAAAGAGAACTGAAACGTATGACATGGATTTGAGAGTGCTCATCATTTTTCAATAGGAATAGACGATCAAAATGTACACATTGATAAACAAAGGTTAATTCGATCTTGAACTTCCAGGTTAAGAAAAAAACAATTCATTATGACGAGTTCTAGTTGTCGATTTGAGTACACAGAGGCTTTCATGCGATTTAATCAATGAGTGTACCTCTGAGATCTCATGGTTGAATTAGGTGATACTAGTTCCATTTCGACACTCAGTTTTACTTCCAATCAAAAGTTCATTCTTTGTTTGAGTAGATTTAGTATATGAATTTCAGACAAAGCACCAAAAGAGAATTGGGTGTACGAGGCTATTTTCTTCTTTATTATATGTTTATTGCAGTGTTGTGTCCTTTTGGATTACTCCCTTTTACGCATTTTCTTGCATCCTCATTTATTGGAGGCTTTCTATTCTTCACTGGAACGCGTCTAGAAGGATTTGTTAGATCGAGTGCTAGTAATATATAAAAACATTAAGTATACCAGGCAATTTTCTTCTTTATTACATGTCTTTTGCACTGTTGTGCCCCTAAACGTATACAGGTTTTAATATCATTGCCGCATCTAAAACTCCCAGAAGGACATGTCAATGGGTAATCGTGTTGTTTTATCCCTTCGATTAGACGTGTAAGTTTCAAATAAGCTTTTCCTAAGTAATGAGCGTATGGGAAGCTTTGCAGATCCAGAGTACAATGGCGCTTATTTGTTGCATAGACCCTCGGCAAACTAATTACCTGAGTAGAAAAGTGTACACAGAATAGAGCAAAGTATATGTTCTGGTGCGCAAAAGTATGTTGAACACAAGAAAAAGCGTCCACACGTCATCGTATATTGAAAGACAACAATCAGCGTTTGCCGACGTCCCTACAAATATCACGTATGCAACATATGAAATGAAGAAATGCGCTTGCAAAGGGAGGCTTTCGGAGCGGTTTCCAAGACAGGCACTACATATATGAAACAGGTAAGATAAGAAATTGATATTGATGACGAAAATCAGAGACGGAAGAACAAGAGGATGGGAGAGAGTCAAATAGCAATGGAGTCTTAGAAAACTGCAGATGTTCTGCAGATGGATAAAAGAAAATGAAGCAGATCATATGGGCTTGATGTGGTGACGAACATCATCGTCAGAGAAAGAATGTGATGGAAGCGACGGAATTACACTCGTAATAAAAGGTTATTAGAACGGGAAGTGCCAGAATAGAGAAGAAAAAATATTGAGTGGTTTAGTGGTTAAAAAGCAGGATGTGGATCTGAGATTGTGGACATCTTTGCCAGAAGCATCGGACGATGGAAGGCTATACAGCCATAAGGATAGGTAATTGCAACGTTGGCTGCCAGCATAGATCGGAAACGAAGGTTAGCGGTCGAGGAAGACAGAAGCTTCGTAGTAGGTCGTGATGAGGTTGCCATTGGGTGTGGGAGTGGAAGATATGAATCGGCCGACATTAAAGCCATATGCATTGCGGAACACGCCCGTTCCCCCGACGATCGCGAACTCCCAAGGAACGGAAGAGAATGTCGACTCTCCCTGCTGGCTGAGCGTCCCGCGGACATTGCCATTGTGGTAATGAATGACATTCTGCACGAAAAAGGTAGTCGACGCCGCAGTGTTGTTGACGACGATGGCCGTACCTCGCACGTAGCCCAGAAGTTTCGACTGTGGGCTCTTTCTCGCGGTCACGTTGAATTCGTACACCACTTCCAGGCCGAAGCCAGTAAAGGTGCCGCTAACAGGAGCCCGGGCTGCAGCAACCATTCCCAGCTCATTGACGCCGAATTGCTGCTGTAGATAAAACTTGAGCACGACAGAGGGTGGTCGACTTCCCTTGTGGGCTGTGCTGCCCGGAGCTAAGGAGGCCGATGCTATAATAAAGAGAGCGACAGAGAGAAGCTTGCGTACAGCCATTTCCGCTAGAAAAAGGTCGAGCGAATGTCTTGGCACTGAATGCACCTTTCATATCGCGTATATATCATGGAGTATGAAGGAGCTCTTGGTCGGCTATCCAGTGTCTGCGGCACAAAGGGTTGCAGCCTTGCAGGTAGTCCGTGAGCGGACGTGCTGTGATCGTTATCCCAAGCGTTGCAAATGTAGACGGACAAGATGCATTAAACATACATACGTTATTTCGTTACTACTAGTAACTGTAATTGTTGTACTCTCAATAGTACTAATAATTGAAGAAGTTAGGAATTAAAAAGAGCTTGTTGTTTAAATGTTTCAACGTTGTGCAAGAATGCATTTGTTTAAATGTTTCAACGTTGTGCAAGAATGCATTGTACTCTTGTTTTTTTCTTTCTAATGCAAAGTGTACAAGACAATTCATAGTTCTTGAGATCGCAAATCATGGAGAGTTTCATGTTGGTTAGTGTGAAACGTTCCACCTTTCGCGAAGACAATACGCTGAGATCTGGTTGTAAGTTGCAACTTGCTTATGATCATGTTTGCTCATTACTTATACGCTGTGACTTTCTAAGATTAAATTCACATACATTACTTGTTGTACTTTCATTAGTGCTAATAATTGTAGAATTTAGGAATTAACAATAGCTTCTTATTCAAATGTTTCAAGGTTGTGCAAGATTTCATTGTAATGTTTTTCCGTCTTTTACATGAAAACTGTAAACTTTATTCTGTATATAATGGTGATAAAACTATTCATAGTTCTTGAGAGCACAAATCATGGAGATCTGAGACATTCCACCTTTCCCGAGCACAGTTGACTGAGATGATCTGATTATAAATTGCAACTTGCTGATGATCATGTTTCTGAACTCATGTAGACTCCATCATTCGCTCATAACTTATACTTTACGACTTCTGGGCAATATGTTTCTAGTCATAGCTCGAATTCCGCCGACCGTTCGAATGAGAACCCACAAGGAAAGGAGTACAGTATTTAGAATCTAATACATTTTCTCATGCTGTGTCATTAAAATAGAATGGAAATTTTTGTATACAGGAGTAAAATTGTCGTTAACAGGAAAAAACTTGCCTGTCATGAAGACCGCAAGAAGTACGAGTAAAAATCTATTGGGTTTAGGTTGAGTATGCGTTAAGATGTACACATAAAAAAAGATGTGGTTAAGAGGAAAACTAGGTTTTTCATGGGAAGCGCTAGATTCCTGTAAGGGGACAAGTCATCTATTCGGCATTTGTGCTATTTTATGATCAACAGCGCCTTGAAAACAAAGATATGATTTGCGTATAGTTGTTAGGGACAAAGTTAACCACGTAGTTTTTATAATGATGCAAAGTGACCTCTACTTTCATGCACAAGAGGGAAATTAATCCGCGCAAATAATATTTATGAAACTTTCTTTGCATATATCTAACTTTCTTAGGAAATCCAATGAGCTCCATGATTCTAATGAATGGCAGCTAATTGTCTTCTAAAATCAATGTGTTATCCAAAGTCTATGTGATGTATCATGATTGTGTGTGAGCGGACGTATCATCATTGTGGTTTCAAACAACTGAATTGTAATTTTGCTTGATGCATATCAATTCCCATAAGAAAACGAAGTTGCTCTAAATCTAATATACTACTAATTATAGCCTTTAGCAACAAGAAATAGCTGTTCTTTAGTACTTTCATTCGTGCTGGTAATTGTATTCTTTTGGAAAACCAACTATATCATTACTTTTTTTCAACACTATACAAGATTGCATTGTAACCTTCTTCTTTTTTTAATGGAACGCGAAAAACTCATGATCTATCTCATGGTAATAAAATAACTCATCCAATGGTTTTTGATGATCACTGATTATAGAGAGCCAACAGATGATTCAACACGTCCTTGATGGTCTCCGATTTGTTTATATGGAACATTTTGTTGTTTTAAAAGATTGAAAATAATATGTGGTTATAAATTGCTACTTTTCAATAATAATGGCTGTGAATTTATGTAAACACCATCGCTCTTTGTGACACTTCCTCAATCACGAACTATCCCCAATCACAAGCACTTGATCACTCAAGAATTATAGAAGAGAGAGAAATATAACTTGCACAAGATTAAAGAAAATCTAACACCTAAAATTAGACAAGATAGGACCTAGTGAAGGAGAAGATAAGGTATTATAGATTTGAATTAATCGATATAATAGCTTCAAAAACTAGCTTCTTCATGAATGCACAACCTCACAACCATCCCGGATCTATCACAATCTCATTCACACTCACACTTTTAATAATAGCCTTACTCTTAGTCTCACTTTTAATCACAAGGTAAGTCTACCATTTTTTGGACTACTCATTCTTGAGATAGTAATATTCGTTAAAAAAGAGTGGATCCTTCACAAAGAAGTGTGTGATCCACCAAATTTAGCGAAATTCATGTCTCCCCATGTTGCAAAGAAATCTACTTTCATGAAGAAAGGAGATGTTAATGAGCTCAATAGAATATTAATGAATATCTCTCTCCACCTTTTATTGGCATCCAAACTAAGAAATCTCAATGCAAGCTTATCTGCCAACCTACAATGGATTTCAATTTTCACATGAATCCTATTTTTTAGGAAGTAATTTATCAATTTCTTCTTTTCTCCCAATTGTATAAATGTTGCATTTGCACATCAACATAAAATGTGTACTGTAGAATTTTCATTGCTCTGTTCTACTCGTTAATGTTTACACTTTTTCAATATCATTGCTTTTTGGTGATCCTAAATGTAGAGACTTATCAATATTACTCCTTTGTTTTGCTCGTGAAATTAATCTGGATTATGGTGGTTGTGTTCCTTTCCTGCATTGCAAAATCTAGAAGGACTTCATTTCCTTGGATGAGTATCATTTTCTTCACTCATTGAAGTCGTACCTCAATGTGCAATGGTTTCATTTTATACCCATGAGAGGAAATGCAAACTTCAAGTTATCAAAAATAGCAGATAGTGGGCTCCAAATAGGAAATGCATGTGAAATGGATTTTATAATATCCTCTGTATCCCTTCCATTATCTTAATTTCAAACATTGTAAATATGATATGACGTATTTTAACATTGTGTACCATATTCAACAATTGAGTTGCAACTGGTAGCTGCAGTGCCATATATGCACATAAAGATTAGTTGGAACAACAACCAACATGAAAAATACATCATGGTTTGTAATTGTAAATTAACAAGCATGATGTATTTTGCATGTTGTTTATTGATGGGGTGCTCTATTTCAAATGTTTTTGGAAAAAGTCAAATTTTTGCATTGAGATACAATTACCAACCATGATGTATTTTTGCATGTTGGTGGTTAAGTTTTTGCATTGAAATAGTCAACCATGATGTATTCTGCATGTTGGTTGTGAATTATTTTTGGAAAATATTCAACAACTTACATGCAAAATACATCATATCTCGTAATTATACTTGAGAGCAAGAACCTGAATATTTTCTAAAAACTATTGAAATGGAGCTTGCCAATGCATGCATGCTAGAATGATGTACTCATTTGGATACTTCTAGTGTTGATCAAAGACTATAATAAAAATCAACAAAGAAAGATGAAATTGCTTACACAATCAATGTGATAGTGCATTATTAAAGAAGAAGATTAAATTGAGTGTAAAGTATTCAAATTACACCGTAGCATGAGTATGCTTGACAAAGTTTGTACAATTCTAAGAGTGTGAGTAGGGTGTTTGCAAAAATTCCTCTATAAATTATTCGAATTACACCCCACCATGAGTATGCTTGACAAAGTTTGTACACATCTAGGAGTGTGAGTAGGGTGTTTATAGTGAACTTCAACAAGCAATGAAATAATTTGATACCAATTACTAGAGTTGAAGGATCACAAATTCTCATTAATAGTGTGAGGAATCCAAAGCTTAGGAGCAAAACAAAGAGTATATTGGTACGTTTATGATAAAGTAAAACATGTACTCCATTAGGGATATGAGAATATATACAAAATGGAGAGGGAACTTACTAAAGTGATAAAACATTTCCAATATACCCTCAAGTGTGCTCATGCACATATCTACCAACATACACTAGCCCAATGCTTGTCCCAAATACTATGCATAGTAGTCGCTTCATGTTATTACCAACCATAATGTGTTTTGCATGTTGGTTGTAAATGTTTTGCATTGCAATAGTCAACAGCCATGATGTATTTTGTATGCTGGTTGTCAATTGTTCCAGAAACTAGTCAACAACCAACATGCAAAATACATCATGGCTAGTTATTGGACCAAAGTTCAGAAAGTTGAACGTTTCTAGAAATAGCTAAAATGGATCTTCCCAATGCATGATTGCTAGAACAACCTACACTTTTAGATGCTTCTACTAGTGATCAAAGACTACAATGAAAAGCAATAAAGAAAGACTAAACTGCTTACATAGTTAATATGATAGTGCATTTGCTGAAAACAAGATTAAATTGACTATTGAATTGCAAAAATCCCTTAAAAAAATATTCAAATTACACCCCACTTTTAGTATGCTCAAAAAAGTTTGTAGAATTCTAACATTGTGACTAGTGGGGTGTTGGAAATGAACCTCAACAAGGAATGAAGTACTTTGATACGAATTCCTAGAGTTCAAGAATAAACAATGCTCATGAATAGTGTGAGGAATCCAAAGCTTATGAGAAAAATAAAGATTATATTTGTAAGTTTATAACATAGTAAAAAACGTAATCCATTAGGGGTGTGCGAATACATACAAGGGGGATAAGGAGCCTCCGAAAGTGAGAACTACTTTCCCCTATATCCCCAAGTGTGGTCATGCACATCTCTAGCGAAATATACTAGCACAAGGATGGTCCTCAGTACTATGCATAGTAGGCCCTTCATGTTCTCAATTTCACTATATACTCCAAGCGCACACACACACACACACACACACACATATATATATATATATATATATACAAATATATATATATATATATATATATATATATATATATATATATATATATATATATATATATATATATATATATATATATATATATATTCTATCATGTTTTCTTAGAAACAATGTGTTAATGACACGTATGGTCAATGATGTGTTAAATGGTTAAAAAACCATTGACCCTTGGAGACCAAGTATCCAACAAAGTAGATGAATAAGAAGAGGATCGGAGGAAATATACTTTCAAAGGGAGGTCTTTTGTAATAGGTGATAATGCTTAGAATGAATAATTAGGTCATTTTATGCATGTAGAAGAACTTTTGGGTGGAAAAGTTTCATTATCACTCTCTAGACCATATTCCCATCATGTTTTTCAATGGAAATTTGAAGGTGAAAATGAAATAATTAAGGAAAAATTTGAATGAGAGAAAGGTAGAGCAAGTATACGAGAATAAAAGTGCATGTCTAAAATTTTTGTGAATCATGTTTTAAGTACCTCGTTCAAGGCCCTACATTTAGTTCATTGTAAGAAAATTCCTTGATTTTACTCTCTCTCTAGAATTTTTGAAACTTGAAGGCCTCAAAAGTGGCATTTGGAGGTGGATTTTGACCTGAGACCTCTCTAACACTATCGTACAGATCGCAAAATTGAATAAAAGTTTCCATCACAAGCTTAAGCTAATTTGTGACCATTTTTTAGTTAGAGGGCAAAAGTTGGGATCCTACACGTGCATGGGATCGCAAAGCTATGGTGGAAGTCCTATATGCAGACTCAAACGTGTTCTCATCTAGTTCTATGGAAGGAATTTAGAGAACAAGCTGAAAAACCCTATTGTTCTCCACACTACCATATAGAGAAGAAGATGGAGTTCTACTATTTCCGACAACATGAAAGTGATAAGCATAACTTATATGTTGATGAGTACAAAGAGAAGTTCCTATGTGTTCATAAATATGCATTAGAGGTTAGTGGTAACACTCTAAAGAGTAAATTTATTGAAGGCCTTTGTGAGGAACTTTGCTATCAAGTCAAGGGATCTAGATGCATTGATTTTCTTGATGCTAATGTAATGGACGAGAAATTTGAGAATATAGAGAAGTTCAATTTGTAGAAGGCAAATAGAAGCACATTCATTGCAACAGAACATAGGCCACAAAGACATGTTGCAATGAACATGAACATTTCAAAGAAGACTCCATCTTCAAATAACCAAGGCAAGAATCCTTCTCAGGTGGAGAATCAAAGGAGGTATCAACCAATCCAGTGGCAACAAGATCCTAATTTTATTAAGAGGGCTAAAAGACTTGGTTTGTGTTTTTTGTTGCGGGGAGCAAGGGCATCGGACATATGAGTGCCCAAATAAGGCAGTCATTCGACAGACACAATCAAAAGTGATAAACATCATCGAGGAGGGTACAATTATTGAGGAAGCAGATGATGGAGATAAGTTCCCTGACTCGACTTTATGTTGCATGGTGGTTAGTTCTTTCCCAAAGGCTTCTGTAATCACGATACCGGGTATAATTTCTACACATAAAATCAGATTTTTGATCGATTCAGGTAGTACCTGTTGTTTTCTATCTTTCAAATTGGTACAAAATCTAGGAATAGCCCTAAATATGCAGATAACCAAACCTGTAGAGGTAGCTAATGGACAATTACACTACACGAAAGGATATATTGAAAACCTTGAATTTACTCTTTTTGATAGATGCTTTTTTGGGAGTTTCCATGTAATTAATATGAAACAGAGTGATGCAATCATAGGCATGGATTGGTTAGTTACAAATTACGCGATGATTAATTGTGAACAAAGAACGATCACTTTAAAGCTAGATGATGAATCTATTCATATTCAAGGGGATGCCTATAACCCTAAACCTATCCTTATTTCTGCTATGCAAATAACTAAAGGTATACATGATGGTTGGAGAACATTTATAGTGTATGTAAACAACGTGCATGAAAACAATAATGAGGAAGTATTTCGAATTATGTAGAAAATCTTTTGAAATAATACGCAGATGTATTTCCAGAAGAGTTACCTGGTATACCTCCACCTAGGTGGATTGACCATGCCATTGACCTATATCGAGGGACTGAATCATATTCTATAGCACCCTATAGAATTAACATCGAGGAATTAAAGGAGCTTAAGATTTATTTAGATGATCTTCTAAAGAAAGGCTTGATAAGATCGAGTGTCTCACCTTCAGGTGCACCTGATTTATTTCAAAAGAAGAAAGATGGCTCTTATAGATTATGCATTGACTATAGGGGGGTGAATAAAAGAAAAATTAAGAATAAGTATCAACTTTGTCATATAGATGACTGATTAGGTCAATTAAGCAGAGCGACTGTATTCACTAAGATTGACTTAAGATCTGGATATCACCAAATTACGATCAAGACAGAGGATACTCCTAAGACAGTGTTTCAAACATGATATGGTCACTATGATTTTATGCTTCTACCTTTTGGATTAACAAATGCTCCTCCCACATTTATGTGCTTGATGAATAATATTTTTCACGATTACCTAGATGAATTCGTCTTAGTATTTCTTAATGATATATTTGTATACTTTAAGGATGATTCTAAACATGTGGTACATTTGAAGAAAACTTTGCAAACTTTAAGAGAACACAAATTGTATGGAAAAAAGAGTAAATCTTTCTTTGCTGAAGACAAACTTGTGTATCTAGGAAGAGTAATATCAAAAGAAGGAATCCTTATAGATGAAGAAAAAGTGAAAACAATAGTTGATTGGCGGATTCCTAAGACTATAAGGGATGTTTGAAGTTTGCTTGGGTTCGCACAATAAGAAAGAGCACATATTAAGGATTTCTCTAGGATAGCTACTCCCCTCACAGAATTGACTAAAAAGAATGTAGGATTTTTGTGGAGTGATGCTTTTTAAAACTCATTTGAAACATTGAAACAAAAATTCGTTGAAAATTTTGCTTTGAAAATACCAAAAATGGGAAAGCATTTTGTGGTTGCATGTGATACAAGTGTTAGTCAGATAGGATGTGTTCTTTCACAAGATGGTAGGGTGGTCGCATATGAGTCCAAAAAACTAAGAAAACATGAACTTAACTATCCTAGTCATGATTTAGAAATGCTTGTTGTTGTGCATGCACTTAAGCATTGGAGACATCTATTGTTAGGGGATAAGTTTGAATTGGAAACATATCATCAGAGTCTAAAATACATCTTGACACAACCATTGCTTAACAACAGGTAGAAGTGTTGTATTGAATTATTAAGTGAGTATGATTGTGACATCAAATATCTGGCTAGTAAGGAAAATAAGGTTTTTTATGCATTGAGTTCGAGACCTTTATGCAATCTTGTTTCTCTAATAAATTTGAATTTCTCAATCAAATTCAAGAAGAGGTAAAACAGGATCCTTTTTATGCACCTATTTTGAATTCTTTGAATGCGCACAGGGGATCGATGTATGAGGAAAATTTTCATTTGCATAATGGAACATTCTATTGTAACAATCGGCTATGCATATCTTCCAAATCTCCATTAAAAGTTAAAATATTGCATGATTGTCATGATGCACCTTTTTTTGCACATCCACGTTATTTAAGGACATGTTAAAACAAAGTATTCTTACTTTTGGCCATGTATGAAGTGGGATATTAGAAAATATTTAAGTGAATGTTTAAAGTTCGAATAGGTAAAATTTGAGTTTAAAAGGATGCCTGGAATGCTCCAACCTTTGGATGTTCCAAATCAAAAGTGGGAGTGTATTTCTATGGACTTCATGACTAAGCTACCTATGATAGGAAGTAAGCATGATACCATATTTGTTGTAGTCGATCCGCTTACCAAGATGGCACATTTCTTTCTTATGAAAAAGACTGATACTGCATTGAATGTTGCAAGAACCTTTGTAAAAGAAATTTTTCGATTGCATGGAATGCCTAAAAGCATAATTTCTGATAGAGATTCTAGATTTACATAAGAATTTTGGAGAGCAACATTTGAATCGATTGGAACTCAACTTCGTATGAGTACAACTTTCCATCCACAAACTCATGGGGAAATCGAGAGGGTGAACAGGGTAGTTGAAGATATGTTGCGTATGTATGTGAATGAAAAGCACGATAACTGGAGTGAATATTTACCCTTGGTTGAGTTTGCATACAATAGTGCATGACATGCATCTATAAAAATGACTCCGTTTGAAGCTATGTAGAATTATAATTGTTTGGTTCCACCTTCGTTTTTGGGTTTTCCAAATAAAGTAGAAGTGTCCAAAGATCTAACTTGTTGCTAGGGAAGGATCATAGAATTTCTCCCTCATATGTAGGTCCTTTTAAAGTTTTGAAAAAGATTGGATCTCTTGCTTATTTGCTGGAATTACCTAAATATTCAAATGTGCATCCTATATTTCATGTTAGCTTACTTAAAAGATAAGTATCTAATGTTTCTCATGTTTTGAAGGACAAATATAAGCTAAAAGATGATGGCTCTTTTGAGATTCTACCTGAAATAATATTAGACACAAAGGAAAGATTTCATAAATAGATCTATAGTAGAAATTTTACTGAAATGGCACTCATACCCAATAGAAGATTCGAGTTGGGTGAACTTAGATGATTTTCTAAAACATTATCCTTCTTTCCAACTCTTAGAACACGGTTCTTAAGGGGGGGGGGGGGAGGGGAGAATTGTAACAGGCCTCTTTTCTAGTGAAATAATTCATTTTGAACTTTTTGAATTTCATTATGGGGATAATGATTAGAATGAACAATTAGGTCATTTTATGGATGTAGGAAAAAATTTGAGTTGACAAGTTTTATATTCTCTCTCTAGACCTTATTTGCATGATGTTTTCTAATGGAATTTTGAAGGTGAAGATAAAAGAATTAAGGAACACTATGTACGAGAGAAAGGTAGAGCAAGTATAAGAGAATAAATGTGCCTGTGTGAAACTTTTGTGAATCATGTTTTAAGTACCTCGTTCAGGGTCCTACATTTAGTTCATTGTAAGAAAACGCCTTCATTTTACTATCTCTCTAGAATTTTGAAACTTGCAGGGCTAAAAAGTTGCATTTGGAGGTGGATTTAGACCTCGGACCTCTCTAACACTATCGTGCAGATTGCAAAATTGAATCAAAGTGTCTCTCACAAACTTAAGCTAATTCCTCACCATTTTTGAGTTACACGGCTTTGAAAAGTGCCCTTTTCCAACACTTCAAAAAAAAACGAGGGCTTATCTATTTCTATTCAAATCAGTGATTGTGATGCTCACGTGTCACCATGTCCAACTATGGATATTTTCGGGTATGTCTTTTTGGTGTTTTTCTCCTATTTTTGAGAGGTACGCTAAAGAAAGAAAGCTTACTACGATCGCACACTTCTTTGGGAGGGCAACGATCAAACTCTGATATAGGGAGACTTCGGCATCAACACAGAGGACGCACAAAAATCTGAGAATTACCTTGTGATTGAGAGTGAGAGTGAGAATGAGTGTGATTGAGAGTGCGAGTGTGAATGCGATTGTGATAGGTTTGGGTAGTCGGTAGGTAGAGGCTTTGTCAAGAAGCTATTGTAACCATTGATTCACATCTATAATATCAGAATTCTTCCTTCTCTGTGCCATATTTGTTTCTACTCTTTCGCATCAGATGTTATCTTACCTTGAGCAATCTCTACGTTCTTCTCTCCTCTGTTATTTTTGAGTGATTGAAAGATTGTGATTGGGGATAGATTGTGATTGAGGAAAAGCTACAAGTGGTATTAGAATAGAATCAATCCTCTTGAATGATGGAAGGTCTAACACAAAATATTCTTGAACAAGAGGAGCTTATTTAGAAGCTTCTTGGAGAATTGCGCAAAGAACAAGGCGGAAAGCAACCAGAAGGAGCAAGAAATTTGTTTGTGGAGCTGAACGATGAAGTAGATGAAGGTGCGGGAACATCTAGTGTACCTCGTGGGAAACAAAAACGCAATTATGAAGATATGGAACCAGGTGAGTTTGCCTTTAACTAAGTCTTCAAGAAGGCAAAGATGAATGTTTCTGATGGTGAGAAGAAGAGTGGGGAAGATCTTGAGGCATGGATTGAAGAAGTGGAGGATTTCTTTGATCTTTGATAATTTAGTGAAGAGTCCAAGGAAAAGGTTGGGATCCTACACCTACCGTGAAGCTATGGTGGAAGTCGTATATGCAGACTCGAACGTGTTCACGTCTAGTTCTATGGAAGGAATTTAGAGAACAAGATAAAAAACGATCTTGTTCTCCACACAACCATATGGAGACGAGGATGGAGTTCTACAATTTTTGACAACACGAAAGTGATAAGGATAACTTATGTATTGATGAGTACAAAGAGAAGTTCCAACGTTTTCATAAATATGCATTAGAGGTTAGTGGTAACGCTCTAAAGAGTAAATTTATTGAAGGACTTCGTTAGGAACTTCGCAATCAATTCAAGGGATTTCGATGCACTTTCTTGATGCTGTTGCGCTGGCGGAGAACTTTGAGAAGATGCAGAAGATCAATTTCCCGAAGGCAAATAGAAGCAGATTCATTGCAACGGGACATAGGCCACAAAGACCTGTTGCAATGAACATGAACAATTCAAAGAAGACTCCATCTTCAAATAACCAAGACAAGAATCCTGCTCAGGTGGAAAATCAAAGGAGGCATCAATGAATCCAGTGGCAACAAGACCCTGATTTTATTGAGAGGGCAAAAAGACTTGGTCTATGTTTTCATTGCGGGGAGCAAGGGCATCGGACATATGAGTGCTCAAATAAGGCAGTCTTTCAATCCGCACAATCAAAAGCGATAAAAATCATCAAGGAGGGTACAATAATTGAGGAAGCACATGATGGAGGCAAGTTCCCTGACTCTACTTTACGTTGCATGCTAGTTATTTCTTTTCCAAAGGCTTCTATAATCACGATTCCGAGTATGATTTCTGCACATAAAATCAGATTTTTGATCGATTCAAGTAGTACCCATTGTTTTCTATCTTTCAACTTGGTATTGAATCTAGCGATAGCCCTAGATATGCAGATAACAAAACCTGTAGAGATCGCCAATGGATATGTATGTGTATATGTATATACATGTGTATGTGTATATGTATTATGTGTGTATATATGTATATGTGTAAATATTTATCTGCATGTGTAAAAACCCTAAAACCCTAATCCTAAAGACCTAGACCTAAAACATGTGTATGTGTGTATTCTTGTGTATATATATGTGTATGTGAATATATATATATATATATGTATCTGTGTGTATGCATATGTGTATCTATGTAAAAATCCTAAAACCCTAATTCTAAAGACCTGGACCTAAAACAGGTATATGTGTGTATGTGTGTATGCATGTGTATAAATATGTATATGTGTATATGTATTATGTGTTTATATGTGTATATGTGTGTATGCATGTGTGTATATATGTATAATCCAAAAACCCTAATCATAAAACCCTAACGCTAAAACATGCATATGTGTGTATGTATATGTCACATATGTGTATGTGTGTATGCATGTGTGTGTGTCTATATATATACATACATACATACACACACACACATATGAACTGAAACGTATGCCATGGATTTGAGAGTGCTCATCTTTTTCAAAAGAAAATGATGATCAAAGTGTATACAATGATAAAGAAATGTTATTTAAATCTTGGACTTCGAGGTTGACGAAAAAGCAATCCGTTGTGATCAATTCTAGTTCTGGATTTGAATGTACCTCTTAGATCTCATGGTTCCATTTCGACACGCAATTTCATTTCCAATCAAAGTTCATTCTTTTTTTTTGAGCAAGTTTAGTACATTAGTTTCACACAATTGGGTGTACGAGGCTATTTTCTTCTTTATTACATATCTTTTGTAATGTTGTGCGCTTTTGGATTACTCCCTTTTATGCGTTTTCTTGAATCCACATAAATTGGCCGTCCGTTACTCTTCACTGGAACGCCTCTAGAGGTATTTTTTAGCATAGAGTGCTAGTAATATATAAAGAAAATCAGATATACGATGCGGTTTTCGTCTTTATTACATGTGTTTTGCACTGTTGTGCCCCTAAACATTTCCGCGTGTAAAACTCCCAGAAGGACATGTCAATGGGTACTGGTGTCGTTTTATCCCTTCGGACGCGTAAGTTTCAAATATACTTTTCCTAAGTAGTGAGCATATAGGAAGATTTTCAGATCCAGAGTAGAATTCATTGTTATATCTAGTTTCCACTTCAATGGTGCTTATTCGTTGCATAAACCATCGGCAAGCGAATTACCTGAGTAGTATGCAAAAGAAAAAGCATGCACACGTCATAGAATATCGAAAGAAAAATCATGAACACAAGAAAAGGCATGAACACGTCATATTATATCGAAAGACCACGAGCATCATCTCAACAAAAGACATTTGGGTGTATGAGGCTATTTTCTTGTTTGGTATATGTTTTTTGAAGTATTATGCCCTTTTGGATTACTCCCTATTATGCATTTTGTTGAACCGAAATAAACTGGAGGCTCATTATTCTTCACTAGAACGCCCCTAAAACGATTTCTTAGCATATATTGGTAATAACATGTAAAGAAAATTAGGTATACGATGCCATTTTCTTCTGTATTATATGTATTTGCACTGTTGCGCCCCTATATGTATAAAGGTTTTAATATCATTGATGCATCTAAAACTCCGAGAAGGACATGTCAATGGGTACTGGTGCTGTTTTATCTCTTCGATTAGACGTGAAAGTTTGAAATACGTTTTTCCTATGTAATGAGCGTATGAGAAGCTTTGCAGATCAAGAGTACAATGGTAGTTATTTGTTGTATAGACCATCGGCAATATAATTATCTGGGTAGAAAAGTATACAGAAAATAGAACATAGTATATTTGATCGCGCATAAAATTTTGGTGAACACAAGAAAAACCATGCACACATCAAAAAGCATAGTATATTTGTTGTTTCGCAAAAGTTTGTTGAACACAAGAAAAGCCATGCACACTTTTGCCCATGTTCGTACAAAAATCAAGTATGCAACATAAGAGATGAAGCAATATTCTTGCAGAAGGAGGATTTTTGAGCATTAACGTCCAAGACTGAAATTAAATATATAGTGGTGTAAGAACATTGAAGAAAATAATATAAGAAATTTATATGATGATGAACATCGTATAAAAAGAACAAGAGGATGGGAGAGAGTCAAATTGGAATGGAGTATTAGAAAATCGTAAATTTTCTGCAGAGGGATAAAAAAATGAAGCAGTTCATACGGGCTTGACATGGTGACGACCAACATCGTCAGAGAAGGAAAGTGATAGAAGTGAATGACGTACACTGGCAATGGAAGGTTACGAGAATAGCAAGTGCCAATATAGAGAAGAAAAAATATTGAGAACAAATCCACCATTATGGGAGATTTAGGCTCCCAATGAGGAAAAAACCTACATGAGAGCTACCATAACAAATAATTTTAACATTCATGAATACAAAATTAGGCATATAAACAACCAATATGTACTTCCTTTTGATCCATGGGCTTCCATTAAAACATAGGTTATAAATTTGAGGAAGCAAGTAAAAACAGAAAAAGAGGATACATTTGGAGGGGCTACATTCTTTGGTACATTTGGCTCAGTAGGAATGAGGCTACATTTGGTAGCAGAAAAAGGAACTACCTTATCACTTTGCCTGTTATTCTGAAAAATGCTTCTCTGTCCTGTATTAGGAGAATCAGAGATGCTTCTTGTAATAACTATGATGTCTTCAAGATTTTGTCTGAAAATTCTCCCTCTAGATGGAAAAAACTGTTAGCTGAACAGTACTCTTGTAAAAGGCTAGACATGTACTACTACTTGTAAATTGTCCTCTGGGACAGGTGTCTCCTGCCCAAGGCACTTTGTATATGGCCACAATTAATTTAAATTTTCTTTGTTTCTTCAAGAAAAAAAAAAAAAACAGAAAAAGAGGAAGAAGGTCAAAGTGGTTAATAGTTTGTAAGAAGAAACATGTTGAATGTGTTACAGAAACACCTCACAAGAACTATCTATAGAAAATCAAAGCTTTAACGAATTCAATCAAACAAGTAGAAGGACCACAACATACCTTAAGAAACCAAAGCTTTAATGAATTTCATTATAGAAAGAGTCCTCCATTGAAAATCAAAGCAAAGCAATTGTATCATACAAGTAAAAGGAACACAACATACCTTAGAAGCAATCGTAGACACCCATGTTAGTATAGAACCATTTGATATAGGGTACATAGAGAAAGACCATAGGCATGTAAGTATTCCTCATAGTTCTCTAAGCGTTAATTTCCACTGGAGATAAGAATAATAGAAAAAAGGTGAAGAGGTTGAAAATGAATAAACCAGATAGTAAAAAAAAAAATGCTAAGATAACAGATATTTTAGCTCAAAGAATAAGATGAAGTTTAGTAGTTGATGAGTAGAAAATTGAACCAGATCACATGGGCCTCAAATAGTGATAGCCAACATCCTCAAAGAAATATATTGGTGAAAAATGAGGGGAATACACTGGCATACAGTGATAAGTGCTAGCATAGAGTAGGAAATTATTAAGTGGTTTATAGATTAAAAGAGAACTGAAACGTATGACATGGATTTGAGAGTGCTCATCATTTTTCAATAGGAATAGACGATCAAAATGTACACAGTGATAAACAAAGGTTAATTGGATCTTGAACTTCCAGGTTAAGAAAAAAACAATTCATTATGACGAGTTCTAGTTGTCGATTTGAGTACACAGAGGCTTTCATGCGATTTAATCAATGAGTGTACCTCTGAGATCTCATGGTTGAATTAGGTGATACTAGTTCCATTTCGACACTCAGTTTTACTTCCAATCAAAAGTTCATTCTTTGTTTGAGTAGATTTAGTATATGAATTTCAGACAAAGCACCAAAAGAGAATTGGGTGTACGAGGCTATTTTCTTCTTTATTATATGTTTATTGCAGTGTTGTGTCCTTTTGGATTACTCCCTTTTACGCATTTTCTTGCATCCTCATTTATTGGAGGCTTTCTATTCTTCACTGGAACGCGTCTAGAAGGATTTGTTAGATCGAGTGCTAGTAATATATAAAAAAATTAGGTATACCAGGCAATTTTCTTCTTTATTACATGTCTTTTGCACTGTTGTGCCCCTAAACGTATACAGGTTTTAATATCATTGCCGCATCTAAAACTCCCAGAAGGACATGTCAATGGGTAATCGTGTTGTTTTATCCCTTCGATTAGACGTGTAAGTTTCAAATAAGCTTTTCCTAAGTAATGAGCGTATGGGAAGCTTTGCAGATCCAGAGTACAATGGCGCTTATTTGTTGCATAGACCCTCGGCAAACTAATTACCTGAGTAGAAAAGTGTACACAGAATAGAGCAAAGTATATGTTCTGGTGCGCAAAGGTATGTTGAACACAAGAAAAAGCGTCCACACGTCATCGTATATTGAAAGACAACAATCAGCGTTTGCCGACGTCCCTACAAATATCACGTATGCAACATATGAAATGAAGAAATGCGCTTGCAAAGGGAGGCTTTCGGAGCGGTTTCCAAGACAGGCACTACATATATGAAACAGGTAAGATAAGAAATTGATATTGATGACGAAAATCAGAGACGGAAGAACAAGAGGATGGGAGAGAGTCAAATAGCAATGGAGTCTTAGAAAACTGCAGATGTTCTGCAGATGGATAAAAGAAAATGAAGCAGATCATATGGGCTTGATTTGGTGACGAACATCATCGTCAGAGAAAGAATGTGATGGAAGCGACGGAATTACACTCGTAATAAAAGGTTATTAGAACGGGAAGTGCCAGAATAGAGAAGAAAAAATATTGAGTGGTTTAGTGGTTAAAAAGCAGGATGTGGATCTGAGATTGTGGACATCTTTGCCAGAAGCATCGGACGATGGAAGGCTATACAGCCATAAGGAAAGGTAATTGGAACGTTGGCTGCCAGCATAGATCGGAGACGAAGGTTAGCGGTGGAGGAAGACAGAAGCTTCGTAGTAGGTCGTGATGAGGTTGCCATTGGGTGTGGGAGTGGAAGATATGAATCGGCCGACATTAAAGCCATATGCATTGCGGAACACGCCCGTTCCCCCGACGATCGCGAACTCCCAAGGAACGGAAGAGAATGTCGACTCTCCCTGCTGGCTGAGCGTCCCGCGGACATTGCCATTGTCGTAATGAATGACATTCTGCACGAAAAAGGTAGTCGACGCCGCAGTGTTGTTGACGACGATGGCCGTACCTCGCACGTAGCCCAGAAGTTTCGACTGTGGGCTCTTTCTCGCGGTCACGTTGAATTCGTACACCACTTCCAGGCCGAAGCCAGTAAAGGTGCCGCTAACAGGAGCCCGGGCTGCAGCAACCATTCCCAGCTCATTGACGCCGAATTGCTGCTGTAGATAAAACTTGAGCACGACAGAGGGTGGTCGACTTCCCTTGTGGGCTGCGCTGCCCGGAGCTAAGGAGGCCGATGCTATAATAAAGAGAGCGACAGAGAGAAGCTTGCGTACAGCCATTTCCGCTAGAAAAAGGTCTAGCGAATGTCTTGGCACTGAATGCACCTTTCATATCGCGTATATATCATGGAGTATGAAGGAGCTCTTGGTCGGCTATCCAGTGTCTGCGGCACAAAGGGTTGCAGCCTTGCAGGTAGTCCGTGAGCGGACGTGCTGTGATCGTTATCCCAAGCGTTGCAAATGTAGACGGACAAGATGCATTAAACATACATACGTTATTTCGTTACTACTAGTAACTGTAATTGTTGTACTCTCAATAGTACTAATAATTGAAGAAGTTAGGAATTAAAAAGAGCTTGTTGTTTAAATGTTTCAACGTTGTGCAAGAATGCATTTGTTTAAATGTTTCAACGTTGTGCAAGAATGCATTGTACTCTTGTTTTTTTCTTTCTAATGCAAAGTGTACAAGACAATTCATAGTTCTTGAGATCGCAAATCATGGAGAGTTTCATCTTGGTTAGTGTGAAACATTCCACCTTTCGCGAAGACAATACGCTGAGATCTGGTTGTAAGTTGCAACTTGCTTATGATCATGTTTGCTCATTACTTATACGCTGTGACTTTCTAAGATTAAATTCACATACATTACTTGTTGTACTTTCATTAGTGCTAATAATTGTAGAATTTAGGAATTAACAATAGCTTCTTATTCAAATGTTTCAAGGTTGTGCAAGATTTCATTGTAATGTTTTTCCGTCTTTTACATGAAAACTGTAAACTTTATTCTGTATATAATGGTGATAAAACAATTCATAGTTCTTGAGAGCACAAATCATGGAGATCTGAGACATTCCACCTTTCCCGAGGACAGTTGACTGAGATGATCTGATTATAAATTGCAACTTGCTGATGATCATGTTTCTGAACTCATGTAGACTCCATCATTCGCTCATAACTTACACTTTACGACTTCTGGGCAATATGTTTCTAGTCATAGCTCGAATTCCGCCGACCGTTCAAATGAGAACCCACAAGGAAAGGAGTACAGTATTTAGAATCTAATACATTTTCTCATGCTGTGTCATTAAAATAGAATGGAAATTTTTGTATACAGGAGTAAAATTGTCGTTTACAGGAAAAAACTTGCCTGTCATGAAGACCGCAAGAAGTACGAGTAAAAATCTATTGGGTTTAGGTTGAGTATGCGTTAAGATGTACACATAAAAAAAGATGTGGTTAAGAGGAAAACTAGGTTTTTCATGGGAAGCGCTAGATTCCTGTAAGGGGACAAGTCATCTATTCGGCATTTGTGCTATTTTATGATCAACAGCGCCTTGAAAACAAAGACATGATTTGCGTATAGTTGTTAGGGACAAAGTTAACCACGTAGTTTTTATAATGATGCAAAGTGACCTCTACTTTCATGCACAAGAGGGAAATTAATCCGCGCAAATAATATTTATGAAACTTTCTTTGCATATATCTAACTTTCTTAGGAAATCCAATGAGCTCCATGATTCTAATGAATGGCAGCTAATTGTCTTCTAAAATCAATGTGTTATCCAAAGTCTATGTGATGTATCATGATTGTGTGTGAGCGGACGTATCATCATTGTGGTTTCAAACAACTGAATTGTAATTTTGCTTGATGCATATCAATTCCCATAAGAAAACGAAGTTGCTCTAAATCTAATATACTACTAAGTATAGCCTTTAGCAACAAGAAATAGCTGTTCTTTAGTACTTTCATTCGTGCTGGTAATTGTATTCTTTTGGAAAACCAACTATATCATTACTTTTTTTCAGCACTATACAAGATTGCATTGTAACCTTCTTCTTTTTTTAATGGAACGCGAAAAACTCATGATCTATCTCATGGTAATAAAATAACTCATCCAATGGTTTTTGATGATCACTGATTATAGAGAGCCAACGGATGATTCAACACGTCCTTGATGGTCTCCGATTTGTTTATATGGAACATTTTGTTGTTTTAAAAGATTGAAAATAATATGTGGTTATATATTGCAACTTTTCAATAATAATGGCTGTGAATTTATGTAAACACCATCATTCTTTTTGACACTTCCTCAATCACGAACTATCCCCAATCACAAGCACTTGATCACTCAAGAATTATAGAAGAGAGAGAAATATAACTTGCACAAGATTAAAGAAAATCTAACACCTAAAATTAGACAAGATAGGACCTAGTGAAGGAGAAGATAAGGTATTATAGATTTGAATTAATCGATATAATAGCTTCAAAAATAGCTTCTTCATGAATGCACAACCTCACAACCATCCCGGATCTATCACAATCTCATTCACACTCACACTTTTAATAATAGCCTCACTCTTAGTCTCACTTTTAATCACAAGGTAAGTCTACCATTTTTTGGACTACTCATTCTTGAGATAGTAATATTCGTTAAAAAAGAGTGGATCCTTCACAAAGAAGTGTGTGATCCACCAAATTTAGCGAAATTCACGTCTCCCCATGTTGCAAAGAAATCTACTTTCATGAAGAAAGGAGATGTTAATGAGCTCAATAGAATATTAATGAATATCTCTCTCCACCTTTTATTGGCATCCAAACTAAGAAATCTCAATGCAAGCTTATCTGCCAACCTACAATAGATTTCAATTTTCACATGAATCCTATTTTTTAGGAAGTAATTTATCAATTTCTTCTTTTCTCCCAATTGTATAAATGTTGCATTTGCACATCAACATAAAATGTGTACTGTAGAATTTTCATTGCTCTGTTCTACTCGTTAATGTTTACACTTTTTCAATATCATTGCTTTTTGGTGATCCTAAATGTAGAGACTTATCAATATTACTCCTTTGTTTTGCTCGTGAAATTAATCTAGATTATGGTGGTTGTGTTCCTTTCCTGCATTGTAAAATCTAGAAGGACTACATTTCCTTGGATGAATATCATTTTCTTCACTCATTGAAGTCGTACCTCAATGTGCAATGGTTTCATTTTATACCCATGAGAGGAAATGCAAACTTTAAGTTATCAAAAATAGCAAATAGTGGGCTCCAAATAGGAAATGCATGTGAAATGGATTTTATAATATCCTCTGTATCCCTTCCATTATCTTAATTTCAAACATTGTAAATATGATATGACGTATTTTAACATTGTGTACCATATTCAACAATTGAGTTGCAACTTGTAGCTGCAGTGCCATATATGCACATAAAGATTAGTTGGAACAACAACCAACATGAAAAATACATCATGGTTTGTAATTGTAAATTAACAAGCATGATGTATTTTGCATGTTGTTTATTGATGGGGTGCTCTATTTCAAATGTTTTTGGAAAAAGTCAAATTTTTGCATTGAGATACAATTACCAACCATGATGTACTTTTGCATGTTGGTGGTTAAGGTTTTGCATTGAAATAGTCAACCATGATGTATTCTGCATGTTGGTTGTGAATTATTTTTGGAAAATATTCAACAACCTACATGCAAAATACATCATATCTCGTAATTATACTTGAGAGCAAGAACCTGAATATTTTCTAAAAACTATTGAAATGGAGCTTGCCAATGCATGCATGCTAGAATGATGTACACATTTGGATACTTCTAGTGTTGATCAAAGACTATAATAAAAATCAACAAAGAAAGATGAAATTGCTTACACAATCAATGTGATAGTGCATTATTAAAGAAGAAGATTAAATTGAGTGAAAAGTATTCAAATTACACCCTAGCATGAGTATGCTTGACAAAGTTTGTACAATTCTAAGAGTGTGAGTAGGGTGTTTGCAAAAATTCCTCTATAAATTATTCGAATTACACCCCACCATGAGTATGCTTGACAAAGTTTGTAGTGAGTAGGGTGTTTATAGTGAACTTCAACAAGCAATGAAATAATTTGATACCAATTACTAGAGTTGAAGGATCACAAATTCTCATTAATAGTGTGAGGAATCCAAAGCTTAGGAGCAAAACAAAGAGTATATTGGTACGTTTATGATAAAGTAAAACATGTACTCCATTAGGGATATGAGAATATATACAAAATGGAGAGGGAACTTACTAAAGTGATAAAACATTTCCTATATACCCCCAAGTGTGCTCATGCACATATCTACCAAAATACACTAGCCCAATGCTTGTCCCAACTACTATGCATAGTAGTCGCTTCATGTTATTACCAACCATAATGTGTTTTGCATGTTGGTTGTAAATGTTTTGCATTGCAATAGTCAACAGCCATGATGTATTTTGTATGCTGGTTGTCAATTGTTCCAGAAACTAGTCAACAACCAACATGCAAAATACATCATGGCTAGTTATTGGACCAAAGTTCAGAAAGTTGAACGTTTCTAGAAATAGCTAAAATGGATCTTCCCAATGCATGATTGCTAGAACAACCTACACTTTTAGATGCTTCTACTAGTGATCAAAGACTACAATGAAAAGCAATAAAGAAAGACTAAACTGCTTACATAGTTAATATGATAGTGCATTTGCTGAAAACAAGATTAAATTGACTATTGAATTGCAAAAATCCCTTAAACAAATATTCAAATTACACCCCACTTTTAGTATGCTCAAAAAAGTTTGTAGAATTCTAACATTGTGACTAGTGGGGTGTTGGAAATGAACCTCAACAAGGAATGAAGTACTTTGATACGGATTCCTAGAGTTCAAGAATAAACAATGCTCATGAATAGTGTGAGGAATCCAAAGCTTATGAGAAAAATAAAGATTATATTTGTAAGTTTATAACATAGTAAAAAACGTAATCCATTAGGGGTGTGGGAATACATACAAGGGGGATAAGGAGCCTACGAAAGTGAGAACTACTTTCCCCTGTATCCCCAAGTGTGGTCATGCACATCTCTAGCGAAATATACTAGCACAAGGATGGTCGTCAGTACTATGCATAGTAGGCCCTTCATGTTCTCAATTTCTCTATATACTCCAAGCGCACACACACACACACACACACACACACACATATATATATATATATATTCTATCATGTTTTCTTAGAAACAATGTGTTAATGACACGTATGGTCAATGATGTGTTAAATGGTTAAAAAAACATTGACCCTTGGAGACCAAGTATCCAACAAAGTAGATGAATAAGAAGAGGATCGGAGGAAATATACTTTCAAAGGGAGGTCTTTTGTAATAGGTGATAATGCTTAGAATGAATAATTAGGTCATTTTATGCATGTAGAAGAACTTTTGAGTGGACAAGTTTCATTATCACTCTCTAGACCATATTCCCATCATGTTTTTCAATGGAAATTTGAAGGTGAAAATGAAATAATTAAGGAAAAATTTGAATGAGAGAAAGGTAGAGCAAGTATACGAGAATAAAAGTGCATGTCTGAAATTTTTGTGAATCATGTTTTAAGTACCTCGTTCAAGGCCCTACATTTAGTTCATTGTAAGAAAATTCCTTGATTTTACTCTCTCTCTAGAATTTTTGAAACTTGAAGGCCTCAAAAGTGGCATTTGGAGGTGGATTTTGACCTCAGACCTCTCTAACACTATCGTACAGATCGCAAAATTGAATAAAAGTTTCCATCACAAGCTTAAGATAATTTGTGACCATTTTTTAGTTAGAGGGCAAAAGTTGGGATCCTACACGTGCATGGGATCGCAAAGCTATGGTGGAAGTCCTATATGCAGACTCAAACGTGTTCTCATCTAGTTCTATGGAAGGAATTTAGAGAACAAGCTGAAAAACCCTATTGTTCTCCACACTACCATATAGAGAAGAAGATGGAGTTCTACTAGTTCCGACAACATGAAAGTGATAAGCATAACTTATATGTTGATGAGTACAAAGAGAAGTTCCTATGTGTTCATAAATATGCATTAGAAGTTAGTGGTAACACTCTAAAGAGTAAATTTATTGAAGGCCTTTGTGAGGAACTTTGCTATCAAGTCAAGGGATCTAGATGCATTGATTTTCTTGATGCTAATGCCATGGACGAGAAATTTGAGAATATAGAGAAGTTCAATTTGTAGAAGGCAAATAGAAGCACATTCATTGCAACAGAACATAGGCCACAAAGACATGTTGCAATGAACATGAACATTTCAAAGAAGACTCCATCTTCAAATAACCAAGGCAAGAATCCTTCTCAGGTGGAGAATCAAAGGAGGTATCAACCAATCCAGTGGCAACAAGATCCTAATTTTATTAAGAGGGCTAAAAGACTTGGTTTGTGTTTTTGTTGCGGGGAGCAAGGGCATCGAACATATGAGTGCCCAAATAAGGCAGTCATTCGACGGACACAATCAAAAGTGATAAACATCATCGAGGAGGGTACAATTATTGAGGAAGCAGATGATGGAGATAAGTGCCCTGACTCGACTTTATGTTGCATGGTGGTTAGTTCTTTCCCAAAGGCTTCTGTAATCACGATACCGGGTATAATTTCTACACATAAAATCAGATTTTTGATCGATTCAGGTAGTACCTGTTGTTTTCTATCTTTCAAATTGGTACAAAATCTAGGAATAGCCCTAAATATGCAGATAACCAAACCTGTAGAGGTAGCTAATGGACAATTACACTACACGAAAGGATATATTGAAAACCTTGAATTTACTCTTTTTGATAGATGCTTTTTTGGGAGTTTCCATGTAATTAATATGAAACAGAGTGATGCAATCATAGGCATGGATTGGTTAGTTAAAAATTACGCGATGATTAATTGTGAACAAAGAACGATCACTTTAAAGCTAGATGATGAATCTATTCATATTCAAGGGGATGCCTATAACCCTAAACCTATCCTTATTTCTGCTATGCAGATAACTAAAGGTATACATGATGGTTGTAGAACATTTATAGTGTATGTAAACAACGTGCATGAAAACAATAATGAGGAAGTATTTCGAATTATGTAGAAAATCTTTTGAAATAATACGCAGATGTATTTCCAGAAGAGTTACCTGGTATACCTCCACCTAGGTGGATTGACCATGCCATTGACCTATATCGAGGGACTGAATCATATTCTATAGCACCCTATAGACTTAACATCGAGGAATTAAAGGAGCTTAAGATTTATTTAGATGATCTTCTAAAGAAAGGCTTGATAAGATCGAGTGTCTCACCTTCAGGTGCACCTGATTTATTTCAAAAGAAGAAAGATGGCTCTTATAGATTATGCATTGACTATAGGGGGGTGAATAAAAGAAAAATTAAGAATAAGTATCAACTTTGTCATATAAATGACTGATTAGGTCAATTAAGCAGAGCGACTGTATTCACTAAGATTGACTTAAGATCTGGATATCACCAAATTACGATCAAAACAGAGGATACTCCTAAGACAGTGTTTCAAACATGATATGGTCACTATGATTTTACGCTTCTACCTTTTGGATTAACAAATGCTCCTGCCACATTTATGTGCTTGATGAATAATATTTTTCACGATTACCTAGATGAATTCGTCTTAGTATTTCTTAATGATATATTTGTATACTTTAAGGATGATTCTAAACATGTGGTACATTTGAAGAAAACTTTGCAAACTTTAAGAGAACACAAATTGTATGGAAAAAAGAGTAAATCTTTCTTTGCTGAAGACAAACTTGTGTATCTAGGAAGAGTAATATCAAAAGAAGGAATCCTTATAGATGAAGAAAAGTGAAAACAATAGTTGATTGGCCGATTCCTAAGACTATAAGGGATGTTTGAAGTTTGCTTGGGTTCGCACAATAAGAAAGAGCACATATTAAGGATTTCTCTAGGATAGCTACTCCCCTCACAGAATTGACTAAAAAGAATGTAGGATTTTTGTGGAGTGATGCTTTTTAAAACTCATTTGAAACATTGAAACAAAAATTCGTTGAAAATTTTGCTTTGAAAATACCAAAAATGGGAAAGCATTTTGTGGTTGCATGTGATACAAGTGTTAGTCAGATAGGATGTGTTCTTTCACAAGATGGTAGGGTGGTCGCATATGAGTCCAAAAAACTAAGAAAACATGAACTTAACTATCCTAGTCATGATTTAGAAATGCTTGTTGTTGTGCATGCACTTAAGCATTGGAGACATCTATTGTTAGGGGATAAGTTTGAATTGGAAACATATCATCAGAGTCTAAAATACATCTTGACACAACCATTGCTTAACAACAGGTAGAAGTGTTGTATTGAATTATTAAGTGAGTATGATTGTGACATCAAATATCTGGCTAGTAAGGAAAATAAGGTTTTTTATGCATTGAGTTCGAGACCTTTATGCAATCTTGTTTCTCTAATAAATTTGAATTTCTCAATCAAATTCAAGAAGAGGTAAAACAGGATCCTTTTTATGCACCTATTTTGAATTCTTTGAATGCGCACAGGGGATCGATGCATGAGGAAAATTTTCATTTGCATAATGGAACATTCTATTGTAACAATCCGCTATGCATATCTTCCAAATCTCCATTAAAAGTTAAAATATTGCATGATTGTCATGACGCACCTTTTTTTGCACATCCACGTTATTTAAGGACATGTTAAAACAAAGTATTCTTACTTTTGGGCATGTATGAAGTGGGATATTAGAAAATATTTAAGTGAATGTTTAAAGTTCCAATAGGTAAAATTTGAGTTTAAAAGGATGCCTGGAATGCTCCAACCTTTGGATGTTCCAAATCAAAAGTGGGAGTGTATTTCTATGGACTTCATGACTAAGCTACCTATGACAGGAAGTAAGCATGATACCATATTTGTTGTAGTCGATCCGCTTACCAAGATGGCACATTTCTTTCTTATGAAAAAGACTGATACTGCATTGAATGTTGCAAGAACCTTTGTAAAAGAAATTTTTCGATTGCATGGAATGCCTAAAAGCATAATTTGTGATAGAGATGCTAGATTTACATAAGAATTTTGGAGAGCAACATTTGAATCGATTGGAACTCAACTTCGCATGAGTACAACTTTCCATCCACAAACTCATGGGGAAATTGAGAGGGTTAACAGGGTAGTTGAAGATATGTTGCGTATGTATGTGAATGAAAAGCACGATAACTGGAGTGAATATTTACCCTTGGTTGAGTTTGCATACAATAGTGCATGGCATGCATCTATAAAAATGACTCCGTTTGAAGCTATGTACAATTATAATTGTTTGGTTCCACCTTCGTTTTTGGGTTTTCCAAATAAAGTAGAAGTGTCCAAAGATCTAACTTGTCGCTAGGGAAGGATCATAGAATTTCTCCCTCATATGTAGGTCCTTTTAAAGTTTTGAAAAAGATTGGATCTCTTGCTTATTTGCTGGAATTACCTAAATATTCAAATGTGCATCCTATATTTCATGTTAGCTTATTTAAAAGATAAGTATCTAATGTTTCTCATGTTTTGAAGGACAAATATAAGCTAAAAGATGATGGCTCTTTTGAGATTCAACCTGAAATAATATTAGACACAAAGGAAAGATTTCTTAGAAATAGATCTATAGTAGAAATTTTACTGAAATGGCACTCATACCCAATAGAAGATTCGAGTTGGGTGAACTTAGATGATTTTCTAAAACATTATCCTTCTTTCCAACTCTTAGAATACGGTTCTTAAGGGGGGGGGGGGGGGAGGGGAGAATTGTAACAGGCCTCTTTTCTAGTGAAATAATTCATTTTGAACTTTTTGAATTTCATTATGGGGATAATGCTTAGAATGAACAATTAGGTCATTTTATGGATGTAGGAAAAAATTTGAGTTGACAAGTTTTATATTCTCTCTCTAGACCTTATTTGCATGATGTTTTCTAATGGAATTTTGAAGGTGAAGATAAAAGAATTAAGGAACACTATGTACGAGAGAAAGGTAGAGCAAGTATAAGAGAATAAATGTGCCTGTGTGAAACTTTTGTGAATCATGTTTTAAGTACCTTGTTCAGGGTCCTACATTTAGTTCATTGTAAGAAAACGCCTTCATTTTACTATCTCTCTAGAATTTTGAAACTTGCAGGGCTAAAAAGTTGCATTTGGAGGTGGATTTAGACCTCGGACCTCTCTAACACTATCGTGGAGATTGCAAAATTGAATCAAAGTGTCTCTCACAAACTTAAGCTAATTCCTCACCATTTTTGAGTTACACGGCTTTGAAAAGTGCCCTTTTCCAACACTTCAAAAAAAAACGAGGGCTTATCTATTTCTATTCAAATCAGTGATTGTGATGCTCACGTGTCACCATGTCCAACTATGGATATTTTCGGGTATGTCTTTTTGGTGTTTTTCTCCTATTTTTGAGAGGTACGCTAAAGAAAGAAAGCTTACTAGGATCGCACACTTCTTTGGGAGGGCAGCGATCAAACTCTGATATAGGGAGACTTCGGCATCAACACAGAGGACGCACAAAAATCTGAGAATTACCTTGTGATTGAGAGTGAGAGTGAGAATGAGTGTGATTGAGAGTGCGAGTGTGAATGCGATTGTGATAGGTCTGGGTAGTCGGTAGGTAGAGGCTTTGTCAAGAAGCTATTGTAACCATTGATTCACATCTATAATATCAGAATTCTTCCTTCTCTGTGCCATATTTGTTTCTACTCTTTCGCGTCAGATGTTATCTTACCTTGAGCAATCTCTACGTTCTTCTCTCCTCTGTTATTTTTGAGTGATTGAAAGATTGTGATTGGGGATAGATTGTGATTGAGGAAAAGCTACAAGTGGTATTAGAATAGAATCAATCCTCTTGAATGATGGAAGGTCTAACACAAAAGATTCTTGAACAAGAGGAGCTTATTTAGAAGCTTCTTGGAGAATTGCGCAAAGAACAAGGCGGAAAGCAACCAGAAGGAGCAAGAAATTTGTTTGTGGAGCTGAACGATGAAGTAGATGAAGGTGCGGGAACATCTAGTGTACCTCGTGGGAAACAAAAACGCAATTATGAAGATATGGAACCAGGTGAGTTTGCCTTTAACTAAGTCTTCAAGAAGGCAAAGATGAATGATTCTGATGGTGAGAAGAAGAGTGGGGAAGATCTTGAGGCATGGATTGAAGAAGTGGAGGATTTCTTTGATCTTTGATAATTTAGTGAAGAGTCCAGGGGAAAAGTTGGGATCCTACACCTACCGCGAAGCTATGGTGGAAGTCGTATATGCAGACTCGAACGTGTTCACGTCTAGTTCTATGGAAGGAATTTAGAGAACAAGATAAAAAACGATCTTGTTCTCCACACAACCATATGGAGACGAAGATGGAGTTCTACAATTTTTGACAACACGAAAGTGATAAGGATAACTTATGTATTCATGAGTACAAAGAGAAGTTCCAACGTCTTCATAAATATGCATTAGAGGTTTGTGGTAACCCTCTAAAGAGTAAATTTATTGAAGGACTTCGTTAGGAACTTCGCAATCAATTCAAGGGATTTTGATGCACTTTCTTGATGCTGTTGCACTGGCGGAGAACTTTGAGAAGATGCAGAAGATCAATTTCCCGAAGGCAAATAGAAGCAGATTCATTGCAGCGGGACATAGGCCACAAAGACCTGTTGCAATGAACATGAACAATTCAAAGAAGACTCCATCTTCAAATAACCAAGACAAGAATCCTGCTCAGGTGGAAAATCAAAGGAGGCATCAATGAATCCAGTGGCAACAAGACCCTGATTTTATTGAGAGGGCAAAAAGACTTGGTCTATGTTTTCATTGTGGGGAGCAAGGGCATCGAACATATGAGTGCTCAAATAAGGCAGTCTTTCAATCCGCACAATCAAAAGCGATAAAAATCATCGAGGAGGGTACAACAATTGAGGAAGCACATGATGGAGGCAAGTTTCCTGACTCTACTTTACGTTGCATGCTAGTTATTTCTTTTCCAAAGGCTTCTATAATCACGATTCCGAGTATGATTTCTGCACATAAAATCAGATTTTTGATCGATTCAAGTAGTACCCATTGTTTTCTATCTTTCAACTTGGTATTGAATCTAGCGATAGCCCTAGATATGCAGATAACCAAACCTGTAGAGATCGCCAATGGACAATGATACTATACGAAAAGATATATTGAAAACCTTGAAGTTACTCTTTCTAGTAGGTGCTTTTTTGGGAGTTTCCATGTCATCAAGATGAAATAGAGCGATGCAATCATAGGCATGGATTGGTTACTTAAAAATTATGCGATGATTAATTGTGAACAAAGAATGATCACCTTAAAGCTAGATGATTAATCTATTCATATTCTAGGTGATGCCTATAGCCCTAAACGTATCCTTATTTCTGCTATGGAGATAATTAAAGGTGTACATGATGGTTTTAGAACATTTATAGTGTATGTAAACAATATGCATGAAAAAGATAATGAGGAAAGTGTTCCGAATTATGTAGAAAATCTTTTGAAAGAATACGCGGATGTATTTCCAAAAGAGTTTCCTCGTATACCTCCACCTAGGCAGATTGACCATGCCATTCACCTGTATCTAGGGAGTGAACCATATCCTAAAGCACCCTATAGATCTAACATCGAGGAATTAAAGGAGCTTAAGACTCAATTAGATGCTCTTCTAAAGAAAGGCTTGATAACAACCATTGTCTCACCTTGGGGTGGTGCAGCTTTGTGATTTGAGAAGAAGAAAAACGGCTCTTATAGATTATGCATTGACTATAGGGGGTTGACTAAATGAACAATTAAGAATAAGTATCCACTCCCTCACATAGATGACTTATTAGGTCAATTAAGTGGAGCAACTATATTCACTAAGATTGACTTAAGATCTAGATATCACCAAATTAGGATAAAAAAAGAGGATATTCCTAAGACAGCTTTTCGAACATGATATGACCACTATGAGTTTACGGTTCTACCTTTTGGATTAACAAATTCTCTTGAGATATTTATGTGCTTGCTGAATAATATTTTTCACGATTACCTAGATGAATTCATCTTAGTATTTCTTGATGATATATTTGTATACTCGAAAGATGATTCTGAGCATGCGGTACATCTCAAGAAGACTTTGCAAACTCTTAGAGAACACAAATTGTATGGAAAAAAGAGTAAATGTTTCTTTGCTAACGATAAACTTGTGTATCTACGAAGACTAATATCAAAAGAAGGAATCCATATAGATGAAGACAAAGGAAAAACAATAGTTGATTGGCCAATTCCTAAGATTGTAGGGGATGTTAGAAGTTTTCTTGGGTCCGACCAGTATGAAAGAGCACATATTAAGGATTTCTCTAAGATAGCTACTCACCTCACACAATTGACTAAAAAGAATGTAGGATTTGCGTGGAATGATGCCTCTCAAAAATCATTTGAAACATTGAAACAAAAAGTCGTTGAAAATTGTGTTTTGAAAATACCAGAAATAGGAAAGACTTTTGCGGTTGATGTGATGCAAGCAATAGTGAGATAGGATGTGTTCTTTCACAAGATGGTAGGGTGGTCGCATATGAGTCCAAAAAACTAAGAAAACATGAACTTAACTATCCTACTCATGATTTACAAATGCTTCGTGTTGTGCATGCACTTAAGAATTGGAGACATCTATTATAAGGGGTTAAGTATGAATTGAAAACAGATTATCAGAGTCTAAAATAAATCTTCACACAACCACTGCTTAACAAGAGGCAAAAGTGTTGGATTGAATTATTAAGTGAGTATGATTTTGACATTAAGTATCTGGCTGGTAAGGAAAATAAGGTTGCTCATGCATTGAGTCGGAGACCTTTATGTAATCTTGTTTTTGTAATAAACTCTGGTTTTCTTAATCAAATTCAAGAAGATTGTAACCATTGATTCACATCTATAATATCAAAATTCTTCCTTCTCTGCGTCATATTTGTTTCTACTCTTCCGCATCAGATTTTCTCTTACCTTGTGCAATCTGTGTGTTCTTTTGTCCTCTGTTATTTTCGAGTGTTCGAAAGATTGTGATTGGGGATAGATTGTGATTGAGGAAACTCTACATTTTTTGAGCATATATTTCCAATCAAGATAAAAATAAAAATGAAACAGTTAAGTGGATGAAAATGAAAAAAAACAATAAGATGATGCGAGGGGAAGAAACTCAGATTTGAGGTTTGGAAAAGTAAAGATTTGCAATAGACAATATAAAGCATTAAAGATTTTAGTACTAGATGAATAGAAAATTGAAGTAGATCATATGCGCTTGATATGGTGACCAACAACATCGTCAAAGAAAGAAGATAGTGGAAATGAGTGATAAGTGCTAGAATAGAGTAGGAAAATGTTGAGCCTTTTATCGATTAAAAAAGATTGAAGTGTAGTATATGGACTGGGGATTGTGCACATCTTTACGAGAAGAAAATGGTGATGAGTTTATACAACCATAAAGCACCAAAGTCGTTGTGAGGGATTCTAGTTGTGGACTTGAGTACATGGACAGTTTCATACCATTCAATCAATGTGTGTATGGTTGATTTAGGTGATCGTACTTAAAATTGATACCTTTTTTGAGTAAATTTAGTATGTCACTCTCAAACAAAACATACAGAATTTGCGCTAAATGTGATCAAGGTGATAATGTTGATTGGACATATAAATTGGCTTTTGGGTCTACACAAGATAATCTTACAAAATGTTTCAAAGAGGCTCTTCATAAAGCTTTTAGATTACTCCTTTCAATTATTTTCTTCAATCCACATAAATTGGAACTCATTTATTCTTGAGTACATCAGCTCTATGGGATTTCTTTAGCATATAATCGTGGTAATATGTAAAGAAAACTAGATATACAAGGCCATTTTCTTCTTTATTACACGTTTTCTTCGAGTTTTGTGCCCCTAAACATATACAAGATTCAATATCATTGCCACATTTTGACTCCCAAAGGACACGTCAATTGGTAGAGGTGTTGTTTTATGCCTTCGAATAGAGAGGCAAAATTAAAATAATTTTTTTCCTAGGTAATAAGCATCTCGAAAGCTTTTCAGATCCAGAGTACAATTCATTGTTATATCCAGTTTCCACCTCAATGTTGCTTACTTTATGCACAAATAATTTGTTTCATAGAGCATCAGCAAGTAAATTACCTATGTGAAAGTTTGTTGAAAAAAATAAGAAAAAACATGCACATGACATAGTATATCGATAAACAACAATCAGCTTTTGCCCACATTTCTAAAGAAATCAAGTATGCAACATAGGATATGAAGCAATACCCTTTCAAAGGGAGGTTTTTGGAGCATTTATTTCCAAGGGAGACACAATATATATATATATATATATATATATATATATATATATATATATATATATATATATATATATATATATATATATATATATATATATATATATATATATATATATATATATATGTGTGTGTGTGTATATATATATATATATATATATATATATATATATATATATATATATATATATATATATATATATATATATATATATATTGTTGGAGTACAACAATCAACAATTAGTAATTACATAAAGGTTAGAAGTAAAGAGATGAAGAAAGTATTGAAGATCAACTTCATGGAATGAAGAGAAGATTCAGATAACAAAGTTCTTTAAATCATATGTACATTAGTTCTGTATATACTTCAATGTACTTGAAGTAATGATGAATTAGGAATATATGTATATATAAGTACATGCTTATAGTCGTATTATAATCATAAGAGAGCATGAGATGAAAATAGATGAGTAGATGATGAACATTGTATGAATCATCCATGAGATGTATGAAGAGTTAAGATAAGAGAAAGTTTTCAGAGAATGGCGCATCGATCTTTTCTCTAATTCTCCTTCTCTGCTTAATCTTATGAGAAATCCTTTTGTACACATCTAAGTCCATAGTTAATCCATCTATGGCTAAAGTTTGAGAGTCCAATTGCAAACAGGCTGAGAGAAGTTTGAATAGGAACATTCATAAGTGAAAAATTCTGAGTGTCTTCTAAAATAGGCGCAGACTTCATAATTAAAGAAATGGTCAGTACTCAGCACACAGTGTAAACACAAATGAGGATTCAAAATTTAAGTTGAGAGGTAATCCATCTATGGCTAAAAGCATTTGATTAAACGGGCTATAGTTTGGGAGAACCATAGCTTAGAAGTTACAGGTGTCAAAGTCGTCATTACAGAGAGGCAGTTATAGACATAGGTAAAGTGTTTGAGTCATTTCTCACATTGTACTCAAGCATTTGAAGTGATTTAACTTGGAGAAGTTGTGCAATTTGTAGGCAACACATTCTACAAAGTTTTATCAAAAAAATTACACAAATGATTAGTCAATGAATGATTAATCTGCAACAGACTTTTTTTGAGAAGTAATTTTTCAGAGTTGATCAATTTCTTGATAGTTTGATAATTGTTTTTCAAAATTAAGTGGAGTATGAAGTTATTCTTGATATAGAGGTGGTCTAACATCAAGAATAGCTTGTTCTTTTGGAGATTTTCTTTCTCCATCAGTGGTATCAGAGCAAGTTGTATCAAAATTGAGGAAAGGAAGACTCCGACTGCTGCAGACATACAAACTTTACATCTCGAAGGATCATAAGGATAAAGTGTGAAGAAAGATTGAAGGAAGACACATTTAGGTTGTCAAAAGGATCAGAAGGAGTAAAATTTGAAGCCAAGGTACATTTCTTATAAGGATTAAAGATTTGATAGTACAGGTGAAGAAAGGATGGGAGATAGTCTCCAAATTGAGAAGTTGGATAGAGAGAACTATCTAGCTTGGTCAATGAGAATGGAAGCTCATCTTATGAGCAAAGATATGATGGGATACATCACAGGAGAGGAAGAAAAGCCAAAATTCAGAGATCCTAGTGTTCCAACTAGGGAGGAGCTTGCAGATATAAAGATTTGGATGAAGAAGGATGCTCAAGCAAGGAGCATAATCTACATGGCAGTGAATGATTATTTGCTTCCTCATATTAGAGGACTTGAAAGTGCAAGTGACATTTGGAATGCTTCGGAAGAGCATTTCGAGAACACAACCGAATCAAGGAAAGCTTCATTATAGGCAGAGTTTACTACTTTCAAGAAGAAGGCTTCACAATCAATATTTGATTATGTTACAAAGATGGACATTGCAGATTCTTTAGGTGTAGTGGATGAGGATATTGAAGAAGACAAATTGGTAAGACAAATTCTTACAGGGCTAAGAGGAGATGAGAAGTGGAAGCCTTTTATTTTGTCTACAGAACTTTCACTAGACCATTTCACTCCTGATTTGAATCAATTGTTAGGACATATGCTAACTTTTGAGAATGATATCAAAGGAGATGTTGACAAGAGTGCAGGTCATGCAACGTACTCTAAAGACAAGAAGAAAGCTAACAAAGGAAAGCAACAATTAGGTGAAGATGAAGGTACTTCAAGCCAAGCAAACTTCCTAAGAGGAAGAGGAAATGGTAGAAGTAGAGGAAGAGGTAGAAATAACAAAGATAATGTTAGAGCTTGTTGGATATGTGGTAAGACCAATCATCTATCTCATGATTGTTGGCATAATAATCAAAGCAATGGTAATTTTAATCAGAACTTTAATCAAAGAGCAAGAGGTGGTAGATTTCAGAGAGGAAACTTCAGTGGTAGAGGTGGTAGGAAGTCTTTTGGAAGAGGTGGAGGAAACTTCCAAAGTCAATCCTATAATAATACCTACTACAATTATGCATCAGATCAGAAAGAAGATTCGACTCTTATTATGAATGCAACATGTGAAGCCTCACATGAAGACATGAGAGTATTTTATATTGACTCAGGATGTAGCAACCATCTGAGTGGAAACATTGCCTTGATGACTGATCTAGATTATAATGAAATTAATCATATAGTCCAAACAGGTGATAATACAAAGCACAAGGTAAAATCAATTGGTTCAGTCAAAGCCAAAGATGGAAGCACTCTCTTGAGTAAGGTTTTGTATGTTCCTACAATTCCAAAGAAGTTGATCAGTGTAGGTCAAATTGTGGAAAAAGGATATGAGGTAAGGTTCACTAATGATGGAGTATATGTTGAAGACCCTAGTCAAGGGTATAAACAGATTGTTACAGGGAAGAAGGAAGGAAGGCTCTTCACATTAAAGGTACAAGGAAATATTGCACATGCTATGTTTACATATGGAGAGCAGAAGGTATCTCAATTGGATCTTTGGCATAAAAGACTTGGACATTTTAATGAAAGAGGTATCAAAGAAATGGTTAACAATGGTTCAGTACTTGGATTGCCTAATGTTGCAGGTCAACACATGACATACAGATGTGAAGCATGTCAGTTAGGTAAGGCTCATAAGCAATCATACAATAAGCATGGTTTTATGTATTCAGAAAGGCTTGAATTGGTACATACAGATGTGTGGGGTCCTTCAAAGGATTTTAGTATAAATGGTTCAAGATATTATGTCATATATGTTGATGATGCTACCAGGTGGATCACAATCTATGTGATTAAAGATAAATCAGAAGTGTTTAATACATTTAAACACTATCATGCATATGCAGAAAGAATTTTAGGTCAAAAATTGAAGAGGTTAAGGTCAGATGGAGGGGGAGAGTGTTTCTCTAATGAGTTCAGTGATTACTTGTGGAATGCAGGTATAAAGAGAGAAGTTACTTGTAGGTACTCTCCTCAACAAAATGGGGTAGAAGAAAGAAGAAACAGGTCACTTGTTGAATTTGCAAGATCCATGATGAAAGAGAAGAATTGCCCAAATTATTTATGGGTTGATCCTGTAAACAGAGCCACATATTTGGTTAATTGATTGCCTTGTAAAGCTTTGCAGGGTATGACACCATATGAAGCTTGGTGGGGTAAGAGACCTACCTTGGATCATTGTAAAATTTTTGGATGCCTAGCATATGCATATGTGCCATCTCAATTGAGGCATAAGTTGGAACCTAAAGCAGAGAAGTATGTATTCATTGGTTATGATGACAAGCAGATGGGTTATAGGTTCTGGAGTCCATCTACAAAACAATTCCTTGTGTCCAAGGATGTTACATTTGATGAGCAAAGTACTTGGTATGCAGGTACATCTAATGTGTATGCAGAACTTGAAGAAATTATGAATCAGAAGAAAGGCAAAACAAAGGTTCAGATATTTGATGAAGAAGAGAAAAATGAAATACAGATTGAAGGTGAAGAAGTGCCAAGGTTTGATCCAGAGTGTGATGAACCAGAAACCTCAAGGAGTGGAGAACTCAAGAGGTCTACAAGGCACAAATGGCAACCTACAAGGTATAGCTATGATACTTCATTCTTGACTACTAAGGATTATGCTTACATGATAAAAGCAGATGAAGATCCATCTACATATGATGAAGCCAAAGGGAAGAAGAATTGGGAAGAAGCTATGCAAGAGGAGTATGATGCATTGATGGAAAATCAGATATGGGATCTGGTTCCTAAACCTAATAGCCAGAAAATCATTGGTTGTAAGTGGGTTTATAAAACAAAAAGGTTTGCAGATGGAAGTGTGTCTAGGTACAAAGCCAGACTTGTTGTGAAGGGATATGCACAGACATATGGAGTGGATTATGATGAAACTTATAGTCATGTGGCAAAGATGACAACCATCATGACACTCATAGCAATTGCTGCTTGCAAAGGTTGGAAATTATCTCAATTAGATGTTAAAAATGCTTGAATGGTTACATTTCAGATGAAGTCTACATGGAACAACCAGATGGTTTCAAAGATCAAGTGTATCCAAATTATGTATGTAAGCTCAAGAGAGCTTTGTATGGATTGAAGCAGGCCCCAAGGGCATGGAATTATAGGCTTGTAAAGTTCTTGAAGGAACTTGGATTTCAAGCATCAAAGGCAGATAGTAGCTTGCTAGTCAAAGCAAGTGAAGATGGATTTATTTATGTTTGTATTTATGTTGATGACATAATACTTACAGGAATAGATGATAAAGGCGTACAATGATTAAGAAACAGATGGAGAAAGAGTTCAAAATCAGTGATTTGGGAAATTTTTCATTCTTCTTGGGAATGGAGATTTCATATACTCAACATGGAGTATATGTAACTCAAGAAAGGTATCTGAAAAATTTGCTAGCCAAATTTAAAATGGAAGATTGCAGGATAGCACCAACTCCAATGGTAGTGAATCATAGATTGACTAAATATGGAGGAGAAGAATTCAAAGATATAAAGCTATATCAGAGTTTGGTGGGTAGCTTGATTTATGCTACATTAACAAGGCCTGATTTGTCATATGCAATTGGAGTTCTATCTCAATTCATGCATTGTCCTAGAAAGGAATGTTGGATTGCAGGACAAAGAGTACTTAGGTACATCAAGGGTACACTCAAAGAAGGGTTGTACTATGGGTTTACTTCAGATACAAGAGTCAAAATATATAGTGATGCAGATTGGGCAGGTAATATGGATGATAGAAGATCAACACATGGATATTTGTGTTATGTGGGAGACAAGCTAATCTCATGCTGTTCTAAGAAGCAACATACAGTTGCTTTATCATCTACCGAAGCAGAATACAAAGGCATGGTGGAAGTTGCAAAGGAAGTAATATGGCTAAAGACACTTATGAAGAGTTTTGATGTTGTTCAGAGTACTCCTATCATTTGTGGAGACAATATTAGTTCTTTATACTTGGCAGCAAATCTTGTGTTTCATGCTAGAACTAGACATATTGAAATTCAGTATCATTTTTTTGAGAGAGAAGGTCATTGATAAAGAAATTGAAGTCATGCATACTCCTACAAAAGATCAAATTGCAGATATGATGACAAAAAGTTTGGATGGACCAAAGTTGCAGAGGTTTAAAGATATGGCAGGAATAAAGAAGATGCAGGTAATCACAATTGATGATTCAGGGGGAGCTGTTGGAGCAGAACAATCAACAATTAGTGATTACATAAAGGTTAGAAGTAAAGAGATGAAGAAAATATTGAAGATCAACTTCATGGAATGAATAGAAGATTCAGATAACAAAGCTCTTTAAATCATATGTACATTAGTTCTGTATATACTTCAATGTACTTGAAGTAATGACGAATTATGACTTATATGTATATATAAGCACATGCTTATAGTCGTATTATAAGCATAAGAGAGCATGAGATGAAATATAGATGAGTAGATGATGAACATTGTATGAATCATCCATCAGATGTATGAAGAGTTAAGATAAGAGAAAGTTTTAAGAGAATGGCACATCGATCTTTTCTCTAATTCTCCTTCTGTGCTTAATCTTATGAGAAATCCTTTTGTACACATCTAAGTCCATAGTTAATCCATCTATGGCTAAAGTTTGAGAGTCCAATTGCAAACAGGCAGAGAGAATTTCGAATAGGAACATTCATATGTGAAAAATTCTGAGTGTCTTCTGAAACAGGCGTAGACCTCGTGATTAAAGAAATGGTCAGTACTCAGCACATAGTGTAAAGTTTTACACAAATGAAGATTCAAAATTTAAGTTGAAAGGTAAGCCATCTATGGCTAAAAGCATTTGATTAAACGGGCTATAGTTTGGGAGAACCATAGCTTAGAAGTTACAGGTGTCAAAGTCATCATTACAAAGAGGCAGTTTGAGACATAGGTAAAGTGTTTGAGTCATTTCTCACATTCTACTCAAGCATTTGAAGTGATTTAACTTGGAGAAGGTGTGAAATCTCTAGAGGACACATTCTACAAAGTTTTATAAAAAACTTTACACAAATGATTAGTCAATGAGTGATTAATCTGCAACAAAATTTTTCTGAGAAGTAATTTTTCACAGTTGATCAATTTCTTGATAGTTTGATAATTGTTTTTCAAAATTAAGTGGAGTCTGAAGTTATTCTTGATATAGAGGTGGTCTAACATCAAGAATATCTTGTTCTTTTGGAGATTTTCTTCCTCCATCATATATATATATATATATATATATATATATATATATATATATATATATATATATATATATATATATGTGTGTGTGTGTGTGTGTGTGTGTGTGTATATATATATATATGTGTGTGTGTGTGTCATGGACAAAGTAAACCATCTTGAATCTCAGATTCCATGTGAATCCTATATCTCATAATTGGTTCAAAAATAGGAGAAACCAATGTTTCCATTGCATTTGGAACTTGTCAAAACACTAAGAACGAATGTCTTCTTGTTTCATTCCGACATCGAGAGACTATGCTTCGAATTGATGACATCATCAATTTGTAACTACCCTTGAACCACCCTTGGAAAACGTATATAAGGAGGGGTTGGCCACATTCATTCTCAATCTTGCCAATACCATTCTTGGGAGCTCAAGGAGTCCTCATCGTCAAGTAAGTACTCTCAAAGTATCATGGATATCTAGTCTTGTCCTTTTGTAATCGTGTAGTACGAGATCTTGTCGAGTTCTTTCGTGTATCTAGTTCATCTCCCAAAAGTGAGTTCTTATAATCCAGAGATCTTGTTCCATACTTACCAGCCCGGGTTGTGGGATCTCTTGTATCATCTCTAGCTGAGTTATCTATACCTATAGTCCTAGGTTGTGGGACTTCTTGTATCAGTCATGTATTCTTGTACTATTTTTCCTACGTGGGTATTGTTTTAATCTAAAGTGTATTTCTGAAATCTTGTCTATTGTAGTCGGAGAGCACAATCTAGTGCTTCCCTCACATTTTGGCAAGACTAGCTTCTAGCCAAGACTAGTCATCATGGAGAATGCTTATGAACAGATTGTAGCAACACTTGAGAGTGTCCAACAACAAGTCAAGGACCTAAATCATCGATAAACACAAGTCGAGATGGGACATCCAATGCATGTAGCTGCACTCCTCCAAGAATTACAAGAACGAATCCAGAGTCTTCAAACAAATGAAGGGAGTATGCAAGTACATCAATGACCTAGTACATCCTTCATGAGGTAATTCGAGATGTCCATGCTAGAAAAGTTCCATGGTGATTGCACAAAGTTTTGAGGATTCTTGCAACAAGTCAAATTTTACATCTGCATGCAGCCTGATAGATGCCCTGATGATGCATCCAAGGTCAGTTTTATTGGAATCTTGCTCTATAGTCAAGCTTTATCATGGCTTGCCCCAATCTTGGACAAGGATATGGCCATACTTCATCACTATGAATGGTTTCTTGGAGAGCTCATCACCACTTTGGAGATGCATACACGAGTCGAGTGGCAGAAACAAAAGTTCGGAAGCTATGTGAAGGTAACCACCCTGCCTCTACCTATGCATCAGAATTTAGGCAGTTGATATGTATCCTCACTTGACACGAAGATTATTTCATAAGCCAACTTAGATGGGGCTTAAGGGATGATGTGAAGGACTTTCTACTCACGGTGCTAGAGGTTAAGACATTGAATGAATACATCAACCAAGCTATTCAATGTGATAACTATTTTTTTGAAAGGAAACAAGAAAAACAAGTAGAAGGAAGACCTCGCCTATGAAACCCTTCCAACCCACTCCTAGAGATGAGTTTATGCCCAAACCTATGCATATAAATGTAACTCGATTCCAGCCTCTAACACCACAAGAGAAACAAAGAAGAAGGGATAACTAGTTATGCCTGTATTGTGGAAACCCTGGCCATATTGCAGTTAGTTGTCCCAACAAGAGAACCAACTCCAAAGTTGCAGCCACCCTTGTAGAGCAAGGAAACGAGGAAGTCTATTTGTAAAAGAGACCATACAGCTGGATCATGATATAAGAAAGGGTCTCATAATTCCAGCCACACCCATAGAAACAAGTCTTGCCCATCTTAAGTTAACCATCTCTAAGTAGACCCTTTCCCTTATAGATCTAGTAGATTCAGGAGCCTCCTCATGTTTCATTGATGAGGGACTCATTAAGAAACATGGAATTCTAGTACTTCGGAAGAACAAACTAGTAGTAGCTGAAGTAGTAGACGGACGGCCTCTAGCATCGGGGAATATAACCATGCAAACCATACCACTAAGATTACACCTTGGTGACCATGATTCACACATACGTTTCAATGTAATATCAAGTCCAATAAACATGGTTATCATCAGAATGCCATGGTTAAAGAAACATAATCTAGAAATTAATTGGGAGAATAATAAAATCACCCATCGAGATATCCAGAAGAACCCAAAATATGTTGGAGCCAACGCCTTCATACATGTAGTAAGGAAGGAACCAACATATATGATCTATGACATACCAAGTCAAGAGCCCAAGAAAGATGATTCAATATTGCTACCTAACCAATACCATGGGTTTGAAGATGTCTTTGACAATGTCAGTTAGATACCCTTTCCAGAAGATATTACCTTGCACCGAAGAAGGCTGAAGAGGCCTTTGATCAACAAGAGAGTGTATTACTCAAGCCTAAGCATCTCCAGTTCGCAGCTATCTCTTCAAGCCATCATGAAGATTCAACCTTGAATCATTGGATGGGTGAGAATATATCACAGGATGAATTGTTTCGTAACATTAAGCAAAAATCTCAAGAACAAAAATTACAAGAAGTAAATGAATTTCAGGAAAAGGATGGGTTACTACTCTATAAGAAGAACCTATTGTATGTTCCTCTACAAAAGCCCAGGATCCAAGTACTTCAACAATTCCATGACGACCTTGCAGCAGGACATTTTGGAGTGAATAAAACAATAGAACTCATATCAAGGGACTTTTGGTAGCGTCAGATGTGGAAGGAAGTCAAAGAATATATCCAAACATTTGATACTTGCAATAGATCTAAGGTACCGCGACATAAACCTCATCGCGTCTTGCAACCTCTACCTATTCTAGATAGGCCATGGGCTTCATTGTCTATGGATTTCATCACATATATACCAAAGTTAGATAAGTATGATGTCATTCTTGTTATTGTGGATAGATTTACAAAGGTGACACACTTTATTCCAACTACCAAGGCAATCCCATGTGCAGCCACTTCTAGACTTTTTCTCAGGTACATACTTAGGCTTCATGGATTGCCTAATGATATTGTTAGTGATCGAGGTCCACGATTCATATCCAGCTTCTAGAACAGTCTTTGCAATCTCCTTGGTGTTCAAGTTAAACTATCTACAACAAATCATCCACAAATTGATGGACAAACAGAATGGGTGAATCAAGTCCTGGAGCAATATCTCCGTTGCACCAACAACTATCATCAAAATAATTGGTTTGAGCTTTTACCCTTTGTAGAGTTTGCTAACAATAGTGTTCATGCATCTACTAAGCATACTCCCTTCTTTGCAAATTATGGATAACATCCAAGGATGCATATAAAACTCTCAAATCATGTCAAGAACCCGGCTCTTAGAGACAAGGCCCAGTACCTAATGGACATTCACAAAGAACTCAAGGAAGAGATCCGTAAAGCTTAAGAATAATATAAGTACTATGCAGATCAACGTTGTGTTCAGAGTCCATCATATCAAATTGGAGATAAAGTATGGTTACGTAGAAGCAATTTGCAAACTTCAAGGCCTTGTGCAAAGTTAAATCATCAAAGATTTGGTCCATTCACAATCTTGGCCAAGATTAACCTAGTCACCTTCAAGCTCCAACTACCAAGTACCATGAGAATACATCCATTTTTCCATGTATCCATATTGGAACCATTTTAGATTTTTCCATTGAGGGGGGAAAGAACTAGTCCTTAACCACCTATTGAGATTGGTGATCATGAAGAATTTGAAGTCGAGCATGTCCTAGATTTGAGAATATCCCGAGAGAGATTGGAGTACCTTATTCATTGTAAAGGGTATGACATTAGTGATCATACTTGCGAACGTACAAAAAACCTTCAGAGAGCACCAATCAAGGTTCAAGAATTCCATAAGAGAAATCCAATGAATCCAAGACCAGAGAACATGACCGCTGCTCGTGGAACTTATCGCTTGAGGGGGAGGTGATTGTGGAGAATGAGTTCTCCTATGCGCAACGGAAGTGTGTAGTGAGCCCTTGTATGTCCAGCACTTGGACAAACATCTGCACCTTAGATAGCTTGCTGCTCTCAATACTTAAATCAAATGGACTTGAGACTTTAGTCAATTAAAGTAGACAAAGAGAGCTTTCTAACAAGATATAAATGAATTAATTTGGACAAGTTTTGATTAGGAAACAAAACTGTCAAAGATGAACTACATATCCACACAGATATGCTAAAGAACTGGGCTTCACTCTCGGACTCATAAATCTCTGAATATATATCCTTTGAGATAGATATTTAGTACAGAAAACGTAGACACAAATAGCTTTGCAACAAGATAAAAAACAAGTAATTTGGATGAGTTTTGATCAGGAAACTCAACTCAAAGTACATAAGCTTTCAAATAGATATTTGATATGCAGAAAGCAGACAAGATAATCTTTCAAATGAATGTTTAAATGCACAAAATGGCTACATATGCACTGAGATATGAGCTCTGCAACAGAGCCGTGTACAAACTGACGTGCGGCTGGAAGGAGTCTAAGGGAAGCCAAAATGACAAAATGGCCGGATCCGACTACTGAGAGCTCTTGCCTCTTTCTCTCCTTGTTTTTAATGTGCTCCCACTTCACTTTTATAACCAATGAGCATGTGAAGAAGTTTGTGCCTCCTTCTTAACTCACCACTTTCTCCAATACATGCTACTAACTACAAGGCAAGATATTGTATCTCTTACTCATCATGAAGTTTTGACTAGACTTTTTCTTTTCTTATTTTTTCCTCTTTTCCTCTACTTTTCGTTTATCTTTATATTTGGTAAATTTATCCAAACATGGCTCATATGAAAATGAGCTCGTACATTTATCTTCAACACTCCCCCTCAAGCTCATTTGGGAGTTATCTTCATCCATGTCCTGTAAATTTATCACATCCTTGAAGCCTTTGAGTTTAGAAGCATCCAAGAACTTTGAAAAAATATATGCAACCTTCTCTTTGGTTCTAATGAACTTTATCTCCACATCTTTGCTCAGCACCTTCTCTTTTACATAATGGTAGTGGACCTCTATGTGCTTGCTAAGTAGATACTTGACATGCTATCACCATATATAGGGATGGTTCCAACTTGCACGCCAAGATCAGCCAAAAGCTTTTTAATCCACATTGCTTCACATGTGGCAAGTGCTAATCCTCTGTATTCAGCCTCCATAGATGAAAGTGCAACAGTAGGTTGTTTCTTTGAGCTCCACGTGATAGGTTTGCTTCCTATCATGAACACATAACCTGAGGTTGATCTTCTATCTTCCTTTGAGCCCGCTCAATCAGCATCACTAAAGCCTTTGACCTGCAATTGTTCATCAAACTTGTAAAACAAAGCATGATTAACTGTATGCTTTATGTATCTCAACACTCTCTTGGCTGAATTTAAGTGTTCACTTGTTGGGGCTTCCATAAACAGAGAAAGTACACCAACAACATAAGACAAATTAGGTCTTGTAATGTTTGCATAGATCAATGATCCTACAATGCTTGTGTATGTCGTTACATCTTCCAATGGTTCTCCATCATTTGAACAAATCTTTGTATTTGTGTCCATGGGTTGAGTGAGTGGTTTGCATTCACTCATTCCAAATCTGAAAAGAACATCCAACAAGTACTTCCTTTGCATCAAGTAGATGCCATTCTTTCCATAAACAACTTCAATTTCTAAAAAATATTTTAGCTCCCCAAGATCTGAAATTTTAAACTCCTTACCAAGCTTCCTTTTGATATCTTTAATCCCTGTAACATCGTTTCCTGTTATGATGAGGTCATCGACATATATGCAAATATATACCTCTCTATTTTCTTCCTTCTTCGTGTACAACGAAGGATCTACACTACTTGGGTTGTATCCACACTTAGTTAGATACTCTACCAATATCTGATTCCATGCTCTTGGTGCTTGCTTCAAGCCATAAAGTGCCTTCTTCAACCTGCAAACAAAATCTGGATGGTTTTCATCTTCAAATCCAACCGGTTGACTCATGTATACCTCTTCTTGTAGTTCTCCATTGAGAAAGGCATTTTTGATGTCGAGTTGATATAATGGCCATCTCCTTGAAGCACCAATTGCTATTAAGGTTCTGATAGTTCCCATCTTTGCAAGAGGGCTGAAAACTTCATCATAATCTATGCCTTGTGTTTGTTTAAATCCTTTGGCAACTAATCTAACTTTATATCTAGCTAGTGAACCATCAGCATTCCTATTTATTTTAAACACCCATTTGTTTGGAACAATATTCATACCTTCTTTCTTTGGCACTAGCTCCCATGTGTGATTATCTTTGAGAGCTTTGATCTCCTCTTTCATAGCTTGCTTCCATTCGTTTTGTGTGCAAGCTTCTTCATATGTCTCAGGCTCTTTGTCTTTGATAACCTGCATGTATGCAAAATGTGTCGCCATAAAACTATCATAACTCAACCTTTGAGTTGTATACCTTTTCCTTGAAGATCTTCTTTCATTGCCTTTAGAAAGTTGCTTCTTTAACCTATTCAACTTTACCATCGGAGTGATTACCTCTTCATATTCTTCTTCACTTGCATCTACCTCACTGTTTGGAGTACCACTTGCTTCTTCGGCTCTACTATGAGCTGAATTTGGAGACAAAGAATGGCTCCCCCTCCATGTTGAACATTCTTCATTTGATGTAGATGCCTCTGGACCTAAAGCCTTTGTGCTTGATTGTTGAACTTCTCTTTGATTTGTTCCTGCATAATCATCACAATCTTCTTCAAGAATCTTTTCCTTTCCTTTATCTTCATACCATGGTCTTAGTTCATCAAAGACCACATCTCGCGAGACTCTAAATTCCTTTGTTCTAGGGTTGTAACACTTGTATCCTTTTTGCTCCGTCGAGTAGCCGATGAAAATGCATTTTTCTGACCTTGGTTCCATCTTTGTTCTAACTTCTTGTGGAATGTGAACAAAGCAAACACATCCAAACACTTTGAGGTGTGTAAGATCAGGTTTCTTACCGGAATATACCTCTTTTGGAGTCAAGTGATGTATTCCCGATGTTGTGCACCTATTCATCAAGTAAATGGAGGTTGTGGTAGCTTCAGACCTTCATCTTGTTGAGCATGCATCTTGCAATTTCAGCAATTTGCCTATTTTTCCTCTCAGCTACTCCATTTTATTGTGGTGTATACCTACAAGTGAATTGCCTTTTGATCCCATTCTCTTGTAGAAAATCTGAAAACTCTTTGGAGAAGTATTCTCCTCCACCATGAGACCTTAAGGTTTTGATAGACCTTCTTGTTTCCTTTTCAACCTCAGGTTTGAATCTTTTCAATATAGAAAACACCTTTGATTTTTGCTTCATACAAAATAGCCATACCTTTCTTGAGTGATCATCAATGAAGGTGACAAAAAAATCTATTACCAGCCATTGATGCCTCTTGGGTTGGTCCCCATACATTCGTATGTATCAATTCCAAGGCATTTGGAGCCACATAATTGCTCCTCTTGAATGGCTACCTCGTTTGCTTTCCTAGTTGACAAGCTTCACATAACTCATGTAGTCCAATGCTATTAAATTTTGGAAGACCTCTTACCACTTCATGTTTGCTCATGTCCTTCAGCTTTGGAATGTTGATGTGTCCTATTCTTTTGTGCCATGAGTCCAACTTTGAAATCTCCTTGTTCCCACAGTGAATGTACATGACCTTTCCATGTGGATGTTGGACGTCCAAAGTGAACATCCTTCATTCTCTTCTACCTCGAGCAATGACCTTGAAGCCTTCCTTTGGATTCTTTATGAAGCACCCATTCTCATTGAATATGACATGATAACCCTTCTCTACCATTTGTCCTACTGAAATCAAGTTCTTTGAAATTATAGGAACATGAAGAACATTAGATAGTACCTTTGCTCTACTTGTATCTCCAAACCTTATATCTCCAATGTGTTCAATCATGTGTTGAGTATCATCACCTGTTTCAACACATCCTTTTCCACTTGGTACCTGTAGATTAGTGAACAAACTTCCTTGGCATGACATATGGTTACTACAACCTGAATCAATGTACCATTTTTTGTCATCTTCACAAGAGCTTCTATACTCATGTCTCATTGCAAGTAGTGTGTCCTTGCTTCCTTCACTTGAGGTGCTTGCATAGTTGCTTTGGTTCCTTTGATTGCCTCCATTTGGTCTGCCATTCTTCAGCCAACAATCACTAGCATAGTGTCCTACTTTACCACAATGATAGCATGTTATACATTTATGAGAATTGTAGGAGCTTCGGCCTCTTCCTCTACTTTTACCTCGACCTCTTCCTTGTGCGTTGGCATTTGATGCATCCTTGTTGTATTCCGAATTGTTTTGATTGTAGTTGGAGTGGTTGTGACCTCTTCCTCTTCCTCTTGAGCCTTCTCTTGAGTTTCTTCCTTTATCTTGACCTGCATATAACATTTGGTTGTGGCTGTCCTTTCCTTTCGGACCACCGAAGTTAAGCTCTTCTGTGACAAGATGAGGGATTAGTTGTTCAAAACCTGGATATGCATCTTTCAAGTTAATGGAAGTTATAAAAGGCTTCCATCTTTCATCTTCTCTCAAGCCATTGAGAGTATAACACACAAGATCTTCGTCTTCAACCGTTGTGCCAATAGAAGCTAAAGCATCGCTTAGCTGCTTAATCTTCAAAGTATATTCAGCTATGGATTGACTCGAACTTTTCTTGATTGTGTTCAACTCATTCTTGAGTTGAAGTTTCCTAGCTTTGGTATTTGTTGAATACATCCTTTCAAGAGCTTCCCAACCATCCTTAGCTTTCTCTAGATGTTGAATATGACCTACCATGGCATTAGTAATGACTTGCAAAATGAGGAACATGACTCTCCTATTCCTCTCTTCCCATTCTTTTGCTTGCCTCCTTTGGACTTCGGTGGCCATAGCTTGATTGATTTGAGGTTGAGCATCATCGCCACTCACAATACCCCATAAGCCTTTGCCCATTAGGTAGTTGGTCATTCTAAACCTCCACACGGGAAAGTTATCCTTATCCAACTTCTCTACTTGTTGACCCAAGTCAACCATTGAAGAGTATCAAACACTTTGAGAGTTACCTCAAATACTTATAGTCCTTTGCTCTTGCGTTTGTGAAGCTCCCTCTTGTTTTGTAGCTCCTCTTTTGCTTTGCTTCAACATTAGCTCTGATGATAATGCTTCAGCACCAAGTTTGCTCTCATACCAACTGTGGAGAATGAGTTCTCCTATGCGCAACAGAAGTGTGTAGTGAGCCCTTGTATGTCCAGCACTTGGACAAACATGTGCACCTTAGATAGCTTGCTCCTCTCAATACAAAACTCAAATGGACTTGAGACTTTAGTCAATCAAAGTAGACAAAGAGAGCTTTCTAACAAGATATACATGACTTAATTTGGACAAGTTTTGATTAGGAAACACAACTATCAAAGATGAACTACTTGTCCACAAAAATATGCTAAAGAACAGGGCTTCACTCTCGGACTGATAACTCTCTAAATATGATAAAAAATAAGTAATTTGGATGAGTTTTGATCAGGAAACGCAACTCATCAAGATAGACCACCTGCACACATAAGTACACTGTAAAACTAGACTTTACTATATGACAGATATCTCATAGAATATAAACGATCTCAATAAGATATTTGTGACACTGAAAGTAGATGCCAAGAGATTTCCAACAAGACAAAAATCAGGCAATTTGGATATGTTTTGGTTGGGAAACTTAACTGACCAAAATAGACTACCTATCTACATAGGTATACTGAAAAACTAGACTTCACTATTTCACTCATATCTCACAAATTACATAAGCTTTCAACAAAATATTTGATATGCAGAAAGTACACGAGATGTGCTTTCCAATTGATGTTTAAACGCACAAAATGGTTACATATGCAGTAAGATATGAGCTCTGTAACATAGCGGTGTACAAACTAATGTGCGGCTGGAAGGAGTCTAAGGGAAGCCAAAATGATAAAACAGCCAGATCCGACTACTGGGAGCTCTTGCCTCTTTCTCTCCTTGTTTTGAATGTGCTCCCACTTCACTTTTATAAGCAATGAGCATGTGAAGAAGTTTATGCCTCCTTCTTAACTCACCACTTTCTCCACTACATGCTACTAACTACAAGGCAAGATATTGTATCTCTTACTCATCATGAAGTTTTGACTAGACTTTTTCTTTTCTTATTTTTTCCTTTTTTCCTCTACTTTTCCTTTATATTTATATTTGGTAAATTTATCCAAGCATGGCTCATATGAAAATGAGCTTGTACATTTATCTTCAACAGTGATGTCATGGACAAAGGAAACCATCCTGAATATCAGATTCCATGTGAATCCTATATCTCATGATTGGTTCAGAATTAGGAGAAACCAATGTTTCAAATGCATCCTTAACATGCCAAAACCCTAAGAATGAATGTCTTCATGCTTGATTCTGACATCCAAAGACCATGCTGCAAGTTGATGATATCATCGATGACATCATCAATTCATAAATGCCCTTGGAAAACTTATATAAGGAGGGGTTTTCCACATTCATTCTGAGTCTTGTCAATACCAGTCTTGGGAGCTCAATGACTTGTGAGCGCCAAATTAGTACTCTCCAAGTTCTAGTTCTTGTTCTTCTCTTGTTCCTTGTCCTAGTCCTGTCTAGTCTTGTATCCTAGACATCTAGTCTTGTCCTCTTGTAATCTCATAGTACAAGATCTTGTTGAGTTCTTTTTTGTATCTAGTTCATCTCCCAGAAGGAGTTCTTGTAATCGAAAGATCTTGTTCCATACTTATGATCCTGGGTTGTGGGATCTCTTGTATCATGTCTAGCTGAGTTATCTATACCTATAGTCTCGGGTTGTGGGACTTCTTGTATCAATCACGTATTCCTGTACTATTTTGCCTACGTGGATATTCTAGTAATCTGAACTGTATTTCTAAAATCTTGTCTATTGTAGTGAGAAAGCACAATCTAGTGCTTCCCTCACAATATATATATATATATATATATATATATATATATATATATATATATATAGAGAGAGAGAGAGAGAGAGACAGAGAGAGAGAGAGATAGATATATAGAGAGAAAGAGAGATAGAGAGAGAGAGAGATAGAAGATTGAAGCAGCTAATTTAAAACATTCATATGGTGATCAACATTAGAAATGAAAGAATATGAGGATGGGAGGTAGTAAAATCCCAATGCAAGGTTGGAAAATTGTACATTTTCTGTAGATGAACAAAAAAATGATGCACATTATATGGGCTTGATATGGTGAACAACATCATATTCAAAGGAATAAAGTGATGGAAGCAAATGAAATACACTTACAATGAAATACACTTATGATGTTAATTTGAGATTGTGAACATCTTTGTTAGAAGAAATTGATGATGGAAGCCTACAAAACCATAAGGAAACATTATTGGACCATTAGCTGCTAGCATAGATTAGAAACTTAGATTGACGATTAAGGAAGATAGAAGCTTCATAGTAGGTGGTAGTAGGATCATTTGACAACCCAAACCACATACGATTCCGTGCATAGATGCCCCAATTGATTACAGAGTACCTTCTTGGAAAGTATTTCTATGCCATCCTCACTTGGTTAACCCTTTGTAGCAATCTCGAAACCTATAGGTCGTCCTCCCAATTACTTCATCAAGCATATTGTCAAAAAATAGAAGTGGGAATGGAGAGTGGATTGTCCGAACATTCAATTTCTGATAGTCAACATGAATGATTAACTGTTTATTATTCTTTGGTTCAATTACTATTGGCAAAATCCATTCCGCATGCTCACTTGGTTATATAAACCAATACATAATAGATGATGAATATGTTCCTTAACATGTTTCCCATAACTTGAACTCATTCTATAGCTATGCTCTTTAGTTGAATAAAGATCATATTTTATCAAAACTTGATGTTAATAAATCTTGGGATCTGATGTAAATAAAACTTGATGTGAGAATGATTGAACCAAAATCGACTACTTCCAAGTTGAAGGATTAATGAAAACCTTCTATTTTTGTTCACATACTTTCTACTTGTTATGCTTAGTGCTTCCAGTACAATAGGAATTAGAAAACTTCCATTTAGAAGTATCCAATTAGCTCACTAAGTTAATAATTCCAAGTGGAATCACTTAAAATGATGCACTATACACAGAGCAATCAATTTAGCAATTCAATCATTACCCCCAATTATTTAAGACCCCTATAGAGTTCGACCAGTGAGTGCTTCAATGCGCTTTTCTCCAAGTTGGCTGAATGGATTTGCTTCAAAATTTGTGAGCACGTAGAGAAATTGGAGCTAATTCAAGAAGCTATAGAACATTGAAAATTGTCGCGATCTGAGATATGAGTAGTACAAGTTGATAGTTATGAATGACTATAAAAGAGAGATCATAGATGAGCAATGTAAATCTACTGTATTAATGAACAATGTTGTACAAGTTTATAGGCTTGACAATCATAACCTAATGATGGTGAGTAGTGTAGGCTACAATGTAGACTTCACTCTCTTACAATATGGCAATGGAGAACTCGCAAATTGAGTATTCTAACCGCGACTTTTACATGTTACTTTTTATAAGTGCTACATTCAAATTTGGAGTTTGAATTCAATTTTTGGCTCTCTCTAAAAGTAATCCGCCAAGTTGTGGCTTTTCATCTAACAAACTTCACGAGTTTGTAGGTAGCTACAAATATTCTTTCAAGTTAAATAAGCTTTTACAACTGCTAAAGGATAAAATCTTCCTAGCAATGGTTTCCATGTAGCTTCAATTGTTCATGAACTTCTAGCCAAATGTGTAGTCTTGAACTTTGCACCAACAGCTCCCCTTCAAGCCAAACATTTTAGCTTAGTCTGCTTCTTCAATCTTCGTGAATGTCCTGCAATCCATCAAATAAGATGAAGTTTCATAGTAAATGATTAGGAAATTGAAGCAAATCAGATGGGCCTCATTTGATGATGGCCAACATTGTCAAAGAAATAAGTTTGTGGAACTGAAGGGAGTATCCACATAGCGTGATAAGTGCTAGCATAGTGTGGGAAATTATTCACAAGTTTATAGACCAAAGAGAACTAAATTGTATGATATGGATTTAAGAGTGCCTATCTTTCACAGAAGAAAATGATCATCACAATGTTTACAACGATAAATAAAGTTTAATAGGATCTTCGAGTTCAAGGATAAAATAACAGCAATCCATTGTCACCAATTCTAGTTGTGGATCTAAGTACATAGAGGCTTTCACACGATTTAATCAATGAGTGTACCTCTGAGATGCTGCAATTGATTTAGGTGATATTAGTTTGATTTCGAGGCTTGATTTCACTTGAAATCAAAGTTCACTCTCTATTTGAGTAAATTTAGTATATGAACTTCACACAAAGCACCAAAAAAAGAAATGGGTGTACGAGGCTCGTTTCTTCTTTGGTATATGTTTTTGTAGTGTTGTGCCCTTTTGGATTACTCCCTATTTGAACGGATATAAATTGGAGGTTCATTATTCTTCACTAGAACCCCCCCTACAATGACTTTTTAGCACATATTGTTAGTAACATAAAAGGAAAATTTGGTATACGATGCCATTTTCTTCTTTACTACAACTGTCTTTCACTATCCTGCACCTAAACATATAAAGGTTTCAATATCATTGACAAATCTAAAAGTCTCAGAAGGACATGTTAATGGGTATTGGTGTTGTTGTATCCCTTCAATTAGACATATAAGTTTGAAATAATATTTTCCTTTGTAATGAGCACATGGGAAGCATTGCAGATCGAGAGTACAGTGGTGGTTATTTTTTGTTTAGACCATTGACAAGCTAATTATGTAGGTAGAAAAGTATAGATAGAATAGAGCATCATATATTTGCTGGTACGCAAAGGTTTGTTGAACATAATGAAAACCATGCACACATCATAGACCATAGGATATTTGCTATTATGCAAAAGCTTTTTGAACATAAGAAAAGCCATGCACACTTCATAGTATATCAAAAGACAGCAATTCTCTTTTGTCCATGTCCCTATAGAAATCAAGTATGCATCATAGAAGATAAAGCAACATGCTTGTAGAGGGAGGCTTTGTGAGAATTAATGTCCAAGACCAACACTATATATATAGTGGTTGAAGAACATTGAGGTAGATAATATTAGAAATTGATATGATGATGAACATCGGATATGAAAGAACAAGAGGATCGAAGGGAGTCAAATAGCAATGGAGTGTTAAAGAGCTGAAGATTTTCTGGAAATGTATAGAAAAATGAAGCAGATCATATGGGCTTGATATGGTGATGAGCATCATTGTCAGAGAAACAAAGTGATGGAATGGAATGAGGAACAATCGCAATGGAAGGTTACAATAATAGCATGTCAGCATAAGAAAGAAAAAATATTGAGAAGAAATCCACCATTACGGAAAATTTAGGCTTAGGGTAAGAAAATGAAGCTACATGAAAGCTACCACAACAATTTATTTTAACATTCATGAATACAAAATTGGTCATCTAAATAACCAATATGTTCTTTCTTCTAATCCATGGGATGGCTTAATATAGGTTTTTAACTTAAGAAAGAAAATAAAAAAGTAAAAAGAGGAAGAAGGTCAAAGTGGCTAATAGTTACTAAGAAGCCGCATCTTGAATGTGTTACAAAAACACCTCACAAGAACTATCTATAGAAAACCAATGCTTTAAGGGATTTGATCATATAGGTAAAAAGAGCACACCATACCTTAGAAAACAAAGTTTCATCATACAAATAGTCTTCCATAGAAAATCAAAGCTTCAAGGAACTGGCTCATACAAGTAAAAGGACCACAACATACCTTAGAAGCAATCATGTACATCCATGTTCGTATAGACCCATTTCATATTAGGTACGTAGAGAAACAATGTAGGGATGTAAATAGTCCTCATAGTTCTCTAAGCAGTAATTTCCAATGGACATAAAAATAATAGAAAAAAAGTTAAGGGGTGGAAAATGAATAAACTATATAGTAAAAAAATGCTATCATAACAAATATCATAGTTCAAAGAATAAGATGACGTATAGTAGTAGATGAATACAAGTTTGAAGCATATCACATGGGCATGATACGGTGATGGCCAACATCGTTAAACAAAGGAATTGGTGGAAATGAAGGGAATACACTCGCATGGAGTGATATGTGCTATCATAGAGTAGGAATTATTTAGCGGTTTATAAATTAAAGAGAACATAAATGTATGATATGGATTTGAGAGTGCCGATCTTTTTCAAAAGAAAATGATGATCAAAAGTGTATACAATGATAAAGACAGTTTTGTTGCATGTTTGACTTCTAGGTAAAAAAAAAGCAATCCATTGTCACGGATTCTAGTTGTGAATTTGAGTAGATGGAGGCTTTCATGCAATTTCATTTGGTGTGCTCCATTGTTTTGGTTTGCAGATGTTTGAGTGTTCTGACATTCACGTATTTATCAAGGCATTGTTTTGGTGTCCTATTCTAGTGTATAGATGTTTAGAATATTATTTTTAAACCGTAGCTAGACTCTAAACAACATCAATGGGAAGTGGACCTATCAATAAAAGCCTTAATATGAAAAATTTGAACAACCAAGAAGTTTCAACAACTTTCTTAAGTTATAGTTTATCCAAGACATTAACTTGCGAACCTCTACTCTGTTCGTTACTTAGTTACAAGCGTAAGGAAGTTGCTACACACAGCCTTCTTGCGAAGTTAGTAATTTTGTTAGCTTATACTTCTTTCTAGTTAGCCCTTCATCTCCGCCTCTCTAAGGAGCGATTTTAGTTCTGACACACTTTTTTTTATTGAACCTCCTTTTTCTTGTTTTTGTTTGATATTATTTCAATTGATTTTGATTCATCATGGAGTCTTTTTAGAGTGCTATGAACTTCATGATTTTCCTGTAAATGAGCTCTTCGTGAGGTTGCAAATAGTGAAAATGTATCTCTCCATCTAGGTAGAGTGTAGTACTAACAAGTAGTCTAACGTGGAGAGGTTGTTTCTCCATAGTTTACTATCCAAATAAAGTATTTTAAAGTGCTAAAGGACACCGGAGATTTCCTATCTGAATTTAGAGAATTCTTTGGATTTTTTCCACATCTAAATTTTGAGTTGAGGGAAAAACTACTAAGTCTTCATCATTGTGGAAAAAAAATGTGTGAGGGTGTACAAACTTCCAAAGTTACATGAGGGTGTTGATTTATTCCTCAAAAGTGGTATTAGAACATTTTCAAAGAGTTCCAGACTCTTTAAGAAGTCTGAGGAACCCATTTTAAGTTGTAAAATTTCTCAAGAAAGGAGTTGTAGAAAATGTGCAAGCTATATCAATATTAAGAAGAAGATTTTGAAGATTAGACCAAGGACCTCAATACATATTGAGGGAGGAAGCTATAACACGGTAATCATTTTGAACGTTTCCTATTCCATCACACTCAAGGAAAGTGTAGGAGGCATCCAAGCTTGACAATGTCTAAGAATGTTACCCAAATAGGCAAGTTGGAGAGAGCAAACTACCAACCTGAGAGATTCTATGTTAGCGATTTCCTCATGGGAAAGGGATGATGAAGATTAGTAATTGGAGATGAATTGAAGCCTAGATATGAAAATCCCTTCATTCAATCACAAGAATGGGAACAAAATGATTGGATAAAAAGAGATAGGAGATCCACGCTCATCTTATCTCAACACATTGGTAATAGAATGATTAGTCACATCCAAAACTTCGACTCATTGAAGAATGTGTGGGAGGCTTTGGAAATTTTACACTCTAACTCTATAACGGCACAAAAGATTCAAGTCTAGAATGAGTTAAACAAACTCACAAAGGCCTCAAATAGGAGCAAAAATGAGTATAGCCTCAAGGTAAAAGAGATTGCATATGCCTTATGATCAATAGTAAACTCCATTAATGATGATGATTTGCCACAATTGATTGTGAATAGGGAAAAATCAATTTAAGACTAGATAGTGAATCTATCCATATCCTAGGTGATCTGCATAATCCTTTGTCAATTCTTATGTTTTAGGTGCACATAAGTAGAGATATATTTGATGGCTCAAAAAAAATTCTATTGTATGTGAATAACTTGTGTAGGGAACATAATGAGGAAAAACCTCCAAATATATAGGAAATCTTTTGAAAGAATATGTAGATATATTTCTCGAGTCAAAAGCCACAAAAAAATTAGCGAAAAGATATATGCATTAAAATATGGAACATCCATGAGAACACATATGCACCAAAATAAGGAATTCAAATAATATAGATAATGTCGGAAACAATGTCGAGATAGTCCAAACTAGCAGCAATATCGTTTCTTGTACTTAAAAGATACTACAAAAAAAGCTATGGGCAATATGCTCTAGGTGAAATAGCTCCAAAAGTGATTGGCTATGGATCAAATCCCATCTACAAATGAAAGACATTTTGTGAATGTCTTAAAAAAAAGAAAGTGTTTTTTGGCACCAAACGTAGATCACCCGATAATGGTAGTTAACGAGGGATTGAGTGCAAGCTTTTATGCTCTATTCACATGTTTTTTGCATATGATTTATTGATTTTCTTAGATTACCAACATAGGACTTCCATAAGCTATATAAGGAGGTGGTTGGGTCATTTTTTATCATTACTCAAGGAGTTCAATGCTCTACACTTGGTGATCAAGGAGGTCTTCTACTTTGAGGAAGAGTTGTATCATCTAGGAGGAGGTGTGCTCTACATCTAGAGTTGTTGGAGCAGTAAGTTTCAGCCAACCATTAGTTTAATGATTGATTTACTAAGAGTAACAAGTCTATTTTTGTCCCTACTTGTTTCAACTTCACTAGTTTTTTATTCAAGGTTAATGAAAATTAGGGTTTGTTGTAAAAACATTCTAAATAGGTAATATTTTCTATGTTCACACACACACACACACTCTCTTCATACCTCTTAGGCACTTTTGACACAACCTGTTGTATCTAGTTCCTCTTTCTGCCTAGATTCAGATCTTGTCAGTTTGTATCATAATCACACATCCTAAATTGATGTTGGAATATAAGATAGTTTAGGTGAGCATCGTAGCTCACTGTACACTTTGAGAAATTGTCTAGTCTCTCTCTATCTCTCGCTCATCTTCTTTTTTAGTATTAAGGTGTGTATGTTAAGGTTCATCTATTGAAAAATTTTGTATACCTATGATAATTGCTATTGAGGCCAACCCCACTTCCAAACTTTTGTATAGTGATCATAGACTTGGGAATGAAGACAATGTTGAGGGAATGCGTAACTATCAAATGTAGAGTTTTATGATGATGAATATGGTAGTATTTAGAGAGTTGAGGAGTATTGACAATTGCACTTATCCAAGGCCAAGAAAAGTTGGAGAAGAGGCTACTTCATCTTCTAGAAGAAGACCTATTCCTATTTCTGCTCAATTGGAGGCTACTGAAGAAGAAGGAGCTACTTCATCATCGAGATTGATTCATACTACTACTAGAGTACTTTCTATAGAGGACCAAAATAGATGGGATTTGAGGGATGCATAGCACTTTCATATATTTCTATGGGAATCAAGAGGCATATTATACCTCAAATCAGGTCATGGAGAACCTATCATCAAGCTTGTTTAGAGTTAGAGAATCTCTAGTAGATGAGAAACCATGCTAGGAAGGCTTATTTAACAAGAGAACTAGCCAAAAGAAGCATGAAAGTTGGTGAATTAATTTAAACACATCTTTTGAAGTTCAAAGTTCAGTTGCACATTTTGAAGCTCAGAGATTTATGTATTTCAATTTTAGATTTAAGACATCCAAAGTTTTGCAGATATCAAAAGTTTTGTATGTTGGAATGAAAAAAAAAGGACCACTCCTACTCTACTCACATGCACACATATAACAAGCTAAGGAGGAAGGAACAAAAGATAACAAAACATGATGAATGAATTAAAATGGAAAATGGAAATTACTTACAATAGATGCTCTATGAGCATGGAGACTCCATGAGGAGAGGATGCACACTCTTGGCAATGAGCTATAGTGGAATGGCTTGTGTGGAGTGAAGGGAGGCCTTGCTTATATGGAGTTTGGGAGAATTCCCTTGCATGTGGGATAAGCGAACTTGCATGAGAATGAAACTAGTTTTTGACAAAAGGGTGGAGCATGGAACTCTCAACACTCCCCCTCCGTGTGATGACCCTTTTGTTTTTAATGTGGGGGACTAGTGACATATGGGATCACTTAGTCCATTTGGTTTTTAGGATCTAAGGACATATGGGATCCTTAGACATAACTTGGACATATGGCATCCAAGTGTTTGACATATGGTATCCCTAGGATCTTGGGACATATGGGATCCCAAGACATATTCTTGGACATTTGGGATCCAAGTGGTTTTTAATGGGATCTAGGGACATATGGGATCCCTAGACATGTACAAGAGTTTACATCATGGGGTAGATAGTGCTTTTGATCTTTGTAGTCCTTTAGATCCTTTTTCTAATGTCCTTTGAGCTTTGGTCATTTGCTCCTTTGTTGCCGCTTTTGAGGTCGGATGTTGGGATCTTTGAGAGGGTCATTTAACTTTGTGTTATAGAGGCCTTTCAATTCTTTGTTGTTGGAGTGGTTGTTATCCCCTCTTTATATATCTCGAGCCTTGCAATGAGCTTCAACATCTTTGATATTTGAGCTTGCCTTACAGTGGGCTATATGAGTGGTTTGGGTAGCTTCCATGACAGGAGGTAGAACGAATGCATAGGTTTAAGAATTCATGGCTTTGGGAAGGTCCTACCATGTCTATACATGGTGGTGTCTAATCCCTTACAAATGACCACAGATAATTTGAGCTTGACAAAAATAGGCATACAAAATTTATGCTTCATACATATGATGGTTTGTGTCTATCGTATTGATACATATGATGGTTTGTGTCTATCGTATTGAGAACATTGTGCATATGGTATATCAAGGCACAAAATGAAATCATTTTATTACAAAGAGAAGATATGTCCACCCACATTCAATGCCAAGACTTTTCTAAAATGTGAACTTCACTATAGGCTATGAATAGGCACAATGATGCTTCTAACTTCTACCGTTTTGATTGCTCGCCACTTCCTAAACACCACAGCGTGAATAGTTCAAAAGGGCACTTTGGAGCCTATTGTGAAAATGATGAATGCGTGGTAGTATGTGGAAATGTTGACATCATTGCTTTACGTGGTTGGAAGGCCACGTTTCGTCCCACTCGTCAGATAGTAATGAATCCAACGCGTGTTGCTCTTTCTATATTTTGACGTATGCTCTGAAGTTGCACGTCTTCATTTCAGCCCAATATCTAGTCATCACCTGCAGAAATAGGTGCTGTAATATTCTCTCTCATAAATCTTGCGGAAGGAAGTGCAACACTTTCTTTTACAAAACTGGAAACAACTACGAAATGCCCGCTTCCTGCAATTTATCACCGATAATGAGAGTGACTATGTGAACTGCATCAGCTATTGCGCCCAGACAGTTCAGCAAATCTGCCTATTTTTCATAATACCCTCTAACAGTGTTTAGCAGGGATGTGTACATGTCTTCGTCTTCATCATGCGCCTGCTGAGCTGAATATCTCTCTTACGAGAAGCTATTGAATTTGCAAAAGTGCAGATGCCTTTTCCTTCCTATCTCTTGCGTTCGATTATCTCCTCACGCTTTTTATGCTTCCTCGCTTGCCAAGTTCCCATCTATCGACACAGGAATTTGCGCTCAGGATGACAGAGGTGGTGCTTGAATGGTCGTGATGTGCTCCATCAGGAGGCATGAGTCCATCACATTGTAGCTGAGAAACTATTGCGGGCATGCAGTTATGTGCAAGAAGCCGTGATGGAAGCGTTTCTAAAACCTGCAGCATGTCGATTCAGGAGAGCTTTCGGTTTGAAGATGATGAGCGGCAAAGATTGTGATGCATCACCGGCAAGGGAACATAATCTGAAGACGACAATGTGGAGATGGGTGTTCCCTGATTTATTTGTTCTTGCACGGAGCTACGGAGGATGAATCTTGCTGGACATCCCGACCCCTATTGGTCCTCTGCAGCCGGTACTTGGAAGAGACAGTTTGTGAGAAAGATGCCTATTTCCATCCTCCGAATGGCCCGTGCAGCGTCTCCTTCTTCTAGGAACCATCGTATCTGGACACATGTCCTGCTTCTGTGGCAGAAGCACGGGCCTCCCTCCTTCATCTACAGACACTTTTTCATGCATTTGCTGCACATGGGACTAGTTTCTTGTTTTCTCTTAAATGAAGACAATGCAGATAATGGTGCGGAACATTGCCCGAATATGTTTGTACTGAACTTCACCAAAGGGAAGAACGTCTGCAAGGGACCGCCTCAGTAGTCTGATGATGAAACTTGACCTGAGGCTTTGTCTCTCTCCATCGGTGGATCCAAGATGCTCTACCAAATCTGTCTTTCACCTTGGTGACAGGCCAAATGAATCGAACGCGCAGCAGATGCCTCTGAAAGAGACTTCTTGTTCAATAAAATTCTGAGAGAGAAGGTTCACTTGGGAGCCACCTCATCGATTTTCTCTGTAATATGCTAACGTGCAGGAATTTCACAGCTACTACTTTCAGATTGGCACGAATAGAATAGTTGCACCTCCCTCTTCGATAGACCATCACATGACCTTTTCTGAAACGCTGATCTTCTTTCACAGAGCCCATATCTTATGGCTTTTCTATTCTTGATCATTGCTCCCGTCTGCAAAGTGAAGCTCAACCTGCCTTTCGTGGTTCCATATCGACTTCACCGATCAAGATATCATCTCATGAAAGTCATGATTAATGCGAACTCTGAGAAGAAGGATGCACAGAGAATATGGCTAAATGTGACATCAGGATTCTTTAGACAAGTGAAAATGCACGAATGATAAACAGATGGTGTATGAATATAGTGCTAACGAACACTTATAAGGGAGGGAGGGAGGGATTAATGATGGTAATGATAAAGAAAACAAATAATGATAACCATGATTAGAGAGAAATGAGAGTAGTGCTTAAAAGCACTTTTATTGTAAAGATGAGATATGGGAGGGAGGGAGAGAGGGAACAAAAGATTATGATGCTAATCAAGGTTACTGATAAAGAGGGAGAAATTAAACACAAACAAAACTTAACCTATGCTCATATACCATGTTGGAATGAAAAAAAAAGGACGAATCCTACTGTACTCACATGCACACATATAACAAGCTAAGGAGGAAGGAACAAAAGATACAAAACATGATGAATGAATTAAAATGGAAATGGAAATAACTTACAATAGATGCTCTATGAGCATGGAGACTCCATGAGGAGAGGATGCACTCTTGGCAATGAGCTAGAGTGGAATGGCTTGTGTGGAGTGAAGGGAGACCTTGCTTATATGGAGTTTGGGAGAATTCCCTTGCATGTGGGATAAGTGAACTTGCATGAGAATGAAACTAGCTTTGGACAAAAGGGTGGAGCATGGAACTCTCAACATTGTAGACATCTGAAGTTTTTGCATGTTATTAAACATTGTAGAATCACGAAATTGAAGGGTGATTAGTGGACACAATGTCAAGATAATCTAACCTAGCAAAAATACCATTGTTGGTACTTAAAAGATCCTACAAAAAAATCATGTAGGCATGGTCGTTTAGGCTAAATAACTCCAAAAGCGAGTTACCAGGGATCAAATCCCATCGATGAAGAGCAGATATTTCATGAATGTTTTCTACAAATCAAGTGTCTCTTAGCACCAAAAGTAGATCACCTAATATTGGTAGTTCATGAGAGATATAGCATAAAAGTTTTTGCTTCATTTTGTCACTTTTAATATATGACAGCTATTTCTTCTAGATTACCATCATAGAACTTCCATACGCTCTATGTAGAGGTCATTTAAGTCATTCTTTGTCATCATCCAAGCATTTCAACTCCCTACAATTGGTGATCAAGGAGGTCCTCTACTTTGAGGAAGATTTTTACACTCTTGGAGGAGGTATGCTCTACATCCAAAGTTATTCGAGGAGTTAGTTTCAGCTAACAATGATCTTAAGTGCTGATTTACTGTGAGTTAAGGGTCTATTGTAGTTCCTAAGTGTTCCTTCACTACTTTTGGATTTAAGGTTAGTGAAAGTGATGATTTCTTGTAAAAGAATTCTACATGATTCATATTCTCCATATTCTCTCTCTCTCTCTCTCTCTCTCTATCTCACACACACTCGTCATACCTCTTAGGAACTCCACACCATTTCTTGTATCTAGTTCCTATTTTATGCCTAGATTCAAATCTTGTCAGTTTGTATCATATTCACACATTCTAATTTGACATTGGATTATATGATTGTGTAGGTGAGCATCCTAGCCTACCCTACACTTTGAAAATTTTTCTAGTCTCTCTCTATCACTCATTCTTCTTTTTGAGTATGATGGTTGTAGAGGGGGTAACCGGGTCTCTACTTCAAGTAATCCTTCTACTCAAGGGAGGTTTCCCTCAGGGAAGTATACCCTTTAACATAAGTTTGCGAGGTACTGTTGGAGTTAGACCTCTACGGAATCACGCGAATAGCACAAGGAGGAAGAAGAAGAAGCTTGGAGCACAACACACAATACTGAATTTATTACTAGAGAATGTACAAAGATAAGTAGCCCATTAGGGCAATAGGCGTATATTCAAGCCGGGGGAAAAAAACCTCCTAAAGAGGGAAAAAGTGCCCCGACGGTCCTAGAGTGTTCACACACATCACTACCTAAATATATCAACAACTCTCCCCTAGGAGTGATGCTTTGAACAAGTAGCTGGCACTCATGTATAAGGAAGTGCCAAGCTATGTGGAAATCACTCCACAAAAGGAAGTAAGCCCAAAGCTTTGCGGAAAGCTTCAAACTTCTCCCTAGGCAGAGCTTTCATGAAAAGGTTTGCAATGTTCTCCTGCGTGGGCACATATGCCAAGCTTATCTCCCCAGCAAAGAACCTCTCCCTGACATAATGATAATGCACCTCAATGTGCTTAGTGCGAGCATGGAACACAACGTTCCTCCCAACTGCCAATGCGCTCTAACTCTCAGTGAAGTTGATGTTGGAGGGGAACTACCAACACCCAAATCAGCCATAAGGCGTCTAAGCCACACACACTTAATAGTAGTTGTGAAAGCTGCCCTATACTCAGCCTCACAACTGGAAGTGGACATAGTAGGCTACTTCTTGCTCAACCAAGATATACATGAGCTACCAAGCATGAAGCAAAAGACACTAGTGGACACACGATTGTCATAGCAACTAGCCCAATCAGAGTAAAAAAAAAGCATGCAAATCTGGTGGTAGTGATCCCCCCTTGTGATAAAACAACCCAAGTAGCCGAGTACCACTCAAGTAGCAAAAGATGCGCTTAACCGCCTGCCAATGCTTGACTCCTGGACAATGCATAAACCTGCTCATCTGTGAGACAACAAACTGAATATCTGGCCGAGTAATGCATAAGTAAATCAAGCATCCAACAACCTATTGATAGAGAAGAGCATCAAATGCATCTCCAGCATCATGAAGACTCAATCGTAAAACTGTGTCCATAGGAGTGGCAATAGGCTTACAGTCTTCAAGGCCAAAATGCCGTAATAATGTGTCAATATATGTTGTTTGACACAAAGCCATTCCACCATCAACTTGCATAAACTGAATGCCCAAATAGTGATGCAAATGCCCCAAATCAGACATCTCAAATGAGGCATGCAAATCAGCCTTAAAATCAGCAATATGCTTCTCAATAGGACCAGTGAAGAGCATGTCGTCAACATTGATAACAATGATCAAAAGTACATCATTAGCATGCTCAACATATAAGGTGCTTTCAGTTGGACTGCTCTCAAAACCATGTGCCATCAAATAGGCATGTATCTTCTCATACCAAGCACGTGCTGCTTTGCTTTAAACCATATAATGCCTTCTTTAACCTGCACACCTGGTTTTCATGCCCTTTCTACACAAATCCACAAGGCTGAAAAACATACACTTCTTCATGCAAGTTACCATTCAAAAATGTTGTTTTAATGTCCAACTGATGTACATTCCAACCATGATGGGCTGCAAGTGCACAAATGCTCTGAACAGTAGTCATACGGCATGTAGGAGGAAAGGTCTCATCAAAATCAATGCCTCTTTCCTGCGCATAACCCTTTGCAACAAGCCTAACCTTATACCTGTCAAGTGTACCATCAGGTTTACGCTTTAGCTTGTATACCCACTTAGTGCCAATGGCCTTCGTGCCAGGAGGCAAGTCACATAAAGACCAAGTACCATTCTTCATTATTGCATCATATTCAGATTCCATAGCAGCCATCCTATTTTTTGAATTTTGTGTTTTATCAAACGAAACAGATCATTCTCATCACAGAGACTAGATGCATCCATAACATAGCAATTTGATGCAAAAGAGGCACTATGAGAGCCTGATTGAGTACGATATGAGTACGATATCACGCAAGGTCTGCACCAACCATTTTTATTAGAGGTTAAACTTTGAAGTAAGCTTTTCCTTTGTAATGAGCGTATGGGAAGCTTTGCATATCTAGAGTACAATCATGCTTATTTGTTGGATAGACCATCGGCAAACTAATTATCTACGTAGAAAAGTATACACAGAATAGAGCATAGTATATTTTTTGTTGCGCATAAGTTTGTTGAACACAATTAAATCCATGCACACTTCATAGTATATCGAAAGACAACAATCCGCTTTTGCCCATCTACCTACAGAAATCAAGTATGCAACATAGGAGATGAAGAAATATGCTTGCATAGGGAGGCTTTGTGAGCATTAATGGCCAAGACTGACAATATATATATATATATATATATATATATATATATATATATATATATATATATATATATATATATATATATATATATATATATATATATATATATATATATATATATATATGGTTGAAGAACATTGAAGCAGATAATAAAAGAAATTGATATGATGATGAACATCAGATATAGAAGAACGAGAGGATGGGATAAAGTCAAATAGCACTGAAGTATAAGAAAATTGTAGATGTTCTACAAATGGATAGAAAAATGAAGCAGATCATATGGGCTTGATATGGTGACAAGCATCATCCTCAGAGAAAGAAAGTGATGGAAGCGAATGAAGTGCAGTGACAATGGAAGGGCCTAAGAAGAGCAAGTGATTGCATAGAGAACGAAAAATATTGAGAAGAAATCCATCATTATAGGTAATTTAGGCTAAGGATAAGGAAAAAAAAAACTGCACGAAAGCTACCATGTCAAATAATTTTAAGATTTATGAATAAAAAATTGGGCATCTAAATAAGGAATTAGTAATTCCCTTTGATCCATGGGATGGGATTAAAACATAGGTTACAAACTTAAGGAAGCAAATAAAGAGCGAAAAGAGGAAGAAGGTCAAAATGGTTAATATTTACTAAGAAGGAACATGTTGAATATGTTACAAAAACACCTCACTAGAACTATCTATAGAAAATCGAAGCTTTAAGGAATTTGATCATACAAGTCAAAGGACCACAACATACCTTATAAAATCAAAGGTTTGAGGAATTTCATTTTACAAAGAGTCTTCCATAGAAAACCAAAGATTCATGGAATTGCATCATACAAGTAAAAGGACCACAAAATTCCTTAGTAGGAATCATAAACACACATGTTAGTATAGAACCATTTAATATAGGGTACATAGAGAAACACAGTAGGCATGTAGTAGTGCTCATAGTTCTATAAGCATTAATTTCCGATGGAGAAAAAAATAATAGAAAAAATGTTAAGCGGTTGAAAATGAATAAACCAGATAGTAAAAAGAAAATTGCTAAGATAGCAAATATCATAGCTCAATGAATAAGATGAAGTTTGGTACTAGATGAATAGAAAATTGACGCAGATTAGATGGGAAATGAAGGGAACACCCGCATAGAGTGATAAGTGCTAGCGTAGAGTGGGAAATTATTTAGCGGTTTATAGATTAAAGAGAACTGAAATGTATGATATGGATTTGAGAGTGCCTATCTTTCTCGGGAGGAAATGATCATCGAGGTGTATAGAATGACAAAGAAAGGTTAATTGGATCTTCGATTTAAATACATTCTCACCAATTCTAGTTTTAGATTTAAGTACATAGAGGCTTTCACACGATTTAATCAATGAGTGTACCTCTTAGATCTTACAGTTTATTTAGGTGATAGTAATTCCATTTCGAGACTCGATTTCACAATCAAATTTCACTCTTTGTACGAGTAAATTTAGAATATGAATTTCACATAAAGCACCAAATGGCAATTCGGTGTGCGAGGCTGGTGTCTTCTTTGGTAAATGTTTTCTGCAGTGTTGTGCCCTATTGGATTACTCCCTTTTATGCATTTTGTTGAACCGACATAAATTGGAGATTCATTATTCTTTTATAGAACCCCCCTACAGCGACTTGTTAGCATATATTGTTAGTAACATATAAGGAAAATTTGGTATACGATTCCATTTTCTTCTTTATTACATATCTTTTGCATTGTTGCGCCCCTAAACGTATAAAGGTTTTAATATCATTGACGCATCTAAAACTCCATTGACGCATCTAAAACTCCTATAAGGACACGTCAATGGGTACTTGTGTCGTTTTATCCCCTCGATTAGACGTATAAGTTTGAAATGCGCTTTTCCTTTGTTAAGAGCGTATGGGAAGCTTTGCAGGTCGAGGGTACAATGGTGGTTATTTCTTGCATAGACCATCGATAAGCTAACTATCTACGCAAAGGTTTGTTGAACACAATGAAAACCATGCACACATCATAGATCATAATATATTTTCTATTGTGCAAAAGTCTTTTGAACACAAGAAAAGACATGCACACTTCAAAGTATGTCGAAAGAAAACAATCCGCTTTTCTAAACGTCCCTACAGAAACCAAGTATGCATCATAGGAGATGTAGAAATATGCTTGCACAGGGAGGCTTTGTGAGAATTAATGTCCAAGACCGACACTATATATATATATAGATACATAATGTGTGTGTGTGTGTGTGTATATAGTGGTTGAAGAACATTGAAGTAGATAATACTAAAGATTTTCTGTAGATGGATAGAAAAATGAAGCAGATCATAAGGACTTGATATGGTGACGAGCATCATCATTAGAGAAAGAAAGTGATGGAAGCGAATGAAGTACACTCGCAATGGAAGGTTACAAGAATAGCAAGTGTGAGCATAGGGAAGTAAAAATATTGAGAAGAAATCCAGCATTATGGAAAATTTAGGCTAAGGCTAAGAAAAGAAAGCTACATGAAAGCTACCACAACATATAGTTTTAACATTCATGAATACAAAACTGGGCATCTTAATAACCAATATGTACTTCGTGTTGATCCATGGGTTGGCTTTAAAAACATAGGCTATAAGCTTAGGAAAGCAAATAAAAAAGAAAATAGAGGAAGAAGTTCAAAGTGGTTAATAGCTGCTAACAAGGCACATCTTGAATCTGTTACAAAAAAAACTCACAAGCAATTTGATCATACACGTAAAAGGACCACAACATACAAAGAGTCCTATATAGAAAGCGAAAGCTTTAAAGAATTGCCTCACACAAGTAAAAGGACCACAACATACCTTAGAAGCAATCATAGACACCCATGTTAGAATAGACCCATTTCATATCATGTACATAGAGAAACACCGTAGACATGAAAGTAAACCTCATAGTTCTCTAAAAATAATTTCCAATGGAGATAAAAATAATAGAAAAAAAGTTAAGGGGTTGAAAATGAATAAACCATATAGGAAAAAAAATGCTATGATAACAAATATCATAGTTCAAAGAATAAGATGAAGTATAGTAGTAGATGAATAGAAATTAGAAGCATATCATATGGGCCTCATATGGTGATGGCCAACATCGTCAAAGAAAGAAATTGGCGGAAATAAAGGGAATACACTCGCACAACGTGATATTTGCTAGCATTGAGTAGGAAATTATTTAGCGGTTTATAGATTAAAGAGAACTGAAATGTATGATATGGATTTGAGGGTTCCGATCTTTTCCAAAAGAAAATGATGATCAAGGAATATAAATGATAAAGAAAGGTTTATTGGATGTTGGACTTCTAGGTTAAGGAAGAAGTAATCCATTGTCATAGATTCTATTTGTGGATTTGAGTACATAGAGGGTTTCATGCGATTTAACCAAAGAGTATAGCTGTGAGATCCTATGGTTGATTACGGTGAGATTAGTTCCAATTGGACAATCAATTTAACTTGCAACAAAAGTTCATTCTTTCTTTGAGTAAATTTAGTATATGAATTTGACACAAAGCACCAAAAGAGAATTGGGTGTAAAAGTCTATTTTCTTCTTTATTATATGTTTCATGTGATTTAATCAACGAGTATACCCTTGAGATCTTATGGTTGATTTAGGTGAGATTAGTTCCAATTGGACAATCAATTTCACTTGCAACCAAAGTTCATTCTTTCTTTGAGTAAATTTAGGATATGAATTTGAGACAAAGCACCAAAAGAGAATTGGGTGTAAAAGTCTATTTTCTTCTTTATTATATGCTTATTGCAGTGCTGTGCCCTTTTGGATTACTCCCTTTTATGCATTTTCTTGAATCCACATAAATTGGAGGTTTATCATTCTTCATTAGAACGCATCTAGAGGGATTTCTTAGCATATAATGCTAGTAATATGTAAAAGAAATTAGGTATACCAGGTCATTTTCTTGTTTATTACATGTGTTTTGCACTCTTGTGCCCCTAAACATATACAGGTTTTCATATCGTTGCTGCATTTAAAACTCCCAGAAGGACATATCGATGGGTAATAGTGTTATTTTATCCCTTCGATTAGATGTGTAAGTTTCAAATAAGCGTTTCCTATGTAATGATCATATGGGAAGCTTTGTAGATCCAGAGCACAATGGTGGTTATTTGTTGCATAGGCCATCGGCAAGGTAACTACTTGGGTACAAAAGTATACACATAATAGAAAAAAAAGCTACATGAAAGCTACGATAACAAATAATTTTGACATTCATGAATACAAAATTGGGCATCTAAATAGCCAATATGTACTTCCTTCTAATCCATGGCATGGCGTTATAATATTGGTTATAAGCTTGAGGAAGCAAATAAAAAGGAAAAAAGAGGAAGAAGGTCAAACTGGTTAAAATATGGCTTATAAACTTTAGGAAGCAGATGTTGAATGTGTTACAAAAACACCTCACAAGAACTATCTATAGAAAACCAAAGCTTTACGGCATTTGATGATACAAGTAAAATGACCACAAGATACCTTAGAAAACCAAAGTTTCATCATACAAAAAGACCTCCACAGAAAATCACTACAACATATCAGGCGTATACCGAGGCTTCTACCAAGGAAAATGAACGCGCATGATTTTCCCCAGATGTCGGTGTAAGGGTCGGTGTAGGAGTCCAAACCAAAGCGTCCGTATAAGCCTTGGTATAAGTGTCCGTATATGCATGAGTATAAGCATCAGTATAAGCGTCGATATATGTGTCAGTATAAGTGTTGGTATAAGCCATGGTATGCCCCTGGGCAAAATAGTCGGTATAAGCATCGGTATGTGCCTGGGGATACCGGCGCTTATACTGTTGCCTATATCAATGACCAGATGTGCAAAAAACTTTTCTAGGCAGAGTGTGGTGTCTCTTGCTACAGAAACATTCCCATGTTGTTGTGTAGCAGAAACCCAAGAAAAACCCAAGTACATGTGACATGTATGACACGCAACAAAAAAATGATTCGATAAAGCAAAACATACTTTCAAATACAAAAGACATGAGCGAAATAAATCATGAACCGTGTACAAAGAAATAAGACACATTGACATGATATTTATAAACAACAACTAGAACACATGTATATGTGTGTCGGCCTATGTATATACATGTGTATGTGTATATGTATTATTTGTGTAT
>CM035406.1:149535051-149537551 GCA_020310875.1 Ceratopteris richardii | reverse complement strand
TTTCATCTCTCTCACTTTCTCTCTCTCTATCTCTCTCTTTCTCTCTCTCTCTCTCTATATGTTTCTCTAGATCTCTCTCTTTCTTTCATCTCTCTCTCTATCTCACGCTATATCAATAGAAAACAAAACAATCACTTACATAGATGTAATTGTTTGGAGCATGGTCATCAAAGTCCACTTAATGTTGTCCTTCGTCGAATTCCAAAGAAATGATGCCAAAAAGCTCATGCAAAATGAAAGAGAAGAGAAATTAGAAAAGGGAAAACACAAAGAAAGAGAAAGGGTGCTACAGTATGTGCAATACTTACCAAAATTTCAGATCTACAGAAATAAAGATGTAGAGAAAATCACTTACATCGATGTAATTGTTTGGAGGGTTGTCGTCAAAGTCCACTTAATGTTGTCCTTCATCAAATTCCAAAGAACTAATGCCAAAAAGCTCCTTTAAAATGAAAGAGAAGAGAAATTAGAGAAGGGAAAACACACAGAAAGAGAAAGGGTGCTACAGTATGTAAGACGCTCACCAAAATTTCAAATCTAGAGAAATAGAGATGTAGAGAGAAAGAGAGAGAGAGAGAGAGAGAGAGAGAGAGAGAGAAAGAGAGAGATGTGTGTACACAATATGCTCAGAATGTAGTTTGCGGTTGCGAGCTTGACAATAGAAAACTTTGGTTCAAAATGCAAGCAAATGTCGAATTTTTGCTCTCGAGTCTGGTTAAAACGTTGCCTCGGTATAAGCGTCGGTATGAGCATCAGTATAAGCATCGGTATAAGCGTCGGTATAAACATCAATAATTTACAGTAAAGTATCGATGCCTATACTGACGCTCATACCGATGTCGAGTATATGGATGATTAAATGACCGTCGGTATTGCATCTCTGGCTTTTCAAGCATTTTCAACAGTCATACTGACGCCGAGACATGAACATCGGTATGGGCAACGTCGGTATGCCCCTCATATGTTGTAGTGAATCAAAGGCACAACGAATTTGTTATACAAGTAAATGGACCACAACATACCTTAGAAGCAATCATAGACACCCATGTTAGTATAGACCCATTTCACATCAGGTACATAGAGAAACACCATGGATATGTAAGTAGATAGAAATAATAAATAAAAACTTAAGAGGTTGAAACTGAATAAACCAGATCGTAAGAAAAAATTCCTATGATAACAAATATCATAGTTCAAAGAATAAGTAGAAGTTAAGTAGTAGATGAATAGAAACTGAAGCAGATTATACGAGCCTCATATGGTGATGGCCAACATCGTCAAAGAAAGAAATTGGTGGAAATGAAGTCAATACACTTGCATAGAGTGATTAGCGCTAGTATAGAGTAGGAATTCTTTAGTGGTTTATAGATTAAATAGAACTAAAACGTATGATATGGATCTGAGAGTGCCTATCTTTTTCAGAGGGAAATGATCATCAAGGTGTATGCAATGACAAATAAATGTTAGTTGGATCTTGGAATTCGATGTTAAAGAAAAAGTGATCCATTATCACCAATTTTAGTTGTGGATTTTATTACACAGAGGCTTTCATATGATTTAATTAATGAGTGTACCTTTAAGACCTTATGGTTTATTTAGGTGATAGTAGTTCTATTTCGAGACTCAAGTTAACTTGCAATCAAAGCTCAGTCTTTGTTTGAGTTAATTTTGTATATGAATTTCACAATAAGCACCAAAAGACAATTGGGTGTACGAGGCTATTTTCTTCTTTGGGATATGTTTTGTGCAGTGTTGTGCCCTTTTTAATTACTCCCTTTTATGCATTTTCTTGAACCGTCATAAATTGGAGGCTCGTTATTCTTGGCTAGAACGCCCTAGAGCAATTTGTTAGCATATATTGGTAGTAACATGTAAAGAAGATTAGGTATACACTGCCACCATGAAGAACATTGAAGCAGATAATATAAGAAATTGATCTGATGATGAACATCAGATATGGAAGAACAAGAGGATTGGAGAGGGTCAAAGAGCAATTGAGTATTAAAAAACCATAGATTTTTTGTAGATGGATAGAAAACTGAAGCAGATCATATGGGCTTGATATGTTGATGAGCATCATCATCAAAGAAACAAAGTGATGGAAGCGAATTAAGTACACACGCAATGGAAGGTTATGAGAATAGCAAGCGCGAGTATAGAGAAGAAAGTATATTGAGAAGAAATCCACCATTATGGGAAATTTAGGCTAAGGATAAAAACAAAAGCTACATGAAAGCTACCATAACAAATATTTTTAAGATTCAATGACTACAAAATTTGGCATCTAAGTAACCAATATCTACTTCCTTCTCGTTGATGAGATGGCATTAAAACATAGGTATTAAACTTGAGGAAGTAAACAAAACAGGAAAGAGAAGAAGAAAGTCAAAGTGGTTAATAGTTAGTAAGAAGGCATGTGTTGAATGTGTTATAAAAACACCTCACAAGGACTATGCATAAAAAACCAAAGCTTTAAGAAGTTTCATCATACAAGTAAAAG
>CM035406.1:149462551-149530051 GCA_020310875.1 Ceratopteris richardii | reverse complement strand
CACAAGGAAGTAGAGGATGGGAGTTTTCACTTGAGTACAAACATTGAAGTGGCAACAACTATAGAAGTTTCAGAAAAGGAAAGTTATGAGCCTAAATGTAGAGAAGATCTCCCCTTTTTGGATATACCTCAAGGATGGACCAGAGAACATATTGCAGAATATAAGCTAAATTCCACTCTTGCATACAGTGGAGATGATTTCTCAAGTAAGACCAGTCCTGAAACACTTGTTCAAGAAGTAAATCTAGGAGATGAAGAGAATTCTCAAGTAGTCCACTTGGCCTCTTGGCTATGGCAATACCCCCTTTCCTGCAGAAGGTAACTTCTTTACTTTTTTCTTGTAAAAATCTCTTCACATGGTCCTACAAAGATCTAACAAGGATACCAGAGGAGCTTGGATTACATAGAGTACCCTTAGTTGAGGGAGCCTTGGCTTCAAGAAGTAGGCCGTACCGACTCAATCCAAAGTATGCAGAGGCGGTAAAGTTGGAAATTACAAAACTGGAAGAAGCAGGTATAATTGTTCCAGTAGAACATTCAAGGTGTCTTTCTTCTATGGATATTGTACCCAAGAAAAATAGTGGAAAAATAAGAGTCTGCGTTGATTTTTGTGCCTTAAATAGAGTGACTTTTCAAGATGGATTTCCTCAGCCCTTTACAGACCAAGTACTTGAGGAAGTATCCGGTCACACTTTGTATAGCTTCTTGGATGGTTTTAGTGGCTACAATTAGATAGTGATCCATCCTCATTATAGGGACAGAACAACCTTCATTACTCCATGGGGCACTTATCTCTATACCCCCATGGCTTTTGGTTTCAAGAATGCACCAGCTTCATTTTATAGAACAATGTATCTAATATTGGGCAAATGGTTGACAACCTTTCTATGCATTTTCATGGATGACTTTTTAGTGTTTTCAGGCAGAGATAGAACAACAACAGTTCAACATTTCCATGACCAGTTGCAAAATCTAAAGAAAATGTTTGAGCAATGTCTCAGAATAGGGTTGAAGTTAAATCGTGCTAAATGTAACTTTGTAATCACTGAGGGCACTCTTCTTGGTCACATAGTATCTCCTAAAGGGATAACGGTGTATCCTACAAAGGTTACTGCTATCCTTTCCATGCCTATTCCACAAAGCTCAAAGGAAGTGCAAAGCTTTTTAGGCCATGCAGGATACCATAGAAGATTTATACGAATGTATTCAGAAATAGCTAAGCTCTTATCAAGGCTTACCAGTAAAAAGGTCCCTTTCTCATGGAGTGTTGAAGCTGAGAAAGCATTTTGTGAACTAAAATTAAGGTTATGTACTGCTCCACTTTTAAGTGTTCCTAATTGGTCATTGGAGTTTCATGTGCATACAGATGCCAGTCTGCATGCTGTTGGTGTGGTTCTAGCTCAACCATCATCACACAAGGTTGATAGACCTATCTCCTATGCCAGCAGATTACTCACCAAGGCAGAAAGGAACTATAGTACGACCGAAAAGGAAGGTTTGGCTATTGTATTTGCTCTCCAGAAGATTTGGCATTACATTCTTGGGGTACATTTTATAGTCATATCTGACCATTAGCCCTTGAAATACTTGATAAACAAACCTAGAGTAGCTAGAAGGGTTTGGAGATGGTTACTCTTGTTTCAAGAATTCAACTTTAAAATTCATATTAAGCCATTTAGAGAGCACTACATGGTAGATCAAGTATCGAGGACTGCAATGAGCGAGACCGCAACATGTATTAATGATGAATTGGTGGATAGTAATCTCTTCCTAGTAGCAATTTAGACTGATTGGTATAATGGAATTCTCATTTTTCTTACTACTGGAAAACTCCCAAAGCATTTGACACCTATAGAAAAGAGAAGATTACTCCTTAAAACCAAGGCATACTCACTCATAAATGGGAATTTATATAGATATTGTCAGGATGATATCTTGAGAAAGTGTGTTTATCCAGAGGAGGTAAATCTTTTGCTAGAGGATGCACAGAGTGAAGGGCATCTAAAGGGGGAAGAATTGGCTCACAGAATCATCCACAAAGGACTATGGTGGCCTCATATTTACAAGGATGCGATCAAGTTTGCTAAAGAATGCCATATTTGCCATAGATGTGTTCCATTGCCAACCAGATTAAATTTCCAACCATTAGTCATATCCACAGGATGGCTCCCATTCGAACGATGGGGTCTTGATTTCATCGGACCAATTAGTCCAAATGGTCAACCTAGGGGTAAGAAGTATATGTTAATGGCCACATGTTATGAAACTTAATGGATTGAGGCTAAAACTACTGTGGATTGCACAGCTTTAAAACATATTTTTTTCAAGATTTGGTTGCCCACTGGAAATCACTAGTGATAGAGGCACACATTTTGTAAATCAATTGCTCCAATTTATATTTGACAGGTATAAGGTTTTTCATAAAAATTCATGTGCTTACTATGCGAGGGCAAATGGCCAAGTAGAAAGCTCTAATAAAATTTCAGATTGCTACACAAGTTATCTTTTGATCATCAAAGCTTTTGGCCACAAGCATTGATCGGCACAATTTGGGCTTTCCGAACTACAAAGAGGGGAACCACTGGCGAGAGTCCATTTCGCTTAGTATATGGAAAAGAGGCATTAGCACCATTCAAATTTATTATCAAAAGAGAACTTGGATCCAAAACCATTGGAATTGAACCTCCCATTAGGAAACTCGTGGCATTAAAAGAATACAGAGAAGCAGAAATGCAAAAACTTCAGGTAACACAAGAAGAGCGCAAGAGACTACACGACAGGTATCTTAGGTTCAATGAAGTACAAGAAGGATCCTTAGTTTTGGTACATCAGATCCGAGCAGTTTCAACCAAATTGGAACCCAAATGGATAGGACCATATTGAGTGATAAAGGTATACCACATGGAGCAATGCATCTGGAGGATTTGCACGGTAAGAGGATACCCTTGGTCAATATATCGAGGGTGAAGAATTACCTTAATTAAGTCAAAGTGGAAGAACTTCATTCATTGTACATACCACATTTCATTCACTCTTTGTAGTTACTTTGGTCTATTCAATAAGCGAATAAAAAGGAAAAGTTTCACCGGGATAGTGCAAAGACTTCAGGTGGGGGTCTCTAGTGCCCGTCTGTCTCTCTCTCTCTCTCTCTCTCTCTCTCTATCTCTCTCTCTCTCTCTCTCTCTCTCTCTCTCTCTCTCTCTCTCTCTCTCTCTCTCTCTCTCTCCTCGGTGCCTCGTGGGTCTCTCTCTCTCTCTCCCTCTCTCTCTCTCTCTCTCTCTCTCTCTCTCTCTCTCTCTCTCTCTCTCTCTCTCTCTCTCTCTCTCTCTCTCTCTCTCTCTCTCTCTCCACAATCCTGCCCCCCGGTCCCTCTCTCCCCCACCCCTGCTAGTCACTCTCTCCCCCTTCCCTACCAATCCCTCTCTTTGCCCTCGCTATCCCCGCAGGAACTCCCCCCGCTATCCCCGCTACATACTCAGCCCCCCCCCCTGCACGCTGCTCCAGCCTCCCCCACCCAGCCCACCAGCGAACCCCGCAACCCTCCCCCCGGCTTCCTTTCCCCCATCCTCAGCCTCCCGCAGCCCACCCCAGTCCGCGGCTCCCTCACTCCCCCACCCATAGCTTCTCGCAACCCCCCCCCCCCCCACCAACGCTCTCCCCTCACCTCCCACACTCGGTTTCGGTGGGAAAAGGTCTCGATCTCGAAACACTGATTTCATGAAAGGATTTAACAAGTTTGAGAATGAAGATTGGATTTGTAGTTCTCTATCAGAGTTTTTGTTTTGGTGAATGTGGGCTTCAAAACATATGTATTCCTACTGATAGGGAGATAGTAAACATCATGATTTTTGCATATGTGGACATCAATGGAGGATTCAGACACGTTGCATTCTTGAGAGCAGTACCTTCCATAAAGGCTTCTGAAAAATCGAGAGAAGTGCTGGCAAGGCGAGATATTTTTGTGGATCTGGCTAAGAAACGGCTTTCCTCACTAGGGAGTAAGGGTAATATGGATTTCAAAAGTCCAAGTGATGGATTTAGTCCCACAACCCCCCTCCAACCCCGCCCTCCCCTCCTCTCTCCCCCCACCACCCCTACGGCCCCCACCACCACCGCACCACCCTCCAACCCCACCCTCCCCTCCTCTCTTCCCCCACCACCCCCGTGGCTTCCACCACCACCACAACCCCCCCCCCCCCAACCTCGCCCTCCCCTCCTCTCTTCCCCAACCACCCCCGCGGCCCCCACCACCACCGCAACCCCCACAACCCCGCCCTTCCCTCCTCTCTCCCTCCACCACCCCCGCAGCCCCCACCACCACCACAACCCCCTCCAACCCTGCCCTCCCCGCCTCTTTTTCCCCACCACCACCACAACCGCATCCAACCTAGCCCTCCCCTCCTCTCTTCCCCCACCACCCCCACCACCCCCGCGGCCCCCACCACGAGTGCACCCCCCTCCAACCCCGCCCTCCCCTCCTCTCTCCCCCCACCACCCCCGCGGCCCCCACCACCACCACAACCCCCTCCAATCCTGCCCTCCCCTCTTCTCTCCCCCCCACCAACCCCCCAGCCCCACCACCACTACAACCCCTACCAACCCCGCCCTCCCCTCTGTCCCCCCCCCCCCCCCCCCACCCCCACAACCTCCACCCACACCTCCCACACCCCCCACAACCTCCCACCACTCCACCCACACCTCCCACACCCCTCACAACCCACAACCTCCCACCACTCCACCCACACCTCCCACTCCACCCACACCTCCCACCGCTCCACCCACACCACCCACCATCTCCCACCACTCAAATGTAATGGTCAAAAGCTACTACAAGAATTATGTGGATTATGTGAAGGATGTGTTTTTGAGGGTCACTCCAATATCACAGGGGGCACATAAAGAGGATCCCAGCTTGCAGGCAAAAGTGTAAAAGTGTAAGTGGTAAAAGTGAAAGTGGAGAAATGACTCAAAATTGGTGGCATATTTGATCTACCCCTCCAATTTTGAGGCAATGGATGGGTGCATGATTAGTGGATGTGAGGAATCGGCAAGGCCCTCTTGGCCTATGGGATCCTATAGAAGCAATGGACTAGTACTCATTGGGGATATATACAGACACGTATAGAGTTTATTCCAAGAATCTCTTTTGGTCCTCTCCTTGCACTTTGTGGCTACAAGCCTACTGTAGGAAGTCACTCTATGGTGAGTATACAAAGCGTGGGCTTCCTAATGGAGGGCTAATAGCACTGTAGTGTAAAGAAGTGGCTTGGTTTTGTCATTCAGTTTGAGTCAGTGGTATTTCTGTGCTCTTCCGCTAGAGAAAGTTTTCATACCTTTGTACTAAGCAGTACAAGTCTTCATCTAATTGTGTTCAGTGGAAGTCCTCATCTAGTTGCGTTCATTTTATTGGAGGATTCTTTTGTATTGATACCATTTTGTTCTGGATTGACATATAAGCACAGAGCATCAGCTTTTGTAGCATTTCCTTTGCCTACGTTCTAATGATCTGAATGAACTAAGGGCTGGTTTGGTCTTCCACTATTGCCATTTGAAATTAATCTTTTCCCTGAGTATTTAGAATTCTATGCAATTATTGTTATCGGCCTGCTCACAAAAGTGTTAAAGGGTATATTTCCCTAAGGAGAACTTCCCTTGAGTAGGCGAAGTACTAAGTGCATGGTGCATGCTCCTACCAAAAGTAGATACCCTTGTACCTCCTTGACACATATAGTGCTAGTTATATATTATAAAATTAGGTATACGAGGCGATTTTCTTCTTTATTACATGGGTTTTGCACTGTTGTGCCTCTAAATGTATACAGATTTTAATATCATTGCCGCATTTAAAACTCCTAGAAGGACATGTCAATGGGTAATAGTGTTGTTTTATTCCTTCGATTAGACGTGTAAGTTTCAAATAAGCTTCTCCTAAGTAATGAGCGTATAAGAAGCTTTGAAGATCCACAATATATTTTCTGGTTCACAAAATTTGTAGAACACAAGGAAAAGTATGAACACGCCATACTATATGGAAAGAAAATAATTTTGACTACGTCTAGTTGTGTATTTGAGCATAGTGAAACTTTGATAGAAACCATTTAACGTTTCTGGATTATACATCATAGTGTCCATTTACATCATGGATATTCATTTTGTACATAGAGAAGCTTTTATAGAAATTGAACAACAGAGCCAATTGAAGAATAGCCTTATATATCGTACCTTATTGTCGAAAACGAAAGAGAATTGAAGGGTACTCTTATATAGCTTGCCATTTTGCAACCAAAATATACTACTAAAAAACCCATTTATCCTTTTGAAAATGTATCTCTATAAAAGAATAGTTTTCAAAGAGATCCGTCACTATGGGAAATTTATGCTAAGGATAAGAAAGAAAACTACTTGAAGTAAATCTAACATTCATGGTTATCCAATTTGGCATCTAAATAACCATTATGTGCTTCCTTCTCATTCATGCGATAGCATTAAATCATAGGTAATAAACTTGAGGAAGTAAATAAAGAAAGAAACACACGAAGAAGGTCAAAGTGGGTAATAGTTACTAAGAAGGCACATGTTGAATTTGTTATAAAAACACCTCACAAGGACTATCCATAGAAAACCAGAGCTTTAAGGAATTTCATCATACAAGTAGAAGGACAACAACTAATCTTAGAAAACAAAATCTTTAAGAATTGCATCATACAAAGAGTCCTCCATAGAAAACGAAAGCTTTCTGGAATTGCATCATACAAGTAAAAGGACCACAACATAGCTTAGAAGCAATCGTAGACATCCATGTTAGTATAGACCCATTTCATGTCATGTGCATAGATAAACACCATAGGCATGTAAGTAATCCTCATAGTTCTCTAAGCATTAATTTCCAATTGACATAAAAATAATAGAGAAAAATTTAAGGGATTGAAAGTAAATAAACCAAACAGTAAGAAAAAGTGCTATGATAACAAATACCATAGTTCAAAGAATAAGATGAAGTTTCGTAGTCGATGAATAGAAAATTAAAGCAGATCATATGGGCCTCATATGGTGACAACCAACATCGTCAGAGAAAGAAATTGGTGAAAATAAAGGGAATACAGTGGCATAGAGTGATAACTGCAAGCATAGAAAAGGAAATTATTTAGTGGCTTATAGATTAAGAAAGAACTGAAACGTATGCCATGGATTTGAGAGTGCTCATCTTTTTCAAAAGAAAATGATGATCAAAGTGTATACAATGATAAAGAAATGTTATTTGGATCTTGGACTTCGAGGTTGACAAAAAAGAAATCCGTTGTGATCAATTCTACTTCTGGATTTGAGTGTACCTCTGAGATCTCCTGGTTCCATTTCGACACGCAATTTCGTTTCCAATCAAAGTTCATTCGTTTTTTTGAGCAAGTTTAGTATATTAGTTTCACACATAAGGGTGTGCGAGCCTATTTTCTTCTTTATTACATATCTTTTGTAGTGTTGTGCGCTTTTGGATTACTCCCTTTTATGCGTTTTCTTGAATCCACATAAATTGGCCGTCCGTTACTCTTCACTGGAACGCCTCTAGAGGGATTTTTTAGCGTAGAGTGCTAGTAATATATAAAGAAAATCAGATATACGATGCGGTTTTCGTCTTTATTACATGTGTTTTGCACTGTTGCGACCCTAAACATTTCCGCGTGTAAAACTCCCAGAAGGACATGTCAATGGGTACTGGTGTCGTTTTATCCCTTCGGACGCGTAAATTTCAAACATACTTTTCCTAAGTAGTGAGCATATCGGAAGGTTTTCAGATTCAGGGTAGAATTCATTGTTATATCTAGTTTCCACTTCAATGGTGCTTATTTGTTGCATAAACCATCGGCAAGCGAATTACCTGACTTGTATGCAAAAGAAAAAGCATGCACACGTCATAGAATATCGAAAGAAAAAGCATGAACACAAGAAAAGGCATGAACACGTCATATTATATCGAAAGACCACGAGCATCATCATCACAGAAAGAAAGTGATGCAAGAGAATGAAGTACACTCGTAATGGAAGGTTACGAGAATAGCAAGTGCCAGCATAGAGAAGAATTAAAAGTGAGAAGCAATCCAACATTATGGGAAATTTAGGCCATGGATAAGGAAAGAAAGCTACATGAAAGATACCATAACAATAATTTTAACATTCATGAATACAAAGCCATCTAAATAACCAATATGTACTTCCTTCTAATCCATGCGATCGCGTTAAATCATAGGTTATAAACTTCAGAAAGAAAATAAAAGAGGACAAAGAGGAAGAAGGTCAAAGTGGTTAATCGTTACTAGGAAGGCACATCTTGAATGTGTTACAAAAAGACCTCACAAAAACTATCTATAGAAAGTGAAAGCTTTAAGGAATTTGATCATACAAGTAAAAGAACCACAACATACCTTAGAAAACCAAAGATACAAAGAATTTCATCATACAAAGAAAACCAAAGCTTCAAGGAATTGCATTATACAAGTAAAAGGACCACAACATACTTTAGAAGCAATCATAGACATCTATGTTAGTATAAAACCATTTCATATGGGTTACATAAAGAAACACCATAGATCTCTAAGCATTAATTTCCATAGATCTCTAGGCATGTAAGTCGACCTCATAGATCTCTAAGCATTAATTTCCAATGGAGATAAAAATAATAGAAGAAACCTTAAAAGGTTGAAAATGTATAAATTAAATAGTGAAAAGAAAATTGCTGAGAGAACAAATATCATATTTCAAAGAATAAGATGAAGTTTAGTAATAGATGAATAGAAAATTGAAGCAGATCATATGGGCCTCATATGGTGATGGCCAACATCGTCAAACAAATAAATTGGTGGACATGAGGTGAATACACCCGCATATATTGATAAGTGCTAGCATAGAGTAGAAAATTATTTAGCGGTTCATAAATTGAAGAGAACTGAAATGTATGATATAGATTTGAGAGTGCCTATCTCTTTCGAAAGCAAAGGATCATCAAAGTGTATACAATGATAAAGAAAGGATATTCGGATCTTGGACTTCTAGGCTAAGAAAAAAGAAATCCATCGTCACCAATTCAAGTTGTGAATTTGACTATAGAGAGGCTTTCATATGATTTAATCAATAAGTGTACCTCTGAGATCTTATGATTGATTTAGGTGATAGTAGTTCCATTTTTGGACTCCATTTCAGTTTCAATCAAAGTTCACTATTTGTTTGAGTAAATTTAGTATATGAATTTCACACAAAGCAACAAAAGACAATTGGGTGTATGAGGCTATTTTCTTGTTCGGTATATGTTTTTTGCAGTATTATGTCCTTTTGGATTACTCCCTATTATGCATTTTGTTGAACCGAAATAAACTGGAGGTTCATTATTCTTCACTAGAACGCCCCTAAAACGATTTCTTAGCATATTTTAGTAGTAACGTATAAAGAAAATTAGGTTTACGATGCCATTTTCTTCTGTATTATATGTATTTGCACTGTTGCGCCTCTATATGTATAAAGGTTTTAATATCGTTGATGCATCTAAAACTCCGAGAAGGACATGTCAATGGGTACTGGTGTTGTTTTATCCCTTCGATTAGACGTGAAAGTTTCAAATACGTTTTTCCTATGTAATGAGCGTATGGGAAGCTTTGCAGATCAAGAGTACAATGGTGGTTATTTGTTGTATAGAGCATCGGCAAGATAATTATCTGGGTAGAAAAGTATACAAAAAATAGAACATAGTATATTTGGTCGCGCACAAAATTGTGGTGAACACAAGAAAAACCATGCGCACATCACAAAGCATAGTATATTTGTTGTTGCGCAAAAGTCTGTTGAACACAAGAAAAGCCATGCACACTTTTGCCCATGTCCGTACAAAATTCAAGTATGCAACATAGGAGATGAAGCAATATGCGTGCAGAAGGAGGCTTTTTGAGCATTAACGTCCAAGACTGAAATTAAATATATAGTGGTGTAAGAACATTGAAGAAAATAATATAAGAAATTTATATGATGATGAACATCGGATACAAAAGAACAAGAGGATGGGAGAGAGTCAAATTGCAATGGAGTATTAGAAAACCGTAAATTTTCTGCAGATTGATAAAAAAATGAAGCAGGTCATATGGGCTTGACATGGTGACGAGCAACATCGTCAGAGAAAGAAAGTGATAAAAGTGAATAAAGTACACTGACAATGGAAGGTTACGAGAATAGCAAGTGCCAATATAGAGAAGCAAAAATATTGAGAACAAATCCACTATTATGGGAGATTTAGGCTCCGAATGAGGAAAAAACCTACATGAGAGCTACTATAACAAATAATTTTAACATTCATGAATACACAATTAGGCATATAAACAACCAATATGTACTTCCTTTTGATCCATGGGCTTCCATTAAAACATAGGTTATAAATTTGAGGAAGCAAGTAAAAACGGAAAAAGAGGAAGAAGGTCAAAGTGGTTAATAGTTAGTAAGAAGGAACATGTTGAATGTGTTACAGAAACACCTCACAAGAACTATCTATAGAAAATCAAAGCTTTAACGAATTCAATAATACAAGTAGAAGGACCACAACATACCTGAAAAAACCAAAGCTTTAATGAATTTCATGATAGAAAGAGTCCTCCATACAAAACCAAAGCAAAGCAACTGTATCATACAAGTAAAAGCAACACAACATACCTTAGAAGCAATCGTAGACACCCATGTTAGTATAGAACCATTTCATATAGGGTACATAGAGAAAGACCATAGGCATGTAAGTATTCCTCATAGTTCTCTAAGCGTTAATTTCCACTGGAGACAAGAATAATAGAAAAAAGGTTAAGAGGTTGAAAATGAATAAACCAGATAGTAGAAAATTGAACCAGATCACATGGGCCTCAGATAGTGATAGCCAACATCCTCAAAGAAATATATTGGTGAAAAATGAGGTGAATACACTGGCATACAGTGATAAGTGCTAGCATAGAGTAGGAAATTATTAAGTGGTTTATAGATTAACAGAGAACTGAAACGTATGACATGGATTTGAGAGTGCTCATCTTTTTTCAATAGGAATAGACGATCAAAATGTACACAGTGATAAGCAAAGGTTAATTGGATCTTCAACTTCCAGGTTAAGAAAAAAGCAATTCATTGTGACGAGTTCTAGTTGTGGATTTGAGTACACAGAGGCATTCATGCGATTTAATCAATGAGTGTACCTCTGAGATCTCATGGTTGAATATACTAGTTCCATTTCGACACTCAGTTTTACTTCCAATCAAAAGTTCATTATTTGTTTGAGTAGATTTAGTATATGAATTTCAGACAAAGCACCAAAAGAGAATTGGGTGTACGAGGCTATTTTCTTCTTTATTATATGTTTATTGCAGTGTTGTGTCCTTTTGGATTACTCCCTTTTACGCATTTTCTTGCATCGTCATTTATTGGAGGCCTTCTATTCTTCACTGGAACGCGTCTAGAGGGATTTGTTAGATCGAGTGCTAGTAATATATAAAAAAAATTACGTATACCAGGCAATTTTCTTCTTTATTACATGTCTTTTGCACTGTTGTGCCCCTAAATGTATACAGGTTTTAATATCATTGCCGCATCTAAAACTCCCAGAAGGACATGTCAATGGGTAATCGTGTTGTTTTATCCCTTCGATTAGACGTGTAAGTTTCAAATAAGCTTTTCCTAAGTAATGAGCGTATGGGAAGCTTTGCAGATCCAGAGTACAATGGCGCTTATTTGTTGCATAGACCCTCGGCAAGCTAATTACCTGAGTAGAAAAGTGTACACAGAATAGAGCAAAGTATATGTCCTGGTGCGCAAAAGTATGAACACAAGAAAAAGCGTCCACACGTCATCGTATATCGAAAGACAACAATCAGCGTTTGCCGACGTCCCTACAAATATCTCGTATGTAACATATGAAATGAAGAAATGCGCTTGCAAAGGGAGGCTTTCGGACCGGTTTTCAAGACAGGCACTACATATATGAAGCAGGTAATATAAGAAATTGATATTGATGACGAAAATCAGAGACGGAAGAACAAGAGGATGGGAGAGAGTCAAATAGCAATGGAGTCTTAGAAAACTGCAGATTTTCTGCAGATGGATAAAAGAAAAATGAAGCAGATCATATGGGCTTGATTTGCTAACGAACATCATCGTCAGAGAAAGAATGTGATGGAAGCGACGGAATTACACTCGTAATAAAAGGTTATTAGAACGGGAAGTGCCAGAATAGAGAAGAAAAAATATTGAGTGGTTTACTGGTTCAAAAGCAGGATGTGCATCTGAGATTGTGGACATCTTTGCCAGAAGCATCGGACGATGGAAGGCTATACAGCCATAAGGAAAGGTAAATGGAACGTTGGCTGCCAGCATAGATCGGAAACGAAGCTTAGCGGTCGAGGAAGACAGAAGCTTCGTAGTAGGTGGTGATGAGGTTGCCATTGGGTGTGGGAGTGGAAGATATGAATCGGCCGACATTAAAGCCATATGCATTGCGGAACACGCCCGTTCCCCCGACGATCGCAAAACTCCCAAGGAACGGACGAGAATGTCGACTCTCCCTGCTGGCTGAGCGTCCCGCGGAAATTGCCATTGTCGTAATGAATGACATTCTGCACGAAAAAGGTAGTCGACGCCGCAGTGTTATTGACGAAGATGGCCGTAGGCAGTCATTCGATCCACACAATCAAAAGCGATAAACATCATCGAGGAGGGTACAATTATTGAGGAAGCAGATGATGGAGATAAGTGCCTTGACTCGACTTTATGTTGCATGGTGGTTAGTTCTTTCCCAAAAGCTTCTGTAATCACGATTTTGGGTATGATTTCTGCACATAAAATCAGATTTCTCATCATTGAGGTAGTACCTTTTGTTTTCTATCTTTCAAATTGGTACAGAATCTAGGGATAGCCCTAAATATGCAGATAACAAAACCTATAGAGATGGCTAATGGACGATTACACTACACAAAAGGATATAATGAAAACCTTGAATTTACTCTTTTTGATAGATGTTTTCTTGGGAGTTTCCATGTAATTGCGATGAAACAAAGTGATGCAATCATAGGCATGGATTGGTTAGTTAAAAATTACGCGATGATTAATTGTGAACAAAGAACGATGACTTTAAGGCTAGATGATGAATCTATTCATATTCTAGGGGATGCCTATAACCCTAAACCTATCCTTATTTCTGCTATGCAGATAGTTAAAGGTATACATGATGGTTGTAGAACATTTATAGTGTATGTAAACAACGTGCATGAGAACAATAATGAGGAAACTGTTTCGAATTATGTAGACAATCTTTTGAAATAATACGCAGATGTATTTCCAGAAGAGTTGCCTGATATACCTCCACCTAGGCAGATTGACCATGCCATTGACCTATATCAAGGGACTGAATCATATTCTATAGCACCCTAGAGATTTAACATCAAGGAATTAAAGGAGCTTAAGATTTATATAGATGATCTTCTAAAGAAAGGCTTGATAAGATCAAGTGTCTCACCTTCAGGTGCACTTGATTTATTTCAGAAGAAGAAAGACGGCTCTTATATATTATGCATTGACTATAGGGGGGTGAATAAAAGAACAATTAAGAATAAGTATCCACTTCCTCATATAGATGACTGATTAGGTCAATTTAGCAGAGCGACTATATTCACTAAGATTGACTTAAGATCTGGATATCACCAAATTAGGATCAAAAGAGAGGATATTCCTAAGACGGCGTTTTGAACATGATATGGTCACTATGATTTTACGGTTCTACCTTTTGGATTAACAAATGCTCTTGCCACATTTATGTGCTTGATGAATAATATTTTTCACGATTAACTAGATGAATTCATCTTAGTATTTCTTGATGATATATTTGTATACTCTAAGGATGATTCTAAACATTTGAAGAAACCTTTGCAAACTTTTAGAGAACACAAATTTCATGGAAAAAAGAGTAAATGTTTATTTGCTAAGGAAAAACTTGTGTATCTAGGAAGAGTAATATCAAAAGAAGGAATCCTTATAGATGAAGGAAAAGTAAAAACAATAGTTGATTGGCCGATTCCTAAGCTTATAAGGGATGTTAGAAGTTTGCTTGGGTTCGCACAATAAGAAAGAGCACATATTAAGGATTTCTCTAAGATAGCTACTCCCCTCACAGAATTGACTAAAAAGAATGTAGGATTTTTGTGGAGTGATGCTTGTCAAAAATCATTTGAAACATTGAAACAAAAATTCATTGAAAATTTTGTTTTGACAATACCATAAATGGGAAAGCCTTTTGTGGTTGCATGTGATACAAGATTTAGTCAGATAGGATGTGTTCTTTCACAAGATGGTAGAGTGGTCGCATATGAGTCCAAAAAACTAAGAAAACATGAACTTAACTATCCTAGTCATGATTTAGAAATGCTTGTTGTTGTGCATGCGCTTAAGCATTGGAGGCATCTATTGTTAGGGGTTAAGTTTGAATTCGAAACACATCATCAGAGTCTAAAATACATCTTCACACAACCATTGCTTAACAACAGGTAGAAGTGTTGGATTGAATTAATAAGTGAGTATGATTGTGACATTAAATATCTGGCTGGTAAGGAAAATAAGGTTTTTTATGCATTGAGTTGGAGACCTTTATGCAATCTTGTTTCTCTAATAAGTTCTAATTTCTCAATCAAATTCAAGAAAGGTTTGTTGAATACAATGAAAACCATGCACACATCATAGAGCATAATATATTTTCTATTTTGCAAAAGTTTTCTGAACACAAGAAAAGCCATGCACACTTCAAAGTATGTCGAAAGAAAACAATCCGCTTTTCTAAATGTCCCTACAGAAACCAAGTATGCATCATAGGAGATGTAGAAATATGCCTGCAGAGGGAGGCTTTGTGATAATTAATGTCCAAGACCGACACTATATATGTATATAGTGGTTGAAGAACATTGAAGTAGATAATAGTAAAGACTTTCTGTAGATGGATAGAAAAATGAAGCAGATCATAAGGACTTGATATGGTGACGAGCATTATCATTAGAGAAAGAAAGTGATGGAAGCGAATGAAGTACACTCGCAATGGAAGGTTAAAAGAATAGCAAGTGTGAGCATAGGGAAGTAAAAATATTGAGAAGAAATCCAACATTATGGAAAGTTTAGGCTAAGGCTAAGAAAAGAAAGCTACATGAAAGCTACCACAACATATAGTTTTAACATTCATGAATACAAAACTGGGCATCTAAATGACCAATATGTACTTCGTGTTGTTCCATGGGCTGGCTTTAAAAACATCGGCTATAATCTTAGGAAAAAAAAAAAGAGGAAGAAGTTCAATGTGGTTAATAGCTGCTAACAAGGCACATCTTGAATCTGTTACAAAAACAACTCACAAGAACTATCTATAGAAAACCAAAGCTTTGAGCAATTTGATCATACACGTAAAGACCACAACATACCTTGGAAAACGAAAGTTTTATCATAGAAAGAGTCTTATATAGAAAGCGGAAGCTTTAAAGAATTGCCTCACACAAGTAAAAGGACCACAACATACCTTAGAAGCAATCATAGACACCCATGTTAGAATAGACCCATTTCATAACATGTACAGAGAGAAACACCGTAGACATAAAAGTAAACCTTATAGTATTCTAAAAATTAATTTCCAATGGAGATAAAAATAATAGAAAAAAAGTTAAGGGCTTGAAAATGAATAAACCATATAGGGAAAAAAATGCTATGATAACAAATATCATAGTTCAAAGAATAAGATGAAGTATAGTAGTAGATGAATAGAAATTAGAAGCATATCATATGGGCCTCATATGGTGATGGCCAACATCGTCAAAGAAAGAAATTGGCGGAAATAAAGGGAATACACTCGCACAACGTGATATGTGCTAGCATTGAGTAGGAAAGTATTTAGCGGTTTATAGGTTAAAGAGAAATGAAATGTGTGATTTGGATTTGAGAGTTCCGATCTTTTCCAATAGAAAATGATGATCAAGTAGTATACAATGATAAAGAAAGGTTTAATGGATGTTGGACTTCTAGGTTAATGAAGAAGTAATCCATTGTCATAGATTCTATTTGTGGATTTGAGTACATAGAGGGTTTCATGCGATTTAATCAGAGAGTATAGCTTTGAGATCCTATGGTTGATTAAGGTGAGATTAGTTCCAATTGGACAATCAATTTCACTTGCAACAAAAGTTCATTCTTTCTTTGAGTAAATTTAGTATATGAATTTGACACAAAGCACCAAAAGAGAATTGGGTGTAAAAGTCTATTTTCTTCTTTGTTATATGTTTCATGTGATTTAATCAACGAGTATACCCTTGAGATCTTATGGTTGATTTAGGTGAGATTAGTTCCAATTGGACAATCAATTTCACTTGCAACCAAAGTTCATTCCTTCTTTGAGTAAATTTAGGATATGAATTTGAGACAAAGCACCAAAAGAGAATTGGGTGTAAAAGTCTTTTTTCTTCTTTACTATATGTTTATTGCAGTGATGTGCCCTTTTGGATTACTCCCTTTTATGCATTTTCTTGAATCCACATAAATTGGAGGTTTATCATTCTTCATTAGAACGCCTCTAGAGGGATTTCTTAGCATATAATGCTAGTAATATGTAAAAGAAATTAGGTATACCAGGTCATTTTCTTGTTTATTACATGTGTTTTGCACTCTTGTGCCCCTAAACATATACAGGTTTTCATATCGTTGCTGCATTTAAAACTCCCAGAAGGACATATCGATGGGTAATAGTGTTATTTTATCCCTTTGATTAGATGTGTAAGTTTCAAATAAGTGTTTCCTATGTAATGATCATATGGGAAGCTTTGTAGATCCAGAGCACAATGGTGGTTATTTGTTGCATAGGCCATCGGCAAGGTAACTACTTGGGTACAAAAGTATACACATAATAGAAAAAAAGGCTACATGAAAGCTACGATAACAAATAATTTTAAGATTCATGAATACAAAATTGGGCATCTAAATAGCCAATATGTACTTCCTTCTAATCCATGGGATGGCGTTAAAATATTGGTTATAAGCTTGAGGAAGCAAATAATAAGGGAAAAAGAGGAAGAAGGTCAAACTGGTTAAAATATGGGTTATAAACTTGAGGAAGCAGATGTTGAATGTGTTACAAAAAAGGAAGCAGATGTTGAATTGTGTTACAAAAACACCTCACAAGAACTATCTATAGAAAACCAAAACTTTACAGCATTCGATGATACAAGTAAAATGACCACCACATACCTTAGAAAACCAAAGTTTCATCATTCAAAAAGTCCTCCACAGAAAATCACTACAACATATCAGGCGTATACCGAGGCTTCTACCGAGGAAAATGAACAGGAAAGATTTTCCGCGGACGACAGTGTAAGGGTTGTTGTAGGTGTCGAAACCAAAGCGTCGGTATAAGCCTCGGTATAAGCATCGGTATATGTGTTGGTATAAGCATCGGTATAAGCGTCGATATATTTGTCGGTATAAGTGTCAGTATAAGCCATGGTATGCCCCTTGGCAAAATAGTCGGTATAAGCATCGGAATGTGCCTGGGGATACCGACGCTTATACCATCGCCTATAGCAATGAACATATCTGCAAACTTTTTCTGGGCAGACTGTGTTGTCTCTTGCTAGAGAAACATTCCGATGTTGTTGTGTAGCAAAAGACAGTCCACTCTGCCGAAGAAAAACCCAAGTACATGTGACATGTATGACAGGCAAAGAAAAAATGATTCGATAAAGCAAAACACACTTTCAAATACAAAAGACATGAGTGAAATGAGTCATGAACCGTGTACAAAGAAATGAGACACATTGACATGATATTTATAAACAACAACTAGAACACATGTATATGTGTTTCGGCCTATGTATATACATGTGTATGTGTATATGTATTATGTGTGTTTATATGTATATGTGTAAATATTTATCTGCATGTGTAAAAACCCTAAAACCCTAATCCTAAAGACCTAGACCTAAAACATGTGTATGTGTGTATTCTTGTGTATATATATGTGTATGTGAATATATATATATATATATATATATATATATATATATATATATATATATATATATATATATATATATATATATATATATATATATATATATATATATATATATATATATATGTATATATATATATGTATGTGTGTGTATGCATATGTGTATCTATGTAAAAATCCTAAAACCCTAATTCTAAAGACCTGGACCTAAAACAGGTATATATGTGTATGTGTGTATGCATGTGTATATATATGTGTATGTGTATATGTATTATGTGTTTATATGTGTATATATGTGTATGCATGTGTATATATATGTAAAAGCCAAAAACCCTAATCATAAAACCCTAACCGTAAAACATGCATATGTGTGTATGTATATGTCACATATGTCTATGTGTGTATGCATGTGTGTGTGTCTATATATATACATACATATATATATATATATATATATATATATATATATATATATATATATATATATATATATATATATATATATATATATATATATGTGTGTGTGTGTGTGTGTGTGTGTGTGTCTATGTATGTATGTGTGTGTATGTGTGTATGCATGTGTGTATATATGTAAAAGCCAAAACCCCTAACCCTAAAACATGCATATGTGTGTATGTATATGTCACATGTGTGTATGTATATGTGTATGCATGTGTTTGCATGTGACTCTCTCTCTATGTGTGTGTGTGTATGTATGTATGTATGTATGTATGTATGTATGTGTGTATGTATGTATGTATGGGTGTGTGTGTGTGTATGTATGTATGTATGTATGTATGTGTGTGTGTATGTTGTATGCATATACCTAGACACATATACACATATGTATGTATATGTGTATATATGTGTATGCATGTGTGTATGTATGTAAAATCCAAAAATACTAATCATAAAAAGCTAACCCTAAAACATGCATATATGTGTATGTGTGTATGTATATATGATGTGTGTGCATGTGTATGTGTATGTGTATGTGTGTATGCATGTGTATATGTGTGCATGCATGTAAGTATTATGTGTGTATATGTGTAAAAATAAAAAACCCTAATCCTAAAACCCTAACCCTACAACATGTATATGTGTGTTTGTGTGGATGTATATGTGATGTGTGTGTATGTGTATGTGCATGTATGCATGTGTGTGTACATGTGTGTGCATGTATATGTGTGTGTATGTATGTATGCATATGCATATGCATATGCATATGTGTATGTAATATGTATGCATTTGTGTGTATGTATCTCTATGTCTCTCTCTTTCTCTCTATCTATATCTCTCTCTTTATCCTGCTCTCTCTCTTTCATCTTTCTCTCTCCCTCTTTCTCTCTGTCGCTTATTCTCTCTCTCTCTCTCTCTCTATCTCTATTTATAATAAAGAACAAAACAATCACTTACATCGATGTAATTCTTTTGAACGCTCTTATCAAAGACCAATTGACATCGTCTCTTGTCAAATTCCAAAGAATCAATGCCAAACCTCTCCTGCAAAACAAAAGAAAAGAAAAATTGAAAATCCCTAACCCTAAGACATGTATATGTGTGTACGTGTTGATGTATATGTGATGTGTGTGTATGTGTATGTGCATGTATGCATTTGTGTGTATACATAGGTAAGTGTGTATATATATGTGCCTGTGGATGTAATATGCATGTGTGTATGTATGTATGTGTGTGTGTACATGCATATGTGTGTGTATGTATATATGCATATACATGTGTGTATGCACATATGTGTGCGTATACATATGTGAGTGTGTATTTATATGTGTATATGTGTATGTGATGTCTATGTATGTGCATGTATGCATGTGTGTGTATACATATGTGAGTGTGTATACATATGTGAGTTTGTATATATATGTGCATGTGTGTATGTATGTGTGTGTACATGCATATGTGTTTGTATGTATGTTTGCATATGCATGTGTGTATGCACATATGTGTGTGTATACATATGTGAGTGTGTATGTAATATGCATCTGTGTATGTATGTATGTATGTGTGTGTACATGCAAATATGTGTGTATGTATGTATGCATATGCATGTGTGTATGTATACATGTGTGTGTACATGTGTATATGTATATGTGTGTATACATGTATGTGTGTGTATGTAATATTCATGTGTGTATGTAATATGCATGTGTGTATGTAATATGTATGTGAGTATGTAATATGTGTGTGTGTATGTAATATGCATGTGTGTATGTAATATGCATGTATGTATGTATATGCATGTATGCATTTGAGTATGTGATATGTAGGTGTATGTATATGCATGTGTGTATGTAATATGTATGTGAGTGTGTATGTAATATGCATGTGTGTATGTAATATGTATGTGAGTATGTGTATGCATATGTGTGTGTATGTATGTATGCATCTCTCTCTCTATCTCATTCTCTTTCTATTTCATCTCTCTCTCTCTTTCACTCTCTCTCAATCTTTCTCTTTCATCTCTCTCACTTTCTCTCTCTCTATTTCTCTCTTTCTCTCTCTCTCTCTCTCTCTCTCTATCTCTCTCTCTCTCTCTTTATGTTTCCCTAGATCTCTCTCTTTCTTTCATCTCTCTCTCTATCTCACTCTATATCAATAGAAAAAAAAAGAATCACTTACATAGATGTAATTGTTTGGAGCATTGTCATCAAAGTCCACTTAATGTTGTCCTTCATCGAATTCCAAAGAAATGATGCCAAGAAGCTCTTGCAAAATGAAAGAGAAGAGAAATTAGAAAGGGAAAACACAAAGAAAGAGAAAGGGCGCTACAGTATGTGCGATACTTACCAAAATTTCAGGTCTACAAAAATAGAGATGTAGAGAAAATCACTTTCATCGATGTAATTGTTTGGAGCGTTGTCGTCAAAGTCCACTTAATTTTGTCCTTCGTCGAATTCCAAAGAACTAATGCCAAAAAGCTCTTGCAAAACGAAAGAGAAGAGAAATTAGAGAAGGGATAACACACAGAAAGAGAAAGGGTGCTACAGTATGTGAGATGCTTACCAAAATTTCAAATCTAAAGAAATAGAGATGTAGAGAAAGAAGAGAGAGAGAGAGAGAGAGAAAGAGAGGGAAAGAGAGAGATGTGTGTACACAATATGCTCAGAATGTAGTTTGCGCACGAACTCGACAATAGAAAACTTTGGTTCAAAATGCAAGCAAATGTCGAATTTTTGCTCTCGGGTCCGGTTAAAACGTCGCGTCGGTATGAGCGTCAGTATAAGTGTTGGTCTAAGCGTCGATATAAGCGTCCGTAATTTACAGTAAAGCACCGACGCCTATACCGACGCTCATACTGATGTCGAGCATACCGACGATTAAATGATTGTCGGTATTGCATCCGTGGCTTTTTGAGCATTTTCAACAGTCATACTCATGCCGAGACGTGACCGTCGGTATGGGCAACGTCGGTATGCCCCTCATATGTTGTAGTGAATCAAAGGCTCAACGAATTTATTATACAAGTAAATGGACCACAACATACCTTAGAAGCAATCATAGACACCCATGTTTGTATAGACCCATTTCACATCGGGTACATAGAGAAACACCGTGGACATGTAAGTAGATAGAAATAATAAATAAAAAGTTAAGAGGTTGAAAATGAATAAACAAGATCGTAAGAAAAAATTCCTATGATAACAAATATCATAGTTCAAAGAATAAGAAGTTAAGTAGTAGATGAATAGAAACTGAAGCAGATTATACGAGCCTCATATGGTGATGGCCAACATCGTCAAAGAAAGAAATTGGTTCTAATGAAGTCAATACACTTTGCATAGAGTGATTAGCGCTAGTATAGAGTAGGAATTCTTTAGTGGTTTATAGATTAAATAGAACTAAAACGTATGATATGGATCTGAGAGTGCCTATCTTTTTCTGAAGGAAATGATCATCAAGGTGCATGCAATGACAAATAAGTGTTAATTGGAGCTTGGACTTCGATGTTAAAGAAAAAGTGATCCATTATCACCAATTCTAGTTGTGGATTTCACTACACAAAGGCTTTCATATGATTTAATTAATGAGTGTACCTTTAAGATCTTATGGTTTATTCAGGTGATAGTAGTTCTATTTCGAGACTCAATTTAACTTGCAATCAAAGCTCACTCTTTGTTTGAGTAAATTGTGTATATGAATTTCACAATAAGCACCAAAAGACAATTGGGTGTACGAGGCTATTTTCTTCTTTGGGATATGTTTTCTGCAGTGCTGTGCCCTTTTTAATTACTCCCTTTTATGCATTTTGTTGAACCGACATAAATTGGAGGTTCCTTATTCTTGGCTAGAACGCCCTAGAGCAATTTGTTAGCATATATTGGTAGTAACATGTAAAGAAGATTAGGTATACACTGCCATCATCTTCTTTATTACATGTCTTTTGCACCTAAACATATAAAGGTTTTTATACAATTGACGCATCTTAAACTCCCAGAAGGACGTGTCAATGAGTTCTGGTGTTGTTTTATCCCTTCGATTACAGATCTAAGTTTCAAATAAGATTTTCCTATGTAATGAGCGTATGGGAAGCTTTGCTGATCCAAGGTACAATGGTGGTTATTTGTTGTATAGAACATCGACAAGCTATTTATCTGGGTAGAAAAGTATACACAGAATAGAGCATCGTACATTTGATGGTGCCCACGTCATGGAGCATAGTATATTTGTTGTTGTGTAAAAGTCTGTTGAACACGAGAGGAGCCACGCACACTTCATAGTATATCGAAAGACAACAATACACTTTTTCCTATGTCCCTACAGAAATCAAGTATGCAATATAAGAGATGAAGCAATCTGCTTGCCCAGGGAGGCTCTCTGAGCATTAATGTCCAAGAGAGACACTATATATATAGTGTTTAAAGAACATTGAAGCAGATAATATAAGAAGCATCATCATCAAAGAAACAAAGTGATGGAAGCGAATTAAGTACACACGCAATGGAAGGTTACGAGAATAGCAAGCGCGAGTATAGAGAAGAAAATATATTGAGAAGAAATCCACCATTATGGGAAATTTAGGCTAAGGATAAAAACAAGAGCTACATGAAAGCTACCATAATAAATATTTTTAAGATTCATGAGTATAAAATTTGGCATCTAAGTAACCAATATCTACTTCCTTCTCATTGATGAGATGGCATTAAAACATAGGTATTAAACTTGAGGAAGTAAACAAAACAGGAAAGAGAGGAAGAAAGTCAAAGTTGTTAATAGTTAGTAAGAAGGCATGTGTTGAATGTGTTATAAAAACACGTGACAAGGACTATGCATAGAAAACCAAAGCTTTACTGATTTTCATCATACAAGTAAAAGGACCACAACATACCTTAGAAAACCAAATCTTTAGGAATTGCATCATACAAAGAGTTCTCCATAGAAGACCAAAGCTTTATGGAATTGCATCATACAAGTAAAAGAACCATAACATACCTTAGAAGCAATCGTAGACATAGAAGTGAGTATAGACCCATTTCATAGCATGTACATAGAGAAACATCGTAGGCATGTAAGTAGTCCTCATAGTTCTCTAAACAATAATTTCCAACAGAGATAAAAGTAATAGAAAAACATTTGAATAAACAAGGTCGTAAGAAAAATTGCTATGAGAACAGATATCATAGTTCAAAGAATAAGATGAAGTTAAGTACTATGAATAGAAAATTGAAGAAGATCATATGCGCCTAATATGGTGACGGGCAACATCGTCAAAGAAAGACATTTGTAAAAATGAAGGGAATACAATGGCATAGAGTGATAACTGTAAGCAGAGTAGGAAATTCTTTAGTGGTTTATAGATTTAAAGAGAACTGAAACGTATGACATGGATTTGAGAGTGCTTATCGTTTTCAAAAGAAAATGATGATCAAAGTGTATACAATGATAAAGAAATGTTAATTGGATCTTGGACTTCGAGGTTAACAAAAAAGCAATCCATTATGAGGAATTCTAGTTGTGGATTTGAGTACAGAGAGGCTTTCATACGATTTGATCAATGAATGTACCTCTGAGATCTAATGGTTGAATTAGCTGATACTAGTTCCATTTAAACACGCAATTTCACTTCCAATCAAAGTCCATTCTTTGTTTGAGTAAATTTACTATATGAATCACACAAAGCAGCAAAAGAGAATCCGCTATTTTCTTCTTTATTATATGTTTATTGCAGTGTTGTGCGCTTTTGGATTACTCCCTTTTATAAGCTTTCCTGAATCCACATTTATTGGAGGCTCGTTATTCTTCACTGGAACGCATCTAGAGGTATTTGTGAGCATATTGTAGCGCCCGTCTCTCTCTCTCTCTCTCTCTCTCTCTCTCTCTCTCTCTCTCTCTCCGCCGCATCGTCGCTCGCTCGCTCTCTCTCTCTCTCTCTCTCTCTCTCTCTCTCTCTCTCTCTCTCTCTCCGCAACCCGCGCCACCCGGTCCCTCTCTCCCCCACCCCCACGAGTCCATCTCTCCCCCGCCAATCCCTCTCTCTCCCCCCGCTATCCCCACAAGAACTCCCCCCGCTATCCCGGCTACCTCCTCAGCCCCCCCTCCCCCCGCGTGCTGCTCCGACCTCCCCCACCCGCGAACCCCGCAACCCTCCCCTAGGCTTCCTTTTCCCCCTCCCGCACCCCCCCCCCCCCCCCCCCCCCCCCAACGCATCCCCCCAACGCTCTCCCCTCACCTATCACACCCGGTTTTGGTGGGCAAAGGTCTTGATCTCGAAACACTGCTTTCATGAAAGGATTTAACAAGTTTCAGGATGAAGATTCGATTTGTAGTTCTCTATCAGAATTTTTATTCAAAATATACGTATTCCTACTAACAGGGAGAAAGGAAACATCAAGGGTTTTGTAAATGTGGATTTCAATGGAGGATTCGGACACGTTCCATTCCTGAGAGTAGCAACTGCCAAAAAGGCTTTTGAAAAATTGGGAGAACTGCTGGCAGGGCCAGATAATTTTGTGGATCTGGCTAAGGAACAACTTTTCTCACCAGGGAGTAAGGGTAATAGAGATTTGAAAAGTCCAAGGCGTGGATTTAGTCCCGCAATCCCCCTCCAACCCCGCCGTCCCCTCTTCTCTTCCCCCACCACCCCTACGGCCCCCACCACCACCACAACCCCTTCCAACCCCGCCCTCCTCTCCTCTCTTCCCCCCCCCCCACCCCCACGGCCCCCACCACCACCATAACCCCCTCAAACCCCGCCCTCCCCTCCTCTCTCCCCCCTGCACCCCCGTGGCCCCCACCACCACCACAACCCCCTCCAACCACCACCCTCCCCTCCTCTCTTCCCCCACCACCCCCGCGGCCCCCACCACCACCACAACCCCCTCCAACCCCGCCTTCCCCTCCTCTCTTCCCCCACCACCCCTACAGCCCCCACCACCATCGCAACCACCTCCAACCCCGCCCACCACCACAACCCCCTCCAACCCTGCCCTCCAACCACCCGCGCGGCCCCCACCACCACTGCAACCCTCTCAAACCCCGCCCTCCCCTCCTCTCTAACCCCACCACCCCTGGGCCCCCCACCACCACCACAACCCCCTCCAATCGCGGCCTCCCCTCCTCTCTCCCCCCACCACCCCCACGCCCCCCACCACCACGGCAACCCCCTCCAACCCCGCCCCACAACCCACAACCTCCAACCACTCCACCCACACCTCCCACCGCTCCACCCACACCTCCCACACCACCCACCATCTCCCACCACTCAAATGTAATGGTCAAAAGCTACTTCAAGAATTATGTGGATTATGTGAAGGATGTGTTTTTGAGCGTCACTCCAATATCACGGGCGGCACATAAAGAGGATCCCAACTTGCAGGCAAGTGTAAAAGTGTAAGTGGTAAAGGTGAGAGTGGAGAAATGACTATTGCCGCCAACCATTCATGACGATTGCCTATTTTGGAGAATCCAATTCAAAACTAATGGCATATTTGATCTACCCCTCCGATTTCGGGGTAATTGATCAGCGCATGATCAGTGGATGTGAGGAATCGGCAAGGCCCTCTTGGCCTATTGGAACTTATAAAAGCAATGGATTAGTACTCATTGGGGATATATATAGACATGTATAGAGTTTATCTCCAACATCTCTTTTGGTCCTCTCCTTGCACTCTGTGGCTACAAGCCTACTGTAGGAAGCCACTTTAGGGTGAGGATACACACCGTGGGCTTCCTACTGGAGGGCTAATAGCACTGTAGTGTAAAGAAGTGGCTTGGTTTTCTCATTCAGTTTGAGTTAGTGGTATTTCTGTGCTCTTCCGTTAGAGCAAGTCTTCATACCTTTGTATTAAGCATTGCAAGTCTTCATCTAATTGTGTTCAGTGCAAGTCTTTATCTAGTTGTGTTCATTTTACTAAACGAATCTCTTGTATTGATTCCATTTTGTTCTAGATTGACATATAAGCACAGAGCATCAGCTTTTGTAGCATTTCCTTTGCCTACATTGTAATCATCTAAATGAACTAAGGAGTGGTTTGGTCTCCCACTAGTGCCATTTGACATTAATCTCTTCTCTGAGTATTTACAATTCTGTGCAATTATTGTTATCTGCTTGCTCATAGAAGTGTTAAAGGGTATATTTCCCTAAGGAGAACCTCCCTTGAGTAGGCGAAGTACTAGATTTCATGGTGCATGCTCCTGCTAAAAGTAGATACCCCAGTACCTTCTCGACAGTTTGGCATGCCTAGTGGGACACTTGCATTTCTGTGAGGGGCCTTGAGGATAGTAAATGGTCGTTTTTTCAATATTTTTGCCCTATTGCATTTGCAAGTAGGTACATGACCCATATGCGAGCAGATAAGGAGCCTCTCCGTGTACGAAGGAGCCTTAAAAAGTCAGCTATATCCTTGAATAGTGAACCCAGCTTGTCTCTATCCTCTTTGAATTTATCTATTAATTTGGGTGCGACACCACTGTCAAAGGAAAAGCATAGGAGAACATTGGACTTCTCCTTAGATACATCAGAGGAAACACCACTGGCAATGGAGGATCTCTCTCATTTACTCTCCTGACTCAATATTAAATTCCCTACCTTTAAGGGACAAGCTTATGAAGATGCTGATGATCATGTGAGGAGATTCATCTCCTTATGCCGTGGACGTGGTCTGCTAATTAGAGAGGATGCAATGTTGGTACTCTTTCCATCTACATTGTAAGGCCTTGCTAACAAATGGTATAGTCAATATGTAGATGGCTATTTTGTTATGTGGGAGGCTCTGAAGACGGCATTCTCAGAGACATTTCGACCTAGTGACTCCTCGGAAAGAGCTCTAGACCAACTAGAGAACCTAAGGCTAAGATCAAAAGAATTCATCCATGAACTTCACACTAGGACAAAAGCACTTGTTGCACATCTTCCACATGCTCCACGTGATTTCTTGATTAAAAAATGGATAGAAAAAGCTTTGCCCAAGTCATATCAGCAAAAGCTATGTGAGTCTCTTAGATTGGATGCAACGTCAATGACTTTGTTGTAGCAGTGTCACACATTAAAGAAGCTAGGCAACATTTTGAAGGGGATACACAACCAAATTATGCAGCAGAACTAGACCCTATTGGGCAACTGAAGAAAGAATTGGAGGCCCTGAGAAATGCAACAAAATCAGCAAGAAGAGAAGGTCTTGCCACCGCTGTGTCGAACTGATGATGAAGTAGCCCAACTTCACCGTGAGTTAGAAGATTTGCGGACCACTCAGGATATAAGAAGGCAGATTTGCTATGCAATCTGTAACAACAATGGACATTCCAATGCTAATTTCCCTAACAAGATAAGCTTTCACTTTCGTGGAAAGGATGGCCACGAAGCTAGAGACTGTTACTATCTCAAGGGTACACAACAATGAGGTAACCCTCAAGCTCTAGATTCCTATTATGCTAGTCAAGTGCACCTAATAGAGAGGAGAATCATACAACGAAGCCTATATATAATAGGCCATTGATGTGTTATCGTTGTGGTGAGTATAGCAATATGAAAAATAGGTGTTCCCTTCCAGAAGATGCACCTCCTTGTCAGCATTGTCCAGAGGCTAAGGATCACTACACTAAAGATTGCCCAAGAAACCGTCCTGCTCCAATCCACATGATTGCAGTCTCTCCAGAAGAAGAAGGTATGACCACTCAGTCTTATGTTGTTTCATCCTCTGCAATGCCCATGATGACTAGAGCTAGACAAGCAGTAGCAATCCATGGAGAGGAACAACAAGGACTCCAGGATAAAGACGAGGAAAAGAAGGCTGGGTGGAAGGTCCAAGCAATCATTGAAGGAGCTTATGAAAGAATGGCTACTTCATTAAGGGACCAACCAACAAGTCTGCAAGAAGACACACATGAGGTAAACATTGAGCAGATGTTGAAAGATATTCATCACAAGGTTAGTCTGTACGAACTCATAAAGATGGATTCAAAAATAAGAAGTGACTTATTAAAAATTATACACTCTGCTTACTTGAGCCAACCACCTAGCATAGATGGTTTCATGGTTGATTTTCCGCCTGCACCCCTGGCGGACTACCAAAGCTCAAGGTTATCTGTGTTTATAAAGGATGAAGCTCTCACAGGTGTGATCATGGATGGAGGCTCTGGCATTAATTTGATGCCACATTTCACAATTCGGAAACAGAATTTGAACCCCACCAAGATGGCACCATTCATAGTCACCCTAGCAAATCAACATCGAGTTGCCCGAGTTGGCATTATTGAAAAGGTACTAATGATAGTACAAGGTTGTCACTTTATTCTAGATTTTGTTGTTATTGCACTTCCACAGGAGACTTCTTGCCCATTACTCCTCAGGAGTCCTTGGGTAAGGAAAGCAAAAGCTTTGCAAGATTGGGGGAAAAACAAACTGTGGATCTCAAAAAACACCAATAGCCAACTGCAACTACATTTGGAAGAAGGATTTGACTCAAGGAAAACTACGGGGTATACTGTGGATACTCAGGTAATGCCCTCTTTAGCCCAAGAAGATGATACATTATTGAAATGGATAATGGAAAGTATAGAGTGTTGCACGGTGGAAATCAATGAAATAGAGGAAGAAGTTGTAGAGGAAGGAGTTGTAGAAAAGGGCCATGAAGTTCAAAAGGAACTAGAGGATGTGACTTTGCACTTGAGTACAAACATTGAAGGGGCAACAACTATAGAAGTTTCAGAATAGGAAAGTTATGAGCCTGAATGAAGAGAAGATCTTCCTTTTCGGATATACCTTAAGGATGGACTAGAGAACATATTGTAGAATATAAGCTAAATTCCACTCCTGCATACAGTGGAGATGATTTTTCAAGTAAGACCAGTCCTGAAACACTTGTTCAAGAAGTAAATCTAGGAGATGAAGAGAATTCTCAAGTAGTCCACTTGGCCTCTTGGCTATGGCATTATTTCCCTTTACTAGAGAAGGTAACTTATTTAATTTTTTCTTATAAAAATGTCTTCACATGGTCCTACAAAGATCTAACAAGGATACCAGAGGATCTTGGATTACACAGAATACCCTTAGTTGAGGGAGTTGCGCCTGCAAGAAGTAGGCCATATCGACTCAATCCAAAGTATGCAGAGGCGGTAAAGTTGGAAATTACAAAACTAGAAGAAGCAGGTATAATTGTTCCAGTAGAACGTTCAAGGTGGCTTTCTTCTATGGTTATTGTACCCAAGAAAAATAGTGGAAAAAAAAGAGTCTACGTTCATTTTCGTGCCTTAAATAAAGTGACTATTCAAGATGGATTTCCTCAGCCCTTTACAGACCATGTACTTGAGGAAGTAGCTGGTCACACTTTGTATAGCTTCTTGGATGGTTTTAGTGGCTACAATCAGATAGTGATCCATCCTAATGATAGGGACAAAACAACCTTCATTACTCCATGGGGCACTTATGTCTATACCCGCATGGCTTTTGGTTTGAAGAATGCACCAGCTTCATTTAATAGAACAATGTATTTAATATTGGGCAAATGGTTGACAACCTTTCTACGCATTTTCATGGATGACTTTTTAGTGTTTTCAGGCAGAGATAGAGCAGCAACAGTTCAACATTTCCATGAACATTCGGAAAATCTAAAGGAAATGTTTGAGCAATGTCTGAGAATAGGCTTGAAGTTAAATCCTCCTAAATGTCACTTTTTAGTCACTAAGGGCACTCTTCTTGGTCACATAGTATTTGCTGAAGGAATAACGGTGTATCCTGCAAAGGTTACTGCTATCCTTTCCATGCCTATTCCACAAAGCTCAAAGCAAGTGCAAAGCTTTTTAGGCCATGCAAGATACCATAGAAGATTTATAGGAATGTATTCAGAAATAGCTAAGCCCTTATCAAGGCTTACCAGTAAAAAGGTCCCTTTCTCATGGAGTGTTGAAGCTGAGAAAGCATTTTGTGAACTAAAATTGAGGTTATGTATTGCTCCACTTTTAAGCGTTCCTAATTGGTCATTGGATTTTCATGTGAATACAGATGCCAGTCTGCATGTTGTTGGTGTGGTTCTAGCTCAACCATCATCACACAAGGTTGATAGACCTATCTCCTATACCAACAGATTACTCACCAAGGCAGAAAGGAACTACAGTATGACCGAAAAGGAAGGTTTGGCTATTCTATTTGCTCTCCAGAAGTTTGGGCATTACCTTCTCGGGGTACATTTTATAGTCATATCTGACCATCAGCCCTTGAAATACTTGATAAACAAACCTAGAGTAGTTGGAAGGGTTTGGAGATGGTTACTCTTGTTTCAAGAATTCAACTTTAATATTCATATTAAGCCATTTAGAGAGCACTATATGGAAGATCAAGTATACAGGACTGCAATGAGCGAGAGAGCAAGAGGTATTAATGATGAATTGGTGGATAGTAATCTTTTCCTAGCAGCAATTCAGACTGTTTGGTATAATGGAATTCTCAATTTTCTTACTACTGGAAAACTCCCAAAGCATTTGATACTTATAGAAAGAGAAGATTACTCCTTAAAACCAAGGCATACTCACTCATAAATGGGAATTTATATAGATATTGTGAGGATGATATCTTGAGAAAGTGTGTTTATCCAGAGGAGGTAAATCTTTTGCTAGAGGCTGCATAGAGTGAAGGACATCTAAAGGGGGAAGAATTGGCTCCCAGAATCATCCACAAAGGACTATGGTGGCCTCATATTTACAAGGATACGATCAAGTTTGATAAAGAATGCCACATTTGCGAGAGATGTGCTCCTATGCCAACAAGATTAAATTTCCAACCATTACTCATATCCACATGATGGTTCCCATTTGAACGATGGGGTCCTGATTTCATAGGACCAATTAGTCCAAATGGTCAACCTAGGGGTAAGAAGTATATATTGATGGCCACATGTTATGCAATTAAATGGATTGAGGCTAAAACTACTCTGGATTGTAGAGCTTTAAGAGTAGCTAAGTTTTGGTATAAATGTAGTTTTTCAAGATTTGATTGCCTACTGGAAATCACTAGTGATAGAGGCACACATTTTGTAAATCAATTGCTCCAATTTATATTTGAAAGGTATAAGGTTTTTCATAAAAAGTCCTGTTCTTACTATCGGAGCGCAAATGGCCACGCAGAAAGCTCCAATAAAATTTTGATCAGATTGATGCGCAAATGGCCCTCCAACCCAGCCCTCCCCTCCTCTCTTCCCCCACCACCCCCGCGGACCCCAGCACCAGCGCACCCCTCTCCAACCCCACCCTCCCCTCCTCTCTCCTGCGACCAGCCCCGGGGCCCCTACCTCCACCACAACCCCTTCTAATCCCGCCCTCCCCTCTTCTCTCCCCCTCACCACCCCCCCAGCCCCCACCACCACCGCAACCTCCTCCAACCCCGCCCTACCCTCTCTCTCCCCCCACCCCCACAACCTCCACCCACACCCCCCACAACCTCCCACTACTCCACCCACACCTCCCACACCCCCTACAACCCACAACCTCCCACCACTCCACCCACACCTCCCACTCCACCCACACCTCCCACAGCTCCACCCACACCACCCACCATCTCCCACCACTCAAATGTAATGGTCAAAAGCTACTACAAGAATTATGTGGATTATGTGAAGGATGTGTTTTTGAGGGTCACTCCAATATCACAGTGCACACATAAAGAGGATCCCAACTTGCAGGCAAAAGTGTAAAAGTGTAAGTGGTAAAAGTGAAAGTGGAGAAATGACTGTTGCCGCCAACCATTCGTGACAACGATTGCCTATTTTGGAGGATCCAATTCAAAACTCGTGGCATATTTGGTCTACCCCTTCACTTTTGGGGCAATGGATCGGCGCATGATCAGTGGATGCAAGGAATCGACAAGGCCCTCTTGGCCTATTGGAGCCTATAGAAGCAATGGACTAGTACTCATTGGGGATATATACAGATACGAATAGAGTTTATTTCAGGCATCTCTTTTGGTCCTCTCCTTGCACTTTATGACAACAAGCCTATTGTAGGAAGTCACTCTGTGGTGAGGATACAAAGCATGGGCTTCCTAATGGAGGGGTAATAGCACTGTAGTGTAAAGAAGTGGCTTGGTTTTGTCATTCAGTTTGAGTCAGTGGTATTTTTGTGCTCTTCCGTTAGAGAAAGTCTTCATACCTTTGTATTGAGCAGTGCAAGTATTCATCTAATTGTGTTCAGTGGAAGTCCTCATCTAGTTGCGTTCATTTTATTGGACAAATATTTTGTATTGATTCCATTTTGTTCTAGATTGACATATAAGCACAGAGCATCAGCTTTTGTAGCATTTCCTTTGCCTACATTGTAATCATCTGAATGAACTAAGGAGTGGTTTGGTCTTTCACTATTGTTAGTTGACATTAATCTTTTCCCTGAGTATTTACAATTCTGTGCAATTATTGTTATCTGTATGCTCACACAAGTGTTAAAGGGTATATTTCCCTAAGGATAACTTTGCTTGAGTTGGAGAAGTACTGAGTGCATGGTGCATGCTCCTACTAAAAGTAGACACCCCAGTACCTCCTTGATGCATATAGTGCTAATAATATATTATAAAATTAGGTATACCAAGCGATTTTCTTCTTTATTACATGGGTTTTGCATTGTTGTGCCCCTAAATGTATACAAGTTTTAATATCATTGCCGCATTTAAAACTCCGAGAAGGATTTTGACTACTTGTAGTTGTGTATTTGAGCATAGAGAAACTTGCACAAAAATCATTTAACGTTTGTGGATTACACATCATATTGTCCATTTACATCATGGATATTCATTTTGTACATAGAGAAGCTTTTATAGAAATTGAACAAAAGAGCCAATTGAAGAATAGCCTTATATATCTGTTGATATATTTAGGTAGTGATGTGTGTGAACACTCTAGGACTGCCGGGGCACTTTTTTACCTCTTTAGGAGGTTTTTTTCCCCGGGCTTGTATATATGCCTATTCCCCTAATGGGCTACTTATCTTTGTACATTCTCTAGTAATACATTCAGTATTGTGTGTTTGTGCTCCAAGCTTCTTCTTCTTCCTTGTGCTGTTCGCGTGCTTTCGCAGACGTCTATCTCCAACAATTGGTATCAGAGCAGGTCGTCGCTTCTTCTAGGGCACCGTCCACACTCCTCCGTTTGCAGTCTCAGATTCGCATGAAATTTGGTGAGCATACTCCGGGTGCCGAAATCGCGATCTGAGTGCTTGTGCAGGCTATTTCGTCCTTTTGTGCCAAAGGTATATACCAATTTCTGTTCGCCAGTTTAAGCGTCTCGAAGTCTGCTACAGGTCTAGTAGAACTCGTCTGGGCAGTTCTGTTTAACTTTTTGAGATACAATCAATTTTCTGCATCAAGGTATTTTAGTCACCAGGCATGCCTGAAAGCACTGATGTATTCCGTATGTTGGCTGTTGAGGATAAGTTGGATGGTACCAACTACCCATTATGGGCTTATATGTTGCGACATGTACTGGTTGCAAAATGATTGTGGAACATTGTGCAGGGTGTTGAAAGATGTCCTGTTACACCTGTAACGACAAGTACTGCAAATACAGGTGTTGGAGCTGATGAAGATGGTGTCAAAGATGATATTCCGCAGATTCCTGTTCGTGCTGCTATTTCTGTTGCACCTACTGCAGAGTAGATTCGTTGGGATGGCAGAGATGCCCAGGCACATGCATTGATAGCTTTGTCTGTCAAACGTGCCATTATTCCTCACATTCACTCTTGCAGAACAACAAAGGATGCTTGGGATACACTTACCACTTTGTACCAGGCTAGGAATGAGACTCGTGTTGCTTACCTCCGAAAATAGTTGGAGAAAGAGCACATGAATGAAGGTGATTCTATGGACATTTTTCTTACAAAGATCAAAGACCTGAAGGAACAATTGATTTCTGCTGATGAGGTTATACAAGATAGCTCACTTGTGCAGACCGTTCTGAATGGTCTTCATGGTTCATATTAGAGTTTTGCCTCTACTCTTCGGTTGATGATGAAAGGCAATCTGAATGCCTTGTCATTTGAGGAATTAGTCTCTGTTCTATTGCAGGAAGATCACTCCAGGCAGAACAGGTCCATTATGCGTGTTGCAGATCAAGCTTTCCTGGCTAGTCAGAAAGGCAAAGGAAAATGGAGCTCTTCTACTAGTAAGCAAAAATCTGCAAATGCTGCACAATCGAAGAACCAAGATAAAGATGAGAAGAAATCAGAAAAGCAGAAATTGTTCTGCAAGTACTGTAAAGGAAATGATCATATTATAAAGAACTGTCCAAAACTGTCTGCTAAAGAGGCAAAGAAGAAAGAGGCTGGAATGGTTGTTGTAGATGCCTCTACACCAAAAACAGAGTCTGCAAATCTTGTGCAGGAAGAAGAATGGGCGTTTACTACTGTCTACAGTTTTGAACCATCTTCTCATGATGAGTGCATGTCTGCAGTAGACTCAGATGTTTGGTACTTTGACAGTGGGGCGACCAAACATATTACCTCGCAGCGTAGTTTCTTCTCTTCACTCGAGCCTACCCCTACAGGGAATACTGTCACATGCTCAAATAACTCCTCTTATCCTGTTATGGGAGTTGGTAAGATCATTCTGACTACTGCTGATGGTAGTTCTTTCACTTTGTCAGATGCTTTATTTGTGCCAGGGATCATAAAGAACCTCTTATCAGTTTCTGCATTAGCCAAGATTGGCTTGGTTGTGAAATTCATTGATGATAGGTGTACAGTCCATGATCTGTCAAATGGCGATGTGATTATTGCTTCTGGCATTTTATGCCGTGGGCTGTATAAGCTCATAGACTATGAAAGATCTGTGAATGATTCGGCATGTGCAGTTCATGATTCTCAGGCTATGTCAGATGCAAAGCTTTGGCATGCACGCTTTGGCATGCAAAAATCTCACATGGTGTCCTCTTTGCCCAAACTTCAGGCACCTGGAAAACATGTTTGTGAAGGCTGTATTTTGGGCAAAATGCAGCGTTCTTCCTTTCCAAAAGATGGTTCAGTTCGGGCTACGCAGAAATTGCAGCTTGTACATAGTGATGTCTGTGGTCCTATGCAGACACCCTCTTTTCAAAATTACCTTTACTTCGTGACTTTCATTGATGATTTTTCCAGGCATGCATGGGTATATCCACTCAAAGCAAAGTCCAAAGTGTTCATGTGCTTCAAACAGTTTTTGGTTTTGGCTGAAAATCTCTCAGCATGTAAAATGGGCACCCTCTGTTCTGATCAAGGGGGGGAATATATGTCTTCAGATTTTAATGCATTTCTGGCTGAACGTGGGATAAAACACCAGTGTATAGTGCCGTATACACCTCAACAGAATGGAGTTGCTGAACGAAAGAACAGGTCACTCATGGAGATGGCGAGGTGTATGGTCAAAAGTCAGGCTTTACCACATAGTTTCTAGATTGAGGTTGTCATGTGTGCAGCATATGTACTAAACAGGTGTCCCACTAAAGCGTTGCAGTCTATCACTCCATATGAGGCTTGGCATGACCGCAAGCCATCTGTTGCTCATCTGCATGTTTTTGGTTGTTTGGCATATGCATTAGTGCCTGAACAACATCGCAGAAAATTGGATGATAAGGTAGTAAATTGTATTTTTGTTGGGTATAGTTCTGAAAGTAAAGGCTATTGTCTGTATCATCCACAGACTAAAGGCATTCCGGTTAGCCGTGATGTTGTCTTTGTGGAAGATGCTATTCAACCATTGCTTTCATGTACTAAGGAGACATTTGTTAGCTCCAAAGACATGTATGATACTTTGATGCCTCTTTTTACAGGTGGACAAGCTAGTGCTGGGCCTAATGAGGCAACTTCTCAACCTTTGCAGGTTTCATATGATGATGCAGATCATTCCATTTCTGATGCAGATTTACATGATGCACTTGTTGATGAGAGAGCTGATATTGAGCAGGCAAAAACTATGCTAAAATGGCTGGTGTAGACTTTGTGTGACAGCAAATTAGATGCACCTTTGTCATATCGTACTCGTTCAGGCTCTCATAGTGCCTCCTTTGCATCAGATTGCTATGCTATGGCTGCATCTAGTCTCTGTCATGAGAATGAGCCTGTTTCTTTTGATGAAGCACAAAATTCAGAAAATTGGATGGCTGCTATGCAATCTCAATATGCTGCTATAATGAAGAATGGTACATGTTCTTTATGTGACTTGCCTCCTGGCAAGAAGGCCCTTGGCACTAAGTGGGTATACAAGCTGAAGTGTAAACCTGATGGTACAGTTGACAGGTATAAGGCTAGGCTTGTTGCAAAGGGTTATGCACAGGAAAGAGGCATTGATTTTGATGAGACCTTTGCACCTACATGCAGTATGACTACTGTTCAGAGCATTTGTGCACTTGCAGCCCATCATGGTTGGAATGTACATCAGCTGGACATTAAAACAGCATTTCTGAATGGTGACTCGCATGAAGAAGTGTATGTTTTTCAGCCCCGTGGCTTTGTGCAGAAAGGGCATGAAAACCAGGTTTGCAGGTTAAAGAAGGCATTATATGGTTTAAAGCAAGCACCACACGCTTGGTATGAGAAGATACATGCCTATCTGATTGCACATGGTTTTGGGAACAGTCCAACTGAAAGCACCTTATATGTTAAACGTGCTAATGATGTGCTTCTGATCATTGTTGTCTATGTTGATGACATGCTGCTCACTGGTCCTATTGAGACACATATTGCTGATTTTAAGGCTGATTTGCATGCCTCATTTGAGATGTCTGATTTGGGGCATTTGCATCACTATTTGGGCATTCAGCTTATGCACGTTGATGGTGGAATGGCTTTGTGTCAAACGAAATATATTGACACATTATTGCAGGGTTTTGGCCTTGAAGACTGTAAGACTATTGCCACTCCTATGGAGACAGGTTTACAATTGAGTCTTCATGATGCTGGAGATGCATTTGATGCTGTTCTCTATCAGCAGGCTGTTGGATGCTTGATTTACTTATGCATTACTCGGCCAGATATTCAGTTTGTTGTCTCACAGATGAGCAGGTTTATGCATTTCCCAGGAGTCACGCATTGGAAAGCGGTTAAGCGCATCTTTCGCTACTTGAGTGGTACTCGGCTACTTGGGTTGTTTTATCCCAAGGGGGGATCACTACCGCCAGATTTGCATGTTTTTTCTGACTCAGATTGGGCTGGTTGCTATGACACTCGTGTGTCCACCAGTGGTTTTTGCTTCATGCTTGGTAGCTCATGTATATCTTGGTTGAGCAAGAAGCAACCTACTCTGGCCACTTCCAGTTGTGAGGCTGAGTATAGGGCAGCTTTAACAGCGACTGTTGAGTGTGTGTGGCTCAGATGCCTTATGGCTGATTTGGGTGTTGGCCAGTCTTCTGCCACCACCATCTTCACTGTCAGTCAGAGCACATTGGTAGTTGTGAGGAACCCTGTGTTCCATGCTTGCACTAAGCACATTGAGGTGCATTATCACTATGTCAGGGAGAGGTTCTCTGCTGGGGAGATCAGCTTGGCATATGTGCCCACGCAGGAGAACATTGCAGACCTTTTCACGAAGGCTCTGCCTAGGGAGAAGTTTGAAGCTTTCCGCAAAGCTTTGGGCTTACTTCCTTTTGTGGAGTGATTTCCAGATAGCTTGGCACTTCCTTATACATGAGTGTCAGCTCCTTGTTCACCGCATCACTCCCAAGGGGGATTTGTTGATATATTTAGGTAGTGATGTGTGTGAACACTCTAGGACCGCCGGGGCACTTTCTTCCCTCTTTAGGAGGTTTCTTTCCCCTGGCTTGTATATACGCTGATTGCCTTAATGGGCTACTTATCTTTGTACATTCTCTAGTAATACATTCAGTATTGTGTGTTTGTGCTCCAAGCTTCTTCTTCTTCCTTGTGTTGTTCATGTGCTTCCGCAGACGTCTATCTCCAACAATATCCTACCTTATTGTCGAAAGCGAAAGAGAATTGAAGGGTACTCTCATATAGCTTGCCATTTTTCAACCAAAATATACTTCTTAAAAACCCATTTATCCTTTTGAAAATGTATCTCTATAGAAGAATAGTTTTCAAAGAGATCCGTCACTATGGGAAATGTATGCTAAGGATAAGAAAAAAAACTACTTGAAATAAATATAACATTCATGGTTACCCAATTTGGCATCTAAACAACCATTATGTGCTTCCTTCTCATTCATTGGATAGCATTAAATCATAGGTAATAAACTTGAGGAAGTAAATAAAAAAAGAAACACACGAAGAAGGTAAAAGTGGGTAATAGTTACTAAGAAGGCACATGTTGAATTTGTTATAAAAACACCTCACAAGGACTATCCATAGAAAACCAGAGCTTTAAGGAATTTCATCATACAAGTAGAAGGACAACAAATAATCTTAGAAAACAAAATCTTTAAGAATTGCATCATACAAAGAGTCCTCCATAGAAAACGAAAGCTTTCTGGAATTGCATCATACAAGTAAAAGGACCACAACATAGCTTAGAAGCAATCGTAGACATTCATGTTAGTATAGACCCATTTCATGTGATGTGCATAGAGAAACACCATAGGCATGTAAGTAATCCTTATAGTTCTCTAAGCATTAATTTCCAATTGACATAAAAATAATAGAAAAGAATTTAAGGGATTGAAAATAAATAAACCAGACAGTAAGAAAAATTGCTATGATAACAAATATCATAGCTCAAAGAATAAGATGAAGTTTCGTAGTCGATTAATAGAGAATTAAAGCAAATCATATGGGTCTCATATGGTGACGGCCAACATCGTTAGAGAAAGAAATTGGTGAAAATGAAGGGAATACAGTGGCATAGAGTGATAACTGCAAGCATAGAGTAGGAAATTATTTATTGGCTTATAGATTAAGAAAGTACTGAAACGTATGCCATGGATTTGAGAGTGCTCATCTTTTTCAAAAGAAAATGATGATCAAAGTGTATACAATGATAAAGAAATGTTATTTAAATCTTGGACTTCGAGGTTGACAAAAAAGCAATCCGTTGTGATCAATTCTAGTTCTGGATTTGAGTGTACCTCTTAGATCTGATGGTTCCATTTCGACACGCAATTTCATTTCCATTCAAAGTTCATTCTTTTTTTTGAGCAAGTTTAGTATATTAGTTTCACACAATTGGGTGTACGAGGCTATTTTCTTCTTTATTACATATCTTTTGTAGTGTTGTGCGCTTTTGGATTACTCCCTTTTATGCGCTTTCTTGAATCCACATAAATTGGCCGTCCGTTACTCTTCACTGGAACGCCTCTAGAGGTATTTTTTAGCATAGAGTGCTAGTAATATACAAAGAAAATCAGATATACGATGCGGTTTTCGTCTTTATTACATGTGTTTTGCAATGTTGTGCCCCTAAACATTTCCGCGTGTAAAATTCCCAGAAGGACATGTCAATGGGTACTGGTGTCGTTTTATCCCTTCGGACGCGTAAGTTTCAAATATACTTTTCCTAAGTAGTGAGCATATCGGAAGGTTTTCAGATGCAGAGTAGAACTCATTGTTATATCTAGTTTCCACTTCAATGGTGCTTATTTGTTGCATAGACCATCGGCAAGCGAATTACCTGAGTAGTATGCAACAGAAAAAGCATGCACACGTCATAGAATATCGAAAGAAAAAGCATGAACACAAGAAAAGGCATAAACACGTCATGTTATATCGAAAGACCACGAGCATCATCATCACAGAAAGAAAGTGATGGAAGAGAATGAAGTACACTCATAATGGAAGGTTACGACAATAGCAAGTGCCAGCATAGAGAAGAATTAATATTGAGAAGCAATCCACCATTATAGGAAATTTAGGCTATGGATAAGAAAAGAAAGCTACATGAAAGATACCATAACAAATAATTTTAACATTCATAAATACAAAATTGGGCATCTAAATAACCAAAATGTACTTCCTTCTGATCCATGCGATCGCGTTAAATGATAGGCTATAAACTTGAGAAAGAAAATAAAAGAGGACAAAGAGGAAGAAGGTCAAAGTGGTTAACCGTTACTAGGAAGGCACACGTTGAATGTGTTACAAAAACACCTCACAAAAACTATCTATAGAAAGTGAAAGCTTGAAGGAATTTGATCATACAAGTAAAACAACCACAACATACCTTAGAAAACCAAAGATTTAAGGAATTTCATCATACAAAGAGTCGTCCATAGAAAACCAAAGCTTCAAGGAATTGCATCATACAAGTAAAAGGACCACAACATACCTTAGAAGCAATCATAGACATCTATGTTAGTATAGAACCATTTCATATGGGGTACATAAAGAAACACCATAGGCATGTAAGTAGACCTCATAGCTCTCTAAGCATTAATTTCCAATGGAGATAAAAATAGTAGAAGGAACCTTAAAAGGTTGAAAATGAATAAATCAGATAGTGAAAAGAAAATTGCTAAGAGAACAAATATCATAGTTCAAAGAATAAGATGAAGTTTAGTAGTAGATGAATAGAAAATTGAAGCAGATCATATGGGCCTCATATGGTGATGGCCAACATCGTCAAACAACTAAATTGGTGGACATGTGTTATATGGAGTATCCTATTTGAAAAGGAAGTTGAGGTGTGACCCTCCTCTATTACTTATTGAGTAGGATATTCATAGGACTGCCAAGTGACACTCATATGAGGAGAGAGAGAGAGAGCATTTATAGAAGACCACTACGCGGCTGGGCGGCATCTTGAGTTCTCGATCTCCGTGCGTGTACGACTGTGAAAAGACGACAAAAAACTTGGGATTATCATCGGAGCAGAGAGGCGACAGTAGATAAGGACCCGACATTGGTATCTGAGCCATACCGGTGTACGGACGCACACAAATTTAACAGCGATAGCGTGACAGGCTCAGCCGACAGAGTGATAGAGAAGACCGTTCACACACGTAGGCGCCCGCTATTGAGTAGGATATTCATAGGACTGCCAAGTGACACTCATATGAGGAGCGAGAGAGAGAGCATTTATAGAAGACCACTACGCGGCTGGGCGGCATCTTGAGTTCTCGATCTCCGTGCGTGTACGACTGTGAAAAGACGACAAAAAACTTGGGATTATCATCGGAGCAGAGAGGCGACAGTAGATAAGGACCCGACATTGGTATCTGAGCCATACCGGTGTACGGACGCACACAAGTTTAACAGCGATAGCGTGACAGGCTCAGCCGACAGAGTGATAGAGAAGACCGTTCACACACGTAGGCGCCCGCCAGTCAGCTCACGAAGGAGCTCTACTCCTCCTTTCCCACTCCAAGATGGCGCAGAGCGTATAATGCTCTTTGTTTTATAGAAAGCTCCCCGACTTACAACGCCTTTATGTGGGATTAAACGCTTATCCGTTGACAGCTCTTCAAGAATTAAGCTTTTTTGAAATTGACAGAGTTCAAAAGTGGACTAGATTACAAAACCGATTTTCTTTTTGAGAATCGAGGACTATTAAGGTGATGTTATAGATCACATTTTGGCTAAGAGAGGATGCATATATGTATTATGGGTTGTGGTTATGGGATGGGGGTGTTCGATTTGATGAAAGAAGCTTTCATTTCTCAGTTTTGAGCTTCTCAAAGGTATCCATGCATCAAGATAGGTTTCTCACTTCCTATTGGTGACATACCCGACTTCTCTGCATCATAGCTTCCTCATACGATATCGGATTTTAAAAATCTTGGTCACGTTTCGAAGCACATTCCTAAGCTTCGTTGAGAAACCATCGTTGTTAGATTTTGACAAGATTTGCCCTATCAAAATCTCTCTGCAGCGTTTCAGCAGGAACTAGGTGGCCACTCCTGAGCTTAGTTTTTCGTCATCTGGACTCCAAATCCACTTTTTTCACTTGGGATAGTCTCAAATTCTTGAAGTATAGGTGTTGGGCAGCAATTTTTGGACTGGCCAGGATTGTTACATCTCTGAAATTGCTCAGTTTCACTCAATTTGCTCGATTGGGGCTTTTCCCACGTGTTTTTGGCATTGTTTTGGATGGTTTATGGTGTTTAGAACCTCCCCGGACCAAGCGGACAATTCCAATTTTCTTTTGGGCCTGGCAAGGATTCAAAATCAGCGGCCTAAAGCTTCAAGGACTACTTGGACTACGCTTCTGCAGCTCTACTTTGTAATAGGGAAGTGCTCTTGTGTTATATTTATCTTCTTCTTGCATATTTGAGCTTTACTTCCATTCATTTTCATACACTCTAGTGAGGAAACGGGGGAAGGGTAAGAAAACATGGAAACTAAAGGTAAACAAGTAGTTGAAACCACTTCTCCACCTAAAAAGCAACTAGAGGATCTTGATGCTAGAATGGAAGAAGTAGAATTAGGGCAAGAAATAGAAGAGAACCTAGAGGAGAAAGAGCCTTCACAGGAAGAATATACTTATAAAGAGCTTATAGATGAATTTGTCACCGGTGACCAATTCATAGGCTTGAAAGAGCAAACCCTTAAGTTAGAGAAAGATTTGGGTAGCATCACATATCTTATTCAGCAGCTTAAGTCTCAAATGATCTCACTTGAGACTAGTGTCACCTCTTTCCTAGCTAGGAAGGAAAGAGAGACCCTTCCTATTCCTCTAGAGATTACTAGGAAAGAGACTTCTCTTCCTAGTAAACACAAAGGAGAGAGCTCTAGGGAAGCTCCCCTCCTGAAAGATTTGAAGCCACCAGCTTTTACGGGGGATGACCGAGACAGGAACAAGGATGCAATCTACACTTTTTTTACAAAAGTGGCAAGATTTGCATCAATTCAAGGGAACCCCACCTGAGTATTGTGTGCTAGAGGCGAGTCTCTCCCTCGGCCCACGCGCTTACAAGTGGTGGATGAGTCTTAAGGAGGCGAACTCTATCCGTACTGACTGGACTCAGTTTGAGACTCTTTTTCTAAAAGATTTTCTTCCTCAGAATCAGGAGGAGAGGAATTGGGATGAGTGGGATAAGATTACACAGAGAGGTAGGCCTCTTTCGGTCTACCTATCCCACTATAGAGAGATCATTTTGAAACTTAAGGGCCTAGATGACTTTCAGAAGACCAGAGGGTTTGTTGGGGGCTTGGATAAAGCCATAAAGAGGGAAGTCAGGAGGAATGCGCCTAAGACGTTTGAGGAGGCAATCAAGTATGCACAGATTTATGAGGACCATAACCGTCCTCAGTATACTCCTATGGAGACGGATCAGCCCCTCAAGCCTCTTAGTACGACTAAATTTAAGAAGAAGTTGCCTTTTGGGAAAAACAAGGTTTCTATTACAAAACAAAGATCACAAGGGCCTAGAATATACACAGATCAATTTGACAAGGCCAAAAGAGAGAACTTGTCTTTTAGGTGCCTATCCCCTAGCCATTCACAGTGGAACTGTCCACTCAAGAAGGGGGAAGAAAAGAAGAAGGGACCAGAATCTAGTACGGTCCCTAAAAAGGGCGAAAAGGCAGTCCACCTAGTGCAGACCCTTCCTATTCATGGCAGCTCTAGCTGCAAGGGAGTGGAGGTGATGCACGAGGATATAGACCACACCTATTGTTTGACTCAGTCTTTGTGATCACCGCAGTTTGGACCACATGATTTGGTTAAGCTACATGGTCGTGTATACGGGACCAGGGTGTGGGTCATGATAGATGACTCGACTACTCATAAACTATGCTTTGGTCAAGAAATTAAAGATTTCCCAACACCCTAGTGCACATAAATACATTGTATCTATGATGCAAGGGCAAGATAAAAGAATATGGGATACTATGGTATCCAATTTGGAAGTCAAGATGCAGGACTATACAGATTATATGGACTTCCAAATTATGAACATGGAGAGAACAGATCTAGTCTTATGAAGAGAGTGGCTATGGGGGTTGGGAGACACACTTAAACGCAGTTATCAAAACAACACACTCAAATTTGAAAAGAATGGAAGTAAAGTTTGTATTCAGGGAGAGAGAGATGTACCTAGTGGACCTCTCATTTCATCACTAGATTTGTATAGTCTCTGTTATTCTCAGCATGTACAGGACATGTTTTTACTGTATAGTCATGATATGGATCATTGTACATACAGCTTATCTAATGTATATTTTCATGCTATGAATGTAAGTATGAACAGGAATTTCTACTATTCTTTTTTGCAAGAGTGTGTGGTTAAAAGTTTTAAGGATCTTATGTTTGAGTACAGAGATGTTTTTCCCACTAACTTACCTAGAGGGCTACCACGATAGTGTTTGATCAAGAGAGCATTAAGTGGCTCTCTAATCAAACAGACCTTAAAGGTCGTAAGGCCGGATGGGCAGAGACCCTTCAAGAGTTTGATTATGAGCTTAAGTATAGGAAGGGAAAGTTTAATGTAGTGGCTGATTCACTTAGCCGCATGCCTATGCTCAATGGATTGAGTTTTACTCAGATCACTAGTGAGCTACTTGAGTCTCTTAGAGGAAAATGTAGGCTTGATCCTGCATATTCCGAGATTTGGGAAGCCATAGAGAATGAGGATCGTGATATATGGGTTTCCAGTGAGGATGAAGTATCGAGGGGTAGTCAAGAAGGATTCAAGTGGAAAAATTACAGTGTCCATGATGGGTATCTGTTATATAAAGGTAAGGTGTGTGTCCCTAGAGAGACGGAGATGAGACGGCATATTTTGTATGAGTGTCATGACACACCTAGTGCGGGACACCCAGGAGTTAACAAGACTTATGATCTTGTTAAGAGGCAGTTTTATTGGCTTGGACTTCATAAGGACGTCCTAGAGTATGTGCTTAAGTGCAATATCAGCCAGGTCCACAAAGCTGAGAGGTTGAGGATTGGAGGACTACTTCACCCATTGGATATTCCTAATGGGAAGTGGGAGAGTATCTCCATGGACTTTATAGTCGGATTACCCAAGACACAGAGAGGGCACGACTCGGTTTGGGTAATAGTGGATAGGTTAACCAAAATGGCTAGGTTTATTCCAACATGTACTACAGTGAAGACACCATAGTTGGCTAGACTATTTGTAGAGAACCTGTATCGGTTATATGGTCTTCCTTTAGACATAGTTTCTTCCTTTAGACACAGTCTTTAAAAGATTGGATACGAGACTTAGCATGAGTACGACCGAGCATCCACAGTCGGATGGGCAAACAAAGAGGGTTAACCAAATCCTGGAGGATATGCTTCGAGCATATGTAAATGAAAGGCAAACTAATTGGGAAGAGTACTTACCTATAGTAGAGTTTGCATATAATAGTGCCAAGAACTCTTCCACCGGGCATAGTCCATTTATGCTTATGTATGGTTTTCATCCAAGAGCTCCTTATGCAGTAGGTTTGCAGAATGAAAAAGTTCAAGCTGCAAAGGACTTCTTGGAAGAGATGAACGATATGCTTAGGCTTGTTTAAGGACAGCATTAGGAGAGCTCAGGATAGAGCTAGAGCCTATGCTGACCCTCAAAGGAGAGATATCATCTTTGAGGTACGAGAGCAAGTCTATCTTAGAGTTCCATCTAGGTCTAAAACCATGAAGATGGGACCTTGTCCAAAATTATCTCCTAGGTATTGTGGACCTTTCCAAATACTTAAGAGAATAGGAAAGATGGCTTACCAGCTCCAACTTCCAGAGAATAGTCAAATCCATCCAGTTTTTCATGTTAGCCGGCTTAAGAAAAGGCTGGGTGAATCTGACAACCTCATTCCAGATAGTGAGGTAGTAGAGCCTATTTCTGTTCAATCTATTCCACATGAGCCTGAGAGCATATTACGCACTCGAGAGAAACAGACGACAAGTCACTTGTATAAAGAGTGTCTAGTAAAGTGGAAAGATAGTCCAGAAGATAGTGCCACATGGGAGCGGGTTAGCACCTTTCAGAGATGGTTTCCCAATTTTAGATTACCTTCCCTAGAGTCTTCTTAAGGGGAAGGATATGGGGAAACAACACGGAGACAGGACCATGTATTTCCATACTTGGGGATATAGTGGGAGTAGTGGTTATAATATTTCTCTCTCTCAATCAGACCTCCCAATACCATTTTTGAGGACAAAAATGGAATTAAGGGGAAGGAAATGTTATATGGAGTATCCTATTTGAAAAGGAAGTTGAGGTGTTACCCTCCTCTATTACTTATTGAGTAGGATACTCATAGGAGTGCCAACTGGCACTCAAATGAGGAGAGAGCCAGAGAGAGAGAGAATTTATAGAAGACCACTACGCGGCTAGGCGGCATCTTGAGTTCTCGATCTCCGTGCGCGTACGACTGTGAAAAGACGACAAAAAACTTGGGATTATCATCGGAGCACAAAGGCGACAGTAGATAAGGACCCGACAACATGAGGTGAATACACCCGCATATATTGATAAGTGCTAGCATAGAGTAGAAAATTATTTAGCGGTTCATAAATTGAAGAGAACTCAAATGTATGATATAGATTTGAGAGTGCCTATCTCTTTTGAAAGAAAATGATCATCAAAGTGTATACAATGATAAAGAAAGTATAATTGGATCTTGGACTTCTAGGCTAAGAAAAAAGAAATCCATCCTCACCAATTCAAGTTGTGAATTTGACTATACAGAGGCTTTCATATGATTTAATCAATAAGTGTACCTCTGAGATCTTATGGTTGATTTAGGTGATAGTAGTTCCATTTTTGGACTCCATTTCAGTTTCAATCAAAGTTCACTATTTGTTTGAGTAAATTTGTATATGAATTTCACACAAAGCAACAAAAGACAATTGGGTGTATGAGGCTATTTTCTTGTTTGGTATATGTTTCTTGCAGTATTATGCCCTTTTGGATTACTCCCTATTATGCATTTTGTTGAACCGAAATAAACTGAAGGCTCATTATTCTTCACTAGAACGCCCCTAAAACGATTTCTTAGCATATATTGGTAATAACATATAAAGAAAATTAGGTATACAATGCAATTTTCTTCTGTATTATATGTATTTGCACTGTTGCGCCCCTATATGTATAAAGTTTTTAATATCATTGATGCATCTAAAACTCCGAGAAGGATATGTCAATGGGTACTGGTGTTGTTTTATCCCTTCGATTAGACGTGAAAGTTTGAAATACGTTTTTCCTATGTAATGAGCGTATGGGAAGCTTTGCAGATCAAGAGTACAATGGTGGTTATTTGTTGTATAAACCATCGGCAATATAATTATCTGGGTAGAACAGTATACACAAAATAGAACATAGCATATTTGATCGCGCACAAAATTTTGGTGAACACAAGAAAAACCATGCGCACATCATAAAGCATAGTATATGTGTTGTTGCGCAAAAGTCTGTTGAACACAAGAAAAGCCATGCATACTTTTGTCCATGTCCGTACAAAAATCAAGTATGCAACATAGGAGATGAAGCAATATGCTTGCAGAAGGAGGCTTTTTGAGCATTAACGTCCAAGACTGAAATTAAATATATAGTGGTGTAAGAACATTGAAGAAAATAATATAAGAAATTTATATGATGATGAACATCGGATACAAAAGAACAAGAGGATGGGAGAGAGTCAAATTGGAATGGAGTATTAGAAAATCGTAAATTTTCTGCAGAGGGATAAAAAAATGAAGCAGTTCATATGGGCTTGACATGGTGATGAGCAACATCGAGAAAGAAAGTGATAGAAGTGAATGACGTACACTGGCAATGGAAGGTTACGAGAATAGCAAGTGCCAATATAGAGAAGAAAAAATATTGAGAACAAATCCACCATTATGGGAGATTTAGGCTCCGAATGAGGAAAAAACCTACATGAGAGCTACCATAACAAATAATTTTAACATTCATGAATACAAAATTAGTCATATAAACAACCAATATGTACTTCCTTTCGATCCATGGGCTTCCATTAAAACATAGGTTATAAATTTGAGGAAGCAAGTAAAAACAGAAAAGAGGAACAAGGTGAAAGTGGTTAATAGTTTGTAAGAAGAAACATGTTGAATGTGTTACAGAAACACCTCACAAGAACTATCTATAGAAAATCAAAGCTTTAACGAATTCAATCATACAAGTAGAAGGACCACAACATACCTTAAAAAACCAATGCTTTAATGAATTTCATGATAGAAAGAGTTGTCCATAGAAAATCAAAGCAAAGCAATTGTATCATACAAGTAAAAGGAACACAACATACCTTACAAGCAATCGTAGACACCCATGTTACTATAGAACCATTTCATATAGGGTACATAGAGAAAGACCATAGGCATGTAAGTATTCCTTATAGTTCTCTAATCGTTAATTTCCACTGGAGATAAGAATAATAGGAAAAAGGTTAAGAGGTTGAAAATGAATAAACCAGATAGTAAAAAAAAAATGCTAAGATAACAGATATTTTAGCTTAAAGAATAAGATGAAATTTAGTAGTCGATGAGTAGAAAATTGAACCAGATCACATGGGCCTCAAATCGTGATAGCCAACATCCTCAAAGAAATATATTGGTGAAAAATGAGGGGAATACACTGGCATACAGTGATAAGTGCTAGCATAGAGTAGGAAATTATTAAGTGGTTTATAGATTAAAAGAGAACTGAAACGTATGACATGGATTTGAGAGTGCTCATCTTTTTTCAATAGGAATAGACGATCAAAATGTACACAGTGATAAACAAAGGTTAATTGGATCTTGAACTTCCAGGTTAAGAAAAAAGCAATTCATTGTGACGAGTTCTAGTTGTGGATTTGAGTACACAGAGGCTTTCATGCGATTTAATCAATGAGTGTACCTCTGAGATGTCATGGTTGAATTAGGTGATACTAGTTCCATTTCGACACTCAGTTTTACTTCCAATCAAAAGTTCATTCTTTGTTTGAGTAGATTTAGTATATGAATTTCAGACAAAGCACCACAAGAGAATTGGGTGTACGAGGCTATTTTCTTCTTTATTATATGTTTATTGCAGTGTTGTGTCCTTTTCGATTACTCCCTTTTACGCATTTTCTTGCATCCTCATTTATTGGAGGCTTTCTATTCTTCACTGGAACGCGTCTAGAGGGAATTATGTTCTTTATTACATGTCTTTTGCACTGTTGTGCCCCTAAAAGTATACAGGTTTTAATATCATTGCCGCATCTAAAACTCCCAGAAGGACATGTCAATGGGTAATCGTGTTGTTTTATCCCTTCGATTAGACGTGTAAGTTTCAAATAAGCTTTTCCTAAGTAATGAGCGTATGGGAAGCTTTGCAGATCCAGAGTACAATGGCGCTTATTTGTTGCATAGAGTCTCGGCAAGCTATGATTAACTGAGTAGAAAAGTGTACACAGAATAGAGCAAAGTATATTTTCTGGTGCGCAAAAGTATGTTGAACACAAGAAAAAGCGTCCACACGTCATCGTATATCGAAAGACAACAATCAGCGTTTGCCGACGTCCCTACAAATATCACGTATGCAACATATGAAATGAAGAAATGCGCTTGCAAAGGGAGGCTTTCGGAGCGGTTTCCAAGACAGGCACTACATATATGAAGCAGGTAATATAAGAAATTGATATTCATGACGAAAATCGGAGATGGAAGAACAAGAGGATGGGAGAGAGTCAAATAGCAATGGAGTCTTAGAAAACTGCAGATTTTCTGCAGATGGATAAAAGAAAAATGAAGCAGATCATATGGGCTTGATTTGGTGCCGAACATCATCGTCAGAGAAAGAATGTGATGGAAGCGACGGAATTACACTCGTAATAAAAGGTTATTAGAACGGGAAGTGCCAGAATAGAGAAGAAGAAATATTGAGTGGTTTAGTGGTTAAAAAGCAGGATGTGGATGTGAGATTGTGGACATCTTTGCCAGAAGCATCGGACGATGGAAGGCTATACAGCCATAAGGAAAGGTAATTGGAACGTTGGCTACCAGCATAGATCGGAAACGAAGGTTAGCGGTCGAGGAAGATAGAAGCTTCGTAGTAGGTGGTGATGAATCGGCCGACATTAAAGCCATATGCATTGTGGAACACGCCCGTTCCCCCGACGATCGCAAACTCCCAAGGAACGGACGAGAATGTCGACTCTCCCTGCTGGCTGAGCGTCCCGCGGACATTGCCATTGTCGTAAGAATGACATTCTGCACGAAAAAGGTAGTCGACGCCGCAGTGTTGTTGACAACGTAGCCGTACCTCGCACGTAGCCCAGAAGTTTCGACTGTGGACTCTTTCCCGCGGTCACGTTGAATTCGTACACCACTTCCAGGCCGAAGCCAGTAAAGGTGCCACTAACAGGAGCCCGGGCTGCAGCAACCATTCCCAGCTCATTGACGCCGAATTGCTCCTGTAGATAAAACTTGAGCACGACAGAGGGTGGTCGACTTCCCTTGTGGGCTGTGCTGCCCGGAGCTAGGGAGGCCGATGCTATAACAAAGAGAGCGACAGAGAGAAGCTTGCGTACAGCCATTTCCGCAAGAAAAAGGTCGAGCGAATGTCTTGGCACTGAATGCACCTTTCATATCGCGTATATATCATGGAGTATGAAGGAGCTCTTGGTCGGTTATCCAGTATCTGCGGCACAAAGGGTTGCAGCCTTGCAGGTAGTCCGTGAGCGGACGTGCTGTGATCGTTATCCCAAGCGTTCCAACTGTAGACGGCCAAGATGCATTAAACATACATACGTTATTTCGTTACTACTAGTACCTGTAATTGTTGTACTCTCAATAGTACTAATAATTGAAGAAGTTCGGAATTAAAAAGAGCTTGTTGTTTAAATGTTTCAACGTTGTGCAAGAATGCATTTGTTTAAATGTTTCAACGCTGTGCAAGAATGCATTGTAGTCTTGTTTTTTTCTTTTTAATGCAAAGTGTACAAGACAATTCATAGTTCTTGAGATCGCAAATCATGGAGAGTTTCATCTTGGTTAGTGTGAAACATTCCACCTTTCGCGAAGACAATACGCTGAGATCTGGTTGTAAGTTGCAACTTGCTTATGATCATGTTTGCTCATTACTTATACGCTGTGACTTTCTAAGATTAAATACACATACATTACTTGTTGTACTTTCATTAGTGCTAATAATTGTAGAATTTAGGAATTAAGAATAGCTTCTTATTCAATTGTTTCAAGGTTGTGCAAGATTGCATTGTAATGTTTTTCCGTCTTTTACATGAAAACTGTAAACTTTATGCTGTATGTAATGGTGATAAAACAACTCATAGTTCGTGAGAGCACAAATCATGGAGATCTGAGACATTCCACCTTTCCCGAGGACAGTTGATGAGATGATCTGATTATAAATTGGAACTTGCTGATGATTATGTTTCTGAACTCATGTAGACTCCATCATTTGCTCATAACTTATACTTTGCGACTTTCTGGGCATGCATGGGTACATGAATTCAAACGAAAATTCACGTTGTATTCGTTATTCAATATGCTTCTAGTCATAGCTCGAATTCCGCCGACCGTTCAAATGAGAACCCTCAAGGAAAGGAGTACACGTATTTAGAATCTAATACATTTTCTCATGCTGTGTCATTAAAATAAAATGGAAATTTTTGTATACAGGAGTAAAATTGTCGTTAACAGGAAAAACTTGCCTGTCATGAAGACCGCAAGAAGTACGAGTAAAAATCTATTGGAGGTTGAGTATGCGATAAGATGTACGCACATAAAAAAAGATGTGATTAAGAGGAAAACTAGCTTTTTCATGGGAAGCGCTAGATTCCTGTAAGGGGACAAGTCATCTATTCGGCATTTGTGCTATTTTATGATCAACAGCGCCTTGAAAACAAAGATATGATTTGCGTATAGTTGTTAGGGACAAAGTTAACCATGTAGTTTTTATAATGATGCAAAGTGACCTCTACTTTCATGCACAAGAGGGAAATTAATCCGCGCAAATAATATTTATGAAACTTTCTTTGCATATATCTAACTTTCTTAGGAAATCCAATGAGCTCCATGATTCTAATGAATGGCAGCTAATTGTCTCCTAAAATCAATGTGTTATCCAGAGTCTATGCGATGTATCATGGTTGTGTGTGAGCGGACGTATCATCATTGTGGTTTCAAACAACTGAATTGTAATTTTGCTTGATGCATATAAATTCCCATAACAAAGCGAAGTTGCTCTAAATCTAATATACTCTAATTATAGCCTTTAGCAACAAGAAATAGCCGTTCTTTAGTACTTTCATTAGTGCTGGTAATTGTATTCTTTTCGAAAACCAACTATATCATTACTTTTTTTCAACACTATACAAGATTGCATTGTAACCTTCTTCTTTTTTTAATGGAAAGCGGAAAACTCATGATCTATCTCATGGTAATAAAATAACTCATCCAATGGTTTTTGATAATCACTGATTATAGAGAGCCAACGGATGATTCAACACGTCCTTGATGGTCTCCAATTTGTTAATATGGAACATTTTGTTGTTTCAAAACACTGAAAATAATATGTGGTTATATATTGCAACTTTTCAATAATAATGGCTGTGAATTTATGTAAACACCATCATTCTTTGTGACACTTCCTCAATCAAGAACTATCCCCAATCACAAGCACTTGATCACTCAAGAATTATAGAAGAGAGAGAAATATAACTTGCACAAGATAAAAGAAAATCTAACACCTAAGATTAGACAAGATAGGACCTAGTGAAAGAGAAGTTAAGGTATTATAGATTTGAATTAATCGATATAATAGCTTCAAAAAATAGGTTCTTCATGAATGCACAACCTCACGACCATCGCGGATCTATCACAATCTCATTCACACTCACACTTTTAGTAATAGCCTCACTCTTAGTCTCACTCTTAATCACAAGGTAAGTCTACCATTTTTTGGACTCCTCGTTCTTGAGATAGTAATGTTCGTTAAAAAAGAGTGGATCCTTCACAAAGAAGTGTGTGATCCACCAAATTTAGCGAAATTCATCTCTCCCCATGTTGCAAAGAAATCTAGTTTCATGAAGAAAGGAGATGTTAATGAGCTTAATAGAATATTAATGAATATCTCTCTCCACCTTTTATTGGCATCCAAACTAAGAAATCTCAATGCAAGCTTATCTGCCAACCTACGATGGATTTCAATTTTCACATGAATCCTATTTTTTAGGAAGTAATTTATCAACTTCGTCTTTTCTCCGAATTGTATAAATGTTGCATTTGCACATCAACATAAAATGTGTATTGTAGAATTTTCATTGCTCTTTTCTAATCGTTAATGTTTACACTTTTCAATATCATTGCTTTTTGCTGATCCTCAATGTAGAGACTTATCAATATTATTACTTTGTTTTGCTTGTGAGATTCATCTAGATTATGGTGGTTGTGTTCCTTTCCTGCATTGCAAACTCTAGAAGGACTTCATTTCCTTGGATGAATATCATTTTCTTCACTTATTGAAGTCGTACCTCAATGTGCAATGGTTTCATTTTATACCCATGAGATGAAATGCAAACTTCAAGTTATCAAAAATAGCAGATAGTGGGCTCCAAATAGGAAATGCATGTGAAATGGATTTTATAATATCCTCTGTATCCCTTCCATTATCTTAATTTCAAACATTGTAAATATGATATGATGTATTTTAACATTGTGTACCATATTCAGCAATTGAGTTGCAACTTGTAGCTGCCGTGCCATATATGCACATAAAGATTAGTTGGAACAACAACCAACATGAAAAATACATCATGGTTTGTAATTGTAAATTAACAAGCATGATGTATTTTGCATGTTGTTTATTGATGGGGTGCTCTATTTCAAATGTTTTTGGAAAAAGTCAAATTTTTTCATTGAGATACAATTACCAACCATGATGTATTTTGCATGTCGGTGGTTAAGGTTTCGCATTGAAATAGTCAACCATGATGTATTATGCATGTTGGTTGTGAATTATTTTTGGAAATAGTCAACAACCTACATGCAAAATACATCATATCTCGTAATTATACTTGAGTGCAACAACTTGAATATTTTCTAAAAACTATTGAAATGGAGCTTGCCAATACATGCATGCTAGAATTATGTATGCATTTGGATACTTCTAGTGTTGATCAAGGACTATAATAAAAATCAACAAAGAAAGATGAATTTTCTTACACAATCAATGTGATAGTGCATTGTTAAAGAAGAAGATTAAATTGAGTATAAAGTATTCAAATTACACCCTAGCATGAGTATGCTTGACAAAGTTTGTACAATTCTAAGAGTGTGAGTAGGGTGTTTGCAAAAATTCCTCTAAAAATTATGTAAATTACACCCCACCATGAGTATGCTTGAGAAAGTTTGTACACGTCTAGGAATGTGAGTAGGGTGTTTGCAGTGAACTTCAACAAGCAATGAAATAATTTGATAACACCATTATTGAGAAGAAATGAAATATATTGAGAAGCAATCCACCATTATGGGAAAATTAGGCTAAGGATAAAAACAAAAGCTACATGAAAGCTAACATAACAAATATTTTTAAGATTCAATGACTACAAAATTTGGCATCTAAGTAACCAATATCTACTTCCTTCTCATTGATGAGATGGCATTAAAACATAGGTATTAAACTTGAGGAAGTAAACAAAACAGGAAAGAGAGGAAGAAAGTCAAAGTGGTTAATAGTTAGTAAGAAGGCATGTGTTGAATGTGTTATAAAAACACCTCACAAGGACTATGCATAAAAACCAAAGCTTTAAGAAGTTTCATCATACAAGTAAAAGGACCACAACATACCTTAGAAAACCAAATCTTTAAGAATTGCATCATACAAAGAGTTCTCCATAGAAGACCAAAGCTTTATGGAATTGCATCATACAAGTAAAGGAACCATAACATACCTTAGAAGCAGTTGTAGACATACAAGTGAGTATAGACCCATTTCATATCATGTACATAGAGAAACACCGTAGGCATGTAAGTAGTCCTCATAGTTCTCTAAACATTAATTTCCAACAGAGATAAAAATAATAGAAAAACATTTGAATAAACAAGGTCGTAAGAAAAATTGCTATGATAACAGATATCATAGTTCAAAGAATAAGATGAAGTTAAGTAGTCTATGAATAGAAAATTGAAGAAGATCATATGCGCCTAATATGGTAACGGGCAACATCGTCAAAGAAAGACATTGGCAAAAATGAAGGGAATACAATGGCATAGAGTGATAACTGCAAGCAGAGTAGGAAATTCTCTAGTGGTTTATAGATTTAAAGAGAACTGAAACGTATGACATGGATTTGAGAGTGCTTATCGTTTTCAAAAGAAAATGATGATCAAAGTGTATACAATGATAAAGAAATGTTAATTGGATCTTGGACTTCGAGGTTAACAAAAAAGCGATCCATTGTGACGAATTCTAGTTGTGGATTTGGGTATAGAGAGGCTTTCATACGATTTGATCAATGAATGTACCCATGAGATCTCATGGTTGAATTAGCTGATACTCGTTCCATTTAAACATGCAATTTCACTTCCAATCAAGGTTCATTCTTTGTTTGAGTAAATTTACTATATGAATTTCACACAAAGCAGCGAAAGAGAATCGGCTATTTTCTTCTTTATTATATGTTTATTGCAGTGTTTTTTTTTTTAAATGGAGGTTCGGCGGAGGCCTACTCCCCCCGACTTAACTTTGAAATTGCAACTGTACAAGGAAGGGCATAGTACCCATGGGACCCCCCTTATCCCACAAGAACAGGGGTTACAACTGAGTTAAATAGTGGTCACAACTACCGCAAGGATGGTGAAACGGTGACCAAGAGCCACATACAACAGTTCCTGGGATTTATATGTCCCTACATGTTGCTGCCAAGGGTTGACCCCTCACCCCCGCCTCAAGAGGTGAGAGGCCCAACCACCAGGCCAGCGAACCGGGACAGTTTATTGCAGTGTTGTGTGCTTTTGGATTACTCCCTTTTATAAGTTTTCCTAAATCCACATTTATTGGAGGCTCGCTATTCTTCACTGGAACGCATCTAGAGGGATTTGTTAGCATATTGTAGCGCCCCCTCTCTCTCTCTCTCATTCTCTCTCTCATTCTCTCTCTCTCTCTCTCTCTCTCTCTCTCTCTCCGCAACCCCCGCCACTCGGTCCCTCTCTCCCCCACCACCACCAGTCCATCTCTCCCCCGCCCCCGCCAATCCCTCTCTCTCCCCCCGCTATCCCCACAAGAACTCGGCCCGCTATCCCGGCTACCTCCTCAGCCCCCCCCCCCCCCCCCCCCCCCCCCCCCCCCCCCCCCCGCGTGCTGCTCCAACCTCCCCCACCCACCCCACCAAGGAACCCCGCAACCCTCCCCCAAGCTTCCTTTTCCCCCACCCATAGCCCACCCCACCCCACCGCGCACCTCCCTCACTCCCCCACCCATAGCTTCTGGCACCCCCCCCCCCCCCCCCCCCCCAATGCTCTCCCCTCACCTCTCACACCCGGTTTCAAGGGGCAAAGGTCTCGATCTAGAAACATTGCTTTCATGAAGGGATTTAACAAGTTTCAGGATGAAGATTCGATTTGTAGTTCTCTATCAGAGTTTTTTTTTGGTGAATGTGGGATTCAAAATATACGTATTCCTACTAACAGGGAGACACGAAACATCAAGGGTTTTTCATATGTGGATTTCAATGGAGGATTCGGCACGTTCCATTCCTGAGAGCAGCAACTGCCGAAAAGGCTTCTGAAAAATCGAGAGAATTGCTGGCACGACGAGATATTTTTGTGGATCTGGCTAAGGAAACATCAAGGGTTTTTCATATGTGGATTTCAATGGAGGATTCGGACACGTTCCATTCCTGAGAGCAACAACTGCCAAAAAGGCTTTTGAAAAATCGAGAGAATTGCTGGCAGGGCGAGATAGTTTTGTGCTTTTCTCACCAGGGAGTAAGGGTAATAGATATTTGAAAAGTCCAAGGGGTGGATTTAGTCCCACAATCCCCCTCCAACCCCGCCATCTCCTCCTCTCTTCTCCCACCACCCGCGCGGCCCCCACCACCACCAAAACCCCTTCCAACCCCACCCTCCTCTCCTCTCTTCCCCCCCCACCCCGCGGCCCCCACCACCACCAAAACCCCCTCCAACCCCGCCCTTCCCCTCCTCTCTTCCCCCACCATCCTAGCAGCCCCCACCACCACCACAACCCCGTCCAACCCCCTCCAACCCCGCCCTCCCCTCCTCTTTCCCCCCACAACCCTCGCGGCCCCCACCACCACCAGAACCCCGTCCAACCCCGCCCTCCCGTCCTCTCTTCCCCCACCACCCCCGTGGCCCCCACCACCACTGCAACCCCCTCCAACCCCGCCCTCCCCTCCTCTCTCTGCTCACCACCCCCGCGGCCCCCACCATCACCACAGCCCCCTCCAATCCCGCCCTCCCTTCCTCTCTCCCCCCACCACCCCCACCACCACCGCAACCCCCTCCAACCCCGCCCTCCCCTCTCTCTCCCCCCACTAGCCCCACGACCTCCACCCACACCTCCCACACCCCCCACAACTTACAACCTCCCACCACTCCACCCACACCTCCCACCGCTCCACCCACACCACCCACCATCTCCCACCACTCAAATGTAATGGTAGAAAGCTACTTCAAGAATTATGTGGATTATGTGAAGGATGTGTTTTTGAGGGTCACTCCAATATCACGGGCGGTACATAAAGATGATCCAAGCTTGCAGGCATGTGTAAAAGTGTAAGTGGTAAAAGTGAAAGTGGAGAAATGACTGTTGCCGCCAACCATTCATGATGATTGCCTATTTTGGAGGATCCAATTCAAAACTAATGGCATATTTTATCTACCCCTCCAATTTTGGGGTAATCGATCAGCGCATGATCTGTGGATGTGAGGAATCGGCAAGGCCCTCTTGGCCTATTGGAGCCTATAAAAGCAATGGACTAGTGCTCATTGGGGATATATATAGACACGTATAGAGTTTATCTCCGGCATCTCTTTTGGTCCTCTCCTTGCACTCTGTGGCTACAAGCCTACTGTAGGAAGTCACTCTATGGTGAGGATACAGAGGGTGGACTTCCTAGTGGAGGGCTAATAGCAGTGTAGTGTAAAGAAGTGGCTTGGTTTTGTCATTTAGTTTGAGCAAGTGGTATTTCCGTGCTCTTTTGTTAGAGCAAGTCTTCATACCTTTGTACTGAGCAGTGCAAGTCTTCATCTAATTGTGTTCAGTGCAAGTCTTCATCTAGTTGTGTTCATTTTATTGGACAAATCTCTTGTATTGATTCCATTCTGTTCTGGATTGACATATAAGCAGAGAGCATCAGCTTTTGTAGCATTTCCTTTGCCTACGTTGTAATCATGTGATCGAACTAAGGAGTGATTTGGTCTCCCACTATTGCCATTTGACATTAATCTCTTCCTTGAGTATTTACAATTTTGTGCAATTATTGTTATCTGCCTGCTCACAGAAGTGTTAAAGGGTATACTTCCCTAAGGAGAACCTCCCTTGAGTAGGCGAAGTACTGGAGTGTATGGTGCATGCTCCTGCTAAAAGTAGATACCCTAGTACCTTCTCGATAGTTTGGCAGGCCTGGTGGACTTGCATTTCTATGAGGGGCTCTGAGGATAGTAAATAGTCCTTTTTTCAATATTTTTTCCCTATTGCATTTGCAAGTAGGTACATGACCCATACACGAGCAGATAAGGAGCCTCTTCGTGTACGAAGGACCCTTAAAAAGTCACTTATATCGTTGAATAGTGAACCTAGCTCATCTCTATCCTCTTTGAATTTATCTATTGATTTGGGTGTGACACCACTGTCAAAGGAAAAGCATAGGAGAACATTGGACTTCTCCTTAGATACGTAAGAGGAAACACCACTGGAAATGGAGGATCTATCTCATTTACTCTCTAGAATCAATATTAAGTTCCCTACCTTTAAGGGACAAGCTTATGAAGATGCTGATGATCATGTGAGGAGATTCATCTCATTATGCCATGGACGTGGTCTGCAGAATAGAGAGGATGCAATGCTAGTACTCTTCCCATCCACATTCGAAGGCCTTGCTGACAAATGGTACAGTCAATATGTAGATGGCCAATTTGTTACATGGGAGGCTCTGAAGACGGCATTCTCACAGACATTTTGACCTAGTGACTCCTCGGAAAGTGCTCTAGACCAACTAGAGAACCTAAGGCTAAGATCAGGTGAATTCTTCCATGAACTTCACACTAGGACAAAAGCACTTGTTGCACATCTTCCACATGCTCCAAGTTATTTCTTGATTAAAAAATGGATAGAAAAAGCTTTGCCCAGGTCATCTCAGCAGAATCTACATGAGTCTCTTAGATTGGATGCAATCGTCAATGATTTTGGTGCAACAGCGTCACGCATTGAAGAAGCTAGGCAACATTTTGAAGGGGATACACAACCAAATTATGCGGTAGAACTAGATTCTATTGGGCAACTGAGGAAAGAACTCGAGGCCTTGAGAATGCAACAAAATCAGCAATAAGAGAAGGTCTTGCCACCGCTGCGTCGCACTGATGATGAAGTAGCCCAAGGAATCCAAGATAAAGAGGAGGAAAAGAAGGCTGGGTGGAAGGGCCAAGCAAACATTGAAGGAGCTTATGAAACAATGGCTACTTCATTAAGGGACCAACCATTGAGCAGATGTTGAAAGATATTCATCACAAGGTTAGTCTGTACGAGCTCATAGAGATGGACTCAAAAATAAGAAGTTACTTATTAAAAATTATACACTTTGCTCACTTGAGCCAGCCACCTAGCATAGATGGTTTCATGGTTGACTTTCCGCCTGCACCCCTGGCGGACTACCAAAGCTCAAGGTTATCTATTTTTATAAAGGATGAATCTCTCATAGGTGTGATCATAGATGGAGGCTCTAGCATTAATTTGATGCCATATTTCACAATGAGGAAACTGAATTTGAACCCCACCAAGATGGCACCATTTATAGTTACCCTAGAAGATCAACATCGAGTTGCACGAGTTGGCATTATTGAAAAGGTACTAATGATAGTACAAGGTTGTCACTTTATTCTAGATTTTGTTGTTATTGCACTTCCACAGGAGACTTCTTAACCATTACTCCTCAGGCGACCTGGGCTAAGGCAAGCAAAAGCTTTGCAAGATTGGTAGAAAAACAAACTGTGGATTTCAACAAACACCAATCGCCAACTACAACTACATTTGGAAGAAGAATTCGACTCAGGGAAAACTACGGGGTATACTGTGGATACTCAGGTAATGCCCTCTTTACCCCAAGAAGACGATACATTATTGAATTGGATGATGGAAAGTATAGAGTGTTACACGGTGGAAATCAATTAAATAGAGGAAGAAGTTGCAGAGGAAGGAGTTGTAGAAAAGGGCCAAGAAGTTCACAAGGAAGTAGAGGATGGGAGTTTTCACTTTAGTACAAACATTGAAGGGGCAAGAACTATAGAAGTTTCAAAAAAGGAAAATTATGAGCCTGAATGTAGAGAAGATCTCCCCTTTTTGGATATACCTCAAGGATGGACCAGAGAACATATTGCAGAATATAAGCTAAATTCCACTCTTGCATACAGTGGAGATGATTTCTCAAGTAAGACCAATCCTGAAATACTTGTTCAAGAATTAAATCTAGGAGATGAAAAGAATTCTCAAGTAGTCCACTTGGCCTCTTGGCTATGGCATTATCCCCCTTTACTGTAGAAGGTAACTTATTTACTTTTTTCTTGTAAAAATGTCTTCGCATGGTTCTACAAAGATCTAACAAGGATACCAGAGGAGCTTGGATTACATAGAATACCCTTAGTTGAGGGAGCCTCACCTGCAAGAAGTAGGCCGTATCGACTCAATCCAAAGTATGCAGAGGCGGTAAAGTTGGAAATTACAAAACTAGAAGAAGCAGGTATAATTGTTCCAGTAGAACATTCAAGGTGTCTTTCTTCTATGGTTATTGTACCCAAGAAAAATAGTGGAAAAATAAGAGTCTGCGTTAATTTTCGTGCCTTAAATAGAGTGACTTTTCAAGATGGATTTCCTGAGCCCTTTACAGACCAAGTACTTGAGGAAGTATCCGGTCACACCTTGTATAGCTTCTTGGATGGTTTTAGTGGCTACAATTAGATAGTGATCCATCCTGATGATAGGGACAGAACAACCTTCATTACTCCATGGGGCACTTATGTCTATACCCGCATGGCTTTTGGTTTGAAGAATGCACCAGCTTCATTTTATAGAACAATGTATCTAATATTGGGCAAATGGTTGACAACCTTTCTATGCATTTTCATGGATGACTTTTCAGTGTTTTCAGGCAGAGATAGAACAACAACAATTCAACATTTCCATGACCATTTGCAAAATCAAAAGAAAATGTTTGAGCAATGTCTCGGAATAGGCTTGAAGTTAAATCCTCCTAAATGTCACTTTTTAGTCACTAAGGGCACTCTTCTTGGTCACATAGTATCTCCTAAAGGGATAACGGTGTATCCTGCAAAGGTTACTGCTATCCTTTCCATGCCTATTCCACAAAGCTCAAAGGAAGTGCAACGCTTTTTAGGCTATGCAGGATACCATAGAAGATTTATACGAATGTATTCAGAAATAGCTAAGCCCTTATCAAGGCTTACCAGTAAAAAGGTCCCTTTCTCATGGAGTGTTGAAGTTGAGAAAGCATTTTGTGAACTAAAATTGAGGTTATGTACTGCTCCACTTTTAAGTGTTCCTAATTGGTCATTGGAGTTTCATGTGCATACAGATGCCAGTCTGCATGCTGTTGGTGCGGTTCGAGCTCAACCATCATCACATAAGGTTGATAGACCTATCTCCTATGCCAGCAGATTACTCACCAAGGCAGAAAGGAACTATAGTACGTCCGAAAAGGAAGGTTTGGCTATTGTATTTGCTCTCTAGAAGATTTGGCATTACCTTCTTGGGCTACATTTTATAGTCATATCTAACCATTAGCCCTTGAAATACTTGTTAAACAAACCTAGAGTAGCTAGAGGGGTTTGGAGATGGTTACTGTTGTTTCAAGAATTCAACTTTAATATTCATATTAAGCCATTCAGAGGGCACTACATGGCAGATCAAGTATCCAGGAGTGCAATGAGCGAGACCACAACAGGTATTAATGATGAATTGGTGGATAGTAATCTCTTCCTAGTAGCAATTTAGACTGATTGCTAGAATGGAATTCTCAATTTTCTTACTACTCGAAAACTCCCAGAGCATTTGAAACCTATAGCAAAGAGAAGATTAGTCCTTAAAACCAAGCCATACTCACTCATAAATGGGAATTTATATAGATATTGTCAGGATGATATCTTGAGAAAGTGTGTTTATCCAGAGGAGGTAAATCTTTTGCTAGAGGATGCACAGAGTGAAGGGCATCTAAAGGGGGAAGAATTGGCTCACAGAATCATCCACAAAGGACTATGGTGGCCTCATATTTACAACGATGTGATCAAGTTTGCTAAAGAATGCCACATTTGCCATAGATGTGCTCCATTGCCAACCAGATTAAATTTCCAACCATTAGTCATATCCATAGGATGGCTCCCATTCGAACGATGGGGTCTTGATTTTATAGGACCAATTAGTCCAAATGGTCAACCTAGGGGTAAGAAGTATATGTTTATGGCCACATGTTATGAAGCTTAATGGATTGAGGCTAAAACTACTGTGGATTGCAGAGCTTTAAAACATATTTTTTCAAGATTTGGTTGCCCACTAGAAATCACTAGTGATAGAGGCACACATTTTGTAAATCAATTGCTCCAATTTATATTTGAGAGGTATAAGGTTTTTCATAAAAAGTCATGTGCTTACTATCCGAGGGCGAATGGCCAAGTAGCAAGCTCTAATAAAATTTTGATCACATTTCTGCACAAGTTATCTTTTGATCATCAAAGCTTTTGGCCACAAGCATTGATCGGTAAAATTTGGGCTTTCCGAACTACAAAGAGGGGAACCACTCGCGAGAGTCCGTTTCGCTTAGTATATGGAAAAGAGGCATTAGCACCATTTGAATTTATTATCAAAAGAGAACTTGGATCCAAAACCATTGGAATTGAATCTCCCATTAGGAAACTTGTGGCATCAAAAGAATACAGAGAAGCAGCAATGCAAAAACTTCAAGTAACACAAGAAGAGCGCAAGAGACTACACGACAGGTATCTTAGGCTCAATGAAGTACAAGAAGGATCCCTAGTTTTGGTACATCAGATCCCAACAGTTTCAACCAAATTGGAACCCAAATGGATAGGACCATATAGAGTGATAAAGGTATTACCACAAGGAGCAGTGCATCTCGAGGATTTGCAGGGTAAGAGGATACCCTTGGTCAATATATCCAGGGTGAAGAATTACATGAATTAAGTCAAAGTGGAGAACTTCATTCATTGTACATACCACATTTCATTCACTCTTTGTAGTTACTTTGGTCTATTCAATAAGCGAATAAAAAGGAAAAGTTTCACCGGGATAGTGCAAAGACTTCATGTGGGGGTCTCTAGTGCCTCTCTCTCTCTCTCTCTCTCTCTCTCTCTCTCTCTCTCTCTCTCTCTCTCTCTCTCTCTCTCTCTCTCTCTCTCTTCCTCCCTCCTTGGTGCCTCGTCGGTCTCTCTCTCTCTCTCTCTCTCTCTCTCTCTCTCTCTCTCTCTCTCTCTCTCTCTCTCTCTCTCTCTCTCTCTCTCTCTCTCTCTCTCTCTCTCTCTCTCTCTCCACAACCCCGCCCCCCGGTCCCTCTCTCCCCCACCCCTGCTAGTCCCTCTCTCCCCCTTCCCTGCCAATCCCTCTCTCTGCCCTCGCTATTCTCTCACGAGCTCCCCCCGCTATCCCCGCTACATACTGAGTCCCCCCTCGCACGCTGCTCTAGCCTCCCCCACCCACCCCACCACCGAACCCCGCTGCCCTCCCCTCGGCTTCCTTTTCCCCCACCCTCAGCCTCCCGCAGGCCACCCCACTCCGCGGCTCCCTCACTCCCCCACCCACAACTTCTCGCACCCCCACACCAACGCTCTCCCCTCACCTCCCACACTCGGTTTCGGTGGGAAAAGGTCTCGATCTGGAAACACTGATTTCATGAAAGGATTTAACAAGTTTCCGAATGAAGATTCGATTTGTAGTTCTCTATCAGAGTTTTTGTCTTAGTGAATGTGGGCTTCAATACATATGTATTCCTACTGATAGGGAGATAGGAAACATCAAGAGTTTTGCATATGTGGACATCAATGGAGGATTCAGACACGTTGCATTCTTGAGAGCAGAGCTTCCATAAAGGCTTCTGAGAAATCGGGAGAAGTGCTGGCAAGGCGAGATATTTTTGTGGATCTGGCTAAGAAATGGCTTTCCTCACTAGGGAGTAAGGTTAATATAGATTTCAAAAGTCCAAGCAATGGATTTAGTCCCGCAACCCCCCTCCAACCCCGCCCTCCCGTCCTCTCTTCCCCCACCACCCCCGCGGCCCCCACCACCACCACAACCCCCTCCAACCCCGCCCTCCCCTCCTCTCTTCTCCCACCACCCCCACGGCCCCCACCACCACCACAACCCCCTCCAACCCCGCCCTCCCCTCCTCTCTCCGCCCACCACCCCCGCGGCCCCCACCACCACCGCAACACCCTCCAACCCCACCCTCCCCTCCTCTCTTCCCCCACCACCCCCGTGGCTTCCACCACCACCACAACCCCCTCCGACCCCGCCCTCCCCTCCTCTCTTCCCCAACCACCCCTGCAGCTTCCACCACCACCGCAACCCCCACAACCCCGCCCTCCCTTCCTCTCTCCCTCCACCACCCCCGTGGCCCCCAGCACCACCACAACCCCCTCCAACCCTGCCCTCTCTGCCTCTTTTTCCCCACCACCACCACAAGCCCATCCAACCGAGCCCTCCCCTCCTCTCTTCCCCCACCACCCCCGCGGCCCCCACCATCAGTGCACCCCCCTCCAACCCCGCCCTCCCCTCCTCTCTCCCCCCACCACCCCCGCGGCCCCCACCACCACCACAACCCCCTCCAATCCCGCCCTCCCCTCTTCTCTCCCCCCCACCAACCCCCCAGCCCCCACCACCACTACAACCCCTGCCAACCTGGCCCTCCCCTCTGTCTCCCCCCCTCACCCCCACAACCTCCACCCACACCTCCCACACCCCCCACAACCTCCCACCACTCCACCCACACCTCCCACACCCCTCAACCCACAACCTCCCACCACTCCACCCACACCTCCCAATCCACCCACACCTCCCACTGCTCCACCCACACCACCCACCATCTCCCACCACTCAAATGTTATGGTAAAAAGATACTACAAGAATTATGTGGATTATGTGAAGGATGTGTTTTTGAGGGTCACTCCAATATCACAGGGGGCACATAAAGAGGATCCCAGCTTGCAGGCAAAAGTGTAAAAGTGTAAGTGGTAAAAGTGAAAGTGGAGAAATGACTGTTGCCGCCAACCATTCGTGACGATTGCCGATTTTGGAGGATCCAACTCAAAACTGGTGGCATATTTGATCTACCCCTCCAATTTTGAGGCAATCGACGGGTGCATGATCAGTGGATGTGAGGAATCGGCAAGGCCCTCTTGGCCTATTCAAGCCTATAGAAGCAATAGACTAGTACTCATTGGGGATAAAAACAGACACATATAGAGTTTATTTCAGGCATCTCTTTTGGTCCTCTCCTTGCACTTTGTGGCTACAAGCCTATTGTAGGAAGTCTCTCTGTGGTGAGTATACAAAGCGTGGGCTTCCTAATGGAGGGCTAATAGCACTGTAGTGTAAAGAAGTGGCTTGGTTTTGTCATTCAGTTTGAGTCAGTGGTATTTTTGTGCTCTTCCGCTAGAGAAAGTTTTCATACCTTTGTACTAAGCAGTACAAGTCTTCATCTAATTGTGTTCAGTGGAAGTCCTCATCGAGTTGCATTCATTTTATTGGACGATTCTCTTGTATTGATACCATTTTGTTCTAGATTGACATATAAGCATAGAGCATCAGCTTTTGTAGCATTTCCTTTGCCTACGTTGTAATGATCTGAATGAACTAAGGAGTGGTTTAATCTTCCACTATTGCCATTTGCAATAATCTTTTCCATGAGTATTTACAATTCTATGCAATTATTGTTATCTGCCTGCTCAGAGAAGTGTTAAAGGGTATATTTCCCTAAGGAGAACTTCCCTTGAGTAGGCGAAGTACTGAGTGCATGGTGCATGCTCCTACTAAAAGTAGATACCCTTGTACCTCCTTGACACATACTAGTAATATATTATAAAATTAGGTATACCAGGCGATTTTCTTCTTTATTACATGGGTTTTGCACTGTTGTGCCTCTAAATCTATACAGGTTTTAATATCATTGGTGCATTTAAAATTCCCAGAAGGACATGTCAATGGGTAATAGTGTTGTTTTATCCCTTCGGTTAGACGTGTAAGTTTCAAATAAGCTTTTCCTAAGTAATGAGCGTATAAGAAGCTTTGCAGATCCACAATATATTTTCTGGTGCACAAAATTTGTAGAACACAAGGAAAAGTATGAACACGCCATACTATATGGAAAGAAATTAATTTTGACTACTTCTAGTTGTGTATTTCAGCATAGTGAAACTTTGATAGAAATCATTTAACGTTTCTGGATTATACATCATATTGTCCATTTACATCATGGATATTCATTTTGTACATAGAGAAGCTTTTATAGAAATTGAATAAAAGAGCCAATTGAAGAATAGCCTTATATATCGTACCTTATTGTCGAAAACGAAAGAGAATTGAAGAGTACTCTCATATAGCTTGCCATTTTGCAACCAAAATATACTACTAAAAAACCCATTTATCCTTTTGAAAATGTATCTCTATAGAAGAATAGTTTTCAAAGAGATCCGTCACTATGGGAAATTTATGCTAAGGATAAGAAAAAAAACTACTTGAAGTAAATCTAATATTCATGGTTTCCAATTTGGCATCTAAATAACCATTATGTGCTTCCTTCTCATTCATGGGATAGCATTAAATCATAGGTAAAAAACTTGAGGAAGTAAATAAAGAAAGAAACACACGAAGAAGGTCAAAGTGGGTAATAGTTACTAAGAAGGCACATGTTGAATTCGTTATAAAAACACCTCACAAGGACTATCCATAGAAAACCAGAGCTTTAAGGAATTTC
>CM035406.1:149157551-149457551 GCA_020310875.1 Ceratopteris richardii | reverse complement strand
ACAATAAGCACCAAAAGACAATTGGGTGTACGAGGCTATTTTCTTCTTTGGGATATGTTTTCTGCAGTGTTGTGCCCTTTTTAATTACTCCCTTTTATGCATTTTGTTGAACCGACATAAATTGGAGGTTCCTTATTCTTGGCTAGAACGCCCTAGAGCAATTTGTTAGCATATAATGGTAGTAACATGTAAAGAAGATTAGGTATACACTGCCATCATCTTCTTTATTACATGTCTTTTGCACCTAAACATATAAAGGTTTTTATACCATTGATGCATCTTGAACTCCCAGAAGGACGTGTCAATGGGTACTGGTGTTGTTTTATCCCTTCGATTACAGATCTAAGTTTCAAATAAGATTTTCCTATGTAATGAGCGTATGGGAAGCTTTGCTGATCCAAGGTACAATGGTGGTTATTTGTTGTTTAGAACATCGACAAGCTATTTATCTGGGTAGAAAAGTATACACAGAATAGAGCATCCTACATTTGATGGTGCACACGTCATGGAGCATAGTATATTCATTGTTGCGTAAAAGTATGTTGAACACGAGAGAAGCCATGCACACTTCATAGTATATCGAAAGACAACAATACACTTTTTCCTATGTCCCTACAGAAATTAAGTATGCAATATAAGAGATGAAGCAATCTGCTTGCCAAGGGAGGCTCTCTGAGCATTAGTGTCCAAGCGAGACACTATATAAATAGTGTTTAAAGAACATTGAAGCAGATAATATAAGAAGCATCATCATCAAAGAAACAAAGTGATGGAAGCGAATTAACTACACACGCAATGGAAGGTTACGAGAATAGCAAGCGCGAGTATAGAGAAGAAAATATATTGAGAAGAAATCCACCATTATGCGAAATTTAGGCTAAGGATAAAAACAAAAGCTACATGAAAGCTACCATAATAAATATTTTTAAGATTCATGAGTATAAAATTTGGCATCTAAGTAACCAATATCTACTTCCTTCTCATTGATGAGATGGCATCAAAACATAGGTATTAAACTTGAGGAAGTAAACAAAACAGGAAAGAGAGGAAGAAAGTCAAAGTGGTTAATAGTTAGTAAGAAGGGATGTGTTGAATGTGTTATAAAAACACCTGACAAGGACTATGCATAGAAAACCAAAGCTTTAAGGATTTTCATCATAAAAGTAAAAGGACCACAACATACCTTAGAAAACCAAATCTTTAGGAATTGCATCATACAAAGAGTTCTCCATAGAAGACCAAAGCTTTATGGAATTGCATCATACAAGTAAAAGAACCATAACATACCTTAGAAGCAATCGTAGACATAGAAGTGAGTATAGACCCATTTCATAGCATGTACATAGAGAAACACCGTAGGCATGTAAGTAGTCCTCATAGTTCTCTAAACAATAATTTCCAACAGAGATAAAAGTAATAGAAAAACATTTGAATAAACAAGGTCGTAAGAAAAATTGCTATGAGAACAGATATCATAGTTCAAAGAATAAGATGAAGTTAAGTACTTAATGAATAGAAAATTGAAGAAGATCATATGCGCCTAATATGGTGACGGGCAACATCGTCAAAGAAAGACATTGGTAAAGATGAAGGGAATACAATGGCATAGAGTGATAACTGCAAGCAGAGTAGGAAATTCTTTAGTGGTTTACAGATTTAAAGAGAACTGAAACGTATGACATGGATTTGAGAGTGCTTATTGTTTTCAAAAGAAAATGATGATCAAAGTGTATACAATGATAAAGAAATGTTAATTGGATCTTGGACTTCGAGGTTAACAAAAAAGCAATCCATTGTGAGGAATTCTAGTTGTGGATTTGAGTACAGAGAGGCTTTCATAAGTTTTCCTGAATCCACATTTATTGGAGGCTCGCTATTCTTCACTGGAACGCATCTAGAGGGATTTGTTAGCATATTGTAGCACTCGTCTCTCTCTCTCTCTCTCTCTCTCTCTCTCTCTCTCTCTCTCTCTCTCTCTCTCTCTCTCTCTCTCTCTCTCTCTCTCTCTCTCTCTCTCTCTCTCTCTCTCTCTCTCTCTCTCTCTCTCTCTCTCTCTCTCTCTCTCTCTCTCTCTCTCTCTCTCTCTCTCTCTCTCCCTCCGCCGCATCGTCGCTCACTCTCTCACTCTCTCTCACTCACTCTCTCTCTCTCTCTCTCTCTCTCTCTCTCTCTCTCTCTCTCTCTCTCTCTCTCTCTCTCTCTCTCTCTCTCTCTCTCTCTCTCTCTCTCTCTCTTTCCGCAACCCCCGCCACCCGGTCCCTCTCTCCCCCGCCCCCACCAGTCCATCTCTCCCCCGCCAATCCCTCTCTCTCCCCCCGCTATCCCCACAAGAACTCCCCCCGCTATCTCGGCTACCTCCTCAACCCCCCCCCCCCCCCCCCGCGTGCTGCTCCGACCTCCCCCACCCGCGAACCCTGCAACCCTCCCCCAGGCTTCCTTTTCCCCCACCCGCAGCCTCCCGCACCCCCCCAACGCTCTCACCTCACCTCTCACACCCGGTTTCGGTGGGCAAAGGTCTTGATCTCAAAACACTGCTTTCATGAAAGGATTTAAGAAGTTTCAAGATGAAGATTCGATTTGTAGTTCTCTATCAGAGTTTTTTTTTTTTTGTGAATGTGGGATTCAAAATATACGTATTCCTACTAACAGGGAGACAGGAAACATCAAGGGTTTTGTAAATGTCGATTTCAATGGAGGATTCGGACACGTTCCATTCCTCAGAGTAGCAACTGCCAAAAAGGCTTTTGAAAAATCGGGAGAACTGCTGGCAAGGCGAGATTTTTTTGTGGATCTGGCTAAGAAACAACTTTTCTCACCAGGGAGTAAGGGTAATAGAGATTTGAAAAGTCCAAGGGGTGAATTTAGTCCCGCAATCCCGCTCCAGCCCCACCTTCCCCTCTTCTCTTCCCCCACCACCCCTGCGGCCCCCACCACCACCACAACCCCTTCCAACCTCGCCCTCCTCTCCTCTCTTCCCCCCCACCCTCGTGGCCCCCACCACCACCATAACCCCCTCAAACCCCGCCCTCCCCTCCTCTCTCCCCCCTGCACCCCCATTGCCCCCACCACCACCGCAACCCCCTCCAACCCCATCCTCCCCTCCTCTCTTCCCCCACCATCCCCGAGGCCCCCACAACCCCCTCCAACCCTGCCTTCCCCTCCTCTCTTCCCCCACCACCCCTGCAGCCCCCACCACCATCGCAACCCCCTCCAACCCCGCCGACAACCACAACCCCCTCCAACCCTACCCTCCCCTCCTCTCTTCCCCCACCACCCGCATGGCCCCCACCACCACTGCAACCCTCTCCAACCCCGCCCTCCCCTCCTCTCTCCGCCCACCACCCGCGGGCCCCCCACCACCACCACAACCCCCTCCAATCGCGGCCTCCCCTCCTCTCTCCCCCCACCACCCCCATGGCCCCCACCACCACAGCAACCCCCTCCAACCCCGCCCCACAACCCACAACCTCCAACCACTCCACCCATACCTCCCACCGCTCCACCCACACCTCCCATACCACCCACTATCTCCCACTACTCAAATGTTCATACCTTTGTATTAAGCATTGCAAGTCTTCATCTAATTGTGTTCAGTGCAAGTCTTCATCTAGTTGTGTTCATTTTACTGGACGAATCTCTTGTATTGATTCCATTTTGTTCTAGATTGACATATAAGAATAGAGCATCAGCTTTTGTAGCATTTCCTTTCCCTACATTGTAATCATCTGAATGAACTAAGGAGTGGTTTGGTCTCCCACTATTGCCATTTGACATTAATCTCTTCCCTGAGTATTTACAATTCTGTGCAATTATTGTTATCTGCCTCCTCATAGAAGTGTTAAAGGGTATATTTCCCTAAGGAGAACCTCCCTTGAGTAGGCGAAGTACTGGAGTGCATGGTGCATGCTCCTGCTAAAAGTAGATACCCCAGTACCTTCTCGATAGTTTGGCATGCCTAGTGGGACACTTGCATTTCTGTGAGGGGCCTTGAGGATAGTAAATAGTCCTTTTTTCAATATTTTTGCCCTATTGCATTTGCAAGTAGGTACATGACCCATACGCGAGCAGATAAGGAGCCTCTCCTTGTACGAAGAGGCCTTAAAAAGTCAGCTATATCTTCGAATAGTGAACCCAGCTTGTCTCTATTCTCTTTGAATTTATCTATTAATTTGGGTGCGACACCACTGTCAAAGGAAAAGCATAGGAGAACATTGGACTTCTCCTTAGATACATCAGAGGAAACACCACTAGCAATGCAGGATCTCTCTCATTTACTCTCTAGACTCAATATTAAGTTCCCTTCCTTTAAGGGACAAGCTTATGAAGATGCTGATGATCATGTGAGGAGATTCATCTCCCTATGCCGTGGACGTGATCTGCTAATTAGAGAGGATGCAATGTTGGTACTCTTCCCATCTACATTGTAAGGCCTTGCTGACAAATGGTACAGCCAATATGTAGATGGCCAGTTTGTTACATGGGAGGCTCTGAAGACGGCATTCTTAGAGACATTTCGACCTAGTGACTCCTCGGAAAGAGCTCTAGACCAACTAGAGAACCTAAGGCTAAGATCAGGTGAATTCTTCCATGAACTTCACACTAGGACAAAAGCACTTGTTGCACATCTTCCACATGCTCCAGGTGATTTCTTGATTAAAAAATGGATAGAAAAAGCTTTGCGCAAGTCATCTTAGCAAAAGCTATGTGAGTCTCTTAGATTGGATGCAACGTCAATGACTTTGTTGCAGCAGCGTTGTCGGAAGGATTTCCTCACTTGAATTGTTATTTAGAAAAATAATAAAAATTTTGATTGAAAGTCAATCAGTTAATGTCTCTCTCTCATATTTTTTGATGCAATGATTTGAATTAACTAATTTTTTTCTTCTTTCTTTTAGTACGTGCATGGCAATAAAGATCATGAGGAGTTGGACTAAACAAAGATCTTCTTATCTAAAAGCCTCAAGTTTATAGTTGGATACTACTTACGTTTTGAATATACCTATTTATTTTCATAGCAAAATTATCTTGCCCTATTAATTAACCTATGTGATTATTTACCTTAGATTATTTACCTTAGACTATAACAAATAATCAACTAAGTAACTAAATAGTTATTAATGACTAATTATAATAACTAATAATTATTTAATTAGAACTTATACATTAAATAACTATCCAACTAATAATTATTTTATTATTAAATAATTTTATAACCAATGTATGTTTTTATGAATATATTTTATCATTAAATAAATAAGTAAAGATTTTTACGTGAGCATTAGTGGAGTGATGTGTATTAGTTAACTAAGTGAATGTGTTAGTTAGAAGTTAGTTTGCATGAAAACTAAACTAGTTAAACTAGTTAGTTACTATCTAGTTAACTAATACTAACATGCACACGTAGCTTGTCTTAGCTTCTATATAAATAAGATTTTTTTTCTAGTTTTATCTAATGTCCGTTTTGCAGGTACATCAGAAAGAGAGAGAGAGAGAGGTTCTCAGTGTCTTATGTAACTTGCAATTATGTGAGGCAGATTCATACATTCAGTTTCAAGACAGATCATGCGTGCGCGATCATCCGATTCTGTGTGTGCTCGTAAACGAGAGAGAGAGAGAGAGACGTATTCTTGGCACCAGTTTTCTGAACGCATAGAAGCAGAAGGCTTTCCCCTGAGAACAAGAAACCCTCACTAGACCCTCGGTTTTTTTTTCAGGCTTAGACACGCATAACATAACTCTTGGATGTCTCGAATTGCGGAATAATCTTACCATCTCCACACTTCTTTGCAGGTGATGAGTGTTTGTTTCAACAGCAAGCCTAATAGGAAGGATCGAATTTTTGTCGGGTTATAGTGAGGGCCAATCTCGGTCATCTGAATTGATTCCGATGATAGTTTCGTGTTCCATTTGAGTTGCTTGTTTTCTTCTTACAGCAACCATTCCGATTTCATTTCGTGCTCATCTCTTTCTATTTTCAGACTTCTCCAAGATGTGGATCCCCACAGTCTCACATCAAGACTTGCATATCGATTGCCGAAGAAATACGTGAATTCTAAGTCACATATAATTTCTTCTCATGCTACCAGATATTTCTTTGGCATTTCAGATCGTCTGAGAGAGGGTACACACTCAAGCGCTTCCCCTTCTACAGCTAGCAGTGCTAAAAGCTCATCCTGCTGGGACCAAGAACCTTTGTGCTGTTCTCCAGACGTCAAGAAGAATGGGTCTTCACCATCTGAAAGAGCTGAAGGTTGCAGTAGATACAACATAGCAATTTTAAATTGCACATGGGTATCTACAGCAGATTGTTCTGGCATGCATTCTCTATGCAAATAGACCACAGTTGATACTCTGATCAACAGAGTGCTAGCATACACATTTAGAGTACCTGAATCTAGTGTGTTTTCCGCCTTAGTCGAGGGAGTTTTCGTATATTTTACAGGAACAGGAGCCCGTAATATATTTGGAGCACTGCCCATTTTGATTGCATATCAAGGTTTGTAATAAATGATTCTGTTTTATCACGTTACGAAGACAACTTCATTTGCAAAGATCCTCGGCTATTTTATACATTTGTAGCCCTTAAGTCATTGACAGTACTTGTATTTCCTTGAGATTTCACACAGAAATCACAGGCAGAGCATGTTGCACCCTCAGTTTTGACATTATAGGAGATCGTGCTACTTTAGAGTGGTACCATGACAAGTGTCTGGGATGGGGTAGCTGCACTCGACTGATTCACTTTTATCATATGTGGAATAAGGACAGTTATTTCTCTTTGTTGTAGCAGTTCAAGCTTGGCAGTTGTGAGAGAGCACAAGAAAGAGTAGTGCATTAAATTGTACTGCTGCTGTTGTTGAATTTCTCTAGAGCATTAAAAGGGTCCCTTACTTTCCATAAAGATCTTGTAGCGATTGCAGAAATTAGATCTTCACATTCGGCTTGGCTTGAACCAGCTTTACGAGAGAAAAAAAAAGAAAGAGAGAAAGTGAGAGAATCGTGTTTTGCTTTTCATTCTATATTGCATCTTTCGAAGGTTAAAGTATTGCAAGGGACCTATGAGTATGTGAAAGCGTATTTCTGAGCTTCTTATCTATGTACGCATCTGCTGTATTAATGAGAGAGAAAAATAGTCGTTCTTAAGTAGCTTACGACTCTATTAGTTATACTGTCGAAAAATTTCTTTGTATCAATTCATATCACTTCAACGAACTATGAAGACTTGGTATGCTTAAGAGTATGTATGATGATATTCCTATCCTCGCGTCTATGAATTCTTTAGGCAGTATACCATAGAAAAATTATCATGACATATATTTGTGAGATTTTCTACAGGAAGAGTCAGTTATTTAGCCAAGCTATGAAGAAATGTCAATGTGCAGAACTCATTCGTTACATAAAAAGACGTGTCATGATTTGTGTATGAGTTATATGCATGAATGCATGAGTTATGTGCATGAGTACATGTGTATTGATGCATGTATGCATGTTTGTTGCATGTTGTGCATATGTATGCATGCATGTGAGAGTGTGTGTATGCATGCATGTGAGAGTGTTTGTATGCATGCATGTGAACGTGAGAAAGTAATTGCATATGTATACATAAATGTGAGCATGTATGAGTGTGCATGAATGCATGAAGTGCATGTTTATGAATGCATATGTATATGAGTATGATATGCATGTAAATTATGAAATTAGGTGTGCATGTATGCATGAGAGTAACGCATATGAATATGAATGTAAGTAAAAGTATATGTGTGCATGAGTTAAATAGGAGTGTTTACTTATGCATTAAAAAACATAATTAAGTTAAATGAGTGTTTTATGCTAATTAAAACCATACTTATGTTGAATCTAATGTCCTTTTTCCAGATCATTGAAGAGATTCAAAAAGGAGATTACGAGTTTACAAGCATAATAAATTTTCAGAATCACAAAAATACATTACTTGAAGATTGTTATTTAAGTTGTATAAGTTTATCCAAAAGAGAATTGTATTAGCTTTTGTATAAGATTAAATCTTAAAGATCTCTAGTACTTTCAATTTTTAATATAGGTTGTATAGGTTTAAATAAATTGATTTCAAAATTCTCTATATTATTGTGTTCTTTACTTTTTGCGTATGTCTAAAGAGTCAGGATCAACAAGTAGTTCTAATCTAGTATCTTCAAACAATTCTGATACTAAAAATCAAGAATTAGAAAAATTAATTATAGGAACTTTGCTTCCATCTGCAATTGATAGTTCAAATAATAACAAAAATATAGAAGTTAAGATTATTAAAGATAAAGTAGTTATCGAAACGTTACACACATTAGATTATGATTTTCTTCTTTCTAGAATTTTACCTTTAATTACCATAGTTTTTCCAGAACTGGAGGACAAAACAGACTTATTTCCACCTAATTTAGTTAGAAAACCTAACCCAAATCAAATTGAGAACGAAGAAGTTGATTTTATTAAAGATAAAATTACAAACGAGAACTTAGTTATGTCTTATCAATTAGAAGCTATAGAACATTATAGAAACGCTCGTCCTTACGGTCCCTAGTTTAAATAATAAGTTCTTATTTTGCACTCCCATATATTAGAAAGATATAGGTTTTAAGCACACCGAAACTGAAAAAGCAACCGAAGGCCCTAGGCATACTTAGAAGCACCCTGCGTGCAGTCACACGGTTAGGTTAGCGCGATTCTTGTAGATGAACGTCAGCCTACCTTCACACCCCTCTACAACAGCTTTGGTGAACCCGACGTGAAACGTGACGATAGTGTGCCTAGGACTTACGTTACATTTTGAGTTTTGATTTAAATCTCTAATTTCACTTTCTTCTTGTATGCAGAAAAATTGAAGATTGAAGCTGTGACAAAACCTAGAAAAAAAATTTCCAACTGGTGGAGCTTCGTCGTTTCAAACCCCCCCCCCTCAACATTTTAATAGAATCAAGATAAATTTTGTGTTTTAGATTGTTTTAACGTTTACTTTTGAACCTAAGGCTAAGATCAGGTGAATTCTTCCATGAACTTCACACTAGGACAGAAGCACTTGTTGCACATCTTCCACATGCTCCATGTGATTTCTTGATTAAAAAATGGATAGAAAAAGCTTTGCCCAGGTCATCTAAGCAGAAGCTACATGAGTCCTTAGATTGGATGCAACCGTCAATGATTTTGGTGCAACAGTGTCACGCATTGAAGAGGCTAGGCAACATTTTGAAGGGGATACACAACCAAATTATGCAGTAGAACTAGATTCTATTGGGCAACTGAGGAAAGAACTCAAGGCCTTGAGAATGCAACAAAATCAGCAATAAGAGAAGGTCTTGCCTCCGCTGCGTCGCACTGATGATGAAGTAGCCCAAGGAATCCAGGATAAAGAGGAGGAGAAGAAGGCTGGGTGGAAGGGCCAAGCAAACATTGAAGGAGCTTATGAAAGAATGGCTACTTCATTAAGGGACCAACCAAAAAGTCTGCAAGAAGACACACATGAGGTAAACATTGAGAAGATGTTGAAAGATATTCATCACAAGGTTAGTCTGTAGGAGCTCATAAAGATGGACTCAAAAATAAGAAGTTACTTATTAAAAATTATACACTTTGCTCACTTGAGCCAGCCACCTAGCATAGATGGTTTCATGGTTGACTTTCAGCCTGCACCTCTGGTGGACTACCAAAGCTCAAGGTTATCTGTTTTTATAAAGGATGAGTCTCTCACAGGTGTGATCATAGATGGAGGCTCTGGCATTAATTTGATGCCAGATTTCACAATGAGGAAACTGAATTTGAACCCCACCAGGATGGCACCATTCATAGTTATCCTAGAAGATCAACATCGAGTTGCACGAGTTGGCATTATTGAAAAGGTACTAATGATAGTACAAGGTTGTCACTTTATTCTAGATTTTGTTGTTATTGCACTTCCACAAGAGACTTCTTAACCATTACTCCTCAGGCGACCTGGGCTAAGGCAAGCAAAAGCTTTGCAAGATTGGTGGAAAAACAAACTGTCCATTTCAACAAACACCAATCGCCAACTGCAACTACATTTGGAAGAAGAATTCGACTCAGGGAAAACTATGGGGTATACTGTGGATACTCAGGTAATGCCCTCTTTACCCCAAGAAGATGATACATTATTGAATTGGATGATGGAAAGTATAGAGTGTTACACGGTGGAAATCAATGAAATAGAGGAAGAAGTTGCAGAGGAAGGAGTTGAAGAAAAGGGCCAAGAAGTTCACAAGGAAGTAGAGGATGGGAGTTTTCACTTGAGTACAAACATTGAAGGGGCAACAACTATAGAAGTTTTAGAAAAGGAAAGTTATGAGCCTGAATGTAGAGAAGATCTCCCCTTTTTGGATATACCTCAAGGATGGACCAGAGAATATATTGCAGAATATAAGCTAAATTCCACTCTTGCATACAGTGGAGATGATTTCTCAAGTAAGACTAGTCCTGAAACACTTGTTCAAGAAGTAAATCTAGGAGATGAAAAGAATTCTCAAGTAGTCCACTTGGCCTCTTGGCTATGGCATTATCCCCCTTTACTGTAGAAGGTAACTTCTTTACTTTTTTCTTGTAAAAATATCTTCGCATGGTCCTACAAAGATCTAACAAGGATACCAGAGGATCTTGGATTACATAGAATACCCTTAGTTGAGGGAGCCTCGCCCGCAAGAAGTAGGCCGTATCGACTCAATCCAAAGTATGCAGAGGCGGTAAAGTTGGAAATTACAAAACTAGAAGAAGCAGGTATAATTGTTCCAATAGAACATTCAAGGTGTCTTTCTTCTATGGTTATTGTACCCAAGAAAAATAGTGGATAAATAAGAGTCTGCGTTAATTTTCGTGCCTTAAATAGAGTGACTTTTCAAGATGGATTTCCTCAGCCCTTTGCAAACCAAGTACTTGAGGAAGTATCCGGTCACACTTTGTATAGCTTCTTGGATGGTTTTAGTGGCTACAATTAGATAGTGATCCATCCTGATGATAGGGACAGAACAACCTTCATTACTCCATGGGGCACTTATGTCTATACCCGCATGGCTTTTGGTTTGAAGAATGCACCAGCTTCATGTTATAGAACAATGTATCTAATATTGGGAAAATGGTTGACAACCTTTCTATGCATTTTCATGGATGACTTTTCAGTGTTTTCAGGCAGAGATGGAACAACAACAGTTCAACATTTCCATGACCATTTGCAAAATCTAAAGAAAATGTTTGAGCAATGTCTCGGAATAGGCTTGAAGTTAAATCCTGCTAAATGTCACTTTTTAATCACTAAGGGCACTCTTCTTGGTCACATAGTATCTCCTAAAGGGATAACGGTGTATCCTGCAAAGGTTACTGCTATCCTTTCCATGCCTATTCCATAAAGCTCAAAGGAAGTGCAAAGCTTTTTAGGCCATGCAGGATACCATAGAAGATTTATACGAATGTATTCAGAAATAGCTAAGCCCTTATCAAGGCTTACCAGTAAAAAGGTCCCTTTCTCATGGAGTGTTGAAGGTGAGAAAGCATTTTGTGAACTAAAATTGAGGTTATGTACTGCTCCACTTTTAAGTGTTCCTAATTGGTCATTGGAGTTTCATGTGCATACAGATGCCAGTCTGCATGGTGTTTGTGCGGTTTGAGCTTAACCATCGTCACACAAGGTTGATAGACCTATCTCCTATGCCAGCAGATTACTCACCAAGGCAGAAAGGAACTATAGTACGTCCAAAAAGGAAGGTTTGGCTATTGTATTTGCTCTCTTGAGGATTTGGCATTACCTTCTTAGGGTACATTTTATAGTCATATCTAACCATTAGCCCTTCAAATACTTGATAAACAAACCTAGAGTAGCTAGAAGGGTTTGGAGATGGTTACTCTTGTTTCAAGAATTCAACTTTAATATTCATATTAAGCCATTTAGAGGGCACTACATGGCAGATCAAGTATCTAGGAGTGCAATGAGCGAGACCGCAACAAGTATTAATGATGAATTGGTGGATAGTAATCTCTTCCTAGTAGCAATTTAGATTGATTGCTATAATGGAATTCTGAATTTTCTTACTACTGGAAAACTCCCAGAGCATTGGAAACCTATAGAAAAGAGAAGATTACTCCTTAAAACCAAGCCATACTCACTCATAAATGGGATTTTATATAGATATTGTCAGGATGATATCTTGAGAAAGTGTGTTTATCCACAGGAGGTAAATCTTTTGCTAGAGGATGCATAGAGTGAAGGGCATCTAAAGGGGGAAGAATTGGCTCACAGAATAATCCACAAAGGACTATGGTGGCCTCATATTTACAAGGATGCGATCAAGTTTGCTAAAGAATGCCACATTTGCCATAGATGTGCTCCATTGCCAACCAGATTAAATTTCCAACCATTAGTCATATCCATAGGATGGCTCCCATTCGAACAATGGGGTCTTGATTTTGTAGGACCAATTAGTCCAAATGGTCAACCTAGGGGTAAGAAGTATATGTTGATGGCCACATGTTATGCAACTTCATGGATTGAGGCTAAAACTACTATGGATTGAAGAGCTTTAAAACATATTTTTTCAAGATTTGGTTGCACACTAGAAATCACTAGTGATAGAGGCACACATTTTGTAAATCAATTGCTCCAATTTATATTTGAGAGGTAAAAGGTTTTTCATAAAAAGTCATGTGCTTACTATCCGAGGGCAAATGGCCAAGTAGAAAGCTCTAATAAAATTTTGATCACATTGCTGCACAAGTTATCTTTTGATCATCAAAGCTTTTGGCCACAAGCATTGATCGGTAAAATTTGGGCTTTCCGAACTACAAAGAGGGGAACCACTGGCGAGAGTCCGTTTCGCTTAGTATATGGAAAAGAGGCATTAGCACAATTCGAATGTATTATCAAAAGAGAACTTGGATCCAAAACCATTGGAATTGAACCTCCCATTAGTAAACTCGTGGCATTAAAAGAATACAGAGAAGCAGCAATGCAAAAACTTCAGGTAACACAAGAAGAGAGCAAGAGACTACACGACAGGTATCTTAGGTTCGATGAAGTACAAGAAGGATCCCTAGTTTTGGTACATCAGATCCCAGCAGTTTCAACCAAATTGGAACCCAAATGGATAGGACCATATAGAGTGATAAAGGTATTACCACATCGAGCAGTGCATCTGGAGGATTTGAAGGGTAAGAGGATACCCTTGGTCAATATATTCAGGGTGACGAATTACATGAAGTAAGTCAAAGTGGAAGAACTTCATTCATTGTACATACCACATTTCATTCACTCTTTGTAGTTACTTTGGTCTATTCAATAAGCGAATAAAAAGGAAAATTTTCACCGGGATAGTGCAAAGACTTCATGTGGGGGTCTCTAGTGCCCGTCTCTCTCTCTCTCTCTCTTTCTCTCTCTCTCTCTCTCTCTCTCTCTCTCTCTCTCTCTCTCTCTCTCTCTCCCTCCCTCCTTGGTGCCCTCTCTCTCTCTCTCTCTCTCTCTCTCTCTCTCTCTCTCTCTCTCTCTCTCTCTCTCTCTCCCCACAACCCAGCCCCCCGGTCCCTCTCTCCCCCACCCCTGCTAGTCCCTCTCTCCCCCTTCCCTGCCAATCCCTCTCTCTGCCCTCGCTATCCCCGCACGAACTCCCCCCGCTATCCCCGCTACATACTCACTCCCCCCTCGCACGCTGCTCTAGCCTCCCCCACCCACCCCACCAGCGAACCCCGCTGCCCTCCCCTCGGCTTCCTTTTCCCTCACCCTCAGCCTCCCGCAGCCCACCCCACTCCGCGGCTCCCTCACTCCCCCACCCACAACTTCTCGCACCCCCACACCAACGCTCTCCCCTCACCTCCCACACGGTTTTGGTGGGAAAAGGTCTGGATCTGGAAACACTGATTTCATGAAAGGATTTAACAAGTTTCAGAATGAAGATTCGATTTGTAGTTCTCTATCAGAGTTTTTGTTTTGGTGAATGTGGGCTTCAAAACATATGTATTCCTACTGATAGGGAGATAGGAAACATCAAGATTTTTGCATATGTGGACATCAATGGAGGATTCAGACACGTTGCATTCTTGAGAGAAGTAGCTTCCATAAAGGCTTCTAAGAAATCGGGAGAAGTGCTGGCACCACTCCACCCACACCTCCCACTCCACCCACACCTCCCACCGCTCCACCCACACCACCCATCCTCTCCCACCACTCAAATGTAATGGTCAAAAGCTACTACAAGAATTAAGTGGATTATGTGAAGGATGTGTGTAGAGGAGGTACTGGGGCATCCACTTTTAGAGAAAATTACACTTCCAGTACGTCACCTACTCAAGGGGGGTTCTCTTTAGGGAAGTATACCCTTTAACATTTTCGTGAGCAGGCCGACAACAAGAATCGTACAGAATGGTAAATGCTTCAGAAAATATAGACAACCAATAACCAAAGAAGACTGTACACTACTCGATTCAAGTCAGATGATTACAAAGTTGGGCAAATGATGAATGATACTCAAAAGTGTAAACTCAGGGCTAACAAGCCACCCTAAAAAAAATAATTCACTCCAGCACAGAGGCTAACTCAGAACAATACAAGAATTTCTCAAGCGGATAGAACCTAATCAACAACACTGTCTCACTGAAAAGAAGAAAAATCCAGACTACTCCTTGACACTATAGTGCTCATAGCCCTTCACTGAGAGGCCTCCCCTCTGTAAACACACTACAGAGTAGCTCCCATAGTAGACTTGAAACCACTAAGTGCAAGAGAGAACTTCTGCACGTATACACGCGTTAATGTAACTCCCAAAAAATGTACCAAAAAGTGTGTACTGTCGTAGCCGTAGTCCCAAATGAGCACAAATCCTTTGATTTTATAGGCTCCAATAGGCCAAGAGAGCCTTGCCGAATCTTCACGTCCTGATCACGCGCCGATTAACCACCCAAAATTGGAGGGGTAGGTCAATTATTCCCTTGATTTGAATTGGATCCACAAAAATAGGTAGTCGTCGTGAATGGTTGGCGACACCAGTTATTTTTTCCTCTTCCACTTTTACCCTCTACATTTTCACTGACCCTTTGTATGCAAGTTGAGATCCGCCGTCATTTTTGAATGAGCCTAAGAAGCACATCCCTTGCCTTTGATGGGTGGTGATCCCCAGAATACTCTAAATGCTAAGATACCCCAACCATACATACGATAATCCTTGAATTCCTCTTCCTTTTCTGCTACAGGGGCTACCATGCTTGGAAGTGGAGGGCTGAGAGAGAGGGGGAATCAGGCATGGTCGAGGGGAAGCGTGACGCGGCTGAGGGGAGGGGGCTTGCGGGGTGAGTGGTGAGGGGAGGGGAGGGGGCTTGCGGGGGTGAGTGGTGAGGGGAGGGGAGGGGGCTTGCGGGGGTGAGCGGTGAGGGGAGGGGAGGGGTTGGTGGGCGTGAGTAGTGAGGGGAGGGGAGGGGCTTTGCAGGGGTGAGTGGTGAGGGGAGGGGAGGGGCTTTGCGGGGGTGAGTGGTGAGGGGAGGGGAGGGACTTTGCGGGGGTGAGTGGTGAGGGAAGGAGAGGGGGTTGGTGGGCGCAAGGAGGCGCATGGAGGGAGGAGGGGAAGGGGATTTGCGGGGGTGAGTGGTGAGGGGAGGGGAAGGGCTTTGCGGGGGTGAGTGGTGAGGGGAGGGGAGAAGCTTTGCGGGGGTGAGTGGTGAGGGGAGGGGAGGGGCTTTGCGGGGGTGAGTGGTGAGGGGAGGGGAGGGGGGTGGCGGGGGTTGGTGGTGAGGGGAGGGGAGGGGGATGGCGGGGGATGGTGGTGAGGGGAGGGGAGGGGGATGGCGGGGGATGGTGGTGAGGGGAGGGGAAAAAGAGAAGAGAGAGAAAAAGGGACGCGGGAGGAGAGAGAGAGAGAGAGAGAGAGAGAGAGAGAGAGAGAGAGAGAGAGAGAGAGAGAGAGAGAGAGAGAGAGAGAGAGAGAGAGAGAGAGAGAGAGAGAGAGAGAGAGAGAAAGGAAGAGAGGGAAATTGAGAGAGAGAGGGAAGTCGAATGGCGGGGGATGGTGGTGAGGGGAGGGGAGGGGGATGGCGGGGGATGGTGGTGAGGGGAGGGGAGGGGGTGGCGGGGGATGGTGGTGAGGGGAGGGGAGGGGGGTGGCGGGGGTTGGTGGTGAGGGGAGGGGAGGGGGATGGCGGGGGATGGTGGTGAGGGGAGGGGAGGGGGATGGCGGGGGATGGTGGTGAGGGGAGGGGAGGGGGGTGGCGGGGGATGGTGGTGAGGGGAGGGGAGGGGGGTGGCGGGGGTTGGTGGTGAGGGGAGGGGAGGGGGCTTGCGGGGGTGAGCGGTGAGGGGAGGGGAGGGGGCTTGCGGGGGTGAGTGGTGAGGGGAGGGGAGGGGGCTTGCGGGGGTGAGCGGTGAGGGGAGGGGAGGGGTTGGTGGGCGTGAGTGGTGAGGGGAGGGGAGGGGGATGGCGGGGGATGGTGGTGAGGGGAGGGGAGGGGGATGGCGGGGGATGGTGGTGAGGGGAGGGGAGGGGGGTGGCGGGGGATGGTGGTGAGGGGAGGGGAGGGGGGTGGCGGGGGTTGGTGGTGAGGGGAGGGGAGGGGGGTGGCGGGGGATGGTGGTGAGGGGAGGGGAGGGGGATGGCGGGGGATGGTGGTGAGGGGAGGGGAGGGGGATGGCGGGGGTTGGTGGTGAGGGGAGGGGAGTGGGATGGCAGGGGATGGTGGTGAGGGGAGGGGAGGGGGATGGCGGGGGATGGTGGTGAGGGGAGGGGAGGGGGGTGGCAGAGGATGGTGGTGAGGGGAGGGGAGGGGGTGGCGGGGGATGGTGGTGAGGGGAGGGGAGGGGGATGGCGGGGGATGGTGGTGAGGGGAGGGGAGGGGAGTGGCGGGGGTTGGTGGTGAGGGGAGGGGAGGGGGATGGCGGGGGATGGTGGTGAGGGGAGGGGAGGGGGATGGCGGGGGATGGTGGTGAGGGGAGGGGAAAAAGAGAAGAGAGAGAAAAAGGGACGCGGGAGGAGAGAGAGAGAGAGAGAGAGAGAGAGAGAGAGAGAGAGAGAGAGAGAGAGAGAGAGAGAGAGAGAGAGAGAGAGAGAGAGAGAGAGAGAGAGAGAGAGAGAGAGAGAGAGAGAGAGGAAGAAAGGGAAATTGAGAGAGAGAGGGAAGTCGAAAGAGAAGAGACAGAGGGAAGAGAGAGAGAGAGTGGAGAGAGAAGGTAGCACAGAGAGATAAAAAGAGAGATCGAGAGAATAAGTAAAACGAGAGAATCAACGGAAATGAAAGCGACCATCCGCCCGGAGTACCGACACAATTTTGTCCGAACAATAGAACGGAACATTTCCTGAGGCTACATCTGAGAGTTCTCCTCTCAATCTCTTTCTTTTCCAACTTCATGCTCAGAATGCCAGTGAGTTCTGACCTCTACAGACCCCCACATTAAGCTTTTGCACCGTCCCGGTGCAATAACTCCTTTATTTGCTTATTCCTTCAAAATGAGCTTACAGAAAATAAAAGAACTATGGTATGTACAGGGAGTGAATTCATCTGCTTGCATCAATTCAAATAACTCTTCACCCGGGAGATGTTGACGAGGGGATCCGAAATAACAATGAAATGTACACCAAGGAGATAATGTCGGAACTTCTGAAGAGCAAATACGATAGCCAAACCTTCTCTTTCCGTTGTACTGTAATTTCTTTCAGCTTGGTTGAGTAGTCTGCTTGCATAAGAGATAGGTCTATCCACTTTGTGAGATGATGGTTGAGCTAGAACTGCACCAACAGCATGAAGACTAGCATCTGTATGCACATGAAATTCCAATGACCAATTAGGAACACTTAAAAGTGGAGCAGTACATAGCCTCAATTTTAGTTCACAAAATGCTTTGTCAGCTTCAGCACTCCATGAGAAAGGGATCTTTTTGCTGGTAAGCCTTGACAAGGGCTTAGCAATTTCTGAATACATCCTAATGAATCTTCTGTGATACCCTGCATGTCCCAAGAAACTTTGCACTTCTTTTGGGCTTTGTGGAATTGGCATGGAAAGAATAGCCGTAACCTTTGAAGGGTCAACAGTTATGCCTTCAGCAGATACTATGTGACCAAGAAGAGTGCCCTTAGTGACCAAAAAGTGACATTTATCAGGATTCAATTTCAAACCTGTTTTGAGACATTGCTCAAAGATTTCTTTTAGATTTTCCAAGTGGTCATGGAAATCTTGAACTGCTGCCCTTCTATCCGTACCTGAAAATACTGAAAAGTCATCCATGAAAATGCGTAGAAAGGTTGTTAACCATTTGCCCAATATCAAATACATTGTTCTATTAAATGAAGCTGGCGCATTCTTCAAACCAAAAGCCATGCGAGTATAGACATAAGTGCCCCATGGAGTAACAAAGGCTGTTTTGTCCCTATCATCGGGATGGATCACTATCTGATTGTAGCCACTAAAACCATCCAAGAAACTATACAAAGTGTGACCAGCTACTTCCTCAAGCACTTGCTCTGTGAAGGGCTGAGGAAATCCATCTTGAATAGTCACTTTATTCAAAGCACGGAAATCAACACATACCCTTATTTTTCCACTATTTTTCTTCGGCACAATAACCATAGAAGAAAGCCACCTGGAATGTTCTACTGGCACAATTATACCTGCTTCTTCTAGTTTTGTAATCTCTGCTTTTACCGCCTCTGCATACTTCGGATTGAGTCGATATGGCCTACTTCTTACAGGCGTAGCTCCCACAACCAAGGGTATCCGATGTAATCCAAGCTCTTCTGGTATTCCTGTTAGATCTTTGTAGGACCATGCGAAGACACTTTTGTAAGTAAAGAGCAAAGAAGTTACCTTGTGTAGTAAGGGAGGAGAATGCCACAACCAGGATGCCAAATGGACCATTTGAGGGTTCTCTCCATCCCCCAAATTTACTTCTTGAACCAATGTTTCAGGACTGGTCTTGCTTGAGAAATCATCTCCACTATATGCAGGAGTGGATTTTAATTTATATTCTGCAACCTGTTCTTTCATCCATCCTTGAGGTATATCTGCAAAAGGAAGATCTTCTCTGCTCTTAGGTTCATAATCTTCCCTCTCTGATACTTTTATATTGGTTGCCTCCTCAAGGCTTGTATTTTCCTTCAATTGTTCATTCTCCAACACCTTGTGGTCTTCATTGCCCTTTTCTGTAATTTCCTTATCTGCAACTTCCTCCTCAATTTCATTAATCTCCACTGTGCAACACTCTGCACTTCCCATCATCCAATTTAACAATGTATCCTCTTCTTGGGGTAGAGAGGGCATTACCTGAGTGTCCACAGTATATCCAGTAGTTTTTCCTGAGTCGAATCCTTCTTCCAAATGTAGTTGCAGTTGGCTATTAGTGCTTGTTGAAATCCATAGTTTATTTTTCCCCCAATCTTGCAAAGCTTTTGCTTGTCTCAGCCAAGGTCTCCCCAAGAGCAAAGGATAGGAAGTCTCCTGTGGAAGTGCAATAACAACAAAATCTAAAACAAAGTGGCAGCCCTGTACTACCATCAATACCTTTTCAATAATGCCAAGTGGCGCAACCCGATGTTGATCTGCTAATGTAACCGTGAATGGTGCCAACTTGGTGGGGTTCAATTTCAGCTTCTTCATTGTAAAATCTGGCATCAAATTGATACCAGAGCCCCCATCTATGATCACACCTGTAAGAGCTTCATCCTTTATACAAACTGATAATCTCGAACTTTGGTAGTCTGCTAAGGGTACAGGAGGAAAATCAACCATGAAACCATCTATACTAGGTGATTGGACCAAGTGAGCAGAGTGTATAATCTTCAGTAAGTCACTTCTTATTTTTGAATCCATCTTTATAAGTTCATATAGACTGACCTTGTGATGAATACCTTTCAAGATCTGTTCAATGTTTACCTCTTGAGTATTTTCTTGTAGACGTGTTGGTTGGCCCCTTAGAGAAGTAGTCATTTCTTCATAAGCTCCTTCAATTTCCACTTGGTCCTTCCATCTAGACTTCTTTTCTTCCTCTTTATCCTGAAATCCTTGTTGTTCATCTCTCTGGGTTGCAGCTGCTTGCCTAGCTCTAGTCATCATGGGTATTGTAGAGGATGAAACAGCATAAGACTGAGTAGTTTTTCCTTCTTCATGTGGAGAGACTGCAATCATATGAATTGGAGCAGGACGACCTCTCGGGCAATCTTTGGTATAATGATCCTTGGCCTCTGGACAATGTTGACAAGGAGGTGCATCTTCTGGAAGAGAACACCGATTTTTCATGTGACCATACTCACCACATCGATAGCACATCAAAGGTCTATTATATCTAGGCTTTGCAGGCCTATTCTCCTCTCTATTAGATGTATTTGAAGTACTAGCATAATATGAATCCAAATTTTGAGGGTTACCTCTCTGCTGTGTACCCTTGAGGTAGTAACAATCCCTTGCTTCATGACCATCTTTTCCACAAAATTGACATCTTACCTTAATAGGGCAATTAGCATTGGAATGTCCATTGTTGTTACAGATTGTACACCAAATTTGTCTCCTTATATCCTGAGTGGTCTTCAAATCTTCTAACTCTCGGCGAAGTTGAGCTACTTCATCATCAGTGCGACGCAGTGGTGGCAAGACCTTCTCTTCTTGTTGATTTTGTTGCATCTTCAATGCTTCCAATTCCCTTCTCAGTTGCTCAATAGGATCCAGATCTGCAACATATTTTGGTTGTGTATCCCCTTCAAAATGTTGCCTTGCTTCTTCAATGCGTGATGCAGCTGCAACAAAATCATTGAGGGTAGCATCCAATCTAAGAGACTCACGAAGCTTCTGTTGAGATGACCTGGGCAGAGCCTTCTCTATCCACTTTTTAACCAAAAAGTCACCTGGAGCATGTGGCAGACGTGCAACAAGTGCTTTTGTTCTAGTGTGAAGTTCATGAAAAGATTCACCTGATCTTAGCTTCAAATTCTCTAGCTGATCTAGAGCTCTTTCCGAGGAATCACTTGGTCGGAATGTCTGAGAGAATGCGGCCTTCGAAGCCTCCCATGTAGTGAAATGGCCATCTGCATATTGGCTATACCATTTGTCTGCAAGACCCTCCAATGTGGATGGAAAAAGTGCCAACATTGCATCTTCTCTATTCTGCAGACCACGTCCACGGCATAAAGAAATAAATCTCCTCACATGATCATCAACATCTTCATAAGCATGTCCCTTGAAGGTAGGAAATTTGATGTTTAATCTGGAGAGTAGATGAGAGAGATCCTCCATTTGTACTGGGGTCTCTTCTGACGTATCTGAGGAGAAGTCTAGAGTTCTCCTATACCCTTCTTTTGACAATGGTGTCGCACCCAAATCAATAGACAAATTTAGGGAGGACAGAGGGGAGGTAGACTCACTAGTCGTGGTTATGGCTAACTTGTTAAGGCTCCTCCGAACAGGAAGAGACTCCTTATCTGCTCGTGTATGGGTCATGTACTTATTCGCAATTGCGATAGCGCAAAACACCTCTCACAGAAAATGCAAAGGTCCCACCGGGCGTGCCAAACTGTAGAGGAGGTACTGGGGAATCCACTTTTAGAGAAAATTACACTTCCAGTACGTCACCTACTCAAGGGGGGTTCTCTTTAGGGAAGTATACCCTTTAACATTTTCGTGAGCAGGCCGACAACAAGAATCGTACAGAATGGTAAATGCTTCAGAAAATATAGACAACCAATAACCAAAGAAGACTGTACACTACTCGATTCAAGTCAGATGATTACAAAGTTGGGCAAATGATGAATGATACTCAAAAGTGTAAACTCAGGGCTAACAAGCCACCCTACAAAAAATAATTCACTCCAGCACAGAGGCTAACTCAGAACAATACAAGAATTTCTCAAGCGGATAGAACCTAATCAACAACACTGTCTCACTGAAAAGAACAAAAATCCAGACTACTCCTTGACACTATAGTGCTCATAGCCCTTCACTGAGAGGCCTCCCCTCTGTAAACACACTACAGAGTAGCTCCCATAGTAGACTTGAAACCACTAAGTGCAAGAGAGAACTTCTGCACGTATACACGCGTTAATGTAACTCCCAAAAAATGTACCAAAAAGTGTGTATTGTCGTAGCCGTAGTCCCAAATGAGCACAAATCCTTTGATTTTATAGGCTCCAATAGGCCAAGAGAGCCTTGCCGAATCTTCACGTCCTGATCACGCACCGATTAACCACCCAAAATTGGAGGGGTAGGTCAATTATTCCCTTGATTTGAATTGGATCCACAAAAATAGGTAGTCGTCGTGAATGGTTGGCGACACCAGTTATTTTTTCCTCTTCCACTTTTACCCTCTACATTTTCACTGACCCTTTGTATGCAAGTTGAGATCCGCCGTCATTTTTGAATGAGCCTAAGAAGCACATCCCTTGCCTTTGATGGGTGGTGATCCCCAGAATACTCTAAATGCTAAGATACCCCAACCATACATACGATAATCCTTGAATTCCTCTTCCTTTTCTGCTACAGGGGCTACCATGCTTGGAAGTGGAGGGCTGAGAGAGAGGGGGAATCAGGCATGGTCGAGGGGAAGCGTGACGCGGCTGAGGGGAGGGGGCTTGCGGGGTGAGTGGTGAGGGGAGGGGAGGGGGCTTGCGGGGGTGAGTGTTGAGGAGAGGGGAGGGGGCTTGCGGGGGTGCGCGGTGAGGGGAGGGGAGGGGTTGGTGGGCGTGAGTGGTGAGGGGAGGGGAGGGGCTTTGCGGGGGTGAGTGGTGAGGGGAGGGGAGGGGCTTTGCGGGGGTGAGTGGTGAGGGGAGGGGAGGGGCTTTGCGGGGGTGAGTGGTGAGGGAAGGAGAGGGGGTTGGTGGGCGCAAGGAGGCGCATGGAGGGAGGAGGGGAAGGGGCTTTGCGGGGGTGAGTGGTGAGGGGAGGGGAAGGGCTTTGTAGGGGTGAGTGGTGAGGGGAGGGGAGGGGCTTTGCGGGGGTGAGTGGTGAGGGGAGGGGAGGGGCTTTGCGGGGGTGAGTGGTGAGGGGAGGGGAGGGGGGTGGCGGGGGTTGGTGGTGAGGGGAGGGGAGGGGGATGGCGGGGGATGGTGGTGAGGGGAGGGGAGGGGGATGGCGGGGGATGGTGGTGAGGGGAGGGGAAAAAGAGAAGAGAGAGAAAAAGGGATGCGGGAGGAGAGAGAGAGAGAGAGAGAGAGAGAGAGAGAGAGAGAGAGAGAGAGAGAGAGAGAGAGAGAGAGAGAGAGAGAGAGAGAGAGAGAGAGAGAGAGAGAGAGAGAGAGAGAGAGAGAGAGAGAGAGAGAGAGAGAGAGAGAGAGAGAGAGAGAGAGAGAGAGAGAGAGAGAGAGAGAGAGAGAGAAAGGAAGAAAGGGAAATTGAGAGAGAGGGAAGTCGAATGGCGGGGGATGGTGGTGAGGGGAAGGGAGGGGCATGGCGGGGGATGGTGGTGAGGGGAGGGGAGGGGGTGGCGGGGGATGGTGGTGAGGGGAGGGGAGGGGGGTGGCGGGGGTTGGTGGTGAGGGGAGGGGAGGGGGATGGCGGGGGATGGTGGTGAGGGGAGGGGAGGGGGATGGCGGGGGATGGTGGTGAGGGGAGGGGAGGGGGATGGCGGGGGATGGTGGTGAGGGGAGGGGAGGCGGGTGGCGGGGGTTGGTGGTGAGGGGAGGGGAGGGGGCTTGCGGGGGTGAGCGGTGAGGGGAGGGGAGGGGGCTTGCGGGGGTGAGTGGTGAGGGAAGGGGAGGGGGCTTGCGGGGGTGAGCGGTGAGGGGAGGGGAGGGGTTGGTGGGCGTGAGTGGTGAGCGGAGGGGAGGGGGATGGCGGGGGATGGTGGTGAGGGGAGGGGAGGGGGATGGCGGGGGATGGTGGTGAGGGGAGGGGAGGGGGGTGGCGGGGGATGGTGGTGAGGGGAGGGGAGGGCGGTGACGGGGGTTGGTGGTGAGGGGAGGGGAGGGGGGTGGCGGGGGATGGTGGTGAGGGGAGGGGAGGGGGATGGCGGGGGATGGTGGTGAGGGGAGGGGAGGGGGATGGCGGGGGTTGGTGGTGAGGGGAGGGGAGGGGGATGGCGGGGGATGGTGGTGAGGGGAGGGGAGGGGGATGGTGGTGAGGGGAGGGGAGGGGGGTGGCAGAGGATGGTGGTGAGGGGAGGGGAGGGGGTGGCGGGATATGGTGGTGAGGGGAGGGGAGGGGGATGGCGGGGGATGGTGGTGAGGGGAGGGGAGGGGGGTGGCGGGGGTTGGTGGTGAGGGGAGGGGAGGGGGATGGCGGGGGATGGTGGTGAGGGGAGGGGAGGGGGATGGCGGGGAATGGTGGTGAGGGGAGGGGAAAAAGAGAAGAGAGAGAAAAAGGGACGCGGGAGGAGAGAGAGAGAGAGAGAGAGAGAGAGAGAGAGAGAGAGAGAGAGAGAGAGAGAGAGAGAGAGAGAGAGAGAGAGAGAGAGAGAGAGAGAGAGAGAGAGAGAGAGAGAGAGAGAGAGAGAGAGAGAGAGAGAGAGAGAGAGAGAGAGAGAGAGAGAGAGAGAGAGAGAGAGAGAGAGAGAGAGAGAGAGAGAGAAAGGAAGAAAGGGAAATTGAGAGAGAGAGGGAAGTCGAAAGAGAAGAGAGAGAGGGAAGAGAGAGAGAGAGTGGAGAGAGAAGGTAGCACAGAGAGATAAAAAGAGAGATCGAGAGAATAAGTAAAACGAGAGAATCAACGGAAATGAAAGCGACCATCCGCCCGGAGTACCGACACAATTTTGTCCGAACAATAGAACGGAACATTTCCTGAGGCTACATCTGAGAGTTCTCCTCTCAATCTCTTTCTTTTCCAACTTCATGCTCAGAATGCCAGTGAGTTGTGACCTCTACAATGTGTTTTTGAGGGTCACTCCAATATCATAGGGGGCACATAAAGAGGATCCCAGCTTACAGGCAAAAGTGTAAAAGTGTAAGTGGTAAAAGTGAAAGTGGAGAAATGACTGTTGCCGCCAACCATTTGTGACGATTGCCGATTTTGGAGGATCGAACTCAAAACTGGTGGCATATTTGATCTACCCCTCCAATTTTGAGGCAATCGATGGGTGCGTGATCAGTGGATGTGAGGAATCGGCAAGGCCCTCTTGGCGTATTCAAGCCTATAGAAGCAATGGACTAGTACTCATTGGGGATATAAACAGACACGTATAGAGTTTATTTCAGGCATCTCTTTTGGTCCTCTCCTTGCACTTTGTGGCTACAAGCCTACTGTAGGAAGTCTCTCTGTGGTTAGTATATAAAGTGTGGGCTTCCTAATAGAGGGCTAATAGCACTGTAGTGTAAAGAAGTGGCTTGGTTTTGTCATTCAGTTTGAGTTTGTGGTATTTTTGTGCTCTTCTGCTAGAGAAAGTTTTCATACCTTTGTACTAAGCAATACAAGTCTTCATCTAATTGTGTTCAGTGGAAGTCCTCATCGAGTTGCGTTCATTTTATTGGACGATTCTCTTGTATTGATACCATTTTGTTCCGGATTGACATATAAGCACAGAGCATCAGCTTTTGTAGCATTACCTTTGCCTACGTTGTAATGATCTGAATGAACTAAGGAGTGGTTTGGTCTTCCACTATTGCCATTTGACATTAATCTTTTCCGTGAGTATTTACAATTCTATTCAATTATTGTTATCTGCCTGCTCACAGAAGTGTTAAAGGGTATATTTCCCTAAGGAGAACTTCCCTTGAGTAGGCAAAGTACTGAGTGCATGGTGCATGCTCCTGCTAAAAGTAGATACCCTTGTACCTCCTTGACACATATAGTGCTAGTAATATATTATAAAATTAGGTATACTAGGCGATTTTCTTCTTTATTACATGGGTTTTGCACTGTTGTGCCTCTAAATGTATACAGGTTTTAATATCATTGCCGCATTTAAAACTCCCAGAAGGACATGTCAATGGGTAATAGTGTTGTTTTATCCCTTCCGTTAGACGTGTAAGTTTCAAATAAGCTTTTCCTAAGTAATGAGCGTATAAGAAGCTTTGCAGATCCACAATATATTTTCTGGTGCACAAAATTTGTAGAACACAAGGAAAAGTATGAACACACCATACTATATGGATATTCATTTTGTACATAGAGAAGCTTTTATAGAAATTGAATAAAAGAGCCAATTGAAGAATAGCCTTATATATCGTACCTTATTCTCGAAAACGAAAGAGAATTGAAGAGTACTCTCATATAGCTTGCCATTTTGCAACCAAAATATACTACTAAAAAGCCCATTTATCCTTTTGAAAATGTATCTCTATAGAAGAATAGTTTTCAAAGAGATCCGTCACTATGGGAAACTTATGCTAAGGATAAGAAAAAAAAACTACTTGAAGTAAATCTAACATTCATGGTTTCCAATTTGGCATGTAAATAACCATTATGTGCTTCCTTCTCATTCATGGGATAGCATTAAATCATAGGTAAAGAACTTGAGGAAGTAAATAAAGAAAGAAACACACGAAGAAGGTCAAAGTGGGTAATAGTTACTAAGAAGGGACATGTTGAATTTGTTATAAAAACACCTCACAAGGACTATCCATAGAAAACCAGAGCTTTAAGGAATTTCATCATACAAGTAGAAGGACAACAACTAATCTTAGAAAACAAAATCTTTAAGAATTGCATCATACAAAGATTCCTCCATAGAAAACGAAAGCTTTCTGGAATTGCATCATACAAGTAAAAGGACCACAACATAGCTTAGAAGCAATCGTAGACATCCATGTTAGTATAGACCCATTTCATGTCATGTGCATAGATAAACACCATAGGCATGTAAGTAATCCTCATAGTTCTCTAAGCATTAATTTCCAATTGACATAAAAATAATAGAGAAAAATTTAAGGGATTGAAAGTAAATAAACCAGACAGTAAGAAAAATTGCTATGATAACAAATACCATAGTTCAAAGAATAAGATGAAGTTTCGTAGTCGATGAATAGAAAATTAAAGCAGATCATATGGGCCTCATATGGTGACGGCCAACATCGTCAGAGAAAGAAATTGGTGAAAATAAAGGGAATACAGTGGCATAGAGTGATAACTGCAAGCATAGAGTGATAACTGCAAGCATAGAGTAGGAAATTATTTAGTGGCTTATAGATTAAGAAAGAACTGAAACGTATGCCATGGATTTGAGAGTGCTCATCTTTTTCAAAAGAAAATGATGATCAAAGTGTATACAATGATAAAGAAATGTTATTTGGATCTTGGACTTCGAGATTGACAAAAAAGAAATCCGTTGTGTTCAATTCTAGTTCTCGATTTGAGTGTACCTCTGAGATCTCATGGTTCCATTTCGACACGCAATTTCGTTTCCAATCAAAGTTCATTCGTTTTTTTGAGCAAGTTTAGTATATTAGTTTCACACAATAGGGTGTACGAGCCTATTTTCTTTTCTATTACATATCTTTTGTAGTGTTGTGCGCTTTTGGATTACTCCCTTTTATGCGTTTTCTTGAATCCACATAAATTGGCCGTTCGTTACTCTTCACTGGAACGCCTCTATAGGGATTTTTTAGCATAGAGTGCTAGTAATATATAAAGAAAATCAGATATGCGATGCGGTTTTCGTATTTATTACATGTGATTGCACTGTTGTGACCCTAAACATTTCCGCGTGTAAAACTCCCAGAAGGACATGTCAATGGGTACTGGTGTCGTTTTATCCCTTCGGACGCATAAGTTTCAAACATACTTTTCCTAAGTAGTGAGCATATCGGAAGGTTTTCAGATCCAGAGTAGAATTCGTTGTTATATCTAGTTTCCACTTCAATCGTGCTTATTTGTTGCATAAACCATCGGCAAGCGAATTACCTGACTTGTATGCAAAAGAAAAAGCATGCACACGTCATAGAATATCGAAAGAAAAAGCATGAACACAAGAAAAGGCATGAACACGTCATGTTATATCGAAAGACCACGAGCATCATCATCACAGAAAGAAAGTGATGGAAGAGAATGAAGTACACTCGTAATGGAAGGTTACGAGAATAGCAAGTGCCAGCATAGAGAAGAATTAATAGTGAGAAGCAATCCAAAATTATGGGAAATTTAGGCTATGGATAAGAAAAGAAAGCTACATTAAAGATACCATAACAATAATTTTAACATTCATGAATACAAAGGCATCTAAATAACCAATATGTAATTCCTTCTGATCTATGGGATCGCGTTAAATCATAGGTTATAAACTTGAGAAAGAAAATAAAAGAGGACAAAGAGGAAGAAGGTCAAAGTGGTTAATCGTTACTAGGAAGGCACATCTTGAATGTGTTACAAAAACACCTCACAAAAACTATCTATAGAAAGTGAAAGCTTTAAGGAATTTGATCATACAAGTAAAAGAACCACAACATACCTTAGAAAACCAAAGATTTAAGGAATTTCATCATACAAAGAGTCCTCCATAGAAAACCAAAGCTTCAAGGAATTGCATCATACAAGTAAAAGGACCACAACATACCTTAGAAGCAATCATAGACATCTATGTTAGTATAAAACCATTTCATATGTGGTACATACACCATAGATCTCTAAGCATTAATTTCCATAGATCTCTAGGCATGTAAGTAGACCTCATAGATCTCTAAGCATTAATTTCCAATGGAGATAAAAATAATAGAAGAATAGAAAATTGAAGCAGATCATATGGGCCTCATATGGTGATGGCCAACATCGTCAAACAAATAAATTGGTGGACATGAGGTGAATACACCCGCATATATTGATAAGTGCTAGCATAGAGTAGAAAATTATTTAGCGGTTCATAAATTGAAGAGAACTGAAATGTATGATATAGATTTGAGAGTGCCTATCTCTTTCGAAAGCAAAGGATCATGAAAGTGTATACAATGATAAAGAAAGGATAATCGGATCTTGGACTTCTAGGCTAAGAAGAAAGAAATCCATCGTCACCAATATAAGTTGTGAATTTGACTATAGAGAGGCTTTCATATGATTTAATCAATAAGTGTACCTCTGAGATCTTATGGTTGATTTAGGTGATAGTAGTTCCATTTTTGGACTCCATTTCACTTTCAATCAAAGTTCACTATTTGTTTGAGTAAATTTAGTATATGAATTTCACACAAAGCAACAAAAGACAATTGGGTGTATGAGGCTATTTTCTTGTTCGGTATATGTTTTTTGCAGTATTATGTCCTTTTCGATTACTCCCTATTATGCATTTTGTTGAACCGAAATAAACTGGAGGTTCATTATTCTTCACTAGAACGCCCCTAAAACGATTTCTTAGCATATATTAGTAGTAACACATAAAGAAAATTAGGTATACGATGCCATTTTCTTCTGTATTATATGTAGTTGCACTGTTGCGCCTCTATATGTATAAAGGTTTTAATATCATTGATGCATCTAAAACTCCGAGAAGGACATGTCAATGGGTACTGGTGTTGTTTTATCCCTTCGATTAGACGTGAAAGTTTCAAATACGTTTTTCCTCTGTAATGAGCGTATGGGAAGCTTTGCAGATCAAGAGTACAATGGTGGTTATTTGTTGTATAGAGCATCGGCAAGATAATTATCTGGTAGTATACACAAAATAGAACAGAGTATATTTGATCGCGCACAAAATTGTGATGAACACAAGAAAAACCATGCGCACATCATAAAGCATAGTATATTTGTTGTTGCGCAAAAGTCTGTTGAACACAAGAAAAGCCATGCACACTTTTGCCCATGTCCGTACAAAAATCAAGTATGCAACATAGGAGATGAAGCAATATGCTTGCAGAAGGAGGCTTTTTGAGCATTAACGTCCAAGACTGAAATTAAATATATAGTGGTGTAAGAACATTGAAGAAAATAATATAAGAAATTTATATGATGATGAACATCGGATACAAAAGAACAAGAGGATGGGAGAGAGTCAAATTGGAATGGAGTATTAGAAAACCGTAAATTTTCTGCAGATGGATAAAAAAATGAAGCAGGTCATATGGGCTTGACATGGTGACGAGCAACATCGTCAGAGAAAGAAAGTGATAGAAGTGAATAAAGTACACCGACAATGGAAGGTTACGAGAATAGCAAGTGCCAATATAGAGAAGCAAAAATATTGAGAACAAATCCACTATTATGGGAGATTTAGGCTCTGATTGAGGAAAAACCCTACATGAGAGCTACCATAACAAATAATTTTAACATTCATGAATACACAATTAGGCATATATACAACCAATATGTACTTCCTTTTGATCCATGGGCTTCCATTAAAACATAGGTTATAAATTTGAGGAAGCAAATAAAAACGGAAAAAGAGGAAGAAGGTCAAAGTGGTTAATAGTTAGTAAGAAGGAACATGTTGAATGTGTTACAGAAACACCTCACAAGAACTATCTATAGAAAATCAAAGCTTTAACGAATTCAATAATACAAGTAGAAGGACCACAACATACCTGAAAAAACCAAAGCTTTAATGAATTTCATGATAGAAAGAGTCCTCCATACAAAACCAAAGCAAAGCAACTCTATCATACAAGTAAAAGCAACACAACATACCTTAGAAGCAATCGTAGACACCCATGTTAGTATAGAACCATTTCATATAGGGTACATAGAGAAAGACCATAGGCATGTAAGTATTCCTCATAGTTCTCTAAGCCTTAATTTCCACTCGAGATAAGAATAATAGAAAAAAGGTTAAGAGGTTGAAAATGAATAAACCAGATAGTAGAAAATTGAACCAGATCAAATGGGCCTCAGATAGTGATAGCCAACATCCTCAAAGAAATATATTGGTGAAAAATGAGGGCAATACACTGGCATACAGTGATAAGTGCTAGCATAGAGTAGGAAATTATTAAGTGGTTTATAGATTAACAGAGAACTGAAACGTATGACATGGATTTGAGAGTGCTCATCTTTTTTCAATAGGAATAGACGATCAAAATGTACACAGTGATAAACAAAGGTTAATTGGATCTTGAACTTCCAGGTTAAGAATAAAGCAATTCATTGTGACGAGTTCTAGTTGTGGATTTGAGTACACAGAGGCATTCATGCGATTTAATCAATGAGTGTACCTCTGAGATCTCATGGTTGAATATACTAGTTCCATTTCGACACTCAGTTTTACTTCCAATCAAAAGTTCATTATTTGTTTGACTAGATTTAGTATATGAATTTCAGACAAAGCACCAAAAGAGAATTGGGTGTACGAGACTATTTTCTTCTCTATTATATGTTTATTGCAGTGTTGTGTCCTTTTGGATTACTCCCTTTTACGCATTTTCTTGCATCCTCATTTATTGGAGGCCTTCTATTCTTCACTGGAACGCGTCTAGAGGGATTTGTTAGATCGAGTGCTAGTAATATATAAAACAAATCACGTATACCAGGCAATTTTCTTCTTTATTACATGTCTTTTGCACTCTTGTGCCCCTAAATGTATACAGGTTTTAATATCATTGCCGCATCTAAAACTCCCAGAAGGACATGTCAATGGGTAATCGTGTTGTTTTATCCCTTCGACTAGACGTGTAAGTTTCAAATAAGCTTTTCCTAAGTAATGAGCGTATGGGAAGCTTTGCAGATCCAGAGTACAATGGCGCTTATTTGTTGCATGGACCCTCGGCAAGCTGATTACCTGAGTAGAAAAGTGTACACAGAATAGAGCAAAGTATATGTTCTGGTGCGCAAAAGTATGTTGAACACAAGAAAAAGCGTCCACACGTCATCGTATATCGAAAGACAACAATCAGCGTTTGCCGAAGTCCCTACAAATATCTCGTATGCAACATATGAAATGAAGAAATGCGCTTGCAAATGGAGGCTTTCGGAGCGGTTTTCAAGACAGGCACTACATATATGAAGCAGGTAATATAAGAAATTGATATTGATGACGAAAATCAGAGACGGAAGAACAAGACGATGGGAGAGAGTCAAATAGCAATGGAGTCTTAGAAAACTGCAGATTTTCTGCAGGTGGATAAAAGAAAAATGAAGCAGATCATATGGGCTTGATTTGCTGACGAACATCATCGTCAGAGAAAGAATGTGATGGAAGCGACGGAATTACACTCGTAATAAAAGGTTATTAGAACGGGAAGTGCCAGAATAGAGAAGAAAAAATATTGAGTGGTTTAGTGGTTAAAAAGCAGGATGTGGATCTGAGATTGTGGACATCTTTGCCAGAAGCATCGGACGATGGAAGGCTATACAGCCATAAGGAAAGGTAAATGGAACGTTGGCTGCCAGCATAGATCGGAAAAGAAGGTTAGCGGTCGACGAAGACAGAAGCTTCGTAGTAGGTGGTGATGAGGTTGCCATTGGGTGTGGGAGTGGAAGATATGAATCGGCCGACATTAAACCCATATGCATTGCGGAACACGCCCGTTCCCCCGACGATCGCAAAGTCCTAAGGAACGGACGAGAATGTCGACTCTCCCTTCTGGCGGAGCGTCCCGCGGACATTGCCATTGTCGTAATGAATGACATTCTGCACGAAAAAGGTAGTCGACGCCGCAGTGTTATTGACGACGATGGCCGTACCTCGCACGTAGCCCAGAAGTTTCGACTGTGGGCTGTTTTCCGCGGTCACGTTGAATTCGTACACCACTTCCAGGCCGAAGCCAGTAAAGGTGCCACTAACAGGAGCCCGGGCTGCAGCAACCATTCCCAGCTCATTGACGCCGAATTGCTGCTGTAGATAAAACTTGAGCACGACAGAGGGTGGTCGACTTCCCTTGTGGGCTGTGCTGCCCGGAGCTAGGGAGGCCGATGCTATAACAAAGAGAGCGACAGAGAGAAGCTTGCGTACAGCCATTTCCGCAAGAAAAAGGTCCAGCGAATGTCTTGGCACTGAATGCACCTTTCATATCGCGTATATATCATGGAGTATGAAGGAGCTCTTGGTCGGTTATCCAGTATCTGCGGCACAAAGGGTTTCAGCCTTGCAGGTAGTCCGTGAGCGGACGTGCTGTGATCGTTATCCCAAGCGTTCCAACTGTAGACGGCCAAGATGCATTAAACATACACACGTTATTTCGTTACTACTAGTAACTGTAATTGTTGTACTCTCAATAGTACTAATAATTGAATAAGTTAGGAATTAAAAAGAGCTTGTTGTTTAAATGTTTCAACGTTGTGCAAGAATGCATTTGTTTAAATGTTTCAACGTTCTGCAAGAATGCATTGTACTCTTGTTTTCTTCTTTTTAATGCAAAGTGTACAAGACAATTCATAGTTCTTGAGATCGCAAATCATGGAGAGTTTCATCATGGTTAGTGTGAAACATTCCACCGGTCGCGAAGACACTACGCTGAGATCTGGTTGTAAGTTGCAACTTGCTTATGATCATATTTGCTCATTACTTATACGCTGTGACTTTCTAAGATTAAATACACATACATTACTTGTTGTACTTTCATTAGTGCTAATAATTGTAGAATTTAGGAATTAAGAATAGCTTCTTATTCAAATGTTTCAAGGTTGTGCAAGATTGCATTGTAATGTTTTTCCGTCTTTTACATGAGAACTGTAAACTTTATGCTGTATGTAATGGTGATAAAACAATTCATAGTTCTTGAGAGCACAAATCATGGAGATCTGAGACATTCCACCTTTCGCGACGACAGTTGACTGAGATGATCTGATTATAAATTGCAACTTGCTGATGGTCATGTTTCTGAACTCATGTAGACTCCAGCATTCGCTCATAACTTATACTTTACGACACTAGTCTTAAACAATATGTTTCTAGTCATAGCTCGAATTCCGCCGGCCGTTCAAATGAGAACCCTCAAGGAAAGGAGTACACGTATTTAGAATCTAATACATTTTCTCATGCTGTGTCATTAAAATAAAATGGAAATTTTTTTATACAGGAGTAAAATTGTCGTTAACAGGAAAAAACTTGCCTGTCATGAAGACCGCAAGAAGTACGAGTAAAAATCTATTGGGTTTAGGTTGAGTATGCGATAAGATGTACACACATGAAAAAAGATCTGGTTAAGAGGAAAACTAGGTTTTTCATGGGAAGCGCTAGATTCCTGTAAGGGGACAAGTCACCTATTCGGCATTTGTGCCATTTTATGCTCAACAGCGCCTTGAAAACAAAGATATGATTTGCGTATAGTTGTTAGGGACAAAGTTAACCATGTAGTTTTTATAATGATGCAAAGTGACCTCTACTTTCATGCACAAGAGGGAAATTAATCCGCGCAAATAATATTTATGAAACTTTCTTTTCATATATCTAACTTTCTTAAGAAATCCAATGAGGTCCATGATTCTAATAAATGGCAGCTAATTGTCTCCTAAAATCAATGTGTTATCCAAAGTCTATGCGATGTATCATGATTGTGTGTGAGCGGACGTATCATCATTGTGGTTTCAAACAACTGAATTGTAATTTTGCTTGATGCATATCAATTCCCATAAGAAAACGAAGTTGCTCTAAATCTAATATACTACTAATTATAGCCTTGAGCAACAAGAAATAGCTGTTCTTTAGTACTTTCATTAGTGCTGGTAATTGTATTCTTTTGGAAAACCAACTATATCATTACTTTTTTTCAACACTATACAAGATTGCATTGTAACCTTCTTCTTTTTTTAATGGAAAGCAAAAAACTCATGATCTATCTCATGGTAATAAAATAACTCATCCAATGGTCTTTGATGATCACTGATTATAGAGAGCCAACGGATGATTCAACACGTCCTTGATGGTCTCCAATTTGTTAATATGGAACATTTTGTTGTTTCAAAATATTGAAAATAATATGTGGTTATATATTGGAACTTTTCAATAATAATGGCTGTGAATTTATGTAAACACCATCATTCTTTGTGACACTTCCTCAATCACGAACTATCCCCAATCACAAGCACTTGATCACTCAAGAATTATAGAAGAGAGAGAAATATAACTTGCAGAAGAAAAAAGAAAATCTAACACCTAAGATTAGACAAGATAGGACCTAGTGAAAGAGAAGTTAAGGTATTATAGATTTGAATTAATGGATATAATAGCTTCAAAAAATAGCTTCTTCATGAATGCACAACCTCACAACCATCCCGAATCTATCACAATCTCATTCACACTCACACTTTTAATAATAGCCTCACTCTTAGTCTCACTCTTATTGCAAGGTAAGTCTACCATTTTTTGGACTCCTCGTTCTTGAGATAGTAATATTCGTTAAAAAAGAGTGGATCCTTCACAAAGAAGTGTGTGATCCACCAAATTTAGCGAAATTCATCTCTTCCCATGTTGCAAAGAAATGTAGTCTCATGAAGAAAGGAGATGTTAATGAGCTCAATAGAATATTAATGAATATCTCTCTCCACCTTTTATTGGAATCCAAACTAAGACATCTCAATGCAAGCTTATCTGCCAACCTATGATGGATTTCAATTTTCACAAGAATCCTATTTTTTAGGAAGTAATTTATCAATTTCTTCTTTTCTCCCAATTGTATAAATTTTGCATTTGCACATCAACATAAAATGTGTCTTGTAGAATTTTCATTGCTCTGTTCTACTCGTTAATGTTTACAGTTTTCAATATCATTGCTTTCTAGTGATCCTAAATGTAGAGACTTATCAATATTATTCCTTTGTTTTGCTCGTTAAATTCATCTAGATTTTGGTGGTTGTGTTCCTTTCTGTAATAGGCCTCTTTTCTAGTGAAATAATTCATTTTGAACTTTCTGAATTTCATTGTGGGGATAATGCTTAGAATGAATAATTAGGTCATTTTATGCATGTAGGAAAAATTTTGGGTTGACAAGTTTCATATTCTCTCTCTAGACTTTAATTGCATCATGTTTTCCAGTGGGATTTTGAAGGTTAAGATGAAAGAATTAAGGAAAACTCTGTATGAGGGAAAGGTAGAGCAAGTATAAGAGAATAAAAGTGCCTGTGTGAGATTTTTGTGAATCATGTTCTCAGTACCTCGTTCATGGTCCTACGTTTAGTTCATTGTAAGAAAATGCCTTGATTTTACTCTCTCTCTAGAATTTTAAACCTTGCAGGGCTCAAAAGTGGCATTTGGAGGTGGATTTGGACCTCGGACGTCTCTATCAAAATTGTGTAGATCGAAAAATTGAATAAAAGTGTCTCTCACAAGGTTAACCTAATTCCTCATTGTTTTTTCTGCTATTTTTGACAGGTATGCTAGAAAAAAGGAAGTACACTACGATCGCATGGCTTTTTGCGAAAGTTTTGGAGAAACTCGACTTTTTCTAAATTTGGTGGATCGCACACTTCTTTGGGGCGCATGGCTGCGATCAAACAAAAAAAGATAAGAAGGCCTGCGCATCAGCACGGAGGACACAAAGAAATCTGAGAATTACCCTCTGATTGAGAGTGTGATTGAGAGTGAGAGTGAGAGTGAGAGTGTGATTGAGAGTGCGAGTAAGAATGCGATTGTGATAGCTCGAGGGTGGTCGGGAGGTAGAGGCTTCATCAAGAAGCTATTTTAACCATTGATTCACATCTATAATATCAGAATTCTTCCTTCTCTACGTCATATTTGTTCTACTCTTCCGCATCAGATTTTCTTTTACCTTGTGCAATCTCTGCGTTCTTCTCTCCACTATTATTTCTGAGTAATCGAAAGATTGTGATTGAGGAAACACTACACTTTCCTACATTGCAAAATCTAGAAGGACTTCATTTCCTTGGATGAATATCATTTTCTTCCCTCATTGAAGTGGTACCTCAATGTGAAATGGTTTCATTTTATACCCATGAGATGAAATGCAAACTTCAACTTATCAAAAATAGCAGATATTAGGCTCCAACTAGGAAATGCATGTGAAATGGATTTTATAATATCCTCTGTATCCCTTCCATTATCTTAATTTCAAACATTGTAAATATGATATGATGTATTTTAACATTGTGTACCATATTCAACAATTGAGTTGCAACTTGTAGCTGCAGTGCCATATATGCACATAAAGATTAGTTGGAACAACAACCAACATGAAAAATACATCATGGTTCGTAATCGTAAATTAACAAGCATGATGTATTGCATGTTGTTTGATGATGGGGTGCTCTATTTCAAATGTTTTTGGAAATGGTCAAATTTTTGCATTGAGATACAATTACCAAATATGTTGTATTTTGCATGTTGGTGGTTAAGGTTTTGCATTGAAATAGTCAACCATGATGTATTCTGCATGTTGGTTGTGAATTATTTTTGGAAATAGTCAACAACCTACATGCAAAATACATCATATCTCGTAATTATACTTGAGTGCAAGAACTTGAATATTTTTGAACATGTTGGAGCTTGCCAATGCATGATGCTAGAATTATGTACACATTTGGATACTTCTAGTGTTGATCAAAGACTATAATAAAAATCAACAAAGAAAGATGAAATTTCTTACACAATCAATGTGATAGTGCATTGTTAAAGAAGAAGATTAAATTGAGTATAAAGTATTCAAATTACACCCTAGCATGAGTATGCCTGACAAAGTTTGTACAATTCTAAGAGTGTGAGTAGGGTGCTTACAAGAATTCCTCTATAAATTATTCAAATTACACCCCACCATGAGTATTCTTGACAAAGTTTGTACACGTCTAGGAGTGTAAGTAGGGTGTTTGCAGTGAACTTCAACAAGCAATGAGATAATTTGATACCAATTACTAGAGTTAAAGGATCACGAATTCTCATTAATAGTGTGAGGAATCCAAAGCTTAGGAGCAAAAGAGAGAGTATATTGGTACGTTTATGATAAATTAAAACATGTACTCCATTAGGGCTATGAGAATATATACAAAATGGAGAGGGAACTTACTAAAGTGATAAAACATTTCCTCTATACCCGCAAGTGTGCTCATGCACATCTCTACCAAAACACACTAGCCCAATGCTTGTCCCAACTACTATGCATAGTAGTCGCTTCATGTTATTACCAACCATTATGTGTTTTGCATGTTGGTTGTAAATGTTTTGCATTGCAATAGTCAACAACCATGATGTATTTTGTATGCTGGTTGTCAATTGTTCTAGAAACTAGTCAACAACCAACATGCAAAATACATCATGGCTAGTTATTCGACCATAGTGCAGAAAGTTGACCGTTTCTAGAAATAACTAGAATGGAGCTTCCCAATGCATGATTGCTAGAACAACCTACACTTTTGGATGCTTCTACTAGTGATCAAAGACTACAATGAAAAGCAATAAAGAAAGACTAAATTGCTTACATAGTTAATATGATAGTGCATTTGCTAAAAACAAGATTAAATTGACTATTGAATTGCAAAAATCCCTTAAGAAATTATTCAAATTACACCCCACTTTTAGTAGGCTCAAAATAGTTTGTAGAATTCTAACATTGTGACTAGTAGGGTGTTGGAAATGAACCTCAACAAGGAATGAAGTACTTTGATACCGATTCCTAGAGTTCAAGAATAAACAATGCTCATGAATAGTGTGAGGAATCCAAAGCTTATGAGAAAAATAAAGATTATATTGGTAAGTTTATAACATAGTAAAAAACGTAATCCATTAGGGTTGTGGGAATATATACAAGGGGGAGAAGGAGCCTACGAAAGTGAGAACTACTTTCCCCTATATCCCCAAGTGTGGTCATGCACATCTCTAGCGAAATATACTAGCACAAGCATGGTCCCCAATACTATACATAGTAGCCCCTTCATGTTCTCAATTTCTCTATATACCCCAAGCACACACACACACACACACTATCATGTCTTCTTAGAAACAATGTGTTAATGACACTTTTATGGTCAATGATGTGTTAAATGGTTAAAGAACCATTGACCCTTGGAGATCAAGTATCCAACAAAGGAGATGAATAAGAAGAGGATGGGAGGAAATATACTTTCAAAGGGAGGTTTTTTGTAATAGGTGATAATGCTTAGAATCAATAATTAGGTCGTTTTATGCATGTAGAAGAACTTTTTTGTGGACAAGTTTCATTATCACTCTCTAGACCTTAGTTGCATCATGTTTTTTCATGGAAATTTGAAGGTGAAAATGAAAGAATTAAAGAAAAATTTGTATGAGAGAAAGGTAGAGCAAGTATACGAGAATAAAAGTGCATGTGTGAAATTTTTGTAAATCATGTTTTAAGTACCTCGTTCAGGGTCCTACATTTAGATCATTATAACAAAATTCCTTGATTTTACTCTCTCTCTAGAATTTTGAAACTTGGATCCCTCAAAAGTGGCATTTGGAGGTGGATTTTGACCTCCGACCTCTCTAACACTATTGTATAGATCGCAAAATTAAATAAAAGTTTCTATCAGAAGCTTAAGCTAGTTTGTCACCATTTTTAAGTTACAGGGCAAAAGTTGGGATCCTACACGTGCATGGGATCACGAAGCTATGGTGGAAGTCCTATATGCAGACTCAAACGTGTTCTGGTCCAGTTCTATGGAAGGAATTTAGAGAACAAGCTGAAAAACCCTATTCTTCTCCACACTACCATATAGATAAGAAGATGGAGCTCTACTATTTTCGACACCACAGAAGTGATAAGCATAACTTATATGTTGATGAGTACAAAGAGAAGTTCCTATTTCTTCATAAATATACATTAGAGATTAGTGGTAACACTCTAAAGAGTAGATTTATTGAAGGCCTTTGTGAGGAACTTCCCTATCAAGTCAAGGGATCTAGATGCATTGATTTTCTTGATGCAATGAGGAACTTCCCTATCAACAGAACATAGGCCACAAAGACATGTTGCAATGAACATGAACAATTCAAAGAAAAATCCATCTTCAAATAACCAAGGCAAGAATCCTTCTCAGGTGGAAAATCAAAGGACGCATCAACCAATCCAGTGGCAACAAGATCCTGATTTTACTGAGAGGGCTAAAAGACTTGGTTTGTGTTTTTGTTGTGGGGAGCAAGGGCATCGGACATATGAGTGCCCAAATAAGGCAGTCATTCGATCCACACAATCAAAAGCGATAAACATCATCGAGGAGGGTACAATTATTGAGGAAGCAGATGATGGAGATAAGTGCCCTGACTCGACTTTATGTTGCATGGTGGTTAGTTCTTTCCCAAAGGCTTCTGTAATCACGATTTTGGGTATGATTTCTCACATAAAATCAGATTTTTCATCGATTTAGGTAGTACCTTTTGTTTTCTATCTTTCAAATTGGTACAGAATCTAGGGATAGCCCTAAATATGCAGATAACCAAACCTGTAGAGATGGCTAATGGACGATTACACTACACAAAAGGATATAATGAAAACCTTGAATTTACTCTTTTTGATAGATGTTTCCTTGGGAGTTTCCATGTAATTGCGATGAAACAGAGTGATGTATTCATAGGCATGGATTGGTTAGTTAAAAATTACGCGATCGTTAATTGTGAACAAAGAACGATCACTTTAAAGCTAGATGATGAATCTATTCATATTCTAGGGGATGCCTATAACCCTAAACCTACCCTTATTTCTGCTATGCAGATAATTAAAGGTATACATGATGGTTGTAGAACATTTATAGTGTATGTAAACAACGTGCATGAAAACAATAATGAGGAAAGTGTTTCGAATTAGGTAGAAAATCTTTTGAAATAATACGCAGATGTATTTCCAGAAGAGTTGCCTGATATACCTCCACCTAGGCAGATTGACCATGCCATTGGCCTATATCCAGGGACTGAATCATATTCTATAGCACCCTAGAGATTTAACATAAGGAATTAAAGGAGCTTAAGATTTATATAGATGATCTTCTAAAGAAAGGCTTGATAAGATCAAGTGTCTCACCTTCAGGTGCACTTGATTTATTTAAGAAGAAGAAAGACGGCTCTTATAGATTATGCATTGACTATAGGGGGGTGAATAAAAGAAAAATTAAGAATAAGTATCCACTTCCTCATATAGATGACTGATTAGGTCAATTTAGCAGAGCGACTATATTCACTAAGATTGACTAAAGATCTGGATATCACCAAATTAGGATCAAAACAGAGGATATTCCTAAGACATTGTTTCGAACATGATATGGTCACTATGATTTTACGGTTCTACCTTTTGGATTAACAAATGCTCCTGCCACATTTATGTGCTTGATGAATAATATTTTTCACGATTACCTAGATAAATTCATCTTAGTATTTCTTGATGATATATTTGTATACTCTAAGGATGATTCTAAACATGCAGTACATTTGAAGAAGTTTCTTTGCTAAGGGAAAAGTTGTGTATCTTGGAAGAGTAATATCAAAAGAAGGAATCCTTATAGATGAAGAAAAAGTAAAAACAATAGTTGATTGGCCGATTCCTAAGACTATAAGGGATGTTAGAAGTTTGCTTGGGTTCGCACAATAAGAAAGAGCACATATTAAGGATTTCTCTAAGATAGCTACTCCCCTCACAGAATTGACTAAAAAGAATGTAGGATTTTTGTGGAGTGATGCTTGTCAAAAATCATTTGAAACATTGAAACAAAAATTCATTGAAAATTTTGTTTTGAAAATACCAAAAATGGTAAAGCCTTTTGTGGTTGCATGTGGTACAAGTGTTAGTCAGATAGGATGTGTTCTTTCACAAGATGGTAGGGTGGTCGCATATGAGTCCAAAAAACTAAGAAAACATGAACTTAACTATCCTAGTCATGATTTAGAAATGCTTGTTGTTGTGCATGCACTTAAGCATTGGAGACATCTATTGTTAGGGGTTAAGTTTGAATTCGAAACACATCATCAGAGTCTAAAATACATCTTCACACAACCATTGCTTAACAACAGGTAGAAGTGTTGGATTGAATTATTACGTGAGTATGATTGTGACATTAAATATCTGGCTGGTAAGGAAAATAAGGTTTTTTATGCATTGAGTTGGATACCTTTATGCAATCTTGTTTCTCTAATAAGTTCTAATTTCTCAATCAAATTCAAGAAGAGATAAAACAGGATCCTTTTTATGCACCTATTTTGAATTCTTTGAATGCGAACAGGGGATCGATGTATGAGGAAAAATTTCATTTACAGAATGGAACATTGTATTGTAACAATCGGCTATGCATATCTTTTAAATCTCCATTAAAAGTTAAAATATTGCATGATTGTCATGATGCACACATCGAGGTTATTCAAGGACCTATGTTAAAACAAAGGATTCTTACTTTTTGCCATGTATGAAGTGGGATATTAGAAAATATTTAAGTGAATATTTGAAGTTCCAATAGGTAAAAATTGAGTTTAAGAGGATGCTTGGAATGCTCCAACCTTTGGATGTTCCAAATCAAAAGTGGGAGTGTATTTCTATGGACTTTATCACTAAGCTACCTATGATGAGAAGTAAGCATTAAACCATATTTGTTGTAGTCGATACACAGAATAGAGCATAGTATATTTGCTAGTATGCAAAAGGTTGTTGGGCACATGAAAAACCATGCACACGTCTTAGAGCATAGTATATTTTTTGTTGCGCATAAGTTCGTTGAACACAAGTAAATCTATGCACATTTCATAGTATATCGAAAGACAACGATCCGCTTTTGCCCATGTCCCTACAAAAATCAAGTATGCAACATAGGAGATGAAGCAATATGCTGGTAGAGGGAGGCTTTGTGAGCATTAATGTCCAAGACCGACACTATCTTTATATATATATATATATATATATATATGTATATATATATATATATATATATATATATATATATATATATATATATATATATAGAAGAAGAACATTGAAGAAGATAATAAAAGAAATTGATATGATGATGAACATCACATATAGAAGAACAAGAGGATGGGATAGAGTCAAAGAGCACTGAAGTATAAGAGAATTGTAGATGTTCTATAGATGGATAGAAAAATGAAGCAGATCATACGGCCTTGATATGATGACAAGCATCATCCTCAGAGAAAGAAAGTGATGGAAGCGAATGAAGTGCAGTCAAAGTGGAAGGGTACGAGAAGAGCAAGTGATTGCATAGAGAACAGAAAATATTGAGAAGAAATCCATCATTATGGGTAATTTAGGCTAATGATAAGCAAAAAAAACGGCATGAAAGCTACCATGTCAAATAATTTTAAGATTCATGAATACAAAATTGGGCATCTAAATAAGCAATTAGTACTTCCTTTTGATCCATAGGATGGGATTAAAACATAGGTTACAAACTTAAGGAAACAAATAAAGAGGGAAAAGAGGAAGAAGGTCAAAATGGTTAATATTTACTAAGAAGGAACATGTTGAATATGTTATAAAAACACCTCACTAGAACTATCTATAGAAAATTGAAGCTTTAAGGAACTTGATCATACAAGTCAAAGGACCACAACGTACCTTATAAAATCAAAGGTTTGAGGGATTTCATTATACAAAGAGTCTTCCATAGAAAACCAAAGATTCATGGAATTGCATCATACAAGTAAAAGGACCACAACATTCCTTAGTAGGAATCATATACACACATGTTAGTATATAACCATTTAATATAGGGTACATAGAGAATCACAGTAGGCATGTAGTAGTCCTCATAGTTCTATAAGCATTAATTTCCGATGGAGAAAAAAATAATAGAAAAAATGTCAAGCGGTTGAAAATGAATAAACCAGATAGTAAAAAGAAAATTGCTGAGATAAAAAATATCATAGCTCAAAGAATAAGATGAAGTTTGGTACTAGATGAATAGAAAATTGAAGCAGATTAGATGGGAAATGAAGGGAACACCCGCATAGAGTGATAAGTGCTAGCGTAGAGTGGGAAATTATTTAGCGGTTTATAGATTAAAGAGAACTGAAATGTATGATATGGACTTGAGAGTGCCTATCTTTCTTAGGAGGAAATGATCATCGAGGTGTATACAATGACAAAGAAAGGTTAATTGGATCTTCGATTTAGGTACATTCTCACCAATTCTAGTTTTAGGTTTAAGTACATAGAGGCTTTCACACGATTTAATCAATGAGTGTACCTCTGAGATCTTACGGTTTATTTAGGTGATAGTAATTCCATTTCGAGACTCGATTTCACAATCAAATTTCACTCTTTGTTCGAGTTAATTTAGAATATGAATTTCACACAAAGCACCGAATGGCAATTCGGTGTGCGAGGCTGGTTTCTTCTTTGGTATATGTTTTCTGCAGTGATGTGTCCTTTTGGATTACTCCCTTTTATGCATATATTGGTAGTAACATATAAGGAAAATTTGGTATACGATTCCATTTTCTTCTTTATTACATGTCTTTTGCATTGTTGCGCCCCTAAACGTATAAAGGTTTTAATATCATTGACGCATCTAAAACTCCATTGAGGCATCTAAAACTCCCATAAGGACATGTCAATGGGTACTGGTGTCGTTTTATCCCCTCGATTAGAAGTATAAGTTTGAAATGCGCGTTTCCTTTGTTAAGAGCGTATGGGAAGCTTTGCAGGTCGAGAGTACAATAGCGGTTATTTCTTGCATAGACTATCATAAGCTAACTATCTACGCAAAGGTTTGTTGAACACAATGAAAACCATGCACACATCATAGAGCATAATATATTTTCTATTGTGCAAAAGTCTTTTCAACACAAGAAAAGCCATGCACACTTCAAAGTATGTCGAAAGAAAACAATCCGCTTTTCTAAATGTCCCTACAGAAACCAAGTATGCATCATAGGAGATGTAGAAATATGCTTGCAGAGGGAGGCTTTGTGAGAATTAATGTCCAAGACCGACACTATATACATATACATATACATATACATACATATATATATATATATATATATATATATATATATATATATATATATGTATATATATATATATATATATATATATATATATATATATATATATATATATATATATATATATATGTATGTATATGTATATGTATATAGGGGTTGAAGAACATTGAAGTAGATAATAGTAAAGATTTTCTGTAGATGGATAGAAAAAAGAAGCAGATCATAAGGACTTGATATGGTGACGAGCATTATCATTAGAGAAAGAAAGTGATGGAAGCGAATGAAGTACACTCGCAATGGAAGGTTACAAGAATAGCAAGTGTGAGCATAGGGAAGTAAAATTATTGAGAAGAAATCCAACAAGATGGAAAATTTAGGCTAAGGCTAAGAAAAGAAAGCTACATGAAAGCTACCACAACATATAGTTTTAACATTCATGAATACAAAACTGGGCATCTAAATAACCAATATGTACTTCGTGTTGTTCCATGGGCTGGCTTTAAAAACATAGGCTATAATCTTAGGAACAAAAAAAAGAGGAAGAAGTTCAAAGTGGTTAATAGCTGCTAACAAGGCACATCTTGAATCTGTTACAGAAACAACTCACAAGAACTATCTATAGAAAACCAAAGCTTTGAGCAATTTGATCATACACGTAAAAGGACCACAACATACCTTAGAAAACGAAAGTTTTATCATACAAAGAGTCCTATATTGAAAGCAGAAGCTTTAAAGAATTGCCTCACACAAGTAAAAGGACCACAACATACCTTAGAAGGAATCATAGACACCCATGTTAGAATAGACCCATTTCATAACATGTACAGAGAGAAACACCGTAGACATAAAAGTTAACCCTATAGTTCTCTAAAAATTAATTTCCAATGGAGATAAAAATAATAGAAAAAAAGTTAAGGGGTTGAAAATGAATAAACCATATAGGAAAAAAAATGCTATGATAACAAATATCATAGTTCCAAGAATAAGATGAAGTATAGTAGTAGATGAATAGAAATTAGAAGCATATCATATGGGCCTCATATGGAGATGGCCAACATCGTCAAAGAAAGAAATTGGCGGAAATAAAGGGAATACACTCGCACAACGTGATATGTGCTAGCATTGAGTAGGAAAGTATTTAGCGGTTTATAGGTTAAAGAGAAATGAAATGTATGATATGGATTTGAGAGTTCCGATCTTTTCCAGAAGAAAATAATGATCAAGGAGTATACAATGATAAAGAAAGGTTTATTGGATGTTGGACTTCTAGGTTAAGGAAGAAGTAATCCATTGTCATAGATTCTATTTGTGGACAATCAATTTCACTTGCAACAAAAGTTCATTCTTAATTTAGTATATGAATTTGACACAAAGCACCAAAAGAGAATTGGGTGGAAAAGTCTATTTTCTTCTTTATTATATGTTTCATGTGATTTAATCAACGAGTATACCCTTGAGATCTTATGGTTGATTTAGGTGAGATTAGTTCCAATTGGACAATCAATTTCACTTGCAACCAAAGGTCATTCTTTCTTTGAGTAAATTTAGGATATGAATTTGAGACAAAGCACCAAAAGAGAATTGGGTGTATAAGTCTATTTTCTTCTTTACTATATGTTTATTGCAGTGATGTGCCCTTTTGGATTACTCCCTTTTATGCATTTTCTTGAATCCACATAAATTGGAGGTTTATCATTCTTCATTAGAACGCCTCTAGAGGGATTTCTTAGCATATAATGCTAGTAATATGTAAAAGAAATTAGGTATACCAGGTCATTTTCTTGTTTATTACATGTGTTTTTCACTCTTGTGCCCCTAAACATATACAGGTTTTCATATCGTTGCTGCATTTAAAACTCCCAGAAGGACATGTCGATGGGTAATAGTGTTATTTTATCCCTTCGATTAGATGTGTAAGTTTCAAGTAAGCGTTTCCTATGTAATGATCATATGGGAAGCTTTGTAGATCCAGAGCACAATGGTGGTTATTTGTTGCATAGGCCATCGGCAAGGTAACTACTTGGGTACAATAGTATACACATAATAGAAAAAAAGGCTACATGAAAGCTACGATAACAAATTATTTAAAGATTCATGAATACAAAATTGGGCATCTAAATAGCCAATATGTACTTCCTTCTAATCCATGGGATGGCGTTAAAATATTGGTTATAAGCTTGAGGAAGCAAATAAAAAGGAAAAAGAGGAAGAAGGTCAAACTGGTTAAAATATGGGTTATAAACTTGAGGAAGCACATGTTGAATGTGTTACAAAAACACCTCACAAGAACTATCTATAGAAAACCAAAACTTTACAGCATTCGATGATACAAGTAAAATGACCACAACATACCTTAGAAAACCAAAGTTTCATCATTCAAAAAGTCCTCCACAGAAAATCACTACAACATTTCAGGCGTATACCGAGATTCTACCGAGGAAAATGAACAGGAAAGATTTTCCCCGGACGTCGGTGTAAGGGTTGGTGTAGGCGTCGAAACCAAAGCGTCAGTATAAGCCTCGCTATAAGCATCGCTATATGTAATGGTATAAGCATCGGTATAAGCGTCGATATATGTGCCGGTATAAGTGTTAGTATAAGCCATGGTATGCCCCTGGGCAAAATAGTCGGTATAAGCATCGGTATGTGCCTGGGGATACCGACGCTTATACCGTCGCCTATATCAATGAACATATCTACAAAATTTTTCTGGGCAGAGTGTGCTGTCTCTTACTAGAGAAACATTCCGATGTTGTTGTGTAGCAAAAGACAGTCCACTCTGCCAAAGAAAAACCCAAGTACATGTGACATGTATGACAGACAAAGAAAAAATGATTCGATAAAGCAAAACACACTTTCAAATACAAAAGACATGAGCGAAATGAATCATGAACCGTGTACAAAGAAATGAGACACATTGACATGATATTTATAAACAACAACTAGAACACATGTATATGTGTTTCGACCTATGAATATACATGTGTATGTGTATATGTATTATGTGTGTATATATGTATATGTGTAAATATTTATCTGCATGTGTAAAAACCCTAAAACCCTAATCCTAAAGACCTAGACCTAAAACATGTGTATGTGTGTATTCTTGTGTATATATATGTGTATGTGAATATATATATATATATATATATGTGTATGTGTGTGTATGCATATGTGTATCTATGTAAAAATCCTAAAACCCTAATTCTAAAGACCTGGACTTAAGACAGGTATATATGTGTATGTGTGTATGCATGTGTATATATATGTGTATGTGTATATGTATTATGTGTTTATATGTGTATATATGTGTATGCATCTGTGTATATATGTGAAAGCCAAAAACCCTAATCATAAAACCCTAACCCTAAAACATGCATATGTGTGTATGTATATGTCACATATGTGTATGTGTGTATGCATGTGTGTGTGTCTATATATATACACACATATATATATATATATATATATATATATATATGTGTGTGTGTGTGTGTGTGTGTGTGTGTGTGTGTCTATGTATGTATGTGTGTGTATGTGTGTATGCATGTGTGTATATATGTAAAAGCCAAAACCCCTAACCCTAAAACATGCATATGTGTATATGTATATGTCACATGTGTGCATGTGTATGTGTATGCATGTGTGTGCGTGTGACTCTCTCTCTCTCTATGTGTGTGTGTATGTATGTATGTATGTATGTATGTATGTGTGTATGTATGTATGTATGGGTGTGTGTGTGTATGTATGTATGTATGTATGTGTGTGTATGTGTGTATGCATATACCTAGACACATATACGCATACGTGTGTATATGTGTATATATGTGTATGCATGTGTGTATGTATGTAAAATCCAAAAATACTAATCATAAAAAGCTAACCCTACAACATGCATATATGTGTCTATGTGTATGTATATATGATGTGTGTGCATGTGTATGTGTATGTGTGTATGCATGTGTATATGTGTGCATGCATGTAAGTATTATGTGTGTATATGTGTAAAAATAAAAAACCCTAATCCTAAAACCCTAACCCTAAAACATGTATATGTGTGTTTGTGTGGATGTATATGTGATGTGTGTGTATGTGTATGTGCATGTATGCATGTGTGTGTACATGTGTGTGCATGTATATGTGTGTGTATGTATGTATGCATATGCATATGCATATGCATATGTGTATGTAATATGTATGCATCTGTGTGTATGTATCTCTATGTCTCTCTCTTTCTCTCTATCTATATCTCTCTCTTTATCCTTCTCTCTCTCTTTCATCTTTCTCTCTCCCTCTTTCTCTCTCTCTCTCTTATTTTCTCTCTCTCTCTCTCCTATTCTCTCTCTCCTATTCTCTCTCTCTCTCTCTCTCTATCTCTCTCTCTCTCTCTCTCTCTCTCTCCCTACCTCTCTCTCTCTCTCTCTCTCTCTCTCTTTCTCTCTATCTCTATTTATAATAAAGAACAAAACAATCACTTACATCGATGTAATTCTTTTGAACCCTCTTATCAAAGACCAATTGACATTGTCTCTTGTCAAATTCCAATGAATCAATGCCAAAACTCTCCTGCAAAACAAAAGAAAAGAAAAATTCAAAAACCCTAACCCTAAAACATGTATATGTGTGTATGTGTTTATGTATATGTGATGTGTGTGTATGTGTATGTGCATGTATACATGTGTGTGTATACATAGGTAAGTGTGTATATATATGTGCCTGTGGATGTAATATGCATGTGTGTATGTATGTATGTGTGTGTGTAAATGCATATGTGTGTGTATGTATGTATGCATATACATGTGTGTATGCACATATGTGTGTGTATAAATATGTGAGTGTGTATTTATATGTGTTTATGTGTATGTGATGTCTGTGTATGTGCATGTATGCATGTGTGTGTATACATATGTGAGTGTGTATACATATGTGAGTGTGTATATATATGTGCATGTGTATGTAATATGCATGTGTGTATGTATGTGTGTGTACATGCATATGTGTTTGTATGTATGTTTGCATATGCATGTGTGTATGCACATATGTGTGTGTATACATATGTGAGTGTGTATGTAATATGCATCTGTGTATGTATGTATGTATGTGTGTGTACATGCAAATATGTGTGTATGTATGTATGCATATGCATGTGTGTATGTATACATGTGTGTGTACATGTGTGTATGTATATTTGTGTGTACATGTATGTATGTATGTGAATCTGAGTATGAATATGTGTGTGTGTATGTAATATGCATGTGTGTATGTAATATGCATGTGTGTATGTAATATGCATGTATGTATGTATGTATATGCATGTATGCATTTGAGTATGTGATATGTAGGTGTATGTATATGCATGTGTGTATGTAATATGTATGTGAGTGTGTATGTAATATGCATGTGTGTATGTAATATGTATGTGAGTATGTGTATGCATATGTGTGTGTATGTATGTATGCATCTCTCTCTCTATCTCATTCTCTTTCTATTTCATCTCTCTCTCTCTTTCACTCTCTCTCAATCTTTCTCTTTCATCTCTCTCACTTTCTCTCTCTCTGTCTCTCTCTTTCTCTCTCTCTCTTTATGTTTCTCTAGATCTCTCTCTTTCTTTCATCTCTCTCTCTATCTCACTCTATATCAATAGAAAACAAAAAAATCACTTACATAGATGTAATTGTTTGAAGCATTGTCATCAAAGTCCACTTAATGTTGTCCTTCATCGAATTCCAAAGAACTGATGCCAAAAAGCTCTTGCAAGATGAAAGAGAACAGAAATTAGAAAGGGAAAACACAAAGAAAGAGAAAGGGCGCTACAATATGTGCGATACTTACCAAAAGTTTAGGTCTACAGAAATAGAGATGTAGAGAAAATCACTTACATCGATGTAATTGTTTGGAGCGTTGTCGTCAAAGTCCACTTAATTTTGTCCTTCGTCGAATTTCAAAGAACTAATGCCAAAAAGCTCCTGCAAAACGAAAGAGAAGAGAAATTAGAGAAGGGAAAACACACAGAAAGAGAAGGGGTGCTACAGTATGTGAGATGCTTAGCAAAATTTCAAATCTAGAGAAATAGAGATGTAGAGAAAGAGAGAGAGAGAGAAAGAGAGAGAAAGAGAGAGATGTGTGTACACAATATGCTCAGAAACTTGAAAATAGAAAACTTTGGTTCAAAATGCAAGCAAATGTCGAATTTTTGCTCTCGGGTCCGGTTAAAACGTCGCGTCTGTATGAGCATCAGTATAAGCGTTGGTCTAAGCGTGGATATAAGCGTCGATAATTTACAATAAAGCACCGATGCCTATACCGATGCCTATACCGACGCTCATACTAATGTCGAGTATACCGACGATAAAATGACCGTCGGTATTGCATTTGTGGCTTTTTGAGCATTTTCAACAGTCATACTCATGCCGAAACGTGACCGTCAGTATGGGCAACGTCGGTATGCCCCTCATATGTTGTAGTGAATCAAAGGCTCAACGAATTTGTTATACAAGTAAATGGACCACAACATACCTTAGAAGCAATCATATACACCCATGTTTGTATAGACCCATTTCACATCGGGTACATAGAGAAACATTGTGGACATCTAAGTAGATAGAAATAATAAATAAAAAGTTAAGAGGTTGAAAATGAATAAACAAGATCGTAAGAAAAAATTCCTATGATAACAAATATCATAGTTCAAAGAATAAGAAGAAGTTAAGTAGTAGATAAATAGAAACTGAAGCAGATTATACGAGCCTCATATGGTGATGGCCAACATCGTCAAAGAAAGAAATTGGTGGAAATGAAGTCAATACACTTGCATAGAGTGATTAGCGCTAGTATAGAGTAGGAATTCTTTAGTGGTTTATAGACTAAATAGAACTAAAACGTATGATATGGATCTGAGAGTGCCTATCTTTTTCAGAAGGAAATGATCATCAAGGTGCATGCAATGACAAATAAATGTTAGTTGGATCTTGGACTTCCATGTTAAAGAAAAAATGATCCATTATCACCAATTCTAGTTGTGGATTTCACTACACAAAGGCTTTCATATCATTTAATTAATGAGTGTACCTTTAAGATCTTATGGTTTATTCAGGTTATAGTAGTTCTATTTCGAGACTCAATTTAAATTGCAATCAAAGCTCAGTCTTTGTTTGAGTAAATTGTGTATATGAATTTCACAATAAGCACCAAAAGGCAATTGGGTGTACGAGGCTATTTTCTTCTTTGGGATATGTTTTCTGCAGTGTTGTGCCCTTTTTAATTACTCCCTTTTATGCATTTTGTTGAACCGACATAAATTGGAGGTTCCTTATTCTTGGCTAGAACGCCCTAGAGCAATTTGTTAGCATATATTGGTAGTAACATGTAAAGAAGATTAGGTATACACTGCCATCATCTTCTTTATTACATGTCTTTTGCACCTAAACATATAAAGGTTTTTATACCATTGATGCATCTTAAACTCCCAGAAGGACGTGTCAATGGGTACTGGTGTTGTTTTATCCCTTCGATTACAGATCTAAGTTTCAAATAAGATTTTCCTATGTAATGAGCGTATGGGAAGCTTTGCTGATCCAAGGTACAATGGTGGTTATTTGTTGTATAGAACATCGACAAGCTATTTATCTGGGTAGAAAAGTATACACAGAATAGAAGTGATGGAAGCGAATTAACTACACACGCAATGGAAGGTTACGAGAATAGCAAGCGCGAGTATAGAGAAGAAAATATATTGAGAAGAAATCCACCATTATGGGAAATTTAGGCTAAGGATAAAAACAAAAGCTACATGAAAGCTACCATAATAAATATTTTTAAGATTCATGACTATAAAATTTGGCATCTAAGTAACCAATATCTACTTCCTTCTCATTGATGAGATGGCATCAAAACATAGGTATTAAACTTGAGGAAGTAAACAAAACAGGAAAGAGAGCGAGAAAGTCAAAGTGGTTAATAGTTAGTAAGAAGGCATGTGTTGAATGTGTTATAAAAACACCTGACAAGGACTATGCATAGAAAACCAAAGCTTTAAGGATTTTCATCATAAAAGTAAAAGGACCACAACATACCTTAGAAAACCAAATCTTTAGGAATTGCATCATACAAAGAGTTCTCCATAGAAGACCAAAGCTTTATGGAATTGCATCATACAAGTAAAAGAACCATAACATACCTTAGAAGCAATCGTAGACATAGAAGTGAGTATAGACCCATTTCATAGCATGTACATAGAGAAACACCGTAGGCATGTAAGTAGTCCTCATAGTTCTCTAAACAATAATTTCCAACAGAGATAAAAGTAATAGAAAAACATTTGAATAAACAAGGTCATAAGAAAAATTGCTATGAGAACAGATATCATAGTTCAAAGAATAAGATGAAGTTAAGTACTCTATGAATAGAAAATTGAAGAAGATCATATGCGCCTAATATGGTGACGGGCAACATCGTCAAAGAAAGACATTGGTAAAAATGAAGGGAATACAATGGCATAGAGTGATAACTGCAAGCAGAGTAGGAAATTCTTTAGTGGTTTATAGATTTAAAGAGAACTGAAAATGTATGACATGGATTTGAGAGTGCTTATCGTTTTCAAAAGAAAATGATGATCAAAGTGTATACAATGATAAAGAAATGTTAATTGGATCTTGGACTTCGAGGTTAACAAAAAAGCAATCCATTGTGAGGAATTCTAGTTGTGGATTTGAGTACAGAGAGGCTTTCATACGATTTGATCAATCATTGTACCTCTGAGATCTCATGGTTGAATTAGCTGATACTAGTTCCATTTAAACACGCAATTTCACTTCCAATCAAAGTTCATTCTTTGTTTGAGTAAATTTACTATATGAATTTCACACAAAGCAGCAAAAGAGAATCCGCTATTTTCTTCTTTATTATATGTTTATTGCAGTGTTGTGCGCTTTTGGATTACTCCCTTTTATAAGTTTTCCTGAATCCACATTTATTGGAGGCTCGCTATTCTTCACTGGAACGCATCTAGAGGGATTTGTTAGCATATTGTAGCGCCCGTCTCTCTCTCTCTCTCTCTCTCTCTCTCTCTCTCTCTCTCTCTCTCTCTCTCTCTCTCCGACGCATCGTCGCTCACTCTCTCACTCTCTCTCACTCACTCTCTCTCTCTCTCTCTCTCTCTCTCTCTCTCTCTCTTTCTCTCTCTCTCTCTCTCTCTCTCTCTCTCTCCCCGTAATCCCCACCACCCGGTCCCTCTCTCCCCCACCCCCATCAGTCAATCTCTCCCCCGCCAATCCCTCTCTCTCCCCCCGCTATCCCCACAAGAACTCCCCCCGCTATCCCGGCTACCTCCTCAGCCCCCTCCCCTCCCCCCCCCGCGTGCTGCTCCGACCTCCCCCACCCGCGAACCCTGCAACCCTCCCCCCCAACGCTCTCCCCTCACCTCTCACACCCGGTTTCGGTGGGCAAAGGTCTTGATCTCGAAACACTGCTTTCATGAAAGGATTTAAGAAGTTTCAAGATGAAGATTCGATTTGTAGTTCTCTATCAGAGTTTTTTTTTTGTGAATGTGGGATTTAAAATATACGTATTCCTACTAACAGGGAGACAGGAAACATCAAGGGTTTTGTAAATGCGGATTTCAATGGAGGATTCGGACACGTTCCATTCCTTAGAGTAGCAACTCCCAAAAAGGCTTTTGAAAAATCGGGAGAACTGCTGGCAAGGCGAGATTTTTTTGTGGATCTGGCTAAGAAACAACTTTTCTCACTAGGGAGTAACGGTAATAGAGATTTGAAAAGTCCAAGGGGTGGATTTAGTCCCGCAATCCCCCTCCAGCCCCGCCGTCCCCTCTTCTCTTCCCCCACCACCCCTGCGGCCCCCACCACCACCACAACCCCTTTTAACCTCGGCCTCCTCTCCTCTCTTCCCCCTCACCCCCGTGGCCCCCACCACCACCATAACCCCCTCAAACCCCACCCTCCCCTCCTCTCTCCCCCCTGCACCCCCATGGCCCCCACCACCACCGCAATCCCCTCCAACCCCACCCTCCTCTCCTCTCTTCCCCCACCACCCCCGCGGCCCCCACCACCACCACAACCCCCTCCAACCCCGCCTTCCCCTCCTCTCTTGCCCCAGCACCCGTGCAGCCCCCACCAATAACGCAACCCCCTCCAACCCCGCCCCACAACCACAACCCCCTCCAACCGTGCCCTCCCCTCCTCTCTTCCCCCACCACCCGCACGGCCCCCACCACCAGTGCAACCCTCTCCAACCCCGCCCTCCCCTCCTCTCTCCGCCCACCACCCCCGGGCCCCCCACCACCACCACAACCCCCTCCAATCGCGGCCTCCCCTCCTCTCTCCCCCCACCACCCCCACGGCCCCCACCACCACCGCAACCCCCTCCAACCCCGCCCCACAACCCACAACCTCCAACCACTCCACCCACACCTCCCACCGCTCCCACCCACACCTCCCACACCACCCACTATCTCCCACTACTCAAATGTAATGGTCAAAAGCTACTTCAAGAATTATGTGGATTATGTGAAGGATGTGTTTTTGAGGGTCACTCCAATATCACGGGCGGCACATAAAGAGGATCCCAACTTGCAGACAAGTGTAAAAGTGTAAGTGGTAAAGGTGAAAGTGGAGAAATGACTGTTGTCGCCAACCATTCATGACGATTGCCTATTTTGGAGAATCCAATTCAAAACTCATGGCATATTTGATCTACCCCTCCAATTTCGGGGTAATCGATCAGCGCATGATCAGTATCGGCAAGGCTTTCTTGGCCTATTGGAGCTTATAAAAGCAATGGATTAGTACTCATTGGGGATATATATAGACATGTATAGAGTTTATCTCCAGCATCTCTTTTGGTCCTCTCCTTGCACTCTGTGGCTACAAGCCTACTATAGGAAGCCACTCTATGGTGACGATACACACCGTGGGCTTCCTAGTGGAGGGCTTATAGCACTGTTGTGTAAAGAAGTGGCTTGGTTTTCTCATTCAGTTTGAGTTAGTGGTATTTCCGTGCTCTTCTGTTAGAGCAAGTCTTCATACCTTTGTATTAAGCATTGCAAGTCTTCATCTAATTGTGTTCAATGCAAGTCTTCATCTAGTTGTGTTCATTTTACTGGACGAATCTCTTGTATTAATTCCATTTTGTTCTAGATTGACATATAAGCACAGAGCATCAGCTTTTGTAGCATTTCCTTTGCCTACATTGTAATCATCTGAATGAACTAAGGAGTGGTTTGGTCTCCCACTATTGCCATTTGACATTAATCTCTTCCCTGAGTATTTACAATTCTGTGCAATTATTGTTATCTGCCTGCTCATAGAAGTGTTAAAGGGTATATTTCCCTAAGGAGAACCTCCCTTGAGTAGGCGAAGTATTGGAGTGCATGGTGCATGCTCCTGCTAAAAGTAGATACCCCAGTACCTTCTCGACAGTTTGGCATGCCTAGTGGGACACTTGCATTTCTGTGAGGGGCCTTGAGGATAGTAAATAGTCCTTTTTTCAATATTTTTGCCCTATTGCATTTGCAAGTAGGTATATGACCCATACGCGAGCAGATAAGGAGCCTCTCCATGTACGAAGGAGCCTTATAAAGTCAGCTATATCTTCGAATAGTGAACCCAGCTTGTCTCTATCCTCTTTGAATTTATCTATTAATTTGGGTGCGACACCACTGTCAAAGGAAAAGCATAGGAGAACATTGGACTTCTCCTTAGATACATCAGAGGAAACACCACTAGCAATGGAGGATCTCTCTCATTTACTCTCCAGACTCAATATTAAGTTCCCTACCTTTAAGGGACAAGCTTATGAAGATGCTGATGATCATGTGAGGAGATTCATCTCCCTATGCCGTGGACGTGGTCTGCTAATTAGAGAGGATGCAATGTTGGTACTCTTCCCATCTACATTGTAAGGCCTTGCTGAAAAATGGTACAGTCAATATGTAGATGGCCATTTTGTTACATGGGAGGCTCTGAAGACGGCATTCTCAGAGACATTTCGACCTAGTGACTCCTCAGAAAGAGCTCTAGACCAAATAGAGAACCTAAGGCTAAGATCAGGTGAATTCTTCCATGAACTTCACACTAGGACAAAAGCACTTGTTGCACATCTTCCACATGCTCCAGGTGATTTCTTGTATAAAAAATGGATAGAAAAAGCTTTGCCCAAGTCATCTTAGCAAAAGCTATGTGAGTCTCTTAGATTGGATGCAACGTCAATGATTTTGTTGGAGCAGCGTTGTCGGAAGGATTTCCTCACATGAATTGTTATTTATAAAAATAAAAAAAATTTTGATTGAAAGTCAATCAGTTAATGTCTCTCTCTCATATTTTTTGATGCAATGATTTGAATTAACTAATTTTTTTTTTCTTTCTTTTAGTACGTGCAGGGCAATAAAGATCATGAGGAGCTGGACTAAACTAGGATCTTCTTATCTAAAAGCCTCAAGTTTATAGTTGGATACTACTTACGTTTTGAATATACCTATTTATTTTCATAGCAAAATTATCCTACCCTATTAATTAACCTATATGATTATTTACCTTAGATTATTTACCTTAGACTATACCAAATAATTAAATAAGTAACTAAATAGTTATTAATGACTAATTATAATAACTAATAATTATTTAATTAGAACTTATACATTAAATAACTATCCAACTAATAATTATTTTATTATTAAATAATTTTATAACCGATGTATGTTTTTATGAATATATTTTATCATTAAATAAATAAGTAAAGATTTTTACGTGAGCATTAGTGGAGTGATGTGTATTAGTTAACTAAGTGAATGTGTTAGTTAGAAGTTAGTTTGCATGAAAACTAAACTAGTTAAACTAGTTAATTACTATCTAGTTAATTAATACTAACATGCATACGTAGCTTGTCTTAGCTTCTATATAAATAAGTTTTTTTTTTCTAGTTTTATCTAATGTCCGTTTTGCAGGTACGTCAGAAAGAGAGAGAGAGAGAAAGAGAGAGAGAGAGAGAGAGAGAGAGAGAGAGAGAGAGGTTCTCTGTGTCTTATGTAACTTGCAATTATGTGAGGCAGATTCATACATTCAGTTTCATGACAGATCATGCGTGCGCGATCATCCGATTCTGTGTGTGCTCGTAAACGAGAGAGAGAGAGAGAGACGTATTCTTGGCACCAGTTTTCTGAACGCATAGAAGCAGACGGCTTTCCCCTGAGAACAAGAAACCCTTTATCTTTGTACTAGACCCTCGGTTTTTCTTTCAGGCTTAGACACGCAGAACATAACTCTTGGATGTCTCGAATTGCGGAATAATCTTACCATCTCCACACTTCTTTGCAGGTGATGAGTGTTTGTTTCAACAGCAAGCCTCATGGGAAGGATCGAATTTTTGTCCGGTTATAGTGAGGGCCAATCTCGGTCATCTGAATTGATTCCGATGATAGTTTTGTGTTCCATTTGAGTTGCTTGTTTTCTTCTTACAGCAACCATTCCGATTTCATTTCGTGCTCATCTCTTTCTATTTTCAGACTTCTCCAAGATGTGGATCCCCACAGTCTCACATCAAGACTTTCATATCGGTTGTCGGAGAAATACGTGAATTCTAAGTCACATATAATTTCTTCTCATGCTACCAGATATTTCTTTGGCATTTCAGATCGTCTGAGAGAGGGTACACACTCAAGCACTTCCCCTTCTACAGCTAGCAGTGCTAGAAGCTCATCCTGCTGGGACCAAGAACCTCTATGCTGTTCTCCAGACATCAAGAAAAATGGGTCTTCACCATCTGAAAGAGCTGAAGGTTGCAGTAGATACAACATAGCAATTTTAAATTGCACCCTCAGTTTTGACATTATAGGAGATCGTGCTACTTTAGAGTGGTACCATGACAAGTGTCTGGGATGGGGTAGCTGCACTCGACTGATTCACTTTTATCATATGTGGAATAAGGACAGTTATTTCTCTTTGTTGTAGCAGTTGAAGCTTGGCAGTTGTGAGAGAGCACAAGAAAGAGTAGTGCATTAAATTGTACTGCTGCTGTTGTTGAATTTCTCTAGAGCATTAAAAGGGTCCCTTACTTTCCATAAAGATCTTGTAGCGATTGCAGAAATTAGATCTTCACATTCGGCTTGGCTTGAACCAGCTCAACGAGAGAAAAAAAAAAGAAAGAGAGAAAGTGAGAGAATCGCGTTTTGCTTTTCATTCTATATTGCATCTTTCGAAGGTTAAAGTATTGCAAGGGATCTATGAGTATGTGAAAGCGTATTTCTGAGCTTCTTATCTATGTACGTATCTGCTGTATTAATGAGAGAGAAAAATAGTCGTTCTTAAGTAGCTTACGACTCTATTAGTTATACTGTCGAAAAATTTCTTTGTATCAATTCATATCACTTCAACGAACTATGAAGACTTGGTATGCTTAAGAGTATGTATGATGATATTCCTGTCCTCGCGTCTATGAATTCTTTAGGCAGTATACCACAGAAAAATTATCATGACATATATTTATGAGATTTTCTACAGGAAGTAGTCAGCTATTTAGCCAAGCTATGAAGAAATGTCAATGTGCAGAACTCATTCGTTACATAAAAATACGTGTCATGATTTGTGTATGAGTTATATGCATGAATGCATGAGTTATATGCATGAGTACATGTGTATTGATGCATGTATGCATGTTTGTTGCATGTTGTGCATATGTATGCATGCATGTGAGAGTGTGTGTATGCATGCATGTGAGAGTGTGTGTATGCATGCATGTGAACGTGAGAAAGTAATTGCATATGTCTACATAAATGTGAGCATGTATGAGTGTGCATGAATGCATGAAGTGCATGTTTATGAATGCATATGTATATGAGTATGATGTGCACAAATGCATATGCATGTAAATTAGGAAATTAGGTATGCATGTGTGCATGAGAGTAACGCATATGAATATGAATGTAAGTAAAAGTATATGTGTGCATGAGTTAAATAGGAGTGTTTACTTATGCATTAAAAAACATAATTAAGTTTAATGAGTGTTTTATGCTAATTAAAACCATACTTATGTTGAAGCTACTGTCCTTTTTGCAGATCATTGAAGAGATTCAAAAAGGAGATTACGAGTTTACAAGCATAAGAAATTTTCAGAATCACAAAAATACATTACTTGAAGATTGTTATTTAAGTTGTATAGGTTTATCCAAAAGAGAATTGTATTAGCTTTTGTATAAGATTAAATCTTAAAGATCTCTAGATACTTTCAATTTTTAATATAATTTGTATAGGTTTAAATAAATTGATTTCAAAATTCTCTATATTGTTGTGTTCTTTACTTTTTGTGTATGTCTAAAGAGTCAGGATCAACAAGTAGTTCTAATCTAGTATCTTCAAACAATTCTGATATTAAAAATCAAGAATTAGAAAAATTAATTATAGGAACTTTGCTTCCATCTACAATTGATAGTTCAAATAATAACAAAAATATAGAAGTTGAGATTATTAAAGATAAAGTAGTCAACGAAACGTTACACACATTAGATTACGATTCTCTTCTTTCTAGAATTTTACCTTTAATTACCATAGTTTTGCCAGAACCGGAGGACAAAACAGACTTATTTCCACCTAATTTAGTTAGAAAACCTAACCCAAATCAAATTGAGAACGAAGAAGTTGATTTTATTAAAGATAAAATTACAAACGAGAACTTAGTTATGTCTTATCAAGTAGAAGCTATAGAACATTATAGAAACGCTCGTCCTTACGGTCCCTAGTCTAAATAATTAGTTCTTATTTTGCACTCCCATATATTAGAAAGATATAGGTTTTTAGCACACCGAAACTGAAAAAGCGACCGAAGGTCCTAGGCATACTTAGAAGCACCCTGCGTGCAGTCACACGGTTAGGTTAGCGCGATTCTTGTAGATGAACGTCAGCCTACCTTCACACCCCTCTACGACAGCTTTGGTGAACCCGACGTGAAACGTGACGATAGTGTGCCTAGGATTTACGTTACATTTTGAGTTTTGATTTAAATCTCTAATTTCACTTTCTTCTTGTATGCAGAAAAATTGAAGATTGAAGCTATGATAAAACCGTGGGAAAAGGATTTCCAACTAGTGGAGCTTCATCGTTTCAAACCCCCCCCCCTCAACATTTCAATAGAATCAAGATAAATTTTGTGTTTTAGATTGTTTTAACGTTTACTTTTGAACCTCTTCAGCAAAAGATATCAAGTAAGGTGTTTTATTTTAAGTTCTTTAGTTTTAGTTTATACACATCACTTTAAAAGAAAAGTTGTTTTCATCTGCACTTAGGATCCAAGCACTTTCATATTCGCATTCAAAGAGTATTTGAATTCTTCTTTATTTAGGAAATATAAATTTTACTTAAAGAATTTAAATATCTGCATTTTAGGAAAAGCTATTATATTTTGCATCATCAAAAAGAAAAACATTTTAAGTTTTGAAAAAGAAAGATTGTTTGTTTCATTGCATAAAAAGAAAGCTTATAGCATGAAAATAGTTTAAATTTAGGTTTCTTTTGATTTAAAGTTAATGCTTTTATTTTTTCAAAGAAATTAATTTTAAAGAAATTAATAGTAAACTAAAAAACTTAAATCAAGAAAAACTATCTTATAAAAATTACCTTATTAAAAAAACCCTTTAAAATTGAAAAATTTTAAAAACTTTAAAAATCTCTAAAAAACTTAAATTCAAAAAGAGTAAATATTAGAGATAAGAGAAAATTTAGGTTAAAGAAATCAAATAGGCTTTAGAAGATTAGAATTAGTAAAGCGTAGGACTAGGGTAAAGCCATCCCTGGCTTTATCAGCTAGTGATAGATTTAGACAATTTAGAGAGCAATTAGATCCGGCTATTAGGGAACTTCTTCTCTATTCGAGACGTTATCAAGAACGCCAGATGGAGGAGATGTTTAGGAACATGATGATAGAAAAGCAAGGGACACGTACAGTCCAAGCTATTCTAAAAGAGAAAGAAAAATTTACTGGATTGAACATTACGGAATACTTGGATGCATTTGAGGAGAAAGTGCAAATCCAAGGATTACCTGAAGATGTGCTAGTGAAATACTTTGGACGTGTAGTTTCTAGTTCAATTCTAGAATCTATACAAGAACACGCTGATAAAACTTGGGAGGAATTTAGAAAGGACCTTCATAAAATGTTCTACCTCGAGGATTTTAGCCAGCATAGTCGAGAAGGTTTTTTGCGGTGGTTAAACACTATTAAGAGCAATGAGTCTTTAACTCATCTTCATGGTGAGTTTATGAGACGTCTGGCTCAACTTCCTGAAGATGACAAAGTTTTTTCAAAGACATCTTCAAACCCTTGGTATTGGTTAGGTAGCTTCATTGAATCATCTTTCTTGGGCTCTTGAGTTGGTATGTCATAGATCATATATGTTGGTTCCTTCCTTACTACATGTATGAAGGCGTTGGCTCCAACATATTTTGGGTTCTTCTGGATATCTCGATGGGTGATTTTATTATTCTCCCAATTACTTTCTAGATTATGTTTCTTTAACCATGGCATTCGGATGATAACCATGTTTACTGGACTTGATATTACATTGAAACGTATGTGTGAATCATGGTCACCAAGGTGTAATCTTAGTGGTATGGTTTGCATGGTTATATTCCCCGATGCTAGAGGTCATCAATCTACTACTTCAGCTACTACTGGTTTGTTATTCCGAAGTACTAGAATTCCATGTTTATTAATGAGTCCCTCATCAATGAAACATGAGGAGGCTCTTGAATCTACTAGATCTATAAGGGAAAGGGTCTACTTAGACATGGTTAACTTGACATGGGCAAGACTTGTTTCTACGGGTGTGGCTGGAATTATGAGACCTTTTCTTATATCATGGTCCACCTGTATGGTCTCTTTTACAACTAGACTTTATTTATCTTCATAGGTTCGCGCATAAACTCATCTCTAGGAGTGGGCTGCAACGGTTTCATTGGCGAGGTCTTCCTTCTACTTGTTTTTCTTGTTTCCTTTCAAAAAGGTAGTTATCACATTGAATAGCTTGGTTGATGTATTCATTCAATGTTTTAACCTCTGGCACCGTGAGTAGAAGGTCCTTCACATCATCTCTTAAGCCCCATCTAAGTTGGCTTATGAAATAATCTTTGTGTCAAGTGAGGATACATATCAACTTCCTAAACTCTGATGCATAGGTAGAGGCAGGGCGGTTACCTTCACATAGCTTGCGAACTTTTGTTTCTGCTACTCGACTCATGTATGCATCTCCAAAGTCGTGATGAGCTTTCCAAGAAACCATTCATAGTGATGAAGTATGGCCATATCCTTCTCCAAGATTGGGGCGAACCATGATAAAGCTTGACCATAGAGCAAGGTTCCAATAAAACCGACCTTGGATGCATCATCACGGTATCTATCAGGCTACATGCAGATGTAAAATTTGACTTGTTGCAAGAATCATTAGAACTTTGTGCAATCACCATGGAACTTTTCTAGCATGGAGATCTTGGGTTCCCTCATGAAGGATGTACTAGATTATTGATGTACTTGCATACTCCCTTGATTTGTTTGAAGACTCTGGATTCGTTCTTGTAATTCTTGGAGGAGTGCATCTACATGCATTGGATGTCCCATCTCGACTTGTGTTTATCAATGATTTAGGTCTTCGACTTGTTGTTGGAGACTCTCAAGTGTTGCTACAATCTGTTCATAAGCATTCTCCATGATGACTAGTCTTGGATAGAAGCTAGTCTTGCCAAAATATCAGGGAAGCACTAGATTGTGCTCTCCGACTACAATAGACAAGATTTTAGAACTACACTTTAGATTAAAAGAATACCCACGTAGGAAAAATACTACAAGAATACATGACTGATACAAGAAGTCCCACAACCTAGGACTATAGGTATAGATAACTCAGCTAGAGATGATACAAAAGATCCCACAACCTGGGATGGTAAGTATGGAACATGGATGATAAAAACTCACTTTTGGGAGATGAACTAGATACAAGAAAGAACTCAACAAGATCTCGTACTACACGATTACAAAAGGACAAGACTACATGTCCAGGATACTTTGAGAGTACTTGCTTGACGATCAGGACTCCTTGAGCTCCCAAGACTGATATTGGCAAGATTGAGAATGAATGTGGCCAACCCCTCCTTATATAGGTTTTCCAAGGGTCACACACACACACGCGCGCACACACACACACACACATAGACATATATATATATATATATATATATATATATATATATATATATATATATATATATATATATATATATATATATATATATATATATATATATATATATATATATATATATATATATATATATATATATAGTGTCTCCCTTGGAAATAAATGCTCCAAAAACCTCCCTTTTAAAGGGTATTGCTTCATATTCTATGTTGCATACTTGATTTCTTTAGAAATGTGGGCAAAAGCTGATTGTTGTTTATCGATATACTATGTCATGTGCATGTTTTTTCTGATTTTTTTCAACAAACTTTCACATAGGTAATTAACTTGCTGATGCTCTATGAAACAAATTATTTGTGCATAAAGTAAGCAACATTGAGGTGGAAACTGGATATAACAATGAATTGTACTCTGGATCTGAAAAGCTTTCGAGATGCTTATTACCTAGAAAAAAAATTGTTTTATTTTTACATGTCTATTCGAAGGCATAAAACTACACCTCTGTCAATTGACGTGTCCTTTGGGAGTCAAAATGTGGCAATGATATTGAATCCTGTATATTTTTAGGGGTACAAAACTCAAAGAAAACATGTAATAAAGAAGAAAATGGCCTTGTATATCTAGTTTTCTTTACATATTACTACCAGTATATGCTAAAAAATCCCCATAGAGCTGATGTACTCAAGAATAAATGAGTTCAAATTTATGTGAATTGAAGAAAATAATTCAAAGGAGTATCTAAAAGCTTTATGAAGAGCCTCTTTGAAATATTTTGTAAGATTATCTTGTGTAGACACAAAAGCCAATTTATATGTCCAATCAACATTATCACCTTGATCACATTTAGCGCAAATTCTGTATGTTTTTTTTGAGAGTGACATACTAAATTTACTCAAACAAGGTATCAATTTTAAGTACTATCACCTAAATCAACCATAAACACATTGATTGAATGCTATGAAAGTGTCCATGTACGCAAGTCCACAACTAGAATCGGTCACAATGACTTTGGTGCTTTATGGTTGTATACACTCATCACCATTTTCTTCTCGCAAAGATGTGAACAATCCCCAGTTCATATACTACACTTCAATCCTCTTTAATCGATAAAAGACTAAACATTTTCCTACTCTATCCTACTCTATTCTAGCACTTATCACTCATTTCCACCATTTTCTTTCTTTGACGATGTTGTTGGTCACCATATCAAGCGCATATGATCTACTTCAATTCTCTATTCATCTAGTACTAAAATCTTTAATGCTTTATATTGTCTATTGCAAATCTTTACTTTTCCAAACCTCAAATCTGAGTTTCTCCCCCTCGCATCATCTTATTGTTTACACATTGATATTCATCATCATAGAAATTTTTTATACAATTTGCTTTTTTCATTTTCATCCACTTAAATGTTTTATTTTTATTTTTATCTTGATTGGAAATATATGCTCAAAAAATGTAGAGTTTCCTCAATCACAATCTATCCCCAATCACAATCTTTTGATCACTCAAAAAAAAAAACAGAGGACAAAAGAACACAGAGATTGCACAAGGTAAGAAAAAATATGATGCGGAAGAGTAGAAACAAATATGACGTAGAGAAGGAAGAATTTTGATATTATAGATGTGAATCAATGGTTACAAACTTCTTGAATTTGATTGAGAAAATCAGAATTTATTACAAAAACGAGATTGCATAAAGGTCTCCGACTCAATGCATGAGCAACCTTATTTTCCTTACCAGCCACATACTTAATGTCAAAATCATACTCACTTAATAATTCAATCCAACACTTTTGCCTGTTGTTAAGCAACGGTTGTGTGAAGATGTATTTTAGACTCTGATGATCTGTTTTCAATTCAAACTTAACCCCTAATAATAGATGTCTCCAATTCTTAAGTGCATGCACAATAGGAAGCATTTGTAAATCATGAGTAGGATAGTTAAGTTCATGTTTTCTTAGTTTTCTGGACTCATATGCGACCACCCTACCATCCTGTGAAAGAACACATCCTATCTCACTATTGCTTGCATCACAACAACTGCAAAATTCTTTCCTATTTCTGGTATTTTCAAAACACAATTTTCAACGACTTTTTGTTTCATATTGGTCCAACCCAAGAAAACTTCTAACATCCCCGTTTATCGTTAGCAAAGAAACATTTACTCTTTTTTCCATATAATTTGTGTACTCTAAGAGTTTGCAAAGTCTTCTTGAGATGTACCGCATGCTCAGAATCATCTTTAGAGTATACAAATATATCATCAGGAAATACTAAGATGAATTCATCTAGGTAAGCGTGAAAAATATTATTCATCAAGCACATAAATATCTCAAGAGCATTTGTTAATCCAGAAGGTAGAACCGTAAACTCATAGTGATCATATCGTGTTCAAAAAGTTGTCTTAGGAATATCCTCTTTTTTAATCCTAATTTGGTGATATCCAGATCTTAAGTCAATCTTAGTGAATATAGTCGCTCAACTTAATTGACCTAATAAGTCATCTATGTGAGGGAGTGGATACTTATTCTTATTTGTTCTTTTACTCAACCCCCTATACTCAATGCATAATCTATAAGAGTCATCTTTCTTCTTCTCAAATCACGGAGGTGCACCACCCCAAGGTGAGACAATGGCTATTATCAAGCCTTTCTTCAGAAGAGCATCTAATTGAGTCTTAAGCTCCTTTAATTCCTCGATGTTAGATCTATAGGGTGCTTTAGGATATGGTTCACTCCGTAGATACACGTCAATGGCATGGTCAATCTGCCTGGGTGGAGGTATACCAGGAAACTCTTTTGGAAACACATCCACGTATTCTTTCAAAAGATTTTCTACATAATTCGGAACACTTTCCTCATTATCTTTTTCATGAATGTTGTTTACATACACTATAAATGTTCTACAACCATCATGTATAGCTTTAATTATCTCCATAGCAAAAATAAGGATACGTTTAGGGCTATAGGCATCACCTAGAATATGAATAGATTCATCATCTAGCTTTAGAGTGATCATTCTTTATTCACAATTAATCATCGCATAATTTTTAAGTAACCAATCCATGCCTATGATTGCATCGCTCTATTTCATCTCGATTATATGGAAACTCCCAAAAAAGCACCTACTAGAAAGAGTAACTTCAAGGTTTTCAATATATCCTTTCGTATAGTATAATTGTCCATTGGCGATCTCTACAGGTTTGGTTATCTGAATAGTTAGGGCTATCGCTAGATTCAATACCAAGTTGAAAGATAGAAAACAATGGGTACTACTTGAATCGATAAAAAATCTGATTTTATGTGCAGAAATCATACTCGGAATCGTGATTACAGAAGCCTTTGGTAAAGAAATAACGAGCATCCAACGTAAAGTAGAGTCAGGGAACTTGCCTCCATCATGTGCTTCCTCAATTATTGTACCCTCCTCTATGACTTTTATCACTTTTGATTGTGCGGGTTGAAAGACTGCCTTATTTGGGCACTCGTATGTCCGATGCCCTTTCTCCCCGCAACGAAAACATAGACCAAGTCTTTTTGCCCTCTCAATAAAATTAGGCTCTTGTTGCCACTGGATTATCACCATAATGAAATTCAAAAAGTTCAAAATGAATTATTTCACTAGAAAAGAGGCCTATTACAATTCTCCCCCCCCCCCCCCCCTCCTTAAGAAGCTTGTTCTCAGAGTTGGAAAGAAGGATAATGTTTTAGAAAATCATCTAAATGTACCCAACTCGAATCTTCGATTGGGTATGAGTGCCATTTCACTAAAATTTCTACTAGAGATCTATTTCTAAGAAATCTTTCCTTTGTGTCTAATATTATTTTAGGTTGAAGCTCAAAAGAGCCATCATCTTTTAGCTTATATTTGTCCTTCAAAACATGAGAAACATTAGATACATATCTTTTAAGTAAGCTAACATGAAATATAGGATGCACATTTGAATATTTAGGTAATTCCAGCAAATAAGCAAGAGATCCAATCTTTTTCAAAATTTTAAAAGGACCTACATATCAAGGAGAAATTCTATGATCCTTCCCTAGCAACAAGTTAGATCGGTGAGGATTAACTTTAAGAAATACCATGTCATCAACTTGAAATTGGAGTGGTGTTCTCTTTAAATCATAGAATTTATTTTGTCTTTTCTGAGCTTCTTTTATGTGTTTCTTAGTTTTACCAAGTTCTTCATCCATTTTATCAAGCATTTCTTCGCACACTTCTACTTTATTTGGAAAACCCAAAAAGGAAGGTGGAGCCAAACAATTATAACTGTACATAGCTTCAAACGGAGTCATTTTTATAGATGCATGCCATGCACTATTGTATGCAAACTCAACCAAGAGTAAATAATTCACTCCAGTTATCGTGCTTTTCATTCACACACATACACAACATATCTTCAACTACCCTGTTAACCCTCTCGGTTTCCCCATTAATTTGTGGATGGAAAGTTGTACTCATACGAAGTTGAGTTCCAATCGATCCAAATGTTGCTCTCCGAAATTCTTATGTAAATCTAGAACCTCTATCAAAAATTATGCTTTTAGGCATTCCATGCAATCGAAAATTTTCTTTTACAAAGGTTCTTGCAACATTCAATCCAGTATCATTCTTTTTCATAGGAAAGAAATGTGCCATCTTGGTAAGCCGATCGACTACAACAAATATGGTATCATGCTTACTTCTCGTCATAGGTAGCTTAGTGATAAAGTCCATAGAATTACACTCCCACTTTTGATTTGGAACATCCAAAGGTTGGAGCATTCCAGGCATCCTCTTAAACTCAAATTTTACCTATTGGAACTTCAAACATTCCCTTAGATATTTTCTAATATCCCACTTCATACATGGCCAAAAGTAAGAATACTTTGTTTTAACATAGGTCCTTCAATAACCTGGATGTGCAAAAAAAGGTGCATCATGACAATCATGCAATATTTTAACTTTTAATGGAGATTTGGAAGATATGCATAGCCAATTGTTACAATACAATGTTCCATTATGCATATGAAAATTTTCCTCATACATCGATCCCCTGTTTGCATTCAAAGAATTCAAAATAGGTGCATAAAAAGGATCCTGTTTTATCTCTTCTTGAATTTGATTGAGAAATTAGAATTTATTAGAGAAACAATATTGCATAAAGGTCTCCAACTCAATGCATAAAAAACCTTATTTTCCTTACCAGCCAGATATTTAATGTCACAATCATACTCACTTAATAATTCAATCCAACCCTTCTACCTATTGTTAAGCAATGGTTTTGGCAAGATGTATTTTAGACTCTGATGATATGTTTCCAATTCAAACTTAACCCCTAACAATAGATGTCTCCAATGCTTAAGTGCATGCACAACAACAAGCATTTCTAAATCATGACTGGGATAGTTAAGTTCATGTTTTCTTAGATTTTTGGACTCATATGCGACCACACTACCATCTTGTGAAAGAACACATCCTATCTGACTAACACTTGTATCACATGCAACCACAAAACGCTTTCCCTTTCTTGCTAGTTTAAAAACAAAATTTTCAACAAATTTTTGTTTCAATGTTTCAAATGATTTTTAAAAAGCATCACTCCAGAAAAATCCTACATTCTTTTTAGTCAATTATGTGAGGGGAGTAGCTATCTTAGAGAAATTCTTAATATGTGCTCTTTCTTATTGTGCAAACCCAAGCAAACTTCTAACATCCCTTATAGTCTTAGGAATCAGCCAATCAACTATTGTTTTTAATTTTTCTTCATCTATAAGGATTCCTTCTTTTGATATTACTCTTCCTAGATACACAAGTTTGTATTTAGCAAAGAAACATTTACTCTTTTTTACATACAATTTGTGTTCTCTAAAAGTTTGACGAATTCATCTAGGTAATCGTGAAAAATATTAATCATCAAGCACATAAATGTGGCAGGAGCATTTGTTAATCCAAAAGGTAGAAGCGTAAAATCATAGTGACCATATCATGTTTGAAACGTTGTCTTAGGAATATCCTCTGTTTTGATCCTAATTTGGTGATATCCACATCTTAAGTCAATCTTAGTGAATACAGCCACTCTGCTTAATTGACCTAATCAGTCATCTATATGAGGAAGTGGATACTTATTCTTAATTTTTCTTTTATTCACCCCCCTATAGTCAATGCATAATCTACAACAACCGTCTTTCTTCTTCTGAAATAAATCAGGTGCACCTGAAGGTGAGACACTCGATCTTATTAAGCCTTTCTTTAGAAGATCATCTAAATAAATCTTAAGCTCCTTTAATTCCTCGATGTTAAATCTCTAGGGTGCTATAGAATATGATTAAGTCCCTGGATATAGGTCAATGGCATGGTCAATCTGCCTAGGTGGAGGTATACAAGGTAACTCTTCTGGAAATACATCTGCGTATTATTTCAAAAGATTTTCTACATAATTCGAAACACTTTCCTCATTATTGTTCTCATGCATGTTGTTTACATACACTATAAATGTTCTACAACCATCATGTATACCTTTAATTATCTACATAGCAGAAATAAGGATAGGTTTAGGGTTATAGGCATCCCCTAGAATATGAATAGATTCATCATCTAGCTTTAAAGTGATCGTTCTTTGTTCACAATTAATCATCCCGTAATTTTTAACTAACCAATCCATGCCTATGATTGCATCACTCTGTTTCATCTCAATTACGTGGAAACTCCCAAAAAAGCATCTATCAAAAAGAGTAAATTCAAGGTTTTCAATATATCCTTTCGTGTAGTGTAATTGTCCATTAGCCATCTCTACTGGTTTGGTTATCTGCTTATTTAGGGCTATCCCTAGATTTTGTACCAATTTGAAAGATGGAAAACAATAGGTACTACCTGAATCGATCAAAACTCTGATTTTATGTGTAGAAATCATACCCGGTATCGTGATTACAGAAGCCTTTGGGAACGAACTAACCACCATGCAAGATAAAGTCGAGTCAGGGCACTTATCTCCATCATCTTCTTCCTCAATAATTGTACCCTCCTTGATGATTTTTATCGCTTTTGATTGTGTGGGTCGAATGACTGCCTTATTTGGGCACTCATATGTCCGATGCCCTTGCTCCCCGCAACTAAAATGCAAACCAAGTCTTTTAGCCCTCTCAATAAAATCAGGATCTTGTTGCCACTGGATTGGTTGATGCCTCCTTTGATTTTCCACCTGAGAAGGATTCTTGCCTTGGTTATTTGAAGATGGAGTCTTCTTTGAATTGTTCATGTTCATTGCAACATGTCTTTGTGGCCTATGTTTTGTTGCAATGAATGTGCTTCTATTTGCCTTCTGCAAATTGAACTTCTCCATCTTCTCAAATTTCTCAGCCATGGCATTAGCGTCAAGAAAATCAATGCATCTAGATCCCTTGACTTGATAGCGAAGTTCCTCACAAAGGCCTTCAATAAATTTACTCTTTAGAGTGTTACCACTAACCTCCAATGCATATTTATGAAGACATAGGAACTTCTCTTTGTACTCATCAACATATAAGTTATGCTTATCACTTTCGTGTTGTCGAAAATAGTAGAACTCCATCTTCTTCTCTATATGGTAGTGTGGAGAACAATAGGGTTTTTCAGCTTGTTCTCTAAATTCCTTCCATAGAACTGGAGGAGAACACGTTTCAGTCTGCATATAGGACTTCCACCATAGCTTTCCGATCCCATGCACGTGTAGGATCCCAACTTTTGCCCTCTAACTAAAAAATGGTGACAAATTAGCTGAAGCTTGTGATAGAAACTTTTATTCAATTTTGCAATCTGTACGATAGTGTTAGAGAGGTCCGAGGTCAAAATCCACCTCTAAATGCCACTTTTGAGGCCTTCAAGTTCCAAAATTCTAGAGAGAGAGTAAATTCAAGGAATTTTCTTACAATGAACTACATGTAGGACCGTGAACGAGGTACTTAAAACATGATTCACAAAAATGTCACACATGCACTTTTATTCTCGTATACCCTCTCTACCTTTCTCTCATCCAGATTTTTCCTTAATTCTTTCATTTTCACCCTCAAATTTCCATTAAAAAACATGATGCAAATAAGGTCTAGAGAGTGATAATGAAACTTGTCCACCCAAAAGTTCTTGTACATGCATAAAATGACCTAATTATTCATTCTAAGCATTATCACCTATTACAAAAAACTTCCCTTTGAAAGTATATTTCATCGGATCCTCTTCTTATTCATCTCCTTTGTTGGATACTTGGTCTCCAACGGTCAATGGTTTTTTAACCATTTAACACATCATTGACCATGCAAGTGTCATTAACACATTGTTTCTAAGAAAACATGATAGAATATATATATATATATATATATATATATATATATATATATATATATATATATATATATATATATATATACATATGTGTGTGTGCATGTGTGCTTGGAGTATATAGAGAAATAGAGAACATGAAGGGGCTACTATGCATAGTACTGAGGACCATCCTTGTGCTAGTATATTTCGCTAGAGATGTGCATGACCACACTTGGGGATACAAGGGAAAGTAGTTCTCACTTTCGTAGGCTCCTTTTCCTCCTTGTATATATTCCCTCAAACCTAATGCATTACGTTTTTTGATATGTTATAAACTTACCAATATAATCTCTATTTTTCTCATAACCTTTGGATTCCTCACACTATTCATGAGCATTGTTTATTCTTGAACTCTAGGAATCGGTATCAAAGTACTTCATTCCTTGCTGAGGTTCATTTCCAACACCCCACTAGTCACAATGTTAGAATTCTACAAACGTTTTTTAGCATACTAAAAGGGGTGTAATTTGAATAATTTTTTAAGGGATTTTTGCAATTCAATAGTCAATTTAATCTTGTTTTCAGCAAATGCATTATAATATTAACTACATAATCAATTTAGTCTTTCTTTATTGCTTTTCATTGTAGTCTTTGATCACTAGTAGAAGCATCCAAAAGTGTAGGTTGTTATAGCAATCATGCATTGGGAAGCTCCATTCTAGCTATTTCTAGAAACGGTCAACCATCTGCACTATGGTCCAATAACTAGCCATGATGTATTTTGCATGTTGGTTGTTGACTTGTTTCTGGAACAATTCACAACCAGCATACAAAATACATCATGGTTGTTGACTATTGCAATGCAAAACATTTACAACCAACATGCAAAACACATTATGGTTGGTAATAACATGAAGCGACTACTATGCATAGTAGTTGGGACAAGCATTGGGCTAGTGTATTTTGGTAGATATGTGCATGAGCACACTTGAGGGTATATAGGAATTTTTTTATCACTTTAGTAAGTTCCCTCTCCATTTTGTATATATTCTCATATCCCTAATGGAGTACATCTTATACTTTATCATAAACGTACCAATATACTCTTTGTTTTGCCCCTAAGCTTTGGATTCCTCACACTATTAATGAGAATTTGTGATACCTCAACTCTAGTAAGTGGTATCAAATTATTTCATTGCTTGTTGAAGTTCACTGCAAACACCCTACTCACACTCCTAGACGTGTACAAACTTTCTCAAGCATACTCATGGTGGGGTTTAATTTAAATAATTTATAGAGGAAGTTTTGCAAACACCCTACTCACACTCTTAGAATTGTACAAACTTTGTCAAGCATACTCATGCTAGGGTGTAATTTGAATACTTTATACTCAATTTAATCTTCTTCTTTAACAATGCACTATCACATTGATTGTGTAAGCAATTTCATCTTTCTTTGTTGATTTTTATTATAGTCTTTGATCAACACTAGAAGTATCCAAATGCGTACATAATTCTAGCATGCATGTATTGGCAAGCTCCATTTCAATAGTTTTTAGAAAATATTCAAGTTGTTGCACTCAAGTATAATTACGAGATATGATGTATTTTGCATGTAGGTTCTTGACTATTTCCAAAAATAATTCACAACCAACATGCATAATACATCATGGTTGACTATTTCAATGCAAAACCTTAACCACCAACATGCAAAATACATCATGGTTGGTAATTGTATCTCAATGAAAAAATTTGACTTTTTCCAAAAACATTTGAAATAGAGCACCCCATCAATAAATAACATGCAAAATACATCATGCTTGTTAATTTACAATTACAAACCATGATGTATTTTTCATGTTGGTTGTTGTTCCAACTAATCTTTATGTGCATATATGGCACGGCATCTACAAGTTGCAACTCAATTGCTGAATATGGTACACAATGTTAAAATACATCATATCATATTTACAATGTTTGAAATTAAGATAATGGAAGGGATACAGAGGATATTATAAAATCCATTTCACATGCATTTCCTATTTGGAGCCCACTATCTGCTATTTTTGATAACTTGAAGTTTGAATTTTATCTCATGGGTATAAAATGAAACCATTGCACATTGAGGTACGACTTCAATGAGTGAAGAAAATGATATTCATCCAAGAAAATGAAGTCCTTCTAGAGTTTGCAATGCAAGAAAGGAACACAACCACCATAATCTAGATGAATCTCACAAGCAAAACAAAGGAATAATATTGATAAGTCTCTACATTTAGGATCACCAAAAAGCAATCATATTGAAAAGTGTAAGCATTAATGAGTAGAAAAGAGCAATGAAAATTCTACAGTACACATTTCATGTTGATGTGCAAATGCAACATTTATACAATTGGGAGAAAAGAAGAAGTTGATAAATTACTTCCTAAAAAATAGGATTCATGTGAAAATTGAAATCCATCGTAGGTTGGCAGATAAGCTTGCATTGAGATTTCTTAGTTTGGATGCCAATAAAAGGTGGAGAGAGATATTCATTAATATTCTATTAAGCTCATTAACATCTCCTTTCTTCATGAAACTAGATTTCTTTGCAACATGGGGAGAGATGAATTTCGCTAAATTTGGTGGATCACACACTTCTTTGTGAAGGATCCACTCTTTTCTAACGAACATTACTATCTCAAGAACGAGGAGTCCAAAAAATGGTAGACTTACCTTGTGATTAAGAGTGAGACTAAGAGTGAGGCTATTATTAAAAGTGTGAGTGTGAATGAGATTGTGATAGATCCGGGATGGTCGTGAGGTTGTGCATTCATGAAGAACCTATTTTTTGAAGCTATTATATCGATTAACTCAAATCTATAATACGTTAACTTCTCTTTCACTAGGTCCTATCTTGTCTAATCTTAGGTGTTAGATTTTCTTTTATCTTGTGCAAGTTATATTTCTCTCTCTTCTATAATTCTTGAGTGATCAAGTGCTTGTGATTGGGAATAGTTCGTGATTGAGGAAGTGTCACAAAGAATGATGGTGTTTACATAAATTCACAGCCATTATTATTGAAAAGTTGCAATATATAACCACATATTATTTTCAGTCTTTTGAAACAACAAAATGTTCCATATTAACAAATTGGAGACCATCAAGGACGTGTTGAATCATCCGTTGGATCTCTATAATCAGTGATCATCAAAAACCATTGGATGAGTTATTTTATTACCATGAGATAGATCATGAGTTTTCCGCTTTCCACTAAAAAAAGAAGAAGGTTACAATGAAATCTTGTATAGTGTTGAAAAAAAGTAATGATATAGCTGGTTTTCGAAAAGAATACAATTACCAGCACTAATGAAAGTACTAAAGAACGGCTATTACTTGTTGCTAAAGGCTATAATTAGTAGTATATTAGATTTAGAGCAACTTCGTTTTCTTATGGGAATTGATATGCATCAAGCAAAATTACAATTCAGTTGTTTGAAACCACAATGATGATACGTCCGCTCACACACAATCATGATACATCGCATAGACTCTGGATAACACAATGATTTTAGGAGACAATTAGCTGCCATTCATTAGAATCATGGAGCTCATTGGATTTCCTAAGAAAGTTAGATATATGCAAAGAAAGTTTCATAAATATTATTTGCGCGGATTAATTTCCCTCTTGTGCATGAAAGTAGAGGTCACTTTGCATCATTATAAAAACTACATGGTTAACTTTATCCCTAACAACTATACGCAAATCATATCTTTGTTTTCAAGGCGCTGTTGATCATAAAATAGCACAAATGACGAATAGATGACTTGTCCCCTTACAGGAATCTAGCGCTTCCCATGAAAAACCTAGTTTTCCTCTTAATCACATCTTTTTTTATGTGCGTACATCTTATCGCATACTCAACCTAAACCCAATAGATTTTTACTCGTACTTCTTGCGGTCTTCATGACAGGCAAGTTTTTTCCTGTTAACGACAATTTTACTCCTGTATACAAAAATTTCCATTTTATTTTAATGACACAGCAGGAGAAAATGTATTAGATTCTAAATACGTGTACTCCTTTCCTTGAGGGTTCTCATTTGAACTATCGGCGGAATTCGAGCTATGACTAGAAGCATATTGAATTACGAATACAACGTGAATTTTCGTTTGAATTCATGTACCCATGCATGCCCAGAAAGTCGTAAAGTATAAGTTATGAGCGAATGATGGAGTCTACATGACTTCAAAAACATGATCATCAGCAAATTGCAATTTATAATCAGATCATCTCATCAACTGTCCTCGGGAAAGGTGGAATGTCTCAGATCTCCATGATTTGTGCTCTCAAGAACTATGAGTTGTTTTATCACCATTACATACAGCATAAAGTTTACAGTTTTCATGTAAAAGACGGAAAAACATTACAATGCAATCTTGCACAACCTTGAAACATTTGAATAAGAAGCTATTCTTAATTCCTAAATTCTACAATTCTTAGCACTAATGAAAGTACAACAAGTAATGTATGTGTATTTAATCTTAGAAAGTCACAGCGTATAAGTAATGAGCAAACATGATCATAAGCAAGTTGCAACTTACAACCAGATCTCAGCGTATTGTCTTCGCGAAAGGTGGAATGTTTCACACTAACCAAGATGAAACTCTCCATGATTTGCGATCTCAAGAACTATGAATTGTCTTGTACACTTTGCATTAAAAAGAAAAAAACAAGACTACAATGCATTCTTGCACAACGTTGAAACATTTAAACAAGTGCATTCTTGCACAACGTTGAAACATTTAAACAACAAGCTCTTTTTAATTCCTAACTTCCTCAATTATTAGTACTATTGAGAGTACAACGTATGTATGTTTAATGCATCTTGGCCGTCTACAGTTGGAACGCTTGGGATAACGATCACAGCACGTCCGCTCACGGACTACCTGCAAGGCTGCAACCCTTTGTGCCGCAGATACTGGATAACCGAACAAGAGCTCCTTCATACTCCATGATATATACGCGATATGAAAGGTGCATTCAGTGCCAAGACATTCGCTCAACCTTTTTCTTGCGGAAATGGCTGTACGCAAGCTTCTCTCTGTCGCTCTCTTTGTTATAGCATCGGCCTCCCTAGCTCCGGGCAGCACAGCCCACAAGGGAAGTCGACCACCCTCTGTCGTGTTCAAGTTTTATCTACAGCAGCAATTCGGCGTCAATGAGCTGGGAATGGTTGCTGCAGCCCGGGCTCCTGTTAGTGGCACCTTTACTGGCTTCGGCCTGGAAGTGGTGTACGAATTCAACGTGACCGCGGGAAAGAGCCCACAGTCGAAACTTCTGGGCTACGTGCGAGGTACGGCCATCGTCGTCAACAACACTGCGGCGTCGACTACCTTTTTCGTGCAGAATGTCATTCATTACGACAATGGCAATGTCCGGGGGACGCTCAGCCAGCAGGGAGAGTCGACATTCTCGTCCGTTCCTTGGGAGTTTGCGATCGTCGGGGGAACGGGCGTGTTCCGCAATGCATATGGCTTTAATGTTGGCCGATTCATATCTTCCACTTCCACACCCAATTGCAACCTCATCACCACCTACTACGAAGCTTCTATCTTCCTCGACCGCTAGCCTTCGTTTCCGATCTATGCTGGTAGCCAACGTTCCAATTACCTTTCCTTATGGCGCTATAGCCTTCCATCGTCCGATGCTTCTGGCAAAGATGTCCACAATCTCAGCTCCACATCCTGCTTTTCAACCACTAAACCACTCAATATTTTTTCTTCTCTATTCTGGCACTTCCCGTTCTTATAACCTTTTATTACGAGTGTAATTCCGTCGCTTCCACCACATTCTTTCTCTGACGATGATGTTCGGCACCAAATCAAGCCCATATGATCTGGTTCATTTTTCTTTTATCCATCTGCAGAAATCTGCAGTTTTCTAAGACTTCATTGCTATTTGACTCTCTCCTATCCTCTTGTTCTTCCATCTCTGATTTTCGTCATCAATATCAATTTCTTATATTACCTGCTTCATATATGTAGTGCCTGTCTTGGAAACCGCTCCGAAAGCCTCCCTTTGCAAGCGCATTTCTTCATTTCATATGTTGCATACGTGATATTTGTAGGGACGTCGGCAAACGCTGATTGTTGCCTTTCGATATACGATGACGTGTGGACGCTTTTTCTTGTGTTCAACATACTTTTGCGCACCAGAAAATATACTTTGCTCTATTCTGTGTACACTTTTCTACTCAGGTAATTAGCTTGCCGAGACTCTATGCAACAAATAAGCGCCATTGTACTCTGGACCTGCAAAGCTTCCCATACGCTCATTACTTAGGAAAAGCTTATTTGAAACTTACACGTCTAATCGAAGGGATAAAACAACACGATTACCCATTGACATGTCCTTCTGGGAGTTTTAGATGCGGCAATGATATTAAAACCTGTATACGTTTAGGGGCACAACAGTGCAAAAGACATGTAATAAAGAACAAAATTCCCTCTAGACGCGTTCCAGTGAAGAATAGAAAGCCTCTAATAAATGAGGGTGCAAGAAAATGCGTAAAAGGGAGTAATCGAAAAGGACACAACACTGCAATAAACATATAATAAAGAAGAAAATAGCCTCGTACACCCAATTCTCTTGTGGTGCTTTGTCTGAAATTCATATACTAAATCTACTCAAACAAAGAATGAACTTCTGATTGGAAGTAAAACTGAGTGTCGAAATGGAACTAGTATCACCTAATTCAACCATGACATCTCAGAGGTACACTCATTGATTAAATCGCATGAAAGCCTCTGTGTACTCAAATCCACAACTAGAACTCGTCACAATGAATTGCTTTTTTCTTAACCTGGAAGTTCAAGATCCAATTAACCTTTGTTTATTCAAATCCACAACTAGAACTCGTCACAATGAATTGCTTTTTTCTTAACCTGGAAGTTCAAGATCCAATTAACCTTTGTTTATCACTGTGTACATTTTGATCGTCTATTCCTATTGAAAAAAGATGAGCACTCTCAAATCCATGTCATACGTTTCAGTTCTCTTTTAATCTATAAACCACTTAATAATTTCCTACTCTATGCTAGCACTTATCACTGTATGCCGGTGTATTCCCCTCATTTTTCACCAATATATTTCTTTGAGGATGTTGGCTATCACTATTTGAGGCCCATGTGATCTGGTTCAATTTTCTACTCATCGACTACTAAACTTCATCTTATTCTTTAAGCTAAAATATCTGTTATCTTAGCATTTTTTTTTACTATCTGGTTTATTCATTTTCAACCTCTTAACCTTTTTTCTATTATTCTTATCTCCAGTGGAAATTAACGCTTAGAGAACTATAAGGAATACTTACATGCCTATGGTCTTTCTCTATGTACCCTATATGAAATGGTTCTATACTAACATGGTTGTCTACGATTGCTTGTAAGGTATGTTGTGTTCCTTTTACTTGTATGATACAATTGCTTTGCTTTGATTTTCTATGGACGACTCTTTCTATCATGAAATTCATTAAAGCATTGGTTTTTTAAGGTATGTTGATGTCCTTCTACTTGTATGATTGAATTCGTTAAAGCTTTGATTTTCTATAGATAGTTCTTGTGAGGTGTTTCTGTAACACATTCAACATGTTTCTTCTTACAAACTATTAGCCACTTTAACCTTGTTCCTCTTTTTCTGTTTTTACTTGCTTCCTCAAATTTATAACCTATGTTTTAATGGAAGCCCATAGATCAAAAGGAAGTACATATTGGTTGTTTATATGACAAATTTTGTATTCATGAATGTTAAAATTATTTGTTATGGTAGCTCTCATGTAGGTTTTTTCCTCATTCGGAGCCTAAATCTCCCATAATGGTGGATTTGTTCTCAATATTTTTTTCTTCTCTATATGGGCACTTGCTGTTCTCGTAACCTTCCATTGCCAGTGTACGTCATTCACTTCTATCACTTTCTTTCTCTGACGATGTTGCTCGTCACCATGTCAAGCCCATATGAACTGCTTCATTTTTTTATCCCTCTGCAGAAAATTTACGATTTTCTAATACTCCATTCCAATTTGACTCTCTCCCATCCTCTTGTTCTTTTGTATCCGATGTTCATCATCATATAAATTTCTTATATTATTTTCTTCAATGTTCTTACACCACTATATATTTAATTTCAGTCTTGGACGTTAATGCTCAAAAAGCCTCCTTCTGCAAGCATATTGCTTCATCTCCTATGTTGCATACTTGATTTTTGTACGGACATGGGCAAAAGTGTGCATGGCTTTTCTTGTGTTCAACAGACTTTTGCGCAACAACAAAAATACTATGCTTTATGATGTGCGCATGGTTTTTCTTGTGTTCACCAAAATTTTGTGCGCGATCAAATATGCTATGTTCTATTTTGTGTATACTTTTCTACCCAGATAATTATATTGCAGATGGTCTATACAACAAATAACCACCATTGTACTCTTGATCTGCAAAGCTTCCCATACGCTCATTACATAGGAAAAACGTATTTCAAACTTTCACGTCTAATCGAAGGGATAAAACAACACCAGTACCCATTGACATGTCCTTCTATACATATAGGGGCGCAATAGTGCAAATACATATAATACAGAAGAAAATGGCATCGTATACCTAATTTTCTTTATATGTTATTACCAATATATGCTAAGAAATCGTTTTAGGGGCGTTCTAGTGAAGAATAATGAACCTCCAGTTTATTTCGGTTCGACAAAATGCATAATAGGGAGTAATCCAAAAGGGCATCATACTGTAAGAAAGATATACCAAACAAGAAAATAGCCTCATACACCCAATTGTCTTTTGTTGCTTTGCGTGAAATTCATATACTAAATTTACTCAAACAAATAGTGAACTTTGATTGAAACTGAAATGGAGTCCAAAAATGGAACTACTATCACCTAAATCAACCATAAGATCTCAGAGGTACACTTATTGATTAAATCATATGAAAGCCTCTGTATAGTCAAATTCACAACTTGAATTGGTGAGGATGGATTTCTTTTTTCTTAGCCTAGAAGTCCAAGATCCGATTATCCTTTCTTTATCATTGTATACACTTTGATGATCATTTTCTTTCAAAAGAGATAGGCACTCTCAAATCTATATCATACAGTTCAGTTCTCTTCAATTTATGAACCGCTAAATAATTTTCTACTCTATGCTAGCACTTATCAATATATGCGGGTGTATTCACCTCATGTTGTCGGGTCCTTATCTATTGTCGCCTCTGTGCTCCGATGATAATCCCAAGTTTTTTGTCGTCTTTTCACAGTCGTACGTGCACAGAGATTGAGAACTCAAGATGCCGCCTAGCCGCATAGTGGTCTTCTATAAATGCTCTCTCTCTCTCTCTCCTCATATGAGTGCCACTTGGCACTCCTATGAGTATCCTACTCAATAAGTAATAGAGGAGGGTCACACCTCAACTTCCTTTTCAAATATGATACTCCATATAACATTTCCTTCCCCTTAATTCCATTTTTGTCCTTAAAAATGGTATTGGGAGGTCTGATTGAGAGAGAGAATTATTATAACCACTACTCCCACTATATCCCCATGTATGGAAATACATGGTCCTCTCTCCGTGTTGTTTCCCCATATCCTTCCCCTTAAGAAGACTCTAGGGAAGGTAATCTAAAATTGGGAAACCGTCTCTGAAAGGTGCTAACCCGCTCCCATGTGGCACTATCTTCTGGACTATCTTTCCACTTTACTAGACACTCTTTATACAAGTGACTTGTCGTCCGTTTCTCTCGAGTGCATAATATGCTCTGAAGCTCATGTGGAATAGATTGAACAGAAATAGGCTCTACTACCTCACTATCTAGAATGAGGTTGTCAGATTCACCCAGCCTTTTCTTAAGCCGGCTAACATGAAAAACTGGATGGATTTGACTATTCTCTAGAAGTTGGAGTTGGTAAGCCATCTTTCCTATTCTCTTAAGTATTTGGAAAGGTCCACAATACCTAGGAGATAATTTTGGACAAGGTCCCGTCTTCATGGTTTCAGACCTAGATGGAACTCTAAGATAGACTTGCTCTCGTACCTCAAAGATGATATCTCTCCTTTGAGGGTCAGCATAGGCTCTAGCTCTATCCTGAGCTCTCCGAATGATGTCCTTAAACAAGCCTAAGCATACCGTTCATCTCTTCCAAGAAGTCCTTTGCAGCTTGAACTTTTTCATTCTGCAAACCTATTGCATAAAGTGCTCTTGGCTGAAACCCATACATAAGCATAAATGGACTATGCCCGGTGGAAGAGTGCTTGGCACTATTATATGCAAACTCTACTATAGGTAAGTACTCTTCCCAATTTGTTTGCCTTTCATTTACATATGGTCAAAGCATATCCTCTAGGATTTGGTTAACCCTCTTTGTTTGCCCATCCGACTGTGGATGCTCGGCCGTACTCATGCTAAGTCTCGTATCCAACCTTTTGAAGACTGCTCTCCAAAAGTGGCTAGTAAACTTCCTATCCTGATCAGAAACTATGCCTAAAGGAAGACCATATAACCGATATAGGTTCTCTACAAATAGTCTAGCCAACTCTGGTGTCTTCACTGTAGTACGTGTTGGAATAAACCTAGCCATTTTGGTTAACCTATCCACTATTACCCAAATAGAGTCATGCCCTCTCTCTGTCTTGGGTAATCCGACTATAGAGTCCATGGAGATACTCTCCCACTTCCCATTAGGAATATCCAATGGGTGAAGTGGTCCTCCAATCCTCAACCTCTTAGCTTTGTTGAGCTGGCATTTATTGCACTTAAGCACATACTCTAGGACGTCCTTATGAAGTCTAGGCCAATAAAACTGCCTCTTAACAAGATCATAAGCCTTGTTAACTCCTGGGTGTCCCGCACTAGGTGTGTCATGACACTCATACAAAATATGCCGTCTCATCTCGGTCTCTCTTGGTACACACACCTTACCTTTATATAACAGATATCCATCATGGACACTGTAATTTTTCCACTTGAATCCTTCTTGAGTACCCCTCAATACTCCATCCTCACTGGAAACCCATATATCACGATCCTCATTCTCTATGGCTTCCCAAATCTCGGAATATGCAGGATCAAGCCTATATTTTCCGCTAAGAGAATCAAGTAGCTCACTAGTGATCTGAGTAAAACTCAATCCATTGAGCATAGGCATGCGGTTAAGTGAATCAGCCACTACATTAAACTTTCCCTTCCTATACCTAAGTTCATAATCAAACTCTTGAAGGGTTTATGCCCATCGGGCCTTACGACCTTTAAGGTGTGTTTGATTAGAGAGCCGCTCTCTTGATCAAACACTATCGTGGTAGCCCTCTAGGTAAGTCAGCGGGAAAAACATCTCTGTACTCAAACATAAGATCCTTAAAACTTTTAACCACACACTCTTGCAAAAAAGAAGAGTAGAAAGTCCTGTTCATATTTACATTCATAGCATGAAAATATACATCAGATAAGTTGTCTGTACAATGCTCCATATCATGACTATACAATAAAAACATGTCCTGTACATGTTGAGAATAACAGAGACTATACAACTCTAGTGATGAAATGAGAGGTCCACTAGGTACATCTCTCTCTCCCTGAATACAAACTTTACATCCATTCTTTTCAAATTCGAGTGTGTTGTTTTGATAACTGTGTTTAAGTGTGACTCCCAACCCCCATAGCCACTCTCTTCATAAGACTAGATCTGTCCTCTCCATGTTCATAATTTGGAAGTCCATATAATCTGTATAGTCCTCCATCTTGACTTCCAAATTGGATACCATAGTATCCCATATTCTTTTATCTTGCCCTTGCATCATAGATACAATGTATTTATGTGCACTAGGGTGCTGGGGAATCTTTAATTTCTTGACCAAAGCATAGTTTATAAAATTATGAGTAGTCGAGTCATCTATCATGAACCGCACCCTGGTCCCGTATACACTACCATGTAGCTTAACCAAATCATGTGGTCCAAACTGCGGTGATCACAAAGACTGAGTCAAACAACAGGTGTGCTCTATATCCTCGTGCATCACCTCCACTCCCTTGCAGCTAGAGCTGCCATGAATAGGAAGGGTCTGCACTAAGTGGACCGCCTTTTCGCCCTTTTCAGGGGCCGTACTAGATTCTGGTCCCTTCTTCTTTTCTTCCCCCTTCTGGAGTGGACAGTTCCACTGTGAATGGCTAGGGGATAAGCACCTAAAACACAGGTTCTCTCTTTTGGCCTTCTCAAACTGATCTGTGTATAGTTTAGGCCCTTGTGATCTTTGTCTTTTAATAAAAACCTTGTTTTCCCCAAAAGGCAACTTCTTCTTAAATTTAGTCGTACTAAGAGGCTTGAGGGGCTGATCCGTCTCCATAGGAGTATAATGAGGATGGTTATGGTCCTCATAAGTCTGTGCATACTTGATTGCCTCCTCAAACGTCTTAGGCGCATTCCTCTTGACTTCCGTCTTTATGGCTTTATCCAAGCCCCTAACAAACCCTCTGGTCTTCTGAAAGTCATCTAGGCCCTTAAGTTTCAAAATGATCTCTCTATAGTGGGATAGGTAGACCAAAAGAGGCCTACCTCTCTGTGTAATCCTATCCCACTCATCCCAATTCCTCTCCTCATTCTCAGGAAGAAACTCTTTTAGAAAAAGAGTCTCAAACTGAGTCCACTCAGTAGGGATAGAGTTCGCCTCCTTAAGACTCATCCACCACTTGTAAGCACGCGGGCGGAGGGAAAGACTCGCCTCTAGCACATGATACTCAGGTGGGGTTCCCTTCAATTGATGCAAATCTTGCCACTTTTGTAAAAAAGTGTAGATTGCATCCTTGTTCCTGTCTTGTTCATCCCCCGTAAAAGTAGGTGGCTTCAAATCTTTCAGGAGGGGAGCTTCCCTAGAGCTCTTTCCTTTGTGTTTACTAGGAAGAGAAGTCTCTTTCCTAGTAATCTCTAGAGGAATAGGAGGGGTCTCTCTTTCCTTCCTAGCTAGGAAAGAGGTGACACTAGTCTCAAGTGAGATCATTTGAGACTTAAGCTGCTGAATAAGAGATGTGATGCTACCCAAATCTTTCTCTAACTTAAGGGTTTGCTCTTTCAAGCGTATCAATTGGTCACGGGTGACAAATTCATCTATAAGCTCAGGAGTGGCCACCTAGTTCCTGCTGAAACGCTGCAGAGAGATTTTGATAGGGCAAATCTTGTCGAAATCCAAGAATGATGGTTTTTGAGCGAAGCCTAGGAATTTAGCTTCGAAACGTGACCAAGATTTTTAAAATCCGATATCGTATGAGGAAGCTATGGTGCGGAAAAATCGGACATGTCATCGATGGGAAGTGAGAAAACCTATCTTGATGCGTGGATACCTTTGACAAGCTCAAAACTGAGAAATGAAAGCTTCTTTCATCAAATCGAACACCCCCATCCCATAACCACAGTCCATAATACATATATGCATCCTCTCTTAGCTAAAATGTGATCTATAACATCACCTTAATGGTCTGCGATTCTCAAAAAAAAATTCGGTTTTGTAATCTAGTCCACTTCTAAACTCTGTCAATTTCAAAAAAGCTTAATTCCTGAAGAGCTGTCGACGAATAAGCGCTTTATCCCACATAGAGGCGCTGTAGCTGGAGAAGCTCTCTATAAAACCAAGAGCATTATATGCTCTATGCCATCTTGGAGTGGGAAAGGAGGAGCAGAGCTCCTTCGTGAGCTCACTGGCGGGTGCCTGTGTGTGTGAACGGTCTTCTCTATCACTCTGTCGGCTCAGCCTCTCACGCTATCGCTGTTAAACGTGTGTGCGTCTGTAGACCGGTATGGCTCAGATACCAATGTCGGGTCCTTATCGACTCTCGCCTCTGTGCTCCGATGATAATCCCAAGTTTTTTGTCGTCTTTTCACAGTCCTACGCACACGGAGATCAAGAACTCAAGATGCCGCCCAGCCGCGTAGTGTTCTATAAATGCTCTCTCTCTCTGTCCTCATATGAGTGTCACTTGGCAGTCCTATGAATATCCTACTCAATAAGTAATAGAGGAGGGTCACACCTCAACTTCCTTTTCAAATAGGATACTCCATATAACACATGTCCACCAATTTAGTTGTTTGACGATGTTGGCCATCACCATATGAGGCCCATATGATCTGCTTCAATTTTCTATTCATCTACTACTAAACTTCATCTTATTCTTTGAACTATGATATTTGTTTTCTTAGCAATTTTCTTTTCACTATCTGATTTATTCATTTTCAACCTTTTAAGGTTTCTTCTTCTATTTTTATCTCCATTGGAAATTAATGCTTAGAGATCTATGAGGTCTACTTACATGCCTATGGTGTTTCTTTATGTACCCCATATGAAATGGTTCTATACTAACATAGATTTCTATGATTGCTTCTAAGGTATGTTGTGGTCCTTTTACTTGTATGATGCAACTCCTTGAAGCTTTGGTTTTCTATGGAGGACTCTTTGTATGATGAAATTCCTTAAATCTTTGGTTTTCTAAGGTATGTTGTGGTTCTTTTACTTGTATGATCAAATTCCTTCAAGCTTTCACTTTCTATAGATAGTTTTTGGTAGGTGTTTTTGTAACACATTCAACATGTGCCTTCCTAGTAACGATTAACCACTTTGACCTTCTTCCTCTTTGTCCTCTTTTATTTTCTTTCTCAAGTTTATAACCTATGATTTAACGCGATCGCATGGATCAGAAGGAAGTACATTTTGGTTATTTAGATGCCCAATTTTGTATTTATGAATGTTAAAATTATTTGTTATGGTATCTTTCATGTAGCTTTCTTTTCTTATCCATAGCCTAAATTTCCTATAATGGTGGATTGCTTCTCAATATTAATTCTTCTCTATGCTGGCACTTGCTATTGTCGTAACCTTCCATTACGAGTGTACTTCATTCTCTTCCATCTCTTTCTTTCTGTGATGATGATGCTCGTGGTCTTTCGATATAATATGACGTGTTTATGCCTTTTCTTGTGTTCATGCTTTTTCTTTCGATATTCTATGACGTGTGCATGCTTTTTCTGTTGCATACTACTCAGGTAATTCGCTTGCCCATGGTCTATGCAACAAATAAGCACCATTGAAGTGGAAACTAGATATAACAATGAATTCTACTCTGCATCTGAAAACCTTCCGATATGCTCACTACTTAGGAAAAGTATATTTGAAACTTACGCGTCCGAAGGGATAAAACGACACCAGTACCCATTGACATGTCCTTCTCGGAATTTTACACGCGGAAATGTTTAGGGACACAACAGTGCAAAACACATGTAATAAAGACGAAAACCGCATCGTATATCTGATTTTCTTTATATATTACTAGCACTCTATGCTAAAAAATACCTCTAGAGGCGTTCCAGTGAAGAGTAACGGACGGCCAATTTATGTGGATTCAAGAAAACGCATAAAAGGGAGTAATCCAAAAGCGCACAACACTACAAAAGATATGTAATAAAGAAGAAAATAGCCTCGTACACCCAATTGTGTGAAACTAATATAGTAAACTTGCTCAAAAAAAAGAATGAACTTTGATTGGAAATGACATTGCGTGTCGAAATGGAACCATTAGATCTAAGAGGTACACTCAAATCCAGAACTAGAATTGATCACAACGGATTGCTTTTTTGTCAACCTCGAAGTCCAAGATTTAAATAACATTTCTTTATCATTGTATACACCTTGATCATCATTTTCTTTTGAAAAAGATGAGCACTCTCAAATCCATGGCATACGTTTCAGTTCTTTCTTAATCTATAAGCCACTAAATAATTTCCTACTCTATGCTTGCAGTTATCACTCTATGCCACTGTATTCCCTTCATTTTCACCAATTTCTTTCTCTGACGATGTTGGCCGTCACCATATGAGGCCCATATGATCTGCTTTAATTCTCTATTAATCGACTACGAAACTTCATCTTATTCTTTGAACTATGATATTTGTTATCATAGCAATTTTTCTTACTCCCCTTCATTTTCACCAATTTCTTTCTCTGACGATGTTGGCCGTCACCATATGAGGCCCATATGATCTGCTTTAATTCTCTATTAATCGACTACGAAACTTCATCTTATTCTTTGAACTATGATATTTGTTATCATAGCAATTTTTCTTACTGTCTGGTTTATTTATTTTCAATCCCTTAAATTCTTTTCTATTATTTTTATGTCAATTGGAAATTAATGCTTAGAGAACTATGAGGATTACTTACATGCCTATGGTGTTTCTCTATGCACATGACATGAAATGGGTCCATACTAACATGAATGTCTACAATTGCTTCTAAGCTATGTTGTGGTCCTTTTACTTGTATGATGCAATTCCAGAAAGCTTTCGTTTTCTATGGAGGACTCTTTGTATGATGCAATTCTTAAAGATTTTGTTTTCTAAGATTATTTGTTGTCCTTCTACTTGTATGATGAAATTCCTTGAAGCTCTGGTTTTCTATGGATAGTCCTTGTGAGGTGTTTTTATAACAAATTCAACATGTGCCTTCTTAGTAACTATTACCCACTTTGACCTTCTTCGTGTGTTTCTTTTTTTATTTACTTCCTCAAGTTTATTACCTATGATTTAATGCTATCCCATGAATGAGAAGGAAGCACATAATGGTTATTTAGATGCCAAATTGGGTAACCATGAATGTTAGATTTATTTCAAGTAGTTATTTTTCTTATCCTTAGCATAAATTTCCCATAGTGACGGATCTCTTTGAAAACTATTCTTCTATAGAGATACATTTTCAAAAGGATAAATGGGTTTTTAAGAAGTATATTTTGGTTGCAAAATGGCAAGCTATATGAGAGTACCCTTCAATTCTCTTTCGCTTTCGACAATAAGGTAGGATATATAAGGCTATTCTTCAATGGGCTCTTTTGTTCAATTTCTATAAAAGCTTCTCTATGTACAACATGAATATCCATGATGTAAATGGACAATATGATGTGTAATCCACAAACGTTAAATGATTTCTATGAAAGTTTCTCTATGCTCAAATACACAACTACAAGTAGTCAAAATCCTTCTCGGAGTTTTAAATGCGGCAATGATATTAAAACCTGTATACATTTAGGGGCACAACAATGCAAAACCCATGTAATAAAGAAGCAAATCGCTTGGTATACCTAATTTTATAATATATTACTAGCACTATATGTGTCAAGGAGGTACTCGGGTATCTACTTTTAGTAGGAGCATGCACCATGCACTCAGTACTTCGCCTACTCAAGGGAAGTTCTCCTTAGGGAAATATACCCTTTAACACTTCAATGAGCATACAGATAACAATAATTGCACAGAATTGTAAATACTCAGGGAAAAGATTAATGTCAACTGACAATAGTGAAAGACCAAACCACTCCTTAGTTCATTCAGATGATAACAATGTAGGCAAAGGAAATGCTACAAAAGCTAATGCTCTATGCTTATATGTCAATCCAGAACAAAATGGAATCAATACAAAAGATTCGTCCAATAAAATGAACACAACTAGATGAGGACTTCCACTGAAAACAATTAGATGAATACTTGCACTGCTCAGTACAAAGGTATGAAGACTTTCTCTAATGGAAGAGCACAGAAATACCACTGACTCAAACTGAATGACAAAACCAAGCCACTTCTTTACACTACAATGCTATTACCCCTCCATTAGGAAGCCCATGCTTTGTATCCTCACCACAGAGTAACTTCCTACAATAGTCTTGTAGCCACAAAGTGCAAGGAGAGGACCAAAAGAGATGCCTGAAATAAACTCTATTCGTGTCTGTATATATCCCCAATGAGTACTAGTCCATTGCTTCTATAGGCTCCAATAGGCGAAGAGGGCCTTGTCGATTCCTCACATCCACTGATCATGTGCCGATCGATTGCCCCAAAAGTGGAGGGGTAGACCAAATATGCCACCAGTTTTGAATTAGATCCTCCAAATAGGCAATCGTCGTCACGAATGGTTGGCGGCAACAGTCATTTCTCCACTTTCACTTTTACCACTTACACTTTTACACTTTTGCCTGCAAGCTGGGATCCTCTTTATGTGTGCGCTGTGATATTGGAGTGACCCTCAAAAACACATCCTTCACATAATCCACATAATTCTTGTAGTAGCTTTTGACCATTACATTTGAGTGGTGGGAGATGGTGGGTGGTGTGGGTGGAGCGGTGGGAGGTGTGGGTGGAGTGGGAGGTGTGGGTGGAGTGGTGGGAGGTTGTGGGTTGTGGGGGGTGTGGGAGGTGTGGGTGGAGTAGTGGGAGGTTGTGGGGGGTGTGGTAGGTGTGGGTGGAGGTTGTGGGGGTGGGGGGAGAGAGAGGGTAAGGCGGGGTTGGAGGGGGTTGCGGTGGTGGTGGGCGCTGGGGGGGTGGTGAGGGGGAGAGAAGAGGGGAGGGCGGGACCCGGGGGTGGTCGCAAGACAGAGAAGGGGAGGGCGGGGTTGGAGAGGGGTGCGCTGGTGCTCGGGTCCGTGGGGGTGGTGGGGGAAGAGAGGAGGGGAGGGTGGGGTTGGAGGGGGCCGGGGGGGTGGTGGAGGGAGAGAGGAGGGGAGGGCGGGGTTGGAGGGGGTTGCGGTGGTGGTGGGAGCCGTGGGGGTGGTCGGGGAAGAGAGGAGGGGAGGGCGGGGTTGGAGGGGGTTGAGGTGGTGGTGGGGGCCACAGGGGTGGTGGGGGAAGAGAGGAGGGGAGGGTGGGGTTGGAGGGGGTTGCGGTGGTTGTGGGGGCCACAGGGGTGGTGGGGGAAGAGAGGAGGGGAGGGCGGGGTTGGAGGGGCTGTGGTGGTGGTGGGGGCCGTGGGGGTGGTGGGGGAAGAGAGGAGGGGAGGGCGGGGTTGGAGGGGGTTGTGGTGGTGGTGGGGGCCGCGGGGGTGGTGGGGGAAGAGAGGAGGGGAGGGCGGGGTTGGAGGGGGGTTGCGAGACTAAATCCACGGCTTGGACTTTTGAAATCTCTATTACCCTTATCCCTAGTGAGAAAAGTCGTTCCTTAGCCAGATCCACAAAAATATCTTGCCTTGCCAGCACTTCTCTCAATTTTTCAGAAGCCTTTTTGGTAGCTACTGCTCTCAAGAATGCAATGTGTCTGTATCCTCCATTGATGTCCACATATGCAAAACCCTTGATGTTTCCTATCTCCCTATTAGTAGGAATACATATGTTTTGAAGCCCACATTCACAAAAAAAAAACTCTTATAGAGAACTACAAATTGAATCTTCATCCTGAAACTTGTTAAATCCTTTCATGAGAGCAGTGTTTCGAGATCCATACCTTTGCCCACCAAAACCGAGTGTGGGAGGTGAGGGCAGAGCATTGGGGGGGGGGGGGGGGGGGGGGGGAAGCTGTGGGTGGGGGAGTGAGGGAGGCGTGGAGTGGGCTGGGCTACGGGAGGCTGAGGGTTGGGGAAAACAAAGCCTGGGGGAGGGTTGTGGGGTTCGCTCGTGGGGTGCATGGGGGAGGCTGGAGCAGCGTGGGGGGGGGGGGGGGGGCTGAGGAGGTAGCGGGCATAGCGGGGGGAGTTCCTACAAGCATAGTGGGGGAAGAGAGAGGGATTAGCAGGGAAGGGGGAGAGAGGGAGTGGCACGGGTGGGGGAGAGGGGGACCGAGGGGCGGGGTTGCGCAGAGAGAGAGAGAGAGAGAGGGAGACGGGCACTACAGACCCCCACATCAAGTCTTTTCACAGTCCTAGTGCAACTTTTCCTTTTTATTCGCTTATTGAATAGGCCAAAGTAACTGCAAAGACTGAATGAAATGTGGTATGTACAATAAATGAAGTTATTCCACTTTGATTTATTTTAGGTAATTCTTCACCCGGGATATATTGACCAAGGGTATCCTCTTACCCTGCAAATCCTCCAAATGCACTACTCCATGTGGTAATACCTTTATCACTCTATATGATCCTATCGATTTGGGTGCCAATTTGGTTGAAACTCCTAGGATATGATGCACCAAAACTAAGGATCCTTCTTGTAGTTCATTGGACGTAAGATACCTATCGTGTAGTCTCTTGCGCTCTTCTTGTGTTACGTGAAGTTTTTGCATTGCTCCTTCTCTGTATTCTTTTAATGCCACAAGTTTCCTAATGGGAGGTTCCATTCCAATGGTTTTGGATCCAAGTTCTCTTTTGATAATAAATTCGAATGGTGCTAATGCCTTTTTTCCATATACTAAGGGAAATGGACTCTCGCCAATGGTTCCCCTCTTTGTAGTTTTGAAAGCCCAAATTGCACCGATCAATGCTTGTGGCCAAAAGCTTTGATGATCAAAATATAATTTGCACATCAATCTGATCAAAATTTTATTGGAGCTTTTTGCGTGGCCATTTGCCCTCCGATAGTAAGCACATGGCTTTTTATGAAAAACCTTATACCTGTCAAATATAAATTGGAGCAATTGATTTACAAAATGTGTGCCTCTATCACTAGTGATTTCCAGTGGGCAACCAAATCTTGAAAAACTACATTTATACCAAAACTTAGCTACTGTTAAAGCTCTGCAATCTAGAGTAGTTTTAGCCTCAATCCATTTAGTTGCATAACATGTGGCCATCAATATATACTTCTTACCCATAGGTTGACCATTTGGACTAATTGGTCCTATGGAATCAAGACCCCATGGTTCAAATGGGAACCATAATGTGGATATGAGTAATGGTTGGAAATTTAATCTGGTTGGCATAGGAGCACATCTCTGGCAAATGTGGCATTCTTTAGCAAACTTGATCGCATCCTTGTAAATATGAGGCCACCATAGTCCTTTGTGGATGATTCTGGGAGCCAATTCTTCCCGCTTTGGATGTTCTTCACTCTGTGCAGCCTCTAGCAAAAGATTTACCTCCTCTGGATAAACACACTTTCTCAAGATATCATCGTGAAAATATCTATATAAATTCCCATTTATGAGTGAGTATGCCTTGGTTTTAAGGAGTAATCTTCTCTTTTCTATAGGTATCAAATGCTTTGGGAGTTTTCCAATAGTAAGAAAATTGAGAATTCCATTATACCAATCAGTCTGAATTGCTACTAGGAAAAGATTACTATCCACCAATTCATCATTAATACCTGTTGCCGTCTCACTCATTGCAGTCCTGGATACTTGATCTTCCATGTAGTGCTCTCTAAATGGCTTAATATGAATATTAAAGTTGAATTCTTGAAACAAGAGTAACCATCTCCAAACCCTTCCAACTACTCTAGGTTTGTTTATCAAGTATTTCAAGGGCTAATGGTCAGATATGACTATAAAATGTACCCCAAGAAGGTAATGCCAAAACTTCTCGGGGGCAAATAGAATAGCCAAACCTTCCTTTTTGGTCATACTGTAGTTCCTTTCTGCCTTGGTGAGTAATCTGCTGGCATAGGAGATAGGTCTATCAACCTTGTGTGATGATGGTTGAGCTAGAACCGCACCAACAGCATGCAGATTGGCATCTGTATTCACATGAAACTCCAATCACCAATTAGAAACGCTTAAAAGTGGAGCAGTACATAACCTCAATTTTAGTTCACAAAATGCTTTCTCAGCTTCAACACTCCATGAGAAAGGGACCTTTTTACTGGTAAGCCTTGATAAGGGCTTAGCTATTTCTGATACATTCCTAAAAATCTTCTATGGTATCTTGCATGGCCTAAAAAGCTTTGCACTTGCTTTGAGCTTTGTGGAATAGGCATGGAAAGGATAGCAGTAACCTTTGTAGGATACACCGTTATCCCTTCAGCAGATACTATGTGACAGAGAAGAGTGCCCTTGGTGACTAAAAAGTGACATTTAGGAGGATTCAACTTCAAGCCTATTCTCAAACATTGCTCAAACATTTCCTTTAGATTTTCCAAATGTTCATGGAAATGTTGAACTGGTGCTGCTCTATCTCTGCCTGAAAACACTAAAAAGTCATCCATGAAAATGCGTAGAAAGGTTGTCAACCATTTGCCCAATATTAAATACATTGTTCTATTAAATGAATCTGGTGCATTCTTCAAACCAAAAGCCATGCGGGTATAGACATAAGTGCCCCATGGAGTAATGAAGGTTGTTTTGTCCCTATCATTAGGATGGATCACTATCTGATTGTAGCCACTAAAACCATCCAAGAAGCTATACAAAGTGTGACCGGCTACTTCCTCAAGTACATGGTCTATAAAGGGCTGAGGAAATCCATCTTGAATAGTCACTTTATTTAAGGCAGGAAAATCAACGCAGACTCTTTTTTTTCCACTATTTTTTTGGGTACAATAACCATAGAAGAAAGCCACCTTGAATGTTCTACTAGAACAATTATACCTGCTTCTTCTAGTTTTGTAATTTCCAACTTTACCAACTCTGCATACTTTGGATTGAGTCGATATGGCCTACTTCTTGCAGGTGCAACTCCCTCAACTAAGGGTATTCTATGTAATCCAAGCTCCTCTGGTATCCTTGTTAGATCTTTGTAGGACCATGTGAAGACATTTTATAAGAAAAAATTAAAGAAGTTACCTTCTCCAGCAAAGGGAAATAATGCCATAGCTAAGAGGCCAAGTGGACTACTTGAGAATTCTCTTCATCTCCTAGATTTACTTCTTGAACAAGTGTTTCAGGACTGGTCTTACTTGAGAAATCATCTCCACTGTATGCAGCAGTGGAATTTAGCTTATATTCTACAATATGTTCTCTGGTCCATTCTTAAGGTATATCCAAAAAGGGAGATCTTCTTTGCATTCAGGCTCATAACTTTCCTTTTGTGAAACTTCTATAGTTGTTGCCCCTTCAATGTTTGTACTCAAGTGCAAAGTCACATCCTCTAGTTCCTTTTGAACTTCATGGCCCTTTTCTACAACTCCTTCCTCTACAACTTCTTCCTCTATTTCATTGATTTCCACCGTGCAAGACTCTATACTTTCCATTATCCAATTCAATAATGTATCATCTTCTTGGGGTAAAGAGGGCATTACATGAGTATCCACAGTATACCCTGTAGTTTTCCCTGAGTCGAATCCTTCTTCCAAATGTAGCTGCAGTTGGCTATTGGTGTTTTTTGAGATCCACAGTTTGTTTTTCCCCCAATCTTGCAAAGCTTTTGTTTTCCTTAGCCAAGGTCTCCTGAGGAGTAATGGGTAAGAAGTCTCCTGTGGAAGTGCAATAACAACAAAATCTAGAATAAAGTGACAACCTTGTACTATCATTAGTACCTTTTCAATAATGCCAACTCACGCAACTCGATGTTGATCTGCTAGGGTGACTATGAATGGTGCCATCTTGGTGGGGTTCAAATTCTGTTTTCGCATTGTGAAATTTGGCATCAAATTAATGCCAGAGCCTCCATCTATGATCACACCTGTGAGAGCTTCATCGTTTATAAAAACAGATAACCTTGAGCTTTGGTAGTCCGTTAGGGGTGCAGGTAGAAAATCAACCATGAAACCATCTATGCTAGGTGGTTGGCTCAAGTGAGCAGAGTGTATAATTTTTAATAAGTCACTTCTTATTTTTGAATCCATCTTTATGAGTTCGTACAGACTAACCTTGTGATGAATATCTTTCAACATCTGCTCAATGTTTACCTCATGTGTGTCTTCTTGCAGACTTGTTGGTTGGTCCCTTAATGAAGTAGCCATTCTTTCATAGGCTCCTTCAATGATTGCTTGGCCCTTTCACCCAGCCTTCTTTTCCTCGTCTTTATCTTGGAGTCCTTGTTGTTCCTCTCCATGGATTGCTGCTGCTTGTCTAGCTCTAGTCCTCATGGGCATTGCAGAGGATGAAACAACATAAGACTTAGTGGTCATACCTTCTTCTTCTGGAGAGACTGCAATCATGTGGATTGGAGCAGGACGGTTTCTTGGGCAATCTTTAGTGTAGTGATCCTTAGCCTCTGGACAATGCTGACAAGGCGGTGCATCTTCTGGAAAGGAACACCTATTTTGCATATGGCTATACTCACCACAACGACAACACATCAATGGCCTATTATATCTAGGCTTCATTGTATGATTCTCCTCTCTATTAGGTGCATTTGACTAGCATAATAGGAATCTAGAGCTTGAGGGTTACCTCATTGTTGTGTAGCCTTGAGGTAGTAACACTCTCTAGCTTCGTGGCCATCCTTTCCATAGAATTGACAACTTATCTTGTTAGGACAATTAGCATTAGAATGTCCGTTGTTGTTACATATTGCATAGCAAATCTGCCTTCTTATATCCTGAGTGGTCCGCAAATCTTCTAACTCACAGTGAAGTTGGGCTACTTCATCATCAGTTCGACACAGTGGTGGCAAGACCTTCTCTTCTTGCTGATTTGGTTGCATTCCTCAGGGCCTCCAATTCTTTCCTCAGTTGCCCAATAGGGTCTAGTTCTGCTGCATAATTTGGTTGTGTATCCCCTTCAAAATGTTGCCTAGCTTCTTCAATGTGTGACGCTGTCGTAGAGGGGTGTGAAGGTAGGCTGACGTTCATCTACAAGAATCGCGCTAACCTAACCGTGTGACTGCACGCAGGGTGCTTCTAAGTATGCCTAGGGCCTTCGGTTGCTTTTTGAGTTTCGGTGTGCTAAAAACCTATATCTTTCTAATATATGGGAGTGCAAAATAAGAACTAATTATTTAGACTAGGGACCGTATGGACAAGCGTTTCTATAATGTTCTATAGCTTCTAATTGATAAGACATAAATAAGTTCTCGTTTGTAATTTTATCTTTAATAAAATCAACTTCTTCGTTCTCAATTTGATTTGGGTTAGGTTTTCTAACTAGATTAGATGGAAATAAGACTGTTTTGTCCTCCGGTTCTGGCAAAACTATGGTAATTAAAGGTAAAATTCTAGAAAGAAGACGATCGTAATCTAACGTGTGTAACGTTTCGTTAACTACTTTATCTTTAATAATCTCAACTTCTATATTTTCATTATTATTTGAACTATCAATTGCAGATGGAAGCAAAGTTCCTATAATTAAGTTTTCTAATTCTTGATTTTTAATATCAGAATTGTTTGAAGATACTAGATTAGAACTACTTGTTGATCCTGACTCTTTAGACATACGCAAAAAGTAAAGAACACAACAATATAGAGAATTTTGAAATAAATTTATTTAGACCTATACAAATTATATTGAAAATTGAAAGTACTAGAGATCTTTAAGATTTAATCTTATACAAAAGCTAATACAATTCTCTTTTGGATAAACCTATACAACTTAAATAACAATCTTCAAGTAATGTATTTTTGTGATTCTGAAAATTTCTTATGCTTGTAAACTTGTAATCTCCTTTTTGAATCTCTTCAATGATCTGCAAAAAGGACATTAGATTCAACATAAGTATGGTTTTAATTATTATAAAACACTCATTTAACTTAATTATGTTTTTTAATGCATAAGTAAACACTCCTATTTAACTCATGCACACATATACTTTTACTTACATTCATATTCATATGCATTACTCTCATGCACACATGCACACCTAATTTCCTAATTTACATGCATATGCATTTGTGCACATCATACTCATATACATATGCATTCATAAACATGCACTTCATGCATTCATGCACACTCATACATGCTCACATTTATGTACACATATGCAATTACTTTCTCACGTTCACATGCATGCATACACACACTCTCACATGCATGCATACACACACTCTCACATGCATGCATACATATGCACAACATGCAACAAACATGCATACATGCATCAATACACATGTACTCATGCACATAACTCATGCATTCATGCATATAACTCATACACAAATCATGACACGTATTTTTATGTAACGAATGAGTTCTGCACATTGACATTTCTTCATAGCTTGGCTAAATAACTGACTACTTCCTGTAGAAAATCTCACAAATATATGTCATGATAATTTTTCTGTGGTATACTGCCTAAAGAATTCATAGACGCGAGGACAGGAATATCATCATACATACTCTTAGGCATACCAAGTCTTCATAGTTCGTTGAAGTGATATGAATTGATACAAAGAAATTTTTCGACAGCATAACTAATAGAGTCGTAAGCTACTTAAGAACGACTATTTGTCTCTCTCATTAATACAACAGATACGTACATAGATAAGAAGCTCAGAAATACGCTTTCACATACTCATAGGTCCCTTGCAATACTTTAACCTTCGAAAGATGCAATATAGAATGAAAAGCAAAACGCGATTCTCTCACTTTCTCTCTTTTTTTTTTTCTCTCGTTGAGCTGGTTCAAGCCAAGCCGAATGTGAAGATCTAATTTCTGCAATCACTACAAGATCTTTATGGAAAGTAAGGACCCTTTTAATGCTCTAGAGAAATTCAACAACAGCAGCAGTACAATTTAATGCACTGCTCTTTTTTGTGCTCTCTCACAACTGCCAAGCTTCAACTGCTACAACAAAGAGAAATAACTGTCCTTATTCCACATATGATAAAAGTGAATCAGTCGAGTGCAGCTACCCCATCCCAGACACTTGTCATGGTACCACTCTAAAGTAGCACGATCTCCTATAATGTCAAAATTGAGGGTGCAACATGCTCTGCCTGTGATTTCTATGTGAAATCTCAAGGAAATACAAGTACTATCAATGACTTAAGGGCTACAAATGTATAAAACAGCCGAGGATCTTTGCAAATGAAGTTGTCTTCGTAACGTGATAAAACAGAATCATTTATTACAAACCTTGATATGCAATCAAAACGGGCAGTGCTCCAAATATATTACGGGCTCCTGTTCCTGTAAAATATACGAAAAATCCCTGGGCTAAGTCAGAAAACACACTAGATTCAGGTACTCTAAATGTCTATGCTAGCACTCTGTTGATAGGAGTATCAACTGTCGTCTATTTGCATAGAGAATGCATGCCAAAACAATCTGCTGTAGATACCCATGTGCAATTTAAAATTGCTATGTTGTATCTACTGCAACCTTCAGCTCTTTCAGATGGTGAAGACCCGTTTTTCTTGACGTCTGGAGAACAGCACAGACGTTCTTGGTCCCAGCAGGATGAGCTTCTAGCACTGCTAACTGTAGAAGGGGAAGCGCTTGAGTGTGTACCCTCTTTCAGACGATCTGAAATGCCAAAGAAATATCTGGTAGCATGAGAAGAAATTATATGTGACTTAGAATTCACGTATTTCTCCAGCAACCGATATGAAAGTCTTGATGTGGGACTGTGGGGCTCCACATCTTGGAGAAGTCTGAAAATAGAAACAGATGAGCACGAAATGAAATAGGAATGGTTGCTGTAAGAAGAAAACAAGCAACTCAAATGGAACACAAAACTATCATCGGAATCAATTGAGATGACCAAGATTGGCCCTCACTATAACCGGACAAAAATTCGATCCTTCCCATTAGGCTTGCTGTTGAAACAAACACTCATCATCTGCAAAGAAGTGTGGAGATGGTAAGATTAGTCCGCAATTCGAGACATTCAAGAGTTATGTTCTACGTTGTCGTAGAGGTTTACATCTCTACGTATCCACATCTTTACGTATCCACATCCAATGTTTCATTAATTCAATCTAAAGAATAACTCTCTACTGAGAATGTTGCAGATATATTTTCCAAGATATTTTACCGAAGCATTGGATAGAAATAGTGAGGAGAAGATTTGCGGATTACTGAAGATTGTACCATTATTGAAGGGAGGATTATTGGAGTCAAGAGTCAATTGTCAAGTCAGCAGATCATTTGATTCATCATATTTTATGTGTTAGGAGACATATGAAACCCATGTTTTAGTGTTCCATGTGAACTTGAATCTTCATAGTGTGAAACCATTCTTTAGAAAGTAAAAGAAAACAAAACAAAAGTGAATCGAACGTTTCAAAAGCATTCGTTATTTTACAATCCAAAAGCAACATCAATTAGCGATCGGGTTATTTCAAAAGCAAAATACGATGAAAGTCTTCCAAAAAACTAATTCCATAGCGATCGCTATTTGGAAAGAAAAAATCAGATTTTATGTGATTGATCGCTATAGCTTTTGGGAGGAGGATACAACTATATAAAGAGGTCTTGGGATTATTGTCAGGACATCATCTGGACATGAACTGAAGATTATCTGAAGCTCTTGGAGGAGGAGTTCTTACACTCTTGAGGAGTGTTGGTCCACACATAGTGTGGAGGTTCTGCTCGCATGAGGAGGACATCATGATTTTTGCACCATACTTTTAACCATGCATTTCCAAAGTATGCAATTGATAGGGCTACATTATATGGCCTTGCATAGGCACATTTTTTATCTTCCCATGCACTTTGATAAATATTTTCAAAATTCAATGTTCTATGAAATGTCAGATTATTTTGAAGCAGAAAGAAGATTTAAAGATTGGCCCATCAAGGATGATGTACAGGTTTAGTAGGGGCGAATGTCGTAGAGATTTACATCTCTACGTATCCACATCTCTATGTATCCAGTGTCTGAATAATCCAAATCTAAATAATTTTCTACTGAGAATGTTGCAGATATTTTACCGAAGCATTGGCTAGAAATAGTCATAAGAAGATTTGCAGATTACTGAAGATTGTACCATTATTGAAGGGAGGATTGTTGGAGTCAATTGTCAAGTCAGCAGATCATTTGATTCATCATATTTTATGTGATTAGCACCCATATGAAAACCCTGCTTGGATGTTCCAGGTGAACCCAAAACTATAGTGTGAAACCAATCTTTATTCAAAAGCTAAATAAAACAATCTGCAATCGTTATTTCAAACTAAAAGCAACTTCTACGATCGTTATTTTCAAACGTAAAGCAAACTCAACAATTGCGATGAAGTCTGAAAAGCTATGAAAATAGCGATCACTATTTTGGGAAAAGAAAGCTGATTTTTGTAAGTTCTTTCACAAGTGCTTTTGGAGGATGGATAATACTATATAAAGAGACTTGGCCTCATTGTCAGGACATCATGGGGACATGAACTGAAGATTATCTGAAGATTATCTGAAGCTCTTGGAGGCCACTTTGGAGGAGGAGTTGGAGGTGAAGTTCTCACACTCTTGAGGAGTGTTGGTCCACATCTTGGTGTACCGAGGTTCTGCTCGCATGAGAAGAACATCATGATTTATGATGTTTTGCTAACTTGTATCTGTTTCCGTTATCTGCATTATATTTGTACGAAAACATTATTATGAATTAATTGACTCTCCAATTTCCTCACATCTCTCTCGTTTCCAAACTCTCTTATGATGTGAATGAATTGTATGTGTGATTTGAGTTATGATTTCATCTAATTATCTGTGAGCGTCTATATTTGAATTCTACCTCTTAAGTTTCCTGAAGCACCCTGCGTGTACCGTCTATTTGGAACACTAGCAGTTGGCATGATCCACCCAACTGAGCCCTTCACGACAAGTGAACCCGACGTGAAATTGTTCCACAACAAGTGTGCCCGACGTGAAACTGTTCCACGGCATTTGGCAATTAGGAGGTACAATATCAAGCTCAATTCCAGGTACACATATTTTACTTTTACGTTGATTTTATTAATGAACAATGGGAAAAAAGGGTGTTGCAAAACACACCACACAAGACATAGGTTCTAGTGTGGAAGCATTAATTGAAAAGAAGTCTCCAGAATATGATGAACAATTCAAGGATATGGAGTCACGAATAATTGCATCCATAAATGAAAAACTCGAGCCATTAACTTCATATATATCAATGATAACTTCAATATTGGGAAAAACTAATGATCTTATGAAATCGATAAATATACAATTTAATCAAGAATTTAGGAATTTAGAAGGAGCTGTTCACTATGAACTTTCAAATTTGATACAGAGTATGGAAAATTTATCTTATCATGTGAAAGAAATTGCAACATCAAAGACTATTAGCTATGAAATTTTAAGTTTGAAAGAAAATATTGAAAGTCTAACCAATCAAGTAAAAGAAATTACCACATGTAAGTGTAAATATGATCATCAAGTACAAAGTTTGTCTACTCAAGTTTTTGATAAAAGACATTCATCTGACCATAGAAGCTCTACCCCTAAAGCCACATATAGAAGATTAAATAGACCTATAAGATGCTTTTGGTGTGATCAATTTGGCCATATGTTTTGGAATTGTAATGCATATGAGAATGCTTGTAGACTTAAATTGGTCACTGAAGTTGATAAGAAAATTTGTAAATACCATGATCACTCAACTTTGCACTTGAACTTAGGAAAAGGTGGAATGAAAGAATATTTTGATCAAACAAAGTCTAGGCCAAAATCATTTAGAAAACAATGGAAACCAAAGGGATACAATGATAAGAAATCTTCTGAAGAAGAATCTATGATAGAATATAAGAATCAAGTTAAATGTTTTGAAGAAAAGAAAAGTGAACAAATAAAGTTGGATAAACAAAAAGTTGAACAAATTTTACAAGAAAGATTGGAAGAGAATGAGCAAGAATTTGAAAAGTCTATACAATTGAAAAAGAAACATGACAAATATTATGTACTATGTGATCCCAAGTTTCTAGCAAATGACAAATTATTTGATCAAGAAAAGGTTAAGAACTCGAAAGTTCAATTGAGCCATGATATTAACGATGAACAATCTATTCAAAGTGAACATGAAAATATCAATGAAATTGATGAGAGTACAAACAACGATAATAGTATTAAAGAAAAGGAAAAACAATGGATTGAAAATGCTATCAAACAAATTGAACAAAATATTAAAAATTCATCAAAGTCTTCTAAACCTTTATCTTTGCAGAAAAGAACAGGTTGACGAGGATGAACATGTGCTTATAATTGAAGACCAACCATGAAGAGATCCAAAGATAGGAGATGATGAGTGAAATTGTAGTAAGGATGAATTGAAAAGCATGTTTTTTTATACTAACTTTGATGTTTTTCATGAGACAGAAACACGCTTCTTCAAAATTATCTTTGATGATAATGATGGATGAGATTATTGAGAGTGTTCGAGTGATTTGAGAGGATTATTTGATTGAAGAGTGAGAATTGAGTGTTGACTTTAATGCATTTTAGTCTTCTTTTCTTACTCTCCATTATTTGCACCATATTGAGTCTATTTTGCACTCAGAGTATGCATAAACCAATGTATATACACACATGTTTATTTCTTTAGCCTGCACAATCTACTTGCACTTGTTATTATTAAAAAAGGATGATATCCAATTTAAAAAGCAAATATCAAAAGTTATGAAGAACCTCATCATCGATATCCTTTTACCCCTTTTGCACCATGATTTTGGAACAATGCACTTAAAGTATGCATGGTAGGGTCTCACTATATGACCTTGCATCTAGGCACATTTTGAGCTTTACCCATGCACTTTGAGTGATTGTAAGGATTGATGTATATACACATTGATATGTATGGGAGTGAGCGCACAAGCTTCATCAGCAAATGCTTTTACCCTGATACTTGCACCATGTTTCTTTACTTATGCACCTAAAGTATGCATGATAGGGTCTCATTACATGACCTTGCATCAAGGCACGTTTTGAGCTTTACCCATGAACTTTGAGTGATGGAAAGGACTTATGTATATACACATGAAATGTATGAAAGTGAGAGCACATGCTTCGTCTACAAATGCCAATTATCTTATCTTTTGCACCATACTTTTAACCATGCATTTCCAAAGTATGCAATTGATAGGGCTACATTATATGGCCTTGCATAGGCACAATCTTTTATCTTCCCATGCACTTGACAAATGTTTTCAAAATTCAATGTTCTATGAAATGTCAGATTATTTTGAAGCAGAAAAAAGATTTGAAGATTCGCCCATGAAGGATGATGTGCAAGTTTAGTAGGGGCGAATTTCGTAGATATTTACATCTCTACGTATCCACATCTTTACGTATCCACATCCAGTGTTTGATTAATTCAATCTAAAGAATAACTTTCTACTGAGAATGTTGCAGATATATTTTCCAAGATATTTTACCGAAGCATTGGATAGAAATACTCAGGAGAAGATTTGCAGATTACTTAAGATTGTACCATTATTGAAGGGAGGATTATTGGAGTCAAGAGTCAATTGTCAAGTCAGCAGATCATTTGATTCATCATATTTTATGTGTTAGCAGACATATGAAACCCATGTTTTAGTGTTCCATGTGAACTTGAATCTTCATAGTGTGAAACCATTCTTTAGAAAGTAAAAGAAAACAAAACAAAAGTGAATCGAACGTTTCAAAAGCATTCGTTATTTTACATGTGATTGATCGCTATAGCTTTTGGGAGGAGGATACAACTATATAAAGAGGTCTTGGGATTATTGTCAGGACATCATCTGGACATGAACTAAAGATTATCTGAAGATTATTTGAAGCTCTTGGAGGAGGAGTTCTCACACTCTTGAGGAGTGTTGGCACACATCTTGGTGTGGAGGTTCTGCTCACATGATTAAGGAGGACATCATGATCTATGATGTTTTGATTATCTGAAGGAGTTGGAGGAGGAGTTGGAGGAGGAGTTCTCACACTCTTGAGGAGTGTTGGTCCACACATAGTGTGGAGGTTCTGCTCGCATGAGGAGGACATCATGATTTTTGCACCATACTTTTAACCATGCATTTCCAAAGTATGCAATTGATAGGGCTACATTATATGGCCTTGCATAGGCACATTTTTTATCTTCCCATGCACTTTGATAAATATTTTCAAAATTCGAATTTCTATGAAATTTTAGATTATTTTGAAGCAGAAAGAAGATTTGAAGATTGGCCCATCAAGGATGATGTACAGGTTTAGTAGGGGCGAATGTCGTAGAGATTTACATCTCTACGTATCCACATCTCTACGTATCCAATGTTTGGATAGTCCAAATCTAAATAATTTTCTACTGAGAAAGTTGCAGATATTTTACCGAAGCATTGGCTAGAAATAGTCATAAGAAGATTTGCAGATTACTGAAGATTGTACCATTATTGAAGGGAGGATTGTTGGAGTCAATTGTCAAGTCAGCAGATCATTTGATTCATCATATTTTATGTGATTAGCACCCATATGAAAACCCTGCTTGGATGTTCCATGTGAACCCAAAACTATAGTGTGAAACGAATCTTTATTCAAAATCTAAATAAAACAATCTGCAAGCGTTATTTCAAACTAAAAGCAACTTCTACGATCATTATTTTCAAACGTAAAGCAAACTCAACAATTGCGATGAAGTTTGAAAAGCTATGAAAATAGCGATTGCTATTTTGGGAAAAGAAAGCTGATTTTCGTAAGTTCTTTTGCAAGTGCTTTTGGAGGATGGATAAAGCTATATAAAGAGACTTGGCCTCATTGTCAAGACATCATCTGGACATGAACTGAAGATTATCTGAAGCTCTTGGAGGAGGAGTTGGAGGAGGAGTTCTCACACTCTTGGAGGAATGTTGGCACACATCTTTGTGTGGAGGTTCTGCTCACATGTTTGAGGAGGACATAATTATCTATGATGTTTTGGTAACTTGTATCTGTTAAACTTTTGCGATGGAGATTATCCTAAAAGCTACGAAATAGCGATCGCTATTTTGAGAAGAAGAAAGCTGATTTTTGTGATTTTTTACGCTATGGGTTTTGGAGAAGGGAAAATACTATATATGAACACTTGGGCTCATTGTCAAGACATCATCTGGACATGAACAGAAGATTATCTGAAGCTCTTGGAGGAGGAGTTCGAGGAGAAGTTCTCACACTCTTGGAGGAGTGTTGGCACACATCTTGGTGTGGAGGTTCTGCTCACATGATTGAGGAGGACATCATGATCTATGATGTTTTGGTAACTTGTATCTATTTCCGTTATCTGCATTATATTTGTACGAACACATTATTATGAATTTATTGGCTCTCCAATTTCCTCACATCTCTCTTATTTATGATCTCTCTTATGATGTTAATGAATTGTACGAGTGATTTGATTCATGATCTCATCTGATTATTTGTGAGCATCTATATTTGAACTCTACCTCTTAAGTTGCGTGAAGCACCCTGCGTGTACCATCTATTTGGAACACTAGCAGTTGGCCTGATCCACCAACTGAGCCCTTCGCGACAGCGTGTTTAAGCCTGAAAAAAAAACCGAGGGTCTAGTACAAAGATAGAGGGTTTCTTGTTCTCAGGGGAAAGCCGTCTGCTTCTATGCGTTCAAAAAATTGGTGCCAAGAATACGTCTCCCTCTCTCTCTCTCGTTTACGAGCACACACAGAATCGAATGATCGCGCACGCATGATCTGTCATGAAACTGAATGTATGAATCTGCCTCACATAATTGCAAGTTACATAAGACACAGAGAACCTCTCTCTCTCTCTCTCTCTCTCTCTCTCTCTCTCTCTCTTTCTGACGTACCTGCAAAAAGGAAATTAGATAAAACTAGAAAAAAAATCTTATTTATATAGAAGCTAAGACAAGCTATGTGTGCATGTTAGTATTAGTTAACTAGATAGTAACTAACTAGTTTAACTAGTTTAGTTTTCATGCAAACTAACTTCTTATTAACACATTCACTTAGTTAACTAATACACATCACTCCACTAATGCTCACGTAAAAAGCTTTACTTATTTATTTAATGATAAAATATATTCATAAAAACATACATCAGTTATAAAATTATTTAATAATAAAATAATTATTAGTTGGATAGTTATTTAATATATAAGTTCTAATTAAATAATTATTAGTTATTATAATTAGTCATTAATAACTATTTAGTTAATTAAATTATTTGTTATAGTCTAAGGTAAATAATCTAAGGTAAATAATCACATAGGTTAATTTATAGGGCAGGATAATTTTGCTATGAAAATAAATAGGTATATTCAAAACGTAAGTAGTATCCAACTATAAACTTGAGGCTTTTAGATAAGAAGATCTTTGTTCAGTCTAGCTCCTCATGATCTTTATTGCCGTGCAGGTACTAAAAGAAAGAAGAAAAAAAGTAGTTAATTCAAATCATTGCATCAAAAAATATGAGAGAGAGACATTAACTGATTGACTTTCAATCAAAATTTTATTTATTTTTCTATATAACAATTCAAGTGAGGAAATCCTTCTGACATTTGCCCCCACCAAACCTGCACATCGCCCTCGATGGGCCAACCTGCAGTTCAAAAGAAAAGCATTATCAAATTCTTTTGAAATTTGTCTCTTGAATTATCTTTAAACTTATATGAAATATGCTCCTAAGGGTAAGTACATCTTCTGATAGTCAAGAAAAACTTTTAAAATTATGCAAACTTGAATCACAAATGTTTTCGTTCAATGCATTAAATTGAAAGAAAATTTTAGAAAGTCCCATAGAAATCAAGCAGACAGTTGTGGTACTTGCTCTTCTATTAACCCGTTCAAAAGTAATAAATATTTTATATAAATGGTCTATCCCTGATTCCCTAGTCACTCGCCAAAAGATGCATCTAACTAATTCCTCTATAGCATAAATCCGCCTCATATTGCTCGTATAGAATTTCAGAAGTGGTTTTGAGACCACAACTGAATCATGATAACTTTTTTCTTTTCTTTTCTTTTCTTTCTTTTTTTTTTTTAATTTTCTTTTTCTCATCTTGCAGTAGCCATTAATATACTGCTTGATGTTCTCAATTTTTTCTTTTCTTAATTTTTCTTCGCAACTTTTTTGTTTAATAGGAAAGGCTTAACCCCTAATCAAAGCAGAGGTTCTAGACGAATGCTAAAGTGGGAACTAGGATCTCTTTAGCTAAATGGTTTGGAAGTTAAGGAAGTCTACCTATATAAAATAAACTTACTTCTACTAGGAATCGCAAGTCAAGTGTTCCCTCTGCCATCCTTATGAAAGCCATAGGGTCTCTAATTCTTGTCTTCTTTTCATACACATCCCTACTTTAGTTTTAAATTCATTGTTTCATCATTTTAAAACTCTTCCTTTCCTATCAAAAGGATGTACATATCTACACATGAAATGCATTAATTAAAACAAAATCATAATAATAACTAAAAAATAAGTAAAGTTTAGAACTTTGTCACCTGTTTATTTTTATTCTTCTTCATCGTCATCCTCCAAGAAGTCTTCGTCCAATTCAAATTTATTGCTTTCTCTTCTTCGAAATAGTTTTATTCTTTTCCCTGCAATCAAATTCCTTAACATAGAACCATCAAATTCACGTAATTTATATGTACCTATTTCATAAACTGAAACAACAACGTAATTTCGGAACCAACGTTTAGTTAGTTTCCGACGTGCATCGTATTGAGTATCAAATGTACTATCATATACAAGCACCCAGTCACCACTTTCTATTGGTTGCGGTTTTAGTCTATGTTTCTTATCAAAATATAATTTATTTTTCAATCTAGATGTTTTTAATTTTGTTATTGCTTCTTTAAGATTTTCATTTCCTTGTTTTAATTGCTTAATTCTAAATGCTAATAAGTCCTCTCTTGAAATGTTATCTTTCCAACCTAAATTTATCCAATTAATTATCTGAGTATGAATGGGAAATAATGGTTTCTGACAGTACATGAGTTCAGCTGGCATAAAACCAGTTGTTCTCATGTACGTCATGCGATTAGCCCAAAGAGCAAATGGGAGATATTTTGGCCATGGACCAATATCTCCACGGCAAGCTTTAGAAATAGCCTTCACTATGGAAGGATGCCTCGTTCAATTTTACCATTTGCTTCTAGGTTATAGGCAGTGCTAAGAGACAATCGAATTCCATGTTGTGCAAAGAATTCTCTCGCCTCTCTCGCATCTAACTCTCCTCTATCCGCTACTACTTTTTCTATATATCCAAATCTGGATAATACTTCTTCTAAACGGAATACGCATACATTATAAGTAGTATTGGAACGAAGCGCTCTACCTTCGACGTGGTTTGTCAAATCTTCTTGTGCAAGAACGATATATCTCATGCCATCATTGCTTTTAGGCATGGTCACAAGGTCTAATACCCACTTGTAATGAATACAAGGTGGATAGGTCGGGTGAAGGGGATCTCTATGCTTGACAGAGGAATGTAATTGGCACGTACTACAAGTGCTCACAAATTCTTTAACAATTACATACATCCTCGGCCACCAATTGCTTTCTCTAATCTTTTCATATGTAGCAACAAAACCTTTATGACCAGCCCAAAGGCTTTCGTGCATCTCTTGCATAACTTGCACTTGAAAAACCTTCAAACCTAGTACTCTTTGAGGGTTTCAAACCTTTCCTCTAGCATGTCTCCAAAGATATCCATCTTTCAAGAAGAAGTTGAAAGACTTCTTCCTAATGTTCCAGAATCAATTTGAAGACCAGCTTGGGGAAGGATGAAATGAACTCAGATAGTTTCCTATATCTCGCCACTCTCCTTCATAATCGCACTCTCTAAATCTTTCATACGTATAGGTAGATATTTCATAATTTATTAAATTAATATGATTATTTAATGCTTCACTATCATTGTCGAATTTTGCTCTTGAAAGCATATCAGCAATGGTATTATGTTTTCTGGCTATATGAACAAAAGCAGGATTAATGAATTTAATATAGGCTATCCATCGTAGCATAGCTATATCCGGAGACAAACAATTAGCTATTAAACCTATTAATGGAATACAATCGGTCTCTACTATTACATTAGCTCCTATAAAGTATTCTTTATCTGTTTTTAAAGCTCTAACTAATCCCCATAATTCTCTCTTAATTTGCGGGTAATTCTTTTGAGTATCATGAAGAATCTTTGCTCCAAAGCGAACTGTGTACCTTTGCTTCTTCTCATCATCCTACCCAATGACCCAGCCTATACCAATAGGACTAGTGTCAACGGTTAGGATTACAGGCTTATTTCCTGTATAGTCAATACGTTTCAAAACAAGAGCCTTGATAAACAATTGCTTTAAATGCTTCATAGTTCTGGAATGCTCATCAGTCCAAAAGAATTTCTTTCTTTTTCTATATAAATCATAAAGCGGATTCGCTACATGAGCAAAGTGAGGGATCCAGATGACATAGAAAACACATGCACCTAGGAATCTCCTTACTTCATTTACATTGCGACATTTCTCAGAAATCCTACTAATGGCATCAACTTTTGCTGGATAGGGTCTACGACCATAATGGCCACATAAATGTCCAACTATTAGCACTTCATTAACACCAAAAGTTGATTTCTCTAAGGAGAAAGTTAGTCTAACCTCTTCAAATCTTTCAAATATCTTTTCACAATCTGAAATATGGCTGGAAATGAACTTTCTGCAACCAGATGAATCTAAACTCTCATCCTTTTCTTTTTCCACACACCCTTTTATTGGAATGTCATCAATAAAAGGCATCGTCACCTTTGGGATAAAGTAATGTAGGACCAGATTCATAGCATTCATCATGTGGGCCACAGAATTCGTTGCTCCTTGTGGTAAAGTACAGATACGTACTAAACCCAAAGGAGTCTTCATCGTGGTCACATCTCGACTCTCAATTGCTAATTGAAACTGATAATACCCTGAATACAGGTCTCCCATTGAATAGATGGAGTGACCAGCAAATGCCTCGACAAACTCATCTACAATGGTCCCGTTCCTACATTCCTAATAGTGACTTTATTCACAGGCTGCAAATCCTGAATAAAGCGAAGCTTCCCACTCTTTTTCTGTACCGTGAACCACCTATTAGAGTATGGTGCTGAGGATGGTTCCAAGATGCTCATGGCAATCTTCTCCTTTAACAATCTCATTAGCTCAGATAAATGAGCCTTTGGGACTGGAATCGGACGAAGATTCCAAGGAATATACGGTACTGTAAAAATAATCATTGGAGCTACTAACTTTGGGTCTGCACATCCTATCTCATGTGGGAATAAAGAAAAAGCTTTACCATGACGAACAATCGTCTTAGTAAACTGCTCTTTTTCAATTTGAGAAAGAAATTCATCACCGAATTTAGTAAACTTCTTACTCTCATCAGTAAATATGTGACCTATCTTAGATCGATCTCTAAGAATAGGATCATTTAATACTCGACGAAGTATGTCATGACTATCTTTGGATAAGGGTTGAGCTACAGGCTTTATTTTCTTTTCTACAGTTTTGTATTTAGTTTCTATGCTAACTTCATGTTCTGGAATAAATTCACTAAAAATCTCATACTCTTGAATAGAGTTAAGAATTATCAGATTTGATTCAAAATTTTTATGAGAAACACTTTCTAGCTCTTTTAATAGAGTGGAACTTTTTGATAATTCAATTATACTCTCAATTTTCTCGTCCCTTGAAATTAATCCAGTTTGTCTGAAATGTTTTTCAGTTTGTTTTCTAAACGTTTTTGGAAGGTTTTCACTAGTAATATAATGCAAACTAGTTGTAGGAGTACAAATTAGATAATTTTCAAATTTATGTTCAATGATAGGCGAGACATCAAAACAACGTCCACTATTGTCTCGCTCAATAGTGGAGTCTAGCAGAATTTTGATCATAGTACGTTCCATATTCTCTTACAGTCTGTGGATCATTACATACATGACTGATTGAGTCAATAGGATTTCTTCTTAAGCTCTTTCTATTTCTAGTGTGGTTTGGGTAAACCGTCATAACTTGCAAAGAATCCATCCCTAATTTGGATCGAATTCTTGCATACGCTGATCTGTCGTTCATTGCCTTTGTTTCCATCCTCACTTTAGCTATAAATGGCTGTCCAAGAATCACTTCATATGAACAATTATCTTGAACGAAGAAGTGAAACTCTTCTCGAACACCACCTATCATAATAGGCACATTCGCACATGCACTCAACAAAATACCAAAGCCATTGTCAGCTCTTCTCATCCGCCAACCGTGCTCTTTATCAATTGGCCACCTAAATTTGTCAAAGAACTTTTTTGAAATCACGTTTATCTTTGACCCCGAGTCAATGAGAGCCAAAGCTAAACAAGAATCCTTTTCATCACCCATTCTAATCTTTACTTCTGGTGTGCCTTGTGCCTAGAAGGTAGAATTAAATTTACTCTTACTCTTTAACATTTCTTCATCAGGTTGTATGGGTCCTAGAAAATTTCTATTTACACTTCCTGTTGTAAATTCTTCATCATCCTCATAATCACTTTCACTCACTGTAACTGCATCATTCATAGCTAGGGTTTCTTCTGCCACGTCTTGCATATCCTCGTCTTGTGGCAAGGGAAAGCGTTTTCTTCTAATAAGTTGAATAAAACTGTCCTTGAACTCTGGTTTCGCTATGGAAAACACTTGCTCAAGTGACATCGTTACTTGACTTTTTAGAAGAATATCATTTAAAATCTCCCTAGCATCATTTTTCTTTTCGAGCTCAGAAATCATAATAGCACGTGGAGCTCTTCTACCCTTCTTCTTCCCTTTCTCTTCATTTTGCTTTTGATCCTCTTTATTTTCAGGTTTAGAGGTTTCCAATTTCTTTTGTTCTTCTTGCCATTGAACATTTTCATCGGTCGGCTTTTTGCCTTCCTTTATCATTTTTCTCTTCTCTTCTTGAGATAAATTCGATTCATCGAATTGAACTTTCTTGTCAGTTTTCTTTTCATGTTCTCTTGTTTGCCTCCTAGTTACCCTCCTATCACCTTCTTCCACATCATCCTGTTGATCTTCTCGTCTCCGTTTTTCCTCAACATTAGTAATGTGAGAAAAGGCAGAAGATTGATCTACAGGAGATTTCCATGCAGTCTTGTACATTATTTCATCTCTAGCTCGAACCAGTGCCTTTATTGAATATGGATTTTGACTAGGTGTTGAAGAAGGCCTATCCTCGACTGACTCTAGTCTTGCAGCCGAAGCATTGGCAGTTGCATCTGAGACTGTTAAATTTTCGTAAAGCTTTTTCATTCCACCTTTGCCCCAATTGACAGACAAAGGAAGACATGATCTAAAGTCACACAGTCTTCTATCTATATCAACGACTAATTGATTCGCCTTAGCACTTTTTAACTCTTCACAAGCAAATGATGCGTGTTCCAGACTATCGCACCAAACACAGCGCTTCACGCCAGTCCCTCTTCTCTCATTAGTTCTTTGAAAAGGTGGTTGTACAGCAACCTGAGGAGTCTGCTGTGGTACTGGCTGAAAGACTGGTTGTGGTGAAACATATTGAGGCATAACTTGCTGATTAGGCACTACTTGTCCTACACCACTACTGCTAGCCCCTGGATCATTAAAGCTCATAGAATAAACTTGTTTATTTAAGTTAGCAGCCTCTTTTGAAAGAGATGCTTGCATGTTCATGACATTCTCCATCTGTTTACATAAAATATCCAATTGAAATTCTATGGGAGCTTTAGTAGTAGTTGCATTATTTGTCGTAGCCATAGTAGCAGGCATTGGTATATCAACTTGCCTTATAGCAGAAGTTTCTCTTGGCTGAGAAGCATCAGGTCTTGAATATAACATTGTTTGCCTTTGCTATTTATTCCTCAAAAGTGGTATTAGAACATTTTCAAAGAGTTCCACACTCTTGAAGAAGTCTGAGGAACCCATTTCAAGTTGTAAAATTTCTCAAGAAAGGAGTTGTCGAAAATGTGCAAGCTATATCAATATTCAGAAGAAGATTTTGAAGATTAGACCAAGGACCTCAATACATATTAAGGGAGGAAGCTATAATACGGTAATCATTTTGAACGTTTCCTATTCCATCACACTCAAGGAAAGTGTAGGACGCATCCAAGCTTGACAATGTCTAAGAATGTTACCCAAATAGGCAAGCTAGAGAGGGCAAACTACCAACCTGAGAGATTCTATGTTAGCGATTTCGTCATGGGAAAGGGATGATGAAGATTAGTAATTGGAGATGAATTTAAGCCTAGATATGAAAATCCCTTCATCCAATCACAAGAATGGGAACAAAATGATTGGATAAAAAGAGAAAGGATATCCATGCTCATCTTATCTCAACACATTGGTAATAGAATGATTAGTCACATCCAAAACTTTGACTCATCGAAGAATCTGTGGGAGGCTTTGGAAATTTTATACTCCAACTCTATAACGGCACAAAAGATTCAAGTCTAGAATGAGTTTAACAAACTCACAAACGCCTCAAATAGGAGCAAAAATGAGTATAGCCTCAAGGTAAAAGAGATTGCAGATGTCTTATGATCAATAGTAAACTCGATTAATGATGATGATTTGCCACAATTGATTGTGAATAGGGAAAAATCACTTTAAGACTAGAAAGTGAATCTATCCATATCCTAGGTGATCTGCATAATCCTTTGTCAATGCTTATGTTTTACGTGCACATAAGTAGAGCTATATTTGATGGCTCAAAAAAATTTCTATTGTATGTGAATAACTTGTGTAGGGAACATAATGAGGAAAAACCTCCAAATATATAGGAAATCTTTTGAAAGAATATGTAGATATATTTCTCGAGTCAAAAGCCACAAAAAAAGTAGTGAAAAGATATATGCGTTAAAATATGGAACATCCATGAAAACACATATGCACCAAAATAAGGAATTCAAATAATATAGATAATGTCGGAAACAATGTCAAGATAGTCCAAATTAGCAGGAATATCGTTTCTTGTACTTAAAAGATACTACAAAAAAAGCTATGGGCACTATGCTCTGGGTGAAATAACTCCAAAAGTGATTGGCCATGGATCAAATCCCATCTACAAATGAAAGAAGTTTTTTGAATGTCTTAAAAAAAAATAAAGTGTTTTTTGGCACCAAACGTAGATCACCCGATAATGGTAGTTAACGAGGGATTGAGTGCAAGCTTTTTTGCTCTATTCACATGTTTTTTGCATATGATTTATTGATTTTTTTAGATTACCAACATAGGACTTCTATAAGCTATATAAGGAGGTGGTTGGGTCATTTTTTATCATTACTCAAGGAGTTCAATGCTCTACACTTGGTGATCAAGGAGTTCTTCTACTTTGAGGAAGAGTTTATTATCTAGGAGAAGGTGTGCTCTACATTTAGAGTTGTTGGAGCAGTAAGTTTCAGCCAACCATTAGTTTAATCATTGATTTACTATGAGTAACAAGTCTATTTTTGTCCCTACTTTTTTCAACTTTACTAATTTTTTATTCAAGGTTAATGAAAATTAGGGTTTGTTGTAAAAACATTCTAAATAGTTAATATTTTCTATGTTCACACACACACACACTCTCTTCATACCTCTTAGGCACTTTTGACACAACCTGTTGTATCTAGTTCCTCCTTCTGCCTAGATTCAGATCTTGTCAGTTTGTATCATAATCACACGTCCTATATTGATGTTGGAATATAAGATAGTTTAGGTGAGCATTGTAGCTCACTGTACACTTTGAGAAATTGTCTAGTCTCTCTCTATCTCTCTCTCATCTTCTTTTTTAGTATTAAGGTGTGTATGTTAAGGTTCATCTATTGAAAAATTTTGTATACCTATGATAATTGTTATTGAGGCCAACCCCACTTCCAAACTTTGGTATAGTGATCATAGACTTGAGAATGAAGACAACGTTGAGGGAATGCGTAACTATCAAATGTAGAGTTTTATGATGATGAATATGGTAGTATCTACAGAGTTGAGGAATATTGACAATTGCACTTATCCAAGGCCAAGAAAAGTTGGAGAAGAGGCTACTTCATCTTCTAGAAGAAGACCTATTCCTATTTCTACTCAATTACAGGCTAGTGAAGAAGAAGGAGCTACTTCATCATCGAGATTGATTCATACTAATACTAGAGTACTTTCTATTGAAGACCAAAATAGATGGGATTCGAGGGATGCATATCACTTTCATATGATTCTATGGGAATCAAGAGGCATATTATACCCCAAATCAGTTCATGGAGAACCTGTCATCAAGCTTGTTTAGAGTTAGAGAATCTCTAGTAGATGAGAAACCATGCTAGGAAGGCTTATTTAACAAGAGAACTAGCCAAAAGAAGCATAAAAGTTGGTGAATTAGTTTAAACACATTTTTTGAAGTTCAAAGTTCAGTTGCACATTTTGAAGCTCAAAGATTTATGTATTTCATTTTTAGATTTAAGAGATCCAAAGTTTTGCAGATATCAAAAGTTTTGTATGCTGGAATGATAAAAAAAAGGACAACTCCTACTCTCCTCACATGTACACATACAACAAGCTAAGGAGGAAGGAACAAAAGATAACAAAACATGATGAATGAATTAAAATGGAAATGGAAATAACTTACAATAGATGCTCTATGAGCATGGAGACTCCATGAGGAGAGGATGCACACTCTTGGCAATGAGCTAGAGTGGAATGGTTTGTGTGGAGTGAAGGGAGGCCTTGCTTATATGGAGTTTGGGAGAATTCCCTTGCATGTGGGATAAGTGAACTTGCATGAGAATGAAACTAGTTTTGGACAAAAGGTCGGAGCATGGAACTCTCCACACCCCCCCTCCATGTGATGACCCTTTTGTTTTTAATGTGGGGACTAGTGACATATGGGATCACTTAGTCCATTTGTTTTTTAGGATCTAAGGACATATGGGATCCTTAGATATAACTTGGACATATGGCATCAAAGTGTTTGACATATGGTATCCCTAGGATCTTGGGACATATGGGATCCCAAGACATATTCTTGGACATTTGGGATCCAAGTGTTTTTAAATGGGATCTAGGGACATATGGGATCCCTAGACATGTACAAGAGTTTACATCATGCGGTAGGTAGTGCTTTTGATCTTTGTAGTCCTTTAGATCCTTTTTCTAAGGTTCTTTGAGCTTTGGTCATTTGCTCCTTTGTTGCCGCTTTTGAGGTCCAATGTTGGGATCTTTGAGAGGGTCCTTAAACTTTGTGTTATAGAGTCCTTTCAACTCTTTGTTGTTGGAGTGGTTGTTATCCCCTCTTTACATATCTCGAGCCTTGCAATGAGCTTCAACATCTTTGATATTTGAGCTTGCCTTATAGTGGGCTATATGATTGGTTTGGGTAGCTTCTATGACAGGAGGTAGAACAAATGCATAGGTTTAAGACTTCATGGCTTTGGGAAGGTCCTACCATGTTTATACATGGTGGTGTCTAATCCCTTACAAGTGACCACAGATAATTTGAGCTTGACAAAAATAAGCATACAAAATTTATGCTTCATACATATGATGGTTTGTGTCCATCATATTGAGAACATTGTGCATATGGTATATCAAGGGATAAAATGAAATCATTTTATTACAAAGAGAAGATATGTCGACCCACATTCAATGCCCAGACTTTTCTAAAATGTGAACTTCACTATAGGCTATGAATAGGCACAATAATGCTTCTAACTTCTACCGTTTTGATTGCTCGTCACTTCCTAAACACCACAGCGTGAATAGTTCAAAAGCGCACTTTGGAGCCTATTCTGAAAATGATGAATGCGTGGTAGTATGTGGAAATGTTGACATCATTGCTTTACGTGCTTGGAAGGCCACGTTTCGTCCCACTCGTCAGATAGTAATGAATCCAACGCGTGTTGCTCTTTCTTCTATTTGACGTATGCTCTGAAGTTGCACGTCTTCATTTCAGCCCAATATCTAGTCATCACCTGCAGAAATAGGCGTTGCAATATTCTCTCTCATAAATCTTGCGGAAGGAAGTGCAACGCTTATTTTTTACAAAACTGGAAACAACTACGAAACGCGCGCTTCCTGCTATTTATCACCGATAATGAGAGTGACTATGTGAACTGCATCAGCTTCTGCGCCCAGACAGTTCAGCAAATCTGCCTATTTGTCATAATACCATCTAACAGTGTTTAGCAGGGATGTGTACATGTCTTCGTCTTCATCATGCGCCTGCTGAGCTGAATATCTCTCTTACGAGAAGCTATTGAATTTGCAAAAGTGCAGATGCCTTTTCCTTCCTATCTCTTGCCTTCGATTATCTCCTCACGCTTTTTCTGCTTCCTCGCTTGCCAAATTCCCATCTATCGACACAGGAATTTGTGTTTAGGATGACACAGGTGGTGCTTGAATGGTCGTGATGTGCTCCATCAGGAGGCATGAGTCCATCACATTGTAGCTGTGAAACTATTGCGGGCATGCAGTTATCTGCAAGAAGCCGTGATGGAAGCATCTCTAAAACCTGTAGCATGTCGATTCAGGAGAGCTTTCGGTTTGAAGATGATGAGCGGCAAAGATTGTGATGCATCGCCGACAAGGGAACATAATCTGAAGACGACAATGTGGAGATGGTGCTCCCTGATTTATTTGTTCTTGCACGGAGCTACGGAGGTTGAACCTTGCTGGACATGCCGACCCCTATTGGTCCTCTGCAGCCGGTACTTGGAAGAGACAGTTTGTGAGAAAGATGCCTATTTCCATCCTCCGAATGGCCCTTGCAGCGTCTCCTTCTTCTAGGAACCATCGTATCTAGACACATGTCCTGCTTCTGTGGCAGAAGCACGGTCCTCCCTCCTTCATCTACAGACACTTTTTCATGCATTTGCTGCACATGGGACTAGTTTCTTGTTTGCTCTTACATAAAGACAATGCAGATAATGGTGCGGAACATTGCCCGAATATGTTTGTACTGAACTTCACCAAAGGGAAGAACGTCTGCAAGCGACCGCCTCAGTAGTCTGATGATGAAACTTGACCTGAGGCTTTGTCTCTATCCATCAGTGGATCCAAGATGCTCTACCAAATCTGTCTTTCACCTGACAGGCCAAATGAATCGAACGCGCAGCAGATGCCTCTGAAAGAGACTTCTTGTTCAATAAAATTCTGAGAGAGAAGGTTCACCTGGGAGCAACCTCATCGATTTTCTCTGTAATATGCTGATGTGCACGAATTTCACAGCGACAACTTTCAGATTGGCACAAATAGAATAGTTGCACCTCCCTCTTCGATAGACCATGATAGGACCTTTTCTGAAACGCTGATCTTCTTTCAGAGAGCCTATATCTTATGGCTTTTCTATTCTTGATCATTGCTCCCATCTGCAAAGACCTATGCTCTAATACCATGTTGGAATGAGAAAAAAAGGACGACTCCTACTCTACTCACATGCACATATATAACAAGCTAAGGAGGAAGGAACAAAAGATAACAAAACATGATGAATGAATTAAAATGGAAATGGAAATAACTTACAATAGATGCTCTATGAGCATGGAGACTCCATGAGAACAGGATGCACACTCTTGGCAATGAGCTAGAGTGGAATGGCTTGTGTGGAATCAAGGGAGGCCTTGCTTATATGGAGTCTGGGAGAATTCCCTTGCATGTGGGATAAGTGAACTTGCATGAGAATGAAACTAGCTTTGGACAAAAGGGTGGAGCATGGAACTCTCAACATTGTGGACATCTGAAGTTTTTGCATGTTATTAAACATTCTAGAATCATGAAATTGAAGGGTGATTGGTGGACACAATGTCAAGATAATCTAAACTAGCAAAAATATCATTGTTGGTACTTAAAAGATCCTACAGAAAAATCATGTAGGCATGGTCCTTTAGGCTAAATAACTCCAAAAGGGAGCTACCACGGATCAAATCCCATCGATGAAGAGCAAATATTTCATGAATGTTTTCTAAAAATCAAGTGTCTCTTAGCACCAAGAGTAGATCACCTAATATTGGTAGTTCAAGAGAGATATAGCATAAGATTTTGCTTCATTTTCTCACTTTTAATATATGTCTTAGCTATTTCTTCTAAATTACCATCGTAGAACTTCCATAAGCTCTATGTAGAGGTCATTTAAGTCATTCTTTGTCATCATCCAAGCATTTCAACTCCCTACAATTGGTGATCAAGGAGGTCCTCTACTTTGAGGAAGATTTTTACACTCTTGGAGGAGGTATGCTCTACATCCAAAGTTATTCGAGGAGTTAGTTTCAGCTAGCAATGATCTTAAGTGCTGATTTACTGTGAGTTAAGGGTCTATCTTAGTTCCTAAGTGTTCCTTCACTAGTTCTGGATTTAAGGTTAGTGAAAATGATGATTTCTTGTAAAAGAATTCTAAATTATTCATATTCTCCATATTCTCTCTCTCTCGCTCTCACACACACTCGTCATACCTCTTAGGAACTCCACACCATTTCTTGTATCTAGTTCCTATTGTATGCCTACATTCAAATCTTGTCAGTTTGTATCATATTCACACATTCTAATTTGACATTGGATTATATGATTGTGTAGGTGAGCATCCTAGCCTACCCTAAACTTTGACAAATTTTCTAGTCTCTCTCTATCACTCATTCTTCTTTTTAAGTATTATGGTTGTAGAGGGGGTAACGGGGTCTCTACTTCAAGTAATCCTTCTACTCAAGGGAGGTTCTCCTTAGGGAAGTTTACCCTTTAACATAAGTGTGCAAGGTATTGTTGGAGTTAGACCTCTGCGGATGCACGCGAATAGCACAAGGAGGAAGAAGAAGAAGCTTGGAGCACAACACACAATACTGAATGTATTACTAGAGAATGTACAAAGATAAGTAGCCCATTAGGGCAATAGGCGTATATTCAAGCTGTGGGAAAAAAACCTCCTAAAGAGGGGAAAAAGTGCCCCGACGGTCCTAGAGTGTTCACACACATCACAACCTAAATATATCAACAAATCCCCCCTAGGAGTGATGCTTTGAGCAAGTACCTAGCACTCATGTATAAGAAAGTGCCAAGCTATGTGGAAATCACTCCACAAAAGGAAGTAAACCCAAAGATTTGCGGAAAGCGTCAAACTTCTCCCTAGGCAGAGCCTTCATGAAAAGGTCTGCAATGTTCTCCTGCGTGGGCACATATGCCAAGCTGATCTCCCCTGCAAAGAACCTCTCCCTAACATAATGATAATGCACCTCAATGTGCTTAGTGCGAGCATGGAACACAAGGTTCCTCACAACTGCCAATGTGCTCTAACTCTCAGTGAAGATGGTGGTGGCAGAAGATTGACCAACACCCAAATCAGCCATAAGGCGTCTAAGCCCCACACACTTAACAGTAGTTGTGAAAGCTGCCCTATACTCAGCCTCACAACTAGAAGTGGACACAGTAGGCTGCTTCTTGCTCAACCAAGATATACATGAGCTATGAAGCATGAAGCAAAAGCCACTAGTGGACACACGAGTGTCATAGCAACCAACCCAATCAAAGTCAAAAAAAGCATGCAAATCTGGCGGTAGTGATCCCCCCTTGGGATAAAACAATCCAAGTAGCCGAGTACCACTCAAGTAGCAAAAGATGCGCTTAACCCCCTGCCAATGCTTGACTCTTGGACAATGCATAAACCTGCTCATCTGTGAGACAACAAACTGAATATCTGGCCCAGTAATGCATAAGTAAATAAAGCATCCAAGAGTCTGTTGATAGAGAAGAGCATCAAATGCATCTCCAGCGTCATGAAGACTCAATCGTAAACCTATCTCCATAGGAGTGGCAATAGGCTTATAGTCTTCAAGGCCAAAACGCTGCAATAATGTGTCAATATATTTTGTTTGACACAAAGCCATTCCACCATCAAATTGCATAAACTGAATGCCCAAATAGTGACGCAAATGCCCCAAATCAGACATTTCGATTGAGGCATGCAAATCAGCCTTAAAATCAGCAATATGCTTCTCAATAGGACCAGTGAAGAGCATGTCGTCAACATAGACAACAATGATCAAAAGTACATCATTAGCACGCTTAACATATAAGGTGCTTTCAGTTGGACTGTTCTCAAAACCATGTTCCATCAGATAGGCATGTATCTTCTCATACCAAGCACGTGGTGCTTGCTTTAAACCATATAATGCCTTCTTTAACCTGCACACCTGGTTTTCATGCCCTTTCTACACAAAGCCACAGGGCTCATAAACATACACTTCTTCATGCAAGTCACCATTCAAAAATGTTTTTTTAATGTCCAACTGATGTACATTCCAACCATGATGGGCTGCAAGTGCACAAATGCTCTGAACAGTAGTCATACGGCATGTAGGTGGAAAGGTCTCATTAAAATCAATGCCTCTTTCCTGCGCATAACCCTTTGCAACAAGCCTAGCCTTATACCTGTGAAGTGTACCATCAGGTTTACGCTTTAGCTTGTATACCCACTTAGTGCCAATGGCCTTCATGCCAGGAGGCAAGTCACATAAAGACCAAGTACCATTTTTCATTATTGCATCATATTCAGATTGCATGGCAGAGACTAGATGCTGCCAGAACATAGCAATCTCATGCAAAAGAGGCACTATGAGAGCCTGATCGAGTACGATATGATAGAGGTGCATCTAATTTACTATCACATAAGGTCTGCACCAGCCGTTTTGGCATAGTTCTTGCTTGCTCAATATCAGCTCTCTTATCAATAAGTGCATCATGTACATCTGCATTAGAAAGGGAATTATCTGCATCATCACATGAAACCTGGAAAGGCTGAGAAGTTTCCTCATTCGGACCAGCACTAGATTGTCCACCAGTAAAAAGAGGCAGCAAACTATCATACATGTCTTTGGAGCTAACAGATGTCTCCTTAGTGCATGAAAGCAATGGTTGAATAGCATCTTCCACAAAAACAACATCACGGCTAACCAGAATGCATTTAGTCTGTGGATGATATGGATGATAGCCTTTACTTTCAGAACTGTACCCAATAAAAATATATTTTTTTGCTTCATCATCCAATTTTCCACAATGTTGTTCACGCACTAATGCATATGAAAAACAACCAAAAACATGCAGATGAGCATCAGGTGGCTTGTGGTCATCCTAAGCCTCATATGGAGTGATAGACTGCAGCGCTTTAGTGGGACACCTCTTCAGTACATATGCTGCACACATGACAACCTCAAGCCAGAAACTATGTGGTAAAGCCTAAATCTTGACCATACACCTCGTCATCTCCATGAGTGACCTCTTCTTTCGTTCAGCAACTCCATTCTCTTGAGGTGTATATGCCACTGTACAGTGGTGTCTTATCCCACTTTCAACCAGAAATGCATTAAAATCAGAAGACATATATCCTTCCCCTCAATCTGAATGGAGGGTGCCCATTCTACATGCTGATACATTTTCAACCAAAACCAAAAACTGTTTGAAGCACATGAACACTTCGGACTTTTCCATCCATGGATAGACCCATGCATGCCTGGAAAAATCATCCATGAAAGTCACGAAGTAAAGATAATTCCCAAAAGAAGGTGTCTGCATTGGACCACAGACATCACTATGTATAGCCTGAGAATCATTTACTGCACATGCCAAATCATTTACAGATCTTTCATAGTCTATGAGCTTATAGAGCCCGTGACATAAAATGCCAGAAGCTGTAGTACTCCTTCTTTTTCTCTCTCTCACTTTGCCTTCCACTTGGGGTCGGGCAAGCTCCTTCTTTCACATATTGATGGGAGTAAGCTCATGAGGAGTTTGAAGAGCCGATTGTCTTTCCTTGCACCTGTTCCAGATGAAACTTCATTTGTTCTTGGCATCCCTATAGCCACGTGCAGTAGAGCTTTCCGCAGTGGGTGCCAAAGCCATGACCCCCTCTCGCACGCCATGGCACCATTTCCCCTAACGCTCTCTCTCCCTCTCTCTCTCTCTCTCTCTCTCTCTCTCTCTCTCTCTCTCTCTCTTTTCCACTCAACCCCAACCCCCAACCCCCTCCAACCCCGCTCAACCCCAACCCCCAACCCCCTCCAACCCCGCTCAACCTCAACCACCAACCCCGCTCAACCCCCCTTGCGCCCCCCCTCATCCCCACCTCCTCCTCCATTCAACCCCCAACACCAACCCCCTCCAACCCCGCTCAACCCCCAACCCCAACCCCCTCCAACCCCGCTCAACCCCACTCAACCCCAACCCCCTCCAACCCCGCTCAACCCCACTCAACCCCAACCCCCTCCAACCCCGCTCAACCCCACTCAACCCCAACCCCCTCCAACCCCGCTCAACCCCACTCAACTCCAACCCTGCTCAACCCCACTCAACCCAAACCCCCTCCAACCCCCTCCAACCCCGCTCAACCCCCTTGCGCCCCCCCTCATCCCCATCTCCTCCTCCACTCAACCCCCAACCCCAACCCCCTCCAACCCCGCTCAACCCCACTCAACCCCAACCCCCTCCAACCCCCTCCAACCCCGCTCAACCCCACTCAACCCCAACCCCCTCCCACCCCACTCAACCCCACTCAACCCCAACCCCCTCCAACACCGCTCAACCCCACTCAACTCCAACCCCGCTCAACCCCACTCAACCCCAACCCCCTCCAACCCCCTCCAACCCCGCTCAACCCCCCTTGCGCCCCCCCTCATCCCCACCTCCTCCTCCACTCAACCCCCAACCCCAACCCCCTCCAACCGCGCTCAACCCCACTCAACCCCAACCCCCTCCAACCCCCTCCAACCCCGCTCAACCCCACTCAACCCCAACTCCCTCCAACCCCCTCCAACCCCGCTCAACCCCACTCAACCCCAACCCCCTCCAACACTGCTCAACCCCACTCAACCCCAACCCCCTCCAACCCCCTCCAACCCCGCTCAACCCCACTCAACTCCAACCCCGCTCAACCCCACTCAACCCCAACCCCCTCCAACCCCCTCCAACCCCGCTCAACCCCCCTTGCGCCCCCCCTCATCCCCACCTCCTCCTCCACTCAACCCCCAACCCCAACCCCCTCCAACCCCGCTCAACCCCACTCAACCCCAACCCCCTCCAACCCCCTCCAACCCCGCTCAACCCCACTCAACCCCAACCCCCTCCAACCCCGCTCAACCCCACTCAACCCCAACCCCCTCCAACCCCCTCCAACCCTGCTCAACCCCACTCAACCCCAACCCCCTCCAACCCCCTCCAACCCCCTCCAACCCCGCTCAACCCCACTCAACCCCAACCCCCTCCAACCCCCCCCAACCCCCTCCAACCCCCTCCAACCCCGCTCAACCCCCCTTGCGCCCCCCCTCATCCCCACCTCCTCCTCCACTCAACCCCCAACCCCAACCCCCTCCAACCCCGCTCAACCCCACTCAACCCCAACCCCCTCCAACCCCCTCCAACCCCCTCCAACCCCGCTCAACCCCACTCAACCCCAACCCCCTCCAACCCCCTCCAACCCCGCTCAACCCCCGTTGCGCCCCCCTCATCCCCACCTCCTCCTCCACTCAACCCCCAACCCCAACCCCCTCCAACCCCGCTCAACCCCACTCAACCCCAACCCCCTCCAACCCCCTCCAACCCCGCTCAACCCCACTCAACCCCAACCCCCTCCAACCCCGCTCAACCCCACTCAACCCCAACCCCCTCCAACCCCCTCCAACCCCGCTCAACCCTACTCAACCCCAACCCCCTCCAACCCCCTCCAACCCCGCTCAACCCCACTCAACTCCAACCCCGCTCAACCCCACTCAACCCCAACCCCCTCCAACCCCGCTCAACCCCACTCAACCCCAACCCCCTCCAACGCCGCTCAACCCCACTCAACCCCAACCCCCTCCAACCCCGCTCAACCCCACTCAACCCCAACCCCCTCCAACCCCGCTCAACCCGGCTCAACCCCGCTCAACCCCACTCAACCCCAACCCCCTCCAACCCCACTCAACCCCCAACCCCAACCCCACTCAACCCCCAACCCCAACCCCCTCCAACCCCACTCAACCCCAACCCCCTCCAACCCCGCTCAACCCCGCTCAACCCCACTCAACCCCAACCCCCTCCAACCCCGCTCAACCCCACTCAACCCCAACCCCCTCCAACCCCCTCCAACCCCGCTCAACCCCACTCAACCCCAAACCCCTCCAACCCCGCTCAGCCCCACTCAACCCCAACCCCCTCCAACCCCCTCCAACCCCGCTCAACCCCCCTTGCGCCCCCCTCATCCCCACCTCCTCCTCCACTCAACCCCCAACCCCAACCCCCTCCAACCCCGCTCAACCCCACTCAACCCCAACCCCCTCCAACCCCCTCAACCCCACTCAACCCCAACCCCAACCCCAACCCCAACCCCGCTCAACCCCAACCCCAACCCCCGCGACCCCTCAACACTCCACAAACCCCCACGAGTCATCGGCGTCACTCAGTTTTGGGCAGCCCGCGAAAAAAAAAAGGGAATGCTCACCATTCTGCTTTCAAAGAAGGTTGCCCCTGCGCTTCATGGGAATTGAACTCAGATCTAGATGTTGAGAGGCGGATGGCCTATCCAAGGCGCCCGTCAAATTTTGCTAAACAAATATGGCAAGATAAGCTATACAAATTTTGGATATAATTTTGGATGGATAATTGGAGGACCATTTCTTAACCAAATCCTACAGTGTTATATATCGTTGGAAAGCTCTCAACGAGTACTTTTCATTGGTGCAATAATAATTTTAAAATCTTGGATCAAGTTTTTACCACACCCCAAAAAAACCCCACAACTCCTCATAACTCACCCTCTATTCCCACCCAACCAACAAACCCCACAAACCCCACAACCCCCACACAACTCCACACCCCTCCACAACCCTCCACAAACCCCATAATCTCTCTCAAATCCCCACAACTCACCTCCCACACCGCTCACTTAATATGAAGGATCAAAAGCTACTACGAAAAATTAGGTAAAGGATGGGCTTCTCAAGGTCATTCAAATATCACGGGCGACACAAAATGAGGATCTCAATTTGCTTTCAAAAGTGACAGTAAAGGTGTAAGTGGTAAAAGTAAAAGTGGTGCAATGAGTGTTGCCGCCAACGATTCATGACGACTGCCTATTTTTGAGGATTCAATTCAAATCAAGGGAATATTTGACCTACCCCCTAATTTTGGGAGATCAACCGGTGCGTGATCAGTGGACGTGAAGATTCGGCAAGGCTCTCTTGGCCTATTGAGGCCTATAAAAGCAATGGATTTTTGCTCATTTGGGTACAACAATTTTAGAGATACAGTGGTTCGTGCGTACGTGTAGAAGTCCTCTCTTACACTTAGTGGTTTCAAGTCTATTGTAGGACCTACTCTGTAGTGTGTATACAGAGGGTAGGCTTCTCAGTGGAGGGCTATGAGCACTATAGTGTAAGAGAGTAGTTTGGATTTATTTTCTTTCCTGTGAGTCAGTGTGTTGATTAATCCCCATTCTCTTGAAATTCTACCATTTGTATTGTTCTGAGTTAGCCTGCATATCAGTGGCCCCTTATGCTGATCTGTTGTATTGGAGTTAATACTTTTAGGGTGGCTTGTCAGCCCTAAGCTTGCACTTTTGAGCATCACTCTGCCCAACCTTGTAATCGTCTGATTCGAATCAAGAAGTGTACGGTCTTCTTTGGTCATTTGTTGCCCATATTTTCCGAAGTATTTACCACTCTGTGCAATCCGTGTTATCTACTTGCTCACAGAAATCTTAAAGGGTATACTTCCCTAAAGAGAACCCCCCTTGAGTAGGCGACGTACTGGAAGTGTTAACCTTTACTCTTTACTCTTGTTAAAAGCGGATACCCCAGTACCTCCTCTACAGTTTGGCACGCCCGATGGGACCTTTGCATTTCTGTGAGAGGTATTTTTTGTCCTATTACAATTGCAAGAAGGTACATGACCCATACACGGGCAGAGAAGGAGTCTCTTCGTGTTCAGAGGAGCCTTAACAAGTTAGCAATAACCACGGCTAGTGAGACTACCTCCCCTCTGTCCTCCCTAAATTTGTCTATTGATTTGGGTGCGACACCATTGTCAAAAGAAGGGTATAGGAGAACTCTAGACTTCTCCTCAGATACGTCAGAAGAAACCCCAGTACAAATGGAGGATCTCTCTCATCTACTCTCCAGACTAAACATCAAATTTCCTACCTTCAAGGGACATGCTTATGAAGATGCTGATGATCATGTGAGGAGATTTATCTCTTTATGCCGTGGACGTGGTCTGCAGAATAGAGAAGATGCAATGTTGGCACTTTTTCCATCCACATTGGAGGGTCTTGCAGATAAATGGTATAGTCAATATGCAGATGGCCATTTCACTACATGGGAGGCTTTGAAGGCCGCATTCTCACAGACATTCCGACCAAGTGATTCCTCAGAAAGAGCTCTAGATCAGCTAGAGAATTTGAAGCTAAGACCAGGTGAATCTTTTCATGAACTTCACACTAGAACAAAAGCACTTGTTGCACGTCTGCCACATGCTCCAGGTGACTTTTTGGTTAAAAAGTGGATAGAGAAGGCTCCGCCCAGATCATCTCAACAGAAGCTTCGTGAGTCTCTTAGATTGGATGCTACCCTCAATGATTTTGTTGCAGCGGCATCACGCATTGAAGAAGCAAGGCAACATTTTGAAGGGGATACACAACAAAAGTATGCTGCAGATCTGGATCCTATTGAGCAACTAAGGAGGGAACTGGAAGCATTGAAGATGCAACAAAATCAACAAGAAGAGAAGGTCTTGCCACCACTACGTCGTACCGATGATGAAGTAACTCAACTTCGCCGAGAGTTAGAAGATCTGAAGACCACTCAGGATATAAGGAGACAAATTTGGTGTACAATCTGTAATAACAATGGACACTCCAATGCTAATTGCCCTATTAAGGTAAGCTGTCAATTTTGTGGAAAAGATGGTCATGAAGCCAGAGATTGCTATTACCTCAAGGGTACACAGCAGAGGGGTAACCCTCAAACTTTGGATTCGTACTATGCTAGTACTGCAAATACATCTAATAGAGAGGAGAATAGGCCTGCAAAGCCTAGATATAATAGACCCTTGATGTGCTATCGTTGTGGTGAATATGGTCACATGCAAAATAGGTGTTCCCTCCCAGAAGATGCACCTCCTTGTCAACATTGTCCAGAGGCCAAGGATCATTATACCAAAGATTGCCCGAGAGGTCGTCCTGCCCCAATTCATATGATTGCAGTCTCTCCACATGAAGAAGGAAAAACTACTCAGTCTTATGCCGTTTCATCCTCTACAATACCCATGATGACTAGAGCTAGGCAAGCAGCTGCAACCCAGAGAGATGAACAACAAGGATTTCAGGATAAAGAGGAAGAAAAGAAGTCTAGATGGAAGGACCAAGTGCAAATTGAAAGAGCTTATGAAGAAATGACTACTTCTCTAAGGGGCCAACCAACACGTCTACAAGAAAATACTCAGGAGGTAAACATTGAACAGATCTTGAAAGGTATTCATCACAAGGTCAGTCTATATGAACTTATAAGGATGGATTCAAAAATAAGAAGTGACTTACTGAAGATTATACACTCTGCTCACTTGGTCCAATCACCTAGTATAGATGGTTTCATGGTTGATTTTCCTCCTGCACCCTTAGCAGACTACCAAAGTTCGAGATTATCAGTTTGTATAAAGGATGAAGCTCTTACAGGTGTGATCATAGATGGGGGCTCTGGTATCAATTTGATGCCAGATTTTACAATGAAGAAGCTGAAATTGAACCCCACCAAGTTGGCACCATTCACGGTTACATTAGCAGATCAACATCGGGTTGCGCCACTTGGCATTATTGAAAAGGTATTGATGGTAGTACAGGGCTGCCACTTTGTTTTAGATTTTGTTGTTATTGCACTTCCATAGGAGACTTCCTATCCTTTGCTCCTAGGGAGACCTTGGCTGAGACAAGCACAAGCTTTGCAAGATTGGGGAAAAAATAAACTATGGATTTCAACAAATACTAATAGCCAACTGCAACTACATTTGGAAGAAGGATTCGACTCAGGAAAAACTACTGGATATATTGTGGACACTCAGGTAATGCCCTCTTTACCCCAAGAAGAGGATACATTGTTAAATTGGATGATGGGAAGTGCAGAGTGTTGCACAGTAGAGATTAATGAAATTAAAGAAGAAGTTGCAGATAAGGTAATTACAGGAAAGGGCAATGAAGACCACAAGGTATTGGAGAATGAGCAATTGCAGACAAGCACAAGCTTTGAGGAAGCAACCCAGATAAAAGTATCAGAGGTAGAAGATTATGAACCTAAGAGCAGAGAAGATCTTCCTTTTGCAGATATACCTCAAGGATGGATGAAAGAACATGTTGTAGAATATAAATTAAAATCCACTCCTGCATATAGTGGAGATGATTTCTCAAGCAAGACCAGTCCTGAAACATTGGTTCAAGAAGTAAATTTAGGGGATGAAGAGAACCCTCAAATGGTCCATTTGGCATCGTGGTTGTGGCATTATCCTCTCTTGCTACAGAAGGTAACTTCCTTGCTTTTTACTTATAAAAATGTCTTCGCATGGTCCTACAAAGATCTAACAGGGATACTAGAAGAGCTTGGGTTACATCGGATACCCTTAGTTGAGGGAGCCGCTTCTGTAAGAAGTAGATGATATCGACTCAATCCAAAGTATGCAGAGGCAGTAAAAGCAGAGATTACAAAACTAGAAGAAGCGGGTATAATTGTTCCAGTAGAACATTCCAGGTGGCTTTCTTCTATGGTTATTGTACCCAAGAAAAATAGCGGAAAAATAAGAGTATGTGTTGATTTTCGTGCTTTGAATAAAGTGACTATTCAAGATGGATTTCCTCAGCCCTTCACAGAGCTGAAGAAGGAACATGTTGAATATGTTACAAAAACACCTCACTAGAACTATCTATAGAAAACCGAAGCTTTAAGGAATTTCATCATACAAGTCAAAGGACCACAACATACCTTATAAAATCAAAGCTTTGAGGAATTTCATTATACAAAGAGTCTTCCATAGAAAACCAAAGAGTCATGGAATTGAATCATACAAGTAAAAGGACCACAACATACCACACATGTTAGTATAGAACCATTTAATATAGGGTACATAGAGAAACACAGTAGGCATGTAAGTATTCCTCATAATTCTATAAGCTTCAATTTCCGATAAAGAAAAAATAATAGAACAAATGTTAAGCGGTTGAAAATGAATAAACCAGATAGTAAAAAGAAAATCCTAAGATAACAAATATCATAGTTCAAAGGATAAGATGAAGTTTGGTACAAGATGAATAGAAAATTGAAGCAGATTAGATGGGAAATGAAGGGAACACCCGCATAGAGTGATAAGTGCTAGCGTAGAGAAGGAAATTATTTAGCGGTTTATAGATTAAAGAGAACTGAAATGTATGATATGGATTTGAGAGTGCCTATCTTTCTCAGGAGGAAATGATCATCGAGGTGTATACAACGACAAAGAAAGGTTGATTGGATCCTCGACTTCAAGGTTTAGAAAAAAGCAATCCATTCTCACCAATTCTAGTTGTAGATTTAAGTACATAGAGGCTTTCACACGATTTAACCAATGAGTGTACCTCTGAGATCTTACGGTTGATCTAGGTGATAGTAATTCCATTTCGAGACTCGATTTCACAATCAAATTTCACTCTTTGTTCGAGTTAATTTAGAATATGAATTTCACACAAAGCACCAAATGGCAATTCGGTGTGCGAGGCTGGTTTCTTCTTTGGTATATGTTTTCTGCAGTGTTGTGCCCTTTTGGATTACTCCCTTTTATGCATTTTGTTGAACCGACATAAAATGGAGACTCATTATTCTTCACTAGAACCCCCCTACAGCGACTTCTTAGCATATATTTGTAGTAACATATAAGGAAAATTTGGTATACGATGCCATTTTCTTCTTTATGACATGTCTTTTGCATTGTTGCGCCCCTAAACGTATAAAGGTTTTAATTTCATTGACGCATCTAAAACTCCCATAAAGGACATGTCAATGGGTACTGGTGTTGTTTTATCCCCTCGATTAGACGTATAAGTTTGAAATGCGCTTTTCCTTTGTAAAGAGCGTATGGGAAGCTTTGCAGGTCGAGAGTACAATCGTGGTTATTTGTTGCATAGAGCATCGACAAGCTAACTATCTAGGTAGAAAAGTATACACAGAATAGAGCATATTATATTTGCTGGTACGCAAAGGTTTGTTGAACAAAATGAAAGCCATGAACACATCATAGAGCATAGCGTATTTTCTATTTTGCAAAAGTCTTTTGAACACAAGAAAAGCCATACACACTTCAAAGTATGTCGAACGAAAACAGTCCGCTTTTCTCAATGTCCCTAGAGAAACCAAGTATGGATCATGGGAGATGAGGCAATATGCTTGAAGAGGGAGGCTTTGTGAGAATTAATGTCCAAGACCGAAAGTATATATATATATATATATATATATATATATATATATATATATATATATATATATATATATATATATATATATATACATACACACACACATATATATATATATATATATATATATATACATATATATATATATATATATATATATGTATATATATATATATATATATATATATATATATATATATATATATATATATATATATATATATATATATATATAGTGGTTGAAGAACATTGAAGTACATAATACTAAAGATTTTCTGTAGATGGATACAAAAATGAAGCAGATCATAAGGACTTGTTATGGTGACGAGCATCATCATTAGAGAAAGAAAGTGATGGAAGCGAATGAAGTACACTCGCAATGGAAGGTTACAAGAATAGCAAGTGTCAGCATACGGAAGTTAAAATATTGAGAAGAAATCCACCATTATGGAGAATTTTGGCTAAGGCTAAAAAAAGAAAGCTACATGAAAGCTACCACAACATATAGTTTTGACATTCATGATTACAAAACTGGGCATCTAAATAACCAATATGTACTTCGCGTTGATCCATGGGCTGGCTTTAAAAACATAGGCTATAAGCCTAGGAAAGCAAATAAAAAAGAAAAAAAGAGGAAGAAGTTCAAAGTGGTTAATAGCTGCTAACAAGGCACATCTTGAATCTGTTACAAAAACAACTCACAAGAACTATCTATAGAAAACCAAAGCTTTAAACAATTTGATCATACAGGTAAAAGGACCACAACATACCTTAGAAAACGAAAGTTTTATCATACAAAGAGTCTCGCACAAGTAAAAGGACCACAACATACCTTAGAAGTAATCATAGACACCCATGTTACAATAGACCCATTTCATATCATGTACATAGAGAAACACCGTAGACATGTAAGTAAACCTCATAATTATCTAAACATTAATTTCCAATGGGGATAAAAATAATAAAAAAAAGTTAAGGGTTGAAGCTGAATAAACCATATAGGAAAACAAAATGCTATGATAACAAATATCATAGTTCAAAGAATAAGATGAAGTATAGTAGTAGATGAATAGAAATTTGAAGCATATCATATGGGACTCATATGGTGATGGCCAACTTCGTCAAAGAAAGAAATTGGTGGAAATGAAGGGAATACACTCGCACCACGTGATATGTGGTAGCATTGAGTAGGAAATTATTTAGCGGTTTATAAAGAGGACTGAAATGTATGATATGGATTTGAGAGTTCCGATCTTTTCCAAAAGAAAATGATGATCAAAGAGTATACAATGATCAAGAGAGGTTTATTGGATGTTGGACTTCTAGGTTAAGGAAACAGCAATCCATTGTCATAGATTCTATTTGTGGATTTGAGTACATGGAGGGTTTCATGCGATTTAATCAAAGAGTGTAGCTCTGAGATTTTATGGTTGATTAAGGTGAGATTAGTTCCAATTGAACAATCAATTTCACTTGCAACCAAAGTTCATTCTTTCTTTGAGTAAATTTAGTATATGAATTTGACACAAAGCACCAGAAGAGAATTGGGTGTAAAAGTCTATTTTCTTCATTATTATATGTTTCATGTGATGTAATCATCGAGTATACCCTTGAGATCTTATGGTTGATTTAGGTGAGATTATTTCCAATTGGACAATCAATTTCACTTGTAACCAAAGTTCATTCTCTCTTTGAGTAAATTTAGTATATGAATTTGACACAAAGCACCAAAAGAGAATTGGGTGTAAAAGTCTATTTTCTTCTTTATTGTATGTTTATTGCAGTGCTCTGCCCTTTTGGATTACTCCCTTTTATGCATTTTCTGGAATCCACATAAATTGGAGGTTTTTCATTCTTCATTAGAACGCCTCTAGAGGGATTTTTTAGCATATAATGCTAGTAATATGTAAAAGAAATTAGGTATACCAGGTCATTTTCTTGTTTATTACATGTATTTTTCACTCTTGTGACCCTAAACATGTACAAGTTTTCATATCGTTGCTGCATTTAAAACTCCTAGAAGGACATGTCGATGGGTAATAGTGTTATTTTATCCCTTCGATTAGATGTGTAAAGTTTCAAATAAGCGTTTCATATGTAATGATCATATGGGAAGCTTTGTAGATCCAGAGCACAATGGTGGTTATTTGTTGCATAGACCATGGACAAGGTAACTACTTGGGTACAAAACTATACACATAATAGAAAAAAAGGCTACATGAAAGCTACGATAAAAAATAATTTTGAGATTCATTAATACAAAATTGGGCATCTAAATAGCCAATATTTACTTCCTTCTAATCCATGGGACGGCATTAAAATATTGGTTATAAACTTGAGGAAGCAAATAAAGAGGGAAAAGGAGGAAGAAGGTCAAACTAGCTAAAATGTGGGTTATAAACTTGAGGAAGCAGATGTTGAATGTGTCACAAAAACACCTCACAAGAACTATCTATAGAAAACCAAAGCTTTGCAGAATTTGATGATACAAGTAAAATGACCACAACATACCTTAGAAAACCAAAGTTTCATCATACAAAAAGTCCTCCTTAGAGAATCAAAGGCTTAACGAATTTGTTATACAAGTAAAAGGACCACAACATACCTTAGAAGCAATCATAGACACCCATGTTAGTATAGACCCATTTCATATCAGGTACATAGAGAAACACCGTAGACATGTAAGTAGATAGAAATAATAAATAAAAAGTTAAGAGATTGAAAATGAATAAACCAGATCGAAAGAAAAAATTCCTATGATAACAAATATCATAGTTCAAAGAATAAGAAGAAGTTAAGTAGTAGATGAATAGAAACTGAAGCAGATCATACGAGCCTCATATGGTGATGGCCAATATCTTCAAAGAAAGAAATTGGTGGAAATGAAGTCAATACACTTGCATAGAGTGATTAGCGCTAGTATAGAGTAGGAGTTCTTTAGTGGTTTATAGATTTTATAGAACTAAAACGTATGATATGGATCTGAGAGTGCCTATCTTTTTCAGAAGGAAATGGTCATCAAGGCGTATGCAATGACAAAGAAATGTTAGTTGGATCTTGTACTTCGTTGTTAAAGAAAAAGTGATCCATTATCACCAATGCTAGTTGTGGATTTCAGTACACAGAGGCTTTCATATCATTTGATTAATGAGTGTACCGTTAAGATCATATGGTTTATTATTTAGGTGATAGTAGTTCTATTTCCAGACTCAATTTAACTTACAATCAAAGCTCACTCTTTCTTTGAGTAAATTTTGTATATGAATTTCACAATAAGCACCGAAAGACAATTGGGTGTACGAGGCTATTTTCGTCTTTGGGATATGTTTTCCGCAGTGTTGTGCCCTTTTTAATCACTCCCTTTTATGCATGTCGTAAGAAAAATTGCTATGATAACAGATATCATAGTTCAAAGAATAAGATAAAGTTTAGTAGTCTATGAATAGAAAAATGAAGAAGATCATATGGGCCTAATATGGTGACGGGCAACATCATCAAAGAAAGACATTGGTAAAAATGAAGGGAATACAATGGCATAGAGTGATAACTGCAAGCACAGAGTAGGAAATTCTTTAGTGGTTTATATATTTTAAGAGAACTGAAGCGTATGACATGAATTTGAGAGTGCTTATCGTTTTCAAAAGAAAATGATGATCAAAGTGTATACAATGATAAAGAAATGTTAATTGTGCCCCTAAACGTATACGGGCTTTAATATCATTGCCGCATTTAAAACTTCCAGAAGGACATGCCAATGGGTAAAAGTGTTGTTTTATCCCTTCGATTAGACGTGTAAGTTTCAAATAAGCTTTTCCTAAGTAATGAGAGTATGAGAAGCTTTGCAGATCCGCAGTATATTTTCTGGTGCACAGAAGTTTGTAGAACACAAGGTTTGTGTAAGCTCCATAGCCTCCACAATTGAACTAATCAACTAAGAAGACTAACTAGCAAGGCCACACACTAGAAAGAGAGATGTGTTTCCACCCAACCAACCCCTTTAATATATAGCTCCAAGACCAAAGGGGTAAGTCCCTCTCAAGAGGACATGTGTACCTTCCATCACATGGGTCCTAAGGTGTTCACATGGTTTCCAAGCTTAGGAAATCACACGAAATCACATGGCTTCTAAAAGAAGGCTCTTCAAGCTTTCACATACAAACCAAGTGGCTAGGAGAAGCTTCCAATCAAGCATAAGGTACTCAACTTTAGAGAATTAAGACTAAGGTTCAAGACCCATCTAAAAGGGGTAAATAAACCATAAATCCCAAAGGTTTCACACCTAGAAACTCAAGGGTTCTACCCCTTAGACCCATGTTATTATACATCATTCTCCCCCCCCTTAAAAGCATTTTTGTCCTCTAAGTTCGCCTCTTAATTCAAAAGGGGAGTTCTACCCCGACTCAATCTTAAAAGAGGAGAATCCATGTGTAGTCTACTTCCTTGCCCCAATCATTCAAAGTTCCATCTAATTTGCATACAAAAAAGAACTGAGTCGAATGCAAAGAATGGAAAGTATGAAAAGGGTGAAAGAGAATATCCTTGCCTATTTCCTTGTTGAAGCCATGTGCCATCTGGCTCTCCATATCTCAACATGTGAATTAGGTGGATACAAAGTGACTTGACCTAAATTACTACCTTGGTCCATGGCTTTGCACCACTTGTGCATGGACCTAGCAAAATAGATGAATGCTACTTAAGGTTTCCTTATCAGATTCATCTCTCAAGTTAGAATCCAGCTTGTTCTAAAAGGAAGATGAATCTTACATAATCCCTGCCCAAATCACTCTTGCTTAGTGAAATGGGTGGATTTTATTCTTTGCAATTTGCCTCCAATAAATCTAAATAGAGAGGAATTTTGTTATATAATCCCTACCTAACGAATAGAATGGTAAAGGTGGATTATCTAGTTTTTACAAAGATATAACATCCTCTTTATCTTGAGAGAGAATTTGAATAGCTAACCAAAAGTGGATTCGATGTTCTTTCAAAACTTTACGTAGTTTTGAGAATCCACTTTAAGGGACTAGAATCCATAGGGATTAATTTAACTATTGTAGATTCCAATTCATTGAAACCTATTTTACTTGTTCTTCCAAAAAGATTAAGATCTTTATAACTACGTCCCAAGATGGGAACTCATAGTGTAACAGATCGTGTTATCTTTAAGGTCATAAGTAGAAATAGATTGTTCCAATCATTTCTTCACTGCTTAATCCTTATGGATCTTTTGTTGGATCTCAAAACTTAAAGGTCTTCTTGATCCTTCCAGAGTTCTCTCCCTTATATTCTAGATCTACTAAAGATGTCCTATGTTGACATCATAATTGGATCTTTCCTATTCTTCAGTTAACTTGAATTATCAAGTATCAAAAGGATGATCTTTCTGAGCTTTCTTTCAAGCTTGATCTAAGATCATTTTTATGATCCTTGAATTTCAAGTCATTCTTTGGGATGAAGCTTTTAGAGCTTCATTCTTTGGAGTTTACCTTTAAACTCAAAAAGGTTGATCCTCTCCTTATTTCTAATTCTTTATGAGAGATAGATCCTTTCATATTGTGTTGGAAGAATTCTTCTTCCCTTTGAGAGGATAATTGAAGAAGATAATCATTCCTACACATTATCTGCTTGATGTATTCCATTGGATCATGAATCCCTTTTTCTTCTGGCCATCAAGAAAAAGTACTCAATGGAAATCAATACCCACCGTCCCATACCAGTGGGTTCTTCATCTAATCCACATAACTATGTCTCTATATCTTTTCACCTTCTCTGTCCTTTTAAATGCCCTTCATACTATGGTACCAAATTATAAGAGCAAGGAATAAGGTGCTTAGATACACCACTACTAATCTTACTTAAATATTTGGTTAACCATTTAATGTGGTGTGACTTATCTTATCAAAATTTAAGTTTGACTTGATCTTTACCCTACTTGGGTCTTTTGGCTTTCTTCTCTTCTTTTATCAAAATAAGAGATAAGACTAGGTATTTCTCAAATAGATCCCTTCATGCTTAATACTTTACCCATGGGTTTTACTTGGAGATCTAGCTATTACGCTTCATACAAGAAGCCATATTCCTTAGGTCTATATTACTAGAATCCATAGCATATGTTATGTTATCCCCATAAAGCATCAAGATATTTTTAGGGTTATGCTTTAAAGTTCATCCCACTTCTTTTCCTAACTCACTTAGGATTTATACAATCCTCATGGTTTATGCAAGTCTTCTCTTGCATTGGGGTTCTTTGAGAATTCCCAGTCTTTGAGAACTTCATTTAGTTGGAAGATGTAATGAAAGATATATGATGTACTAGAATACCGGAAGTACTTCATCTTTACTTATTTCTTGCATATCTTTTACCTTGCAATACCCTATTTGGTCTTTTCAAGGCATAAGATGCAAGTTCTTGGGGATTTTCTCCCCTCCTTAAAAGCTTTTGTCCTCGAAAACTACCTGAGAGTAAATTAAAATTTGTGCTCTTTTAGAAGTATTTGAAAGAGTTTATTTTCAATCTTTTATTGTCCTTGCTTGTTAAAAGAACTAATGAGAGCTTTTAACTTTCCTCCAAGCTTGTTGAACAAATATCCCAAAGTTTCAAGTTTGGATTACCCATAAATTCAATGTCCCATAACATCGGATCTACTTAAGTATTAATGTAAACCTAGATGTCCCATACCATCTGGCTTACACTTCCACTTTAGTAAAAGGTAACTTTAGCTTGAATTTTGGGATCAAACCTTCTCTTAGAAAGCTCTATTACTTCTTAGACTTGTAAGTATCATTTCCATTGCAAAGCATAATTGTTGCTCATATACAATGAAGTTGTAACTTAACAAGTCTTAATTGCAATTTCATAAGACTAGTCTCAAAAAATTGACTTTTCAATTATTCGTTGATTCAGATACACTCTACAAGATCCCTTTTATGTCACTTGATGATAGAGCTAGTTTATATCTCAACCAGATATCATCTTTTTTGACATAATGAGTAATCTAGAAAGAGGAATAATTGCTTTGCCAATGAGATCTTTAATTTGAAGTAGATGGTATTACTATTTACCATTTAAATAGTCCTTTACTATTAGGACATTGAAAAATGGTATTTAGGGTTTATTACAACCCTAAAGTTGTACCTTCTCTTAAGGCCTTGTATTTTCTTGGAAGAACAATGAAAAGCTTTGAATAGTTCTTTGGTTTTCTAAGACAAAGAACTCTGTTGAACAAAAGCACTAATACTTTCATCTTCCAAACCTAAGATTCTGTTATACCATATTTTCTCTTTCTTAGAGCTTGAGAGTAGATGCTCTAAGTTACCACCACTGTATTGTGGTTCTAAGAGAGAAACGTTTGTACTATTACCTTAAGTCTATGGCCTTGTTGATCAGGCATGCCGTGGATTTTTATAGAATAATTCCACAAGAGGGACTTTTAGCCTAATGTATCTTGCCAATGTACTATTTCTTGGCTTATAATAGTCAAGCTATATAGGAAGTGAATGGTAGTTTTACTCATGGCCAAAGGAATAATGGTACTACCATTATTCCTATCATGGAACTTGTAACCATACTTAAACTTGAATAAAGAAAATGTCCCTCTTAATCCTCAAAACCATGTAATACATTCCAAATGCATACTTTTAGTCTATGCCTATACATTTACACCTTTATTGGAAAAAGGTGTAGCATGCATAAGGTTCATATATTGAACCCCTCCTTAAAGCATGCATAAGTTCCAAATTTTGAACTTTGCTCATTCAAAGGATGGTGTTCAAAATTTCCATGCAACTTTCTATATGCAACTTTCAATAGTGCATTAGATGCATTCTTCTTAAACATGACCATTTTTATGCACCTCGGATCTTTCTTTTCAAAGCAATGAACTTGATGCATAGTGCAACTTATTTCCATGATTGATACCACACAAACTGGCCACCTGAATCTATGCATCCACTTCCAAGTCATGTCTATTATGACATGCACTTGCATGTTCTTGAATTTGCAAGGAAAATAAGGAGGTGAAAATACTTACCTGGAAATTAGGCTTCGTGCATCCCTTGATTTTATTTTAGTGGTCTCAAGGTGATGAAGTAGGCTTGGTCATCCCATCTTATCCATCATTGAAATTCTCCTTGGGCATTTTAATACTACATGTTGTACTCATATATGTGCATTTACCTTTGAAATCATGCATCTAAGCATGCATTAAAGGGTATAATCACTATGCATAGTCAATGGATTTTATGCATATGTCTCCATTATCCTTGGAAAAGAACTTTTCAAAAATATTAATGTCCTCATAAGTGTATGTACTAGCTTGTAAATCCACACTTCATGCAAAAGAGATTTTTGTAAATAATGCATAAGGTTCAAAAACTGAACCCCTCTTTAAAACCTGCATGAAATTCACACTTGTAACTCCATTATTTATGAATCTATATTCACATATCCTCATAATTTCCATGCATGCCATGCCATGCTATGATGGATGTTCCATACCCATCCTTATAGAGTAAGTCCCTTCCACGTTAATACACATGAGTTTATGTATGTAAACTTAAGATGTGCACAAAGAAAGCTTCAGATTTGCCATTTGTGCTTAAACACCATCCCTTTCCAAAAGGGAATGCACATACATTCTTTTATTACTTTCTTTATTTATTTTTTCTTTGTAACAATGCATGCAAGTGGTCAATGCTAATCTCTCATTAACGTTTTATGGTCTCCCAAACAATATAAAAATTGAAACTTCTACTAATGTTTCAATGATGAGTTATTACCAAAATAATGAAAGATATGGCAAAGAGATATTGAGACCAAACATAAGTTCAATAATACTTAGCTTCTAGATTAAGCTTGGTCCTTTCGTTGATGTTCGAGAAAAGTTGTTCCGACCATTGCCTTATTTTGTGATGCTTCTTGTACATACTCCTCATAGAAAGTCATAATGCTCCGCACCACCTTGAATGAGTGAGAGGCTTGGCTGTTTCCTTGTTGAAGACAAAGAATTTCAAATGTTCGTAAAGCTTAATGTACATGCGAGAAAAATTCTCGGGTTCTTTCTCAACTCAAGAATTTATCTATAAGCTTGAAGAAGAAAATAGAAAGAGTTCGTAGTTGCTCTTTATGCATAAGAACGAAAGTAATTACCCATGCGAAGAAAATGAGCTAATCTTCCTTTTTTGCATAGCAAAGAATCACTAAATGTGTATACATATGAAAAACAAACTAACATACATACTGTTCATCCTTAAAACAACGAAAGAGGACAATGACAAACTCGTCATGCTCCGGCTCATGCGCTCCTTATCCCATAGACAAGGAATTTTCATGGACGTAGCTGTATTTTTAATAGAGAAGAGCGCTCAATGCGTCTCACTCAATCATCTCCCGGATACGTGACCTGTGTTGTCACCCGTGTTCACATGCATGGACGGCTTAGCTAATCGTAGGTGATTGGCGAGACCTTTATAAGGTCTTAAGGGCTGGGTCATACGATGGATCTTTTAGCCTACAAACCACTCCCGGCGGCTCGATCTCTACTACTCGGGAGTAATTGAAAACCTCAAGCAATATTTGAGAGAATACTCACGAAGATGCTAAGCTAAACACAAACCATGCTCTGATACCACTGTTGTGTAAGCTCCATAGCCTCCACAACTGTACTAATCAACTAAGAAGACTAACTAGCAAGGCCACACACTAGAAAGAGAGATGTGTTTCCACCCAACCAACCCCTCTAATATATAGCTCCAAGACCAAGGGGGTAAGTCCCTCTCAAGAGGACATGTGTACCTTCCATCACATGGGTCCTAAGGTGTTCACATGGTTTCCAAGCTTAGGAAATCACATGACTTTTTAAAGAAGGCTCTCCAAGCTTTCACATACAAACCAAGTAGCTAGGAGAAGCTTCCAATCAAGCATAAGGTACTCAACCGTAGAGAATTAAAACTAAGGTTCATGACCCATCTAAAAGGAGTAAAAAAACCATAAATCTCAAGGGTTTCACACCTAGAAACTCAAGGGTTCTACCCCTTAGACCCATGTTATTATACAACAACAAGGAAAAGTATGAACACGACATACTATATCGAAAGAAATTAATTTTGACTACTTATAGTTGTGTATTTGAGCATAGAGAAACTTTCATAGAAATCATTTAACGTGTGTGGATTATACATCATATTGTCCCTTTACATCATGGATATTCATTTTGTACACAAAGAAGGTTTTATAGAAATTGAACAAAAGAGCCAATTGAAGAATAGCCTTATATATCCTACCTTATTGTCGAAAGCGAAAGAGAATTGAAGGGCACTCTCATATAGCTTGCCATTTTGCAACCAAAAGATACTACTTAAAAAGCCATTTATCCTTTTGCAAATGTATCTCTATAGAAGAATAGTTTTCAAAGAGATCCGTCACTATGGGAAATTTATGGGAAGGATAAGAAAAAAAACAACTTGAAATAAATCTAACATTCATGATTCCACAATTTGGCATCTAAATAACCATTATGTACTTCCTTCTCATTCATCGGATGGCATTAAATCACAGGTAATAAACTTGAGGAAGTAAATAAAAAATGAAACACACGAAGAAAGGTCAAAGTGGGTAATAGTTACTAAGAAGGTACATGTTGAATTTGATATAAAAACACCTCACAAGGACTATCCATCTAAAACCAGAGCTTTAAGGAATTTCATCATACAAGTAGAAGGACAATAACTACGCTTAGAAAACAAAATCTTTAAGAAGTGCATCATACCAAGATTCCTCCATAGAAAACCAACGCTTTCTGGAATGGCATCATACAAGTAAAAGGACCACAACATACCTTAGAAGCAATCGTAGACATACATGTTAGTATAGACCCATTTCATGTCATGTACATAGAGAAACACCATAGGCATGTAAGTAATCCTCATAGTTCTCTAAGCATTAATTACCAATAGACATAAAAATAATAGAAAAAAATTTAAGGGGTTGAAAATAAATAAACCAGACAGAAAGAAAAATTTCTAAGATAACAAATATCATAGTTCAAAGAATAAGATGAAGTTTCGTATTCGATGAATAGAAAATTAAAGCAGATCATATGGGTCTCATATGGTGACGGCCAACATTGTCAGAGAAAGAAATTGGTGAAAATGAAGGGAATACAGTGGCATAGAGTGATAACTCGCATAGAGTAGGAAATTATTAAGTGGCTTATAGATTAAGAAAGAATTGAAACGTATGACATGGATTTGAGAGTGCTCATCTTTTTCAAAAGAAAATGATGATCAAAGTGTATACAATGATAAAGAAATGTTATTTGGATCTTGGACCTCGAGGTTGACAAAAAAGCAATCCGTTGTGATCAATTCTAGTTGTGGATTTGAGTGTACCTCTGAGATCTCATGGTTCCATTTCGACAGGCAATTTCATTTCCAATCAAAGTTCATTCTTTTTTGAGCAAGTTTAGTATATTCGTTTCACACAATTGGGTGTACGACGCTATTTTCTTCTTTATTACATATCTTTTCTAGTGTTGTGCGCTTTTGTATTACTCCCTTTTATGCGTTTTCTTGAATCCACATAAATTGGCCGTCCGTTACTCTTCACTGGAACGCCTCTAGAGGGATTTTTTTAGCATAGAGTGCTAGTAATATATAAAGAAAATCAGATATACGATGCGGCTTTTTTTAGCAGAGGGACATGTCAATGGGTAAGTTTCAAATATTATTTTCCGAAGTAGTGAGCATATCGGAAGGTTTTCAGATCCAGAGTAGAATTCATTGTTATATCTAGTTTCCACTTCAATGGTGCTTATTTGTTGCATAGACCATCGGCAAGCGAATTACCTGACTACTATGCAAAAGAAAAAGCATGCACACGTCATAGAATATCAAAAGAAAAAGCATGAACATAAGAAAATGCATGAACACGTCATATTATATCGAAAGACCACGAGCATCATCATCACTAAAAGAAAGTGATGGAAGAGAATGAAGTACACTCGTAATGGAAGGTTACGAGAGTAGCAAGTGCCAGCAAAGAGAAGAATTAATATTGAGAAGCAATCCACCATTATGGGAAATTTAGGCTATGGATAAGAAAAGAAAGCTACATGAAAGATACCATAACAAATAATTTTAACATTCATGAATACAAAATTGGGCATCTAAATAACCAATATGTACTTCCTTCTGATCCATGCGATCGCGTTAAATGATAGGCTATAAACTTGAGAAAGAAAATAAAAGAGGACAAAGAGGAAGAAGGTCAAAGTGGTTAATCGTTACTAGGAAGGCAAATGTTGAAGGTGTTACAAAAACACCTCACAAAAAATATCTATAGAAAGTGAAAGCTTTAAGGAATTTTATCGTACAAGTAAAAGAACCAGAACATGCCTTAGAAAACCAAATATTTAAGGAATTTCATCATACAAAGAGTCCTCCATAGAAAACCAAAGCTTCAACGAATTGCATCATACAAGTGAAAGGACCACAACATACCTTAGAAGCAATCATAGACATCTATGTTAGTATAGAACCATTCCATATGGCGTACATAAAGAAACACCATAGGCATGTTAGTAGACCTCATAGATCTCTAAGCATTAATTTCCAATGGAGATAAAAATAATAGAAGAAACCTTAAAAGGTTGAAAATGAATAAAACAGATAGTGAAAAGAAAATTGCTAACAGAACAAATATCATAGTTCAAAGGATAAGATGAAGTTTAGTAGTAGATGCATAGAAAATTGAAGCAGATCATATGGGCCTCATATGGTGATGGCCAACATCGTCAAGCAAATCAATTGGTGGACATGAGGTGAATACACCCGCATAGATTGATAAGTGCTAGCATAGAGTAGAAAATTATTTAGCGGTTCATTAATTGAAGAGAACTGAAATGTATGATATAGATTTGAGAGTGCCTATCTCTTTCAAAAGCAAATGATCATCAAAATGTATACAATGATAAAGAAAGGATAATCGGATCTTGGACTTTTAGGCTAAGAGAAAAGAAATCCATCGTCACCAATTCAAGTTGTGAATTTGACTATAAAGAGGCTTTCATATGATTTAATCAATGAGTGTACCTCTGAGATCTTATGGTTGATTTAGGTGATAGTAGTTCCATTTTTAGACTCCATTTCAGTTTCAATCAAAGTTCACTATTTGTTTGAGTAAATTTAGTATATGAATTTCACAGAAAGCAACAAAAGACAATTGGGTGTATGAGGCTATTTTCTTGTTTGGTATATGTTTTTTGCAGTATTATGCCCTTTTGGATTACTCCCATAGGTATACGATGCCATTTTCTTCTGTAATACATGTATTTGCACTGTTGCGCCCCTATATGTATAAAGGTTTTAATATCATTGATGCATCTAAAACTCCGAGAAGGACATGTCAATGGGTACTGGTGTTGTTTTATCCCTTCGATTAGACGTGAAAGTTTGAAACACGTTTTTTCTATGTAATGAGCGTATGGGAAGCTTTGCAGATCAAGAGTACAATGGTGGTTATTTGTTGTATAGACCATCGGCAAGATAATTATCTACGTAGAAAAGTATACACAGAATAGAGCATAGTATATTTGATCGTGCACAAAAGTTAATTGAACACAAGAAAAACCATGCACACATCATAGAGCATAGTATATTTATTGTTGCACAAAAGTCTGTTCAACACAAGAAAATCCATGCACCCTTCATAGTATATCAAAAGACAACAATCCGCTTTTGCCCATGTCCGTACAAAAATCAAGTATGCAACATAGGGGATGAGGCAATATTCTTGCAGGGGGAGGCTTTTCGAACATTAATGTCCAAGACTAGCATTATATCTATAGTACTTGAAGAACATTTAAACAGATAATATAAGACATTTATATGATGATGAACATCAGGTACAAAAGAACGAGAGGATGGGAGAGAGTCAAATAGGAATGGTGTATTAGAACACCGTACATTTTCTGCAGATGGATAGAAAAATGATGCAGATCATATGGGCTTGGTATGCTGACGAGCATCATCGTCAGAGAAAGAAAGTGATGGAAGTGAATGAAGTGCACTGGCAATGGAAGCTTAGGAGAATAGCAAGTGCCAACACAGAGAAGGGAAAATATTGAGGACAAATCAACCATTATGGGATATTTAGGCTATGGATGAGGAAAAAAGCTACATGAGAGCTACCATAACAAATAACTTTAACATTTATCAATACAAAATTGGGCATCTAAATAACCAATATGTACTTCCTTTTGATCCATGGGCTGCCATTAAAACATAGTTTATAAATTTGAGGAACCAATTAAAAAAGGAAAAAGAGGAAGAAGGTCAAAGTGGTTAATAGTTAGTTAGAAGGCACATGTTGAATGTGTTAAAGAGACACCTCACAAGAACTATCTATAGAAAGTCAAAGATTTAATGAATTTGATCATACAAGTAGAAGGACCACAACATACCTTAGAAAACCACTCCATAGAAAACCAAACCTTCAAGGAATGGCATCATATGTAAGCTTCAAGGAATTGCATCATACAAGTAAAAGGACCATGACATACCCTAGAAGCTATTGGAACATCAAGCTTACACTATGCTTGAGGTGGATTTGATCTACATAAAAGGCTATCGTGTCGAAAGAATATCTGTTGGAGAGTTCTTTCTTTTTTGCTCATTTATTGTTTTTTTTTTGAGAGATTTTTTATGGTTCATTTATCGTTGTAAAAGCCTTGAGCTTTACACATGTAAAGGTAGAAAGATAGAGCCCAAATTTCACGAATTTGTGGTGGTTGAAGTTGCATTCAATCAAGCAATCAAATCACCTAAATGTAGATCAAACTAGATCTTCACTTTTCCTAGATTGTAGGAAAGTGAATTGATTCCCTCCAACAACCATTCCCACCTTCATTTGAATTCAAATTTCACTTGTAGAAGTCGTGGAAAACTCCTAGAGTCTATATAAGGACCTAAAATCACTTGTACATTACGTGGAAGCAATACACATACATTTGTGACCATGATTGTCTTGCTCCTTCAATTCTTTGCATCATCTTCTTCTCCAATACTAATCTTGTAGAGGCTGCTTCTCTCTCTTCAGAGCTTCAAATTGAGTGTAATATGGCTGATTAGAAGGCTGTTAGTGTCTAATTTATCCCTATAAATTTTCATAGCATTTGGTTTAGTAGATTGGGAGAAATCTGAGTTTTTCTCTCTCGGGGTCTGGCCACTATCGCTAAAGAAATAAATTGGTGGAAATGAGGCGAATACACCCGCATAAAGTGATAAGTGCTAGCATAAACTAGGAAATTATTTATCGGTTCATAAATTAACGAGAATTGAAATGTATGGTATGGATTTGAGAGTGCCTATATTTTCGAAAGGAACTTATCATCAAAGTGTATACAATGATAAAGAAAGGTTAATCGGATCTTGGACTTCTAGGCTAAGAAAAAAGCAATCCATTGTCACCAATTCTAGTTGTGGATTTGAATACACAATGGCTTTCATATTATTTAAACAATGAGTGTACCTCTGAGATCTTATGGTTGACTTAGGTGAAAGTAGTTCCATTTTGAGACTCAATTTCAGTTGCAATCAAAGTATATGAATTTTACACAAAGAAACAAAAGACAATTGGGAATATGAGGCTATTTTCTTGTTTGGTATATGCTTTTGCAGTGTTATGCCCTTTTGGATTACTCCCTTTTATGCATTTTGTTGAACCGACGTAAATTGGAGGCTCATTATTCTTCACTAGAACACCTCTAGAGCGATTTGTTAGCATGTATTGGTAGTAACATATAAAGAAAATTAGGTATACGATGCCATTTTCTTCTTTATTACATGTATTTGCACTGTTGCTCCCCTAAATGTACAAAGGTTTTAATATCATCGATGCATCTAGAATTCCGAGAAGGACATGTCAATGGGTACTGGTGTTGTTTTATCGCTTCGATTAGACTTGAAAGTTTGAAATAAGTTTTTCCTATGTAATGAGCGTATGGAAAGCTTTGCAGATCAAGAGTACAATGGTGGTTATTTGTTGTATAGACCATCGGCAAGATAATTATCTGGGTAGAAAAGTATACACAAAATAGAACAAAGTATATTTGGTCGTGCACAAAATTTGGGTGAACACAAGAAAAACCATGCGCACATCAGAAAGCATAGTATATTTGTTTTAGCGCAAAAGTCTGTTGAACACAAGAAAAGCCATGCGCACTTTTGCCCACGTCCGTGCAAAAAATCAAGTATGCAACATAGGAGATGAAGCAATATGCTTGCAGAAGGAGGCTTTTTGAGCATTAACATCCAAGACTGAAATTATATATATAGTGGTGTAAGAACATTGAAGAAAATAATATAAAAAATTTATATGATTATGAACATCGGATACAAAAGAACAAGAGGATGGGAGAGAGTCAAACTGGAATGGAGTATTAGAAAACCGTAAATTTTCTGCAGATGGATAAAAAAATGAAGCAGGTCATATGGGCTTGATATGGTGACAAGCAACATCTTCAGAGAAAGAAAGTGATGGAAGTGAATGAAGTACACTGGCAATGGAAGGTTACGAGATTAGCAAGCGCCAATATAGAGAAGAAAATAGATTGAGAACAAATCAACCATTATGGGAGATTTAGGCTCCGAATGAGGAAAAAAGCTACATGAGAGCTACCATAACAAATAATTTTGACATTCATGAATACAAAATTAGGCATATAAATAACCAATATGTACTTCCTTTTGATCCATGGGCTTCCATTAAAACATAGGTTATAAATTTGAGGAAGCAAGTAAAAACGGAAAAAGAGGAAGAAGGTCAAAGTGGTTAATAGTTAGTAAGAAGGAACATGTTGAATGTGTTATAGAAACACAAGAACTATCTATAGAAAATCAAAGCTTTAACGAATTCAATCATACAAGTGGAAGGACCACATCATACCTTAGAAAACCAAAGCTTTAATGAATTTCATGATAGAAAGAGTCCTCCATAGAAAATCAAAGCAAAGCAATTGTATCATACAGGTAAAAGGAGCACAACATACCATAGAACCAATCGTAGACACCCATGTTAGTATAGAACCATTTCATATAGGGTACATAGAGAAAGACCATAGGCATATAAGTATTCCTCATAGTTCTCTAATTGCTCTGTTCTAGTATTTAATGTTTACACTTTTCAATATCATTGCTTTCTGGTGATCCTAAATGTAGAGACTTATCAATATCATTCCATTATTTTGCTCGTGAAATTCATCTACATTATGGTGGTTGTGTTCCTTTCCTGCATTGCAAAATCTAGAAGGACTTCATTTCCTTGGATGAATATCATTTTCTTCACTCATTGAAGTCATACCTCAATGTGCAATGGTTTCATTTTATACCCATGAGATGAAATGCAAACTTCAAGTTATCAAAAATAGCAGATAGTGGGCTCCAAATAGGAAATGCATGTGAAATGGATTTTATAATATCCTCTATATCCCTTCCATTATCTTAATTTCAAACATTGTAAATATGATATGATGTATTTTAACATTGTGTACCATATTCAACAATTGAGTTGCAACTTGTAGCTTCAGTGCCATATATGCACATAAAGATTAGTTGGAATCAAGAACCAACATGAAAAATACATCATGGATCGTAATTGTAAAATTAACAAGCATGATGTATTTTGCATGTTGTTTATAGATGGGGTGCCTATTTCAACTGTTTTTCGAAATAGTCAAATTTTTGCATTGAGATACAATTACCAACCATGATGTATTTTGCATGTTGGTGGTTAAGGCTTTTCATTGAAATAGTCAACCATGATGTATTCTGCATGTTGGTTGTGAATTATTTTTGGAAATAGTCAACAACCTACATGCAAAATATATTATATCTCGTAATTATCTTTGAGTGCATGAACTTGAATATTTTCCAAAAACCATTGAGATGGAGCTTGCCAATGCATGCATGCTAGAATTATGTACACATTTGGATACTTGTAATGTTGATCAAAGACTATAATAAAAATCAACTAAGAAAGATGAAATTGCTTACATGATCAATGTGATAGTGCATTGTGAAAGAACAAGATTAATTGAGTATAAAGTATTCAAATTACACCCTAGCATGAGTATGATTGACAAAGTTTGTACAAGTCTTAGAGTGTGAGTATGCTGTTTGCAAAAATTCCTCTATAAATTATTCAAATTACACCCCACCATGAGTATGGTTGACAAAGTTTGTACACCTCTAGGAGTGTGAGTAAGGTGTTTGCAGTGAACTTCAACAAGCAATCAAATAATTTGATACCAATTACTAGAGTTCAAGGATCACAAACTCTCATGAATAGTGTGAGGAATCCAAAGCTTAGGAGCAAAATAGAGAGTATATTGGTATGTCTATGATAAAGTAAAACATGTCATCCATTAGGGATATGAGAATATATACAAAATGGAGAGGGAACTTACTAAAGTGATAAAACGTTTCCTCTATACCCTCAAGTGTGCTCATGCACATCTCTACCAAAATACACTAGCCCAATGGTTGTCCCAACTACTATGCATAGTAGTCGCTTCATGTTCTTACCAAACATAATGTATTTTGCATGTTGGTTGTAAATGTTTTGCATTGCAATAGTCAACAACCATGATGTATTTTGTATGCTGGTTAGTAATTGGACCATAGTGTAGAAAGTTGAACATTTCTAGAAATAGCTGGAATAGAGCTTCCCAATGCATGATTGCTAGAACAACCTACACTTTTGGATGCTTCTACTGGTGATCAAAGACTACAACGAATAGCAATAAAGAAAGACTAAATTGCTTACATACTTAATATGATAGTGCATTTGCTGAAAACAGGATGAAATTGACTATTGAATTGCAAAAATCCCTTAAAGAATTATTCAAATTACACCCCACTTTTAGTATGCTCAAAAAAGTTTGTAGAATTCTAACATTGTGACTAGTGGGCTGTTGGAAATGAACCTCAAAAAGGAATGAAGTACTTTGATACCGATTCCTAGAGTTCAACAATAAACAATGCTCATGAATAGTGTGAGGAATCCAAAACTTACGAGAAAAATAGAGATTATATTGGTAATTTTATAACATAGTAAAAAACGTAATCCATTAAGGTTGTGGGAATATATACAAGGGGGAGAAGGAGCCTACAAAAGTGAGAACTACTTTCCCCTGTATCCCCAAGTGTGGTCATGCACATCTCTAGCGAAATATACTATCATAAGGATGGTCCCCAGTACTATGCATAGTAGCCCCTTCATGTTCTCAATTTCTCTATATACTCCAAGCACACACACACACACACTCACACACACACACACACACACACACACACATATATATATATATATATATATATATATATATATATATATATATATATATATATATATATATATATATATATATATATATATATATATATATATATATATATATATATATATATATATATATATATATATATATATATATCACGTTTTCTTAGAAACACTGTGTTAATGACACTTGTATGGTCAATGATGTGTTAAATGGTTGAAAAACCATTGACCCTTGGAGCTCAAGTATCCAACAAAGGAGATGAATAAGAAGAGGATGGGACGAGATATAATTTCAAAGGGAGGGTTTTTGTAATAGGCCTCTTTTCTAGTGAAATAAATCCTTTTGAACTTTGTGAATTTCATTGTGGGAATAATGCTTAGAATGAATAAATAGGTCATTTTATGCATGTAGGAAAACTTTTGGCGGGACAAGTTTCATATTCACCCTATTGTTCTCCACACTACCATATAGAGAAGAAGATGGAGTTCTACTATTTCCAACAACACGAAAGTGATAAGCATAGCTTATATGTTGATGAGTACAAAGAGAAGTTCCTATGTCTTCATAAATATGCATTAGAGGTTAGTGGTAACACTCTAAAGAGTGAATTTATTGAAGGCCTTCGTGAGGAGCTTTGCTATCAATTCATGGGATCTAGATGCATTGATTTTCTTGATGCTATTGCGATGGCCGAGAACTTTGAGAAGATGGAGAAGTTCAATTTGCAGAAGACAAATAGAAGAAAATTCATTGCAACAAAACATAGGCCGCAAAGACATGTTGCAATAAACATGAACAATTCAAAGAAGAGTCCATCTTCAAATAACCAAGGCAAGAATCCTGCTCAGGTGGAAAATCAAAGGAGGCATCAACCAATCTAGTGGCAACAAGATCCTGATGTTATTGAGAGGGAAAAAAGACTTGGTCTGTGTTTTCGTTGTGGGGAGCAAGGACATCAGACATATGAGTGCCCAAATAAGGCAGTCATTCGACCCACATAATCAAAAGCGATAAAAATCATCGAGGAGGGTACAATTATTGAGGAAGCAGATGATGGAAGTAAGTGCCCTGACTCTACTTTATGTTGCATGGTGGTTAGTTCTTTCCCAAAGGCTTCTGTAGTCACGATTCCAGGTATGATTTCTGCACATAAAATCAGATTTTTTATCGTTTCAAGTAGTACCTATTGTTTTCTGTCTTTCAAATTGGTATAGAATCTAGGGATAGCCCTAAATATGAAGATAGCCAAACCCATAGAGATGGCTAATGGACGATTACACTACACAAAAGCATATATTGAAAACCTTGAATTTACTCTTTCTGATAGATGCTTTTTTCGGAGTTCATGTAATTGAGATGAAACAGAGTGATGCAATCAAAGGCATGGATTGGTTAGTTAAAAATTACACGATGATTAATTGTGAACAAAGAACGATCACTTTAAAGCTAGATGATGAATCTTTTCATATTCTAGGTGCTGCCTATAACCCTAAACCTATCCTTATTTTTGCTATGCAGATAATTAAAGTTATACATGATGGTTGTAGAACATTTATAGTGTATATAAACAACGTGCACGAAAACAATAATGAGGAAAGTGTTTCAAATTATGTAGAAAATCTTTTGAAAGAATACGTAGATGTATTTCGAGAAGAGTTTCCTGATATAGCTCCACCTAGGCAGATTGACCATGCCATTGACCTATATCCAGGGACTGAACTATATTCTATAGCACCCTATAGATTTAACGTCGAGGAATTAAAGGAGCTTAAGATTCAATTAGATGATCTTCTGAAGAAAGGCTTCATAAGATCGAGTGTCTCACCTTTGGGTGCACCTGTTTTATTTCAGAGAAGAAAGACAACTGTTATAGATGATGCATTGAATATATTCACTAAGATTGACTAATTTTCTGGATATCACGAAATTAGGTTCAAAACAGAGGATATTGCTAAGAGAGCTTTTTGAACATGAAATGGTCACTATGAGTTTATGGTTCCACCTTTTGGATTAACAAATTCTCCTGCCACATTTATGTGTTTGATGAATAATATTTGTCATGGTTACCTAGATGAATTCATCTTAGTATTTGTTGATGATATATTTGTATACTCTAAAGATGATTCTAAACATGCGGTACATTTGAAGAAAACTTTGCAAAGTTTTAGAGAACACAAATTCTATGGAAAAAAGAGTAAATGTTTCTTTGCTAAGGATAAACTTGTGTATCTAGGAAGAGTAATATCAAACGAAGGAATCCTTATAGATGAAGACAAAGTAAAAACAATAGTTGATTGGCGGATTTCTAAGACTATAAGGGATGTTAGAAGTTTTCTTGGGTTGGCACAATAAGAAAGAGCTCATATTAATGATTTCTCTAAGATAGCTACTCCCCTCACAGATTGACTAAAAAGAATGTAGGAGTTTCGTGGAATGATGCTTGTCAAAAATCATTTGAACGTTGAAACAAAAATTTGTTGAAAATTATGTTTTGAAAATATCAAAAATGGGAAAGCCTTTTGTGGTTGCATGTGATACAAGTTTAAGTCTGATAGGATTTGTTCTTTCAAAAAATGGTAGGGTGGTCCCATAGAAGTCCAAAAAACTAAGAAAACGTGAACTTAAGTATCCTATTCAAGATTTAGAAATGCTTGTTGTTGTGCATGCACTTAAGAATTGGAGACATATATTTTTAGGGGTTAAGTTTGAATTGGAAACATATCATCAGAGTCTAAAATACATCTTCACACAACCATTGCTTAATAACAGGTAGAAGTGTTGGATTGAATTATTAAGTGAGTATGATTTTGACATTAAGTATCTGGCTGGTAAAGAATATAAGGTTGCTGATGCATTGAGTTGGAGACCTTTATGGAATCTTGTTTCTCTAATAAATTCTATTTTTCTCAGACAAATTCAAGAAGAGATAAAAAAGGATCCTTTTTATGCACCTATTTTGAATTCTTTGAATGCGAAGAGGGGATCGATGTATGAGGAAAATTTTCATTTGGAGAATGGAACATTGTATTGAAACAATCGGCTATGCATATCTTCTAAATCTCCATTAAAAGTTAAAATATTACATGATTGTCATGATACACCTTTTTTTGCACATCCAAGTTATTCAAGGAACTATGTTAAAACAAAGTATTCTTACTTTTGGCCATGTATGAAGTGGGATATTAGAAAATATTTAAGTGAATCTTTGAAGTGCCAATAGGTAAAATTTGAGTTTAAGCGGATGCTTGGAATGCTCCAACCTTTGCATGTTCCAAATCAGAAGTGCGAGTGTATTTCTTTGGACTTTATCACTAAGCTATCTATGATGAGAAGTAAGCATGATAACATATTTGTTGTAGTCGATCCGCTTACCAAGATGGCACATTTCTTTCCTATGAAAAAGATTCATATTGCATTGAATGTTGCAAGAACCTTTGTAAAAGAAATTTTTCGATTGCATGGAATGTGTAAAAGCATAATTTCTGATAAAGATTCTAGATTTACATCAGAATTTTGGAGAGCAACATTTGAATCGATTGGAACTCAACTTTGTATGAGTACAACTTTCCTTTCACAAACTGATGGGGAAACCGAGAGGGTTAACAGGGTAGTTGAAGATATGTTGTGTATGTATGTGAATGAAAAGCAGGATAACTAGAGTGAATATTTACCCTTGGTTGAGTTTGCATACAATAGTGCATGTCATGCATCTATAAAAATGACTTCGTTTGAAGCTATGTACAATTATAATTGTTTGGCTCCACCTTCGTTTTTGGGTTTTCCAAACAAAGTAGAAGTGTCCAAAGAAACGCTCCATAAAATGGATGAAGAACTTGGTAAAATTAAGGAACACATAAAAGAAGCTCAGAAACGACAAAAGAAATTCTATGATTTAAAGAGAACACCACTCCAATTTCAAGTTGATGACATGGTATTTCTTAAAGTTAATCCTCACCAATCTAACTTGTTGCTAGGGAAGGATCATAGAATTTCTCCTTGATATGCAGGTCCTTTTAAAGTTTTGAAAAAGATTGTATCTCTTGCTTATTTGATGAAATTACCTAAACATTCAAATGTGCATCCTATATTTCATGTTAGCTTACTTAAAAGATATGTATCTAATGTTGCTCATGTTTTGTAGGACAATTATAAGCTAAAAGATGATGGCCCTTTTGAGCTTCAACCTGAAATAATATTAGACACAAAGGAAAGATTTCTTAGAAATAGATCTGTCGTAGAAAATTTAGTGAAATGGCACTCATACCCAGTAAAAGATTCGAGTTGGGTGAACTTAGAGGATTTTCTAAAACATTATCCTTCTTTCCAACTCTGAGGACAAGGTTCTTAAGCGGGGGGGATTGTAATAGGCCTCTTTTCTAGTGATATAATTCATTTTGAACTTTCTGAATTTCATTGTGAGGATAATTCTTAGAATGAATAATTAAGTCATTTTATGCATGTAGGAAAAATTTTGGGTTGAAAAGTTTTATATTCTCTCTCTAGACCTTATTCGCATCATGTTTTCTAATGGAATTTTGAAGGTGAAGATAAAAGAATTAAGGAAAACTATGTATGAGAGAAAGTTAGAGCAAGTATAAGAGAGTAAAAGTGCATGTGTGAAACTTTTGTGAATCATGTTTTAAGTACCTCGTTCAGGGTCCTACATTGAGTTCATTATAAGAAAATGCCTTGATTTTACTCTCTCTCTAGAATTTTGAAACTTGCAGGGCTCGAAAGTGGCATTTGGAGGTGGATTTGGACCTCGGACCTCTCTAACACTATTGTGCAAATTGCAAAATTGAATCAAAGTGTCTCTCATAAGCTTAAGCTAATTCCTAACCGTTTTTTATTACAAGGCTTTGAAAAGTGTAATTCTAGAGGGGAAAATTTCCTTGAATGATATGCAACTAGATGTAGGTGTCCATCATCTCCATAATGGGATATAATGGCCCCTAAGGCAAAGTCTGATGCATATGTTTCTATGACGAAGGCTTTGCTCGAATCAAGATGAACTAGGATTCGGGTAGTAGTGAATGATGATTTCAAGGTCTGAAAGGCTTTTTGTGCTTCTTTGGCCCATGAAAATTTTGAGTTTCATGTAAGCTTGGTAAGAGGTGTCACGATCTTGGAGTAATCTCTAATGAATATCGTATAAAAATTGGCAAACCCTAGAAAACATTGTACATCTCGAACACACAAAGGTGGTTTCAAATCAAGGATTGTCTTTATCTTCTTAGGGTCCATAAACATTCCTTTTTCTGTTACAATGTACCCTAGAAACTCCACTTATTTCTGATGGAAGTAGCACTTCCCCAATTTTGCATATAACCCTTTTGCTCTTAGTTCTCTAGGACTATCTTTACATGACATTCATGACCTTCTAGATTTTTGGAGAATATCAAGATATCATCAGGATATATTACCACAAAATCATCTAGATACTCTTGAAAGATATCATTCATCATATGTCGGAAGACTACTAGAGCATTTGTGAGACCAAATGGCATAACTCCATATTCAAAGTGTCCATACCTTGTTCGGAATGTTGTCTTCCATTCATCTCGTTCTTTGATCCTTACAAGATTCTATGCTCCTCGAAGGTCAATCTTAGTGAAGAACTTTGCTTTTCCAAGGCGTTCCGTCCTTCTTTACAAATAGGGTAGTGGCTCCTACAGGAGACTTCGAGTGTTTGATAAACCCCTTGGCTAGATTCTCATCAATACTTTTACGTAATTCTGTAAGTTCCTCTAGGGATAGTCTATAGATTGGCCCAAAGGGTAGTTTTGCTCCTTCTTGAAGTTCTATGGCATAATCATAAGGTCTATGCTCTAGGAGCATATCTCCATTCTTTTTTTCAAAGACATCTTCAAACCCTTGGTATTGGTTAGGAAGCTTCATTGAATCATCTTTCTTGGGCTCTTGAGTTGGTATGTCATAGATCATATATGTTGGTTCCTTCCTTACTACATGTTTAGGCTTTCGCTCCAACATATTTTGGGTTCTTCTGGATATCTCGACGGGTGATTTTATTATCCTTCCAATTAATTTCTGGATTATGTTTCTTTAACCATGGCATTCCGATGATAACCATGTTCACTAGACTTGATATTACATTGAAACATATGTGTGAATCATGGTCACCAAGGTGTACTCTTAGTGGTATGGTTTGCATGGTTATAGTCTCTGATGCTAGAGGTCATCCATCTACTACTTCAGCTACTACTGGTTTGTTCTTTTGAAGTACTGGAATTCCATGTTTCTTAATGAGTCCCTCATCAATGAAACATGAGGAGGCTCTTGAATCTACCAGAGCTATAAGGGAAAGGGTCTTCTTAGACATTATTAACTTGAGAGGGGCAAGACTTGTTTCTACAGGTGTGGCTGGAATTATGAGACCATTTCTTATATCATGGTCTAGCTGTATGGTCTCTTTTACAACTAGACTTCCTCTTTTCCTTGCTCTACAAGGGTGGCTGCAACTTTGGAGTTGGTTCTCTTGTTGGGACATATAACTGCAATATGGAGAGGGTAGTTATCACATTGAATAGCTTGATTGATGTATTCATTCAATATCTTAACCTCTGGCATCGTGAGTAGAAGGTCCTTCACATCATCTCTTAAGCCCCATCCAAGTTGGCTTATGAAATAATCTTCATGTCAAGTGAGGTCACATATCAACTGCCTAAAATTTTATGCATAGGTAGATGTAGGGTGGTTACCTTGCCATAGCTTCCGAAGTTTTGTTTCTGCCACTCAACTCGTGTATGCATCTCCAAATGTGGCGATGAGCTCTCCAAGAAACCCCTCATAGTCATGAAGTACGCCCATATCCTTCTCCAAGATTGGGGCAAACCATGATAAAGCTTGACCACAGAGGAAGGTTCCAATGAAACCAACCTTGGATGCATCATTACGGTATCTATCAGGCTGCATGCAGATGTAGAATTTGACTTGTTGCAAGAATCCTCAGAACTTTGTGCGATCACCATGGAGCTTTTCTAGCATGGAGATCTTGGGTTCCCTCATGAAGGATGTACTACGTCATTGATTTACTTGCATACTCCCTTGATTTGTCTGAAGCCTCTGGATTCGTCCTTGTAATTCTTGGAGGAGTGCACATACATGCACTCGATGTCCCATCTCGACTTGTGTTTATCGATGAGTTAGGTCTTTGATTTTTTGTTGAAGACTCAGAAGTGTTACTACAATGTGTTCATAAGCATTCTCCATGATGACTAGTCTTGGATAGAAGCTAGTCTTGCCAAAACGTCATGGAAGCACTAGATTGTGCTCTCCGACTACAATAGAAAAGATTTCAGAAACACACTTTAGATTAAAAGAATACCCACGTAGGGAAAATAGTACAAGAATACGTGACTGATACAAGAAGTCCCACAACCTAGGACTATAGGTATAGATAACTCAGCTAGAGATGATAGAGGAGATCCCACAACCTCGGATCGTAAGTATGGAACAAGATCTCTGGATTATAAGAACTCACTTCTGGGAGATGAACTAGATACAAGAAAGAACTCGACAAGATCTCATACTACACGATTACAAAACGACAAGACTAGATGTCCAAGATACAAGAGTAGACAGGACTAGGACAAGGAACAAGACAAGAACAGGAACTCGAACTTTGAGAGTACTTACTTGACGATCACGACTCCTTGAGCTCCCAAGACTAGTATTGGCAAGATTGAGAATGAATGTGGCCAACCCCTCCTTATATAGGCTTTCCAAGGGCGGTTCAAGGGTAGTTACAAATTGATGATGTCATCAATTTGAAGCATGGTCTCTAGATGTCCGAATCAAGCAAGAAGACATTTGTTCTTAGGGTTTTGGCACGTTCCAAATGCAATGGAAATATTGGTTTCTCCTAATTCTGAACCAATCATGAGATATAGGATTCACATGGAATCTGAGATTCGGGATGGTTTACTTTGTCCATGACACACACACACACATACACACACACATACACACACACACACATACACACATATATATATAAATATATATATATATATATATATATATATATATATATATATATATATATATATATATATATATATATAGTCTCTCCCTTGGAAATAAATGCTCCAAAAACCTCCCTTTGAAAGGGTATTGCTTCATATCCTATGTTACATTCTGGATTTCTAAAATATTGTCTATTGTAGTCAGAGAGCGCAATCTAGTGCTTCCTTGACATTATATATACATACATATATACATATATATATATATATATATATATATATATATATATATATATATATATATATATATATATATATATATATATATATATATATATATATATATACATATATATATATATAGAGAGAGAGAGAGATAGAGAGAAAGTCAGATAGAAAGATAGAGAGAGAGAGAAGATTGAAGCAGCTAATTTAAGACATTCATATGATGATCAACATTAGAAATGAAAGAATATGAGGATGGGAGGTAGTAAAATCCCAATGCAAGGTTGGAAAATTGTACATTTTCTATAGATGAATAAACAATGATGCGCATTATCTAGGCTTGATATGGTGAAAAACATCATATTCAAAGGAATAAAGTGATGGAAGCAAATGAAATACACTCGCAATGGAAGGTTATTAGAATACAAAGTGCCAGTGTAGAGGTGAAAAAAATATTTAGTGGCTTGGAAGTTAAAAAGAACTTAAGTAGAATATGATGTTGATTTGAGATTGTGAACATCTTTGTTACAAGAAAATGATGATGAAAGGCTACAAAAACCATAAGGAAACATTATTGGAGCATTAGGTACTAGCATAGATCAAAAAATTAGATTAGCAGTTAAGGAAGATAGAAACTTCATAGTAGGTGGTAGTAGGATCATTTGACAACCCAAACCACATACTGTTCTGTGCATAGATGCCCCAATTGATTATAGACCACCAACTAACAAGTAGTCTAACGTGGAGAGGTTGTTTCTCCATAGTTTACTATCCAAATCAAGTATTTTAAAGTGCTAAAGGACACTGGAGATTTCCTATCTTAATTGAGAGAATTCTTTGAATTTTTCCACATCTAAATTTTGAGTTGGGGGCAAAAATACTAACTCTTCGTCATTGTGGGTAAAAATGTGTGAGGGTCTACAAACTTCCAAAGTTAGATAGGGGTGTTGATTTATTCCGCAAAAGTGGTATTAAAGAGTTCCAGACTCTTGAAGCAGTCTGAAGAATCCGTTTTAAGTTGTAAAATTTCTCAAGAAAGGAGTTTTACAAAATGTGCAAGCTATATCAGTATTTCGAAGAACATTTTGAAGATTAGACCAATGACCTCAATACATATTAAGGGAGGAAGCTATAATAAGGTAATCATTTTGAATGTTTCCTATTCCATCACACTCAAGGGAAGTGTAGGAGGCATCCAAGCTTGACAATGTATAAGAATGTTACCCAAATAGGCAAGTTGGAGAGAGCAAACTACCAACCTGAGAGATTCTAGCTTAGCGATTTCCTCATGGGCAACGGATGATGAAGATTAGTAATTGGAGATGAATTTAAGCCTAGATATGAAAATCCCTTCATTCAATCACAAGAATGGGAACAAAATGATTGGATAAAAAGAGATAGGAGATCCATGCTCATCTTATCTCAACACATTGGTAATAGAATGATTAGTCACATCCAAAACCTCAACTCATCGAAGAATGTGTGGGAGGCTTTGGAAATTTTATACTCCAACTCTATAAAGGCACAAAAGATTCAAGTCTAGAATGAGTTTAACAAACTCACAGAGGCCTCAAATAGGAGCAAAAATGAGTATATCCTCAAGGTAAAAGAGATTGCAGATGCCTTATCATCAATAGTAAACTCCATTAATGATGATGATTTGGCACAATTGATTGTGAATAGGGAAAACTTACTTTAAGACTAGATAGTGAATCTATCCATATCCTAGGTGATCTGCATAATGGTTTGTCGATTCTTACGTTTTACGTGCACATAAGTAGAGGTATATTTGATGGCTCCAAAAAAAATCTATTGAATGTGAATAACTTGTGTAGGGAACATAATGAGGAAAAACCTCCAAATATATAGGAAATCTTTTGAAAGAATATGTAGATATATTTCTCGAGTCAAAAGCCACAACAAAATTAGTGAAAAGATATATGCATTAAAATATAGAACATCCATGAGAACACATATGCACCATAATAAGGAATTCAAATAATATAGATAATGTCAGAAACAATGTCAAGATAGTCCAAACTAGGAGCAATATCGTTCCTTGTACTTTAAAGATACGACAAAAAAACCTATGGGCACTATGCTCTAGGTGAAATAACTCCAAAAGTGATTGGCCATGGATCAAATCCCATCTGCAAATGAAAGAAATTTTGTGAATGTCCAAAAAAAAACAAAGTGATTTTTGGCACCAAAAGTGGATCACCCGATAATGATAAAGCGATTTAGTGCAAACTGTTTTGCTCTATTCACATGTTTTTTCGATATACTCTATTGATTTTTTTAGATTCCCAACATAGGACTTCCATAAGCTATATAAGGACGTGGTTGGCTCATTTTTTATCATTACTCAAGGAGTTCAATGCTCTACACTTGGTGATGAAGGAGGTCGTCTACTTTAAGAAAGAGTTTTATCATCTAGGAGGAGGTGTGCTCTACATCTAGAGTTACTGGAGCAGTAAGTTTCAGCCAAGCATTAGTTTAATCATTGATTTACTATGAGTAACAAGTCTATTTTTGTCCCTACTTGTTTCTTATTCAAGGTTAATGAAAATTAGGGGTTTGTTGTAAAAATGTTCTAAATAGTTAATATTTCTATGTTCACACATGCACACTCTCTTCATACCTCTTAGGAACTTTTGACACAACCTGTTGTATCTAGTTTCTCTTTTTGCCTAGAGGAAGGAGCTACTTCATCATCGAGATTGATTCATACTACTACTAGAGTACTTTCTACAAAAGAACAAAATAGATGGGATTCGAGGGATGCGTAGCACTTTCATATATTTTTATGGGAATCAAGAGGCATATTATACCCCAAATGAGGTCATGGAGAACCTATCATCAAGCTTGTTTAGAGTTAGAGAATCTCTAGTACATGAGAAACCATGCTAGGAAGGCTTGTTTAAGAAGAGAACTAGCCAAAAGAAGCATGAAAGTTGATGAATTAGTTTAGACACATGTTTTGAAGTTCAAAGTTTAGTTGCACATTTTGAAGCTCATAGAATTATGTATTTCATTTTTATATTTAAGAGATCCAAAGTCTTGCAGATATCAAAAGTTTTGTAGACATCTGAAGTTTTTGCATGTTATTAAACATTGTAGAATCATGAAATTGAAGGGTGATTGGTGGACACAATGTCAAGATAATCTAAACTAGCAACAATATCATTGTTGGTACTTAAAAGATGCTACCGAAAAATTATGTAGCCATGGTCGTCTAGGCAAAATAACTCCAAAAGGGAGCTGGGAGGGAACAAATCCCATCATTGAAGAGCAGATATTTCATGAATGGTTTCTAAAAAGCAAGTGTCTCTTAGCAGCAAAAGTAGATCACCTAATAGTGGTAATTCATAAGAGATTTAGCATAATATTTATTTCTTCATTTGCTCACTTTTAATATATGACTTAGCAATGTCTTCTAGATTACCATTGTAAAACTTCCATAAGCTATATGTAGAGGTCATTTAAGTCATTCTTTGTCATCACCCAAGCATTTCAACTCCCTACAATTGGTGATCAGGGAGGTCCTCTACTTTCAGGAATATTTTTACTCTTGGAGGAGGTATGCTCTACATCCATAGTTATTCGCGGAGTTATTTTCAGCTAGCAATGATCTTAAGTGCTGATTTACTATGAGTTAAGGGTCTATTTTAGTTCCTAAATGTTCCTTCACTAGTTTTGGATTTAAGGCTAGTCAAAATGATGATTTGTTGTAAAACAATTCTAAATGATTCATATTCTCCATATTCTCTCTCTCTCTCTCTCACACACACTCGTCATACCTCTTAGGAACTCCACATGATTTCTTGTAGCTAGTTCCTATTTTATGCCTAGATTCAAATCTTGTCAGTTTGTATCATATTCACAAATTCTAATTTGACATTGGATTATATGATTGTGTAGTTGAGCATCCTAGCCTACCGTACACTCTGAAAATTTTTCTAGTCTCTCTCTATCACTCATTCTTCTTTTTGAGTATTATGGTTGTAGAGGGGTTAACCGGGTTTGTACTTCCAGTACTCCTTCTACTCAAGGGAGGTTCTTCTAAGGGAAGTATACCCTCTAAAACAAGTGTGTGAGGTACTACTTGAAAAGATAAAGCGAGAAGCAGATGGAGTGTTACAAAGATGCCGAGAAGGCCAATTTGATCAAGATGGAAAAAAATTACACTAGTACACAAAAGATAAACGTGTTAATAGTGCAAAGAGTCTAATCACTCGAAAGATGAACTAGAACATCTCACCATAGAGAAGGTATACAAACATAGAGAAGAAATACAATAGTATGGGTCATCAACACAAATGCTAGGAACTCCAGCTTACAAGTGACTATCCTAGTATATCCAATCTTACTTTCATGCGGACTGCCCCCAACGCTGAAGCTCTCACTCTATATAATCTCCAACAGAGAAGCCTCTTCCACAGTGGGCAAAATCATACCACTGAACAGAGAATAATCAAGGAGTAGCCTAATGAGAACACTCTCATAATACCAGAGTAACACAAGAAGACCCAAATTGACAAAATCTAGAGTTAGAGAGACGACAATGAGTATATCTCTCAATTTCCCAAATCTCTGTATATCCATCCGAATGGATCCTTCACTAACATATATCTTTGCTCGTGTGTACCTCCCCAAACGAGTGCAAGGTGCTTCTTATATAGATCTCGAGGCCAAGAGAGTGGGTTCCATCGATTCAGATCATTTATTGCACCATCACTGTTCGTTGCATATGCACAGGCCAAGAGAGTGGCTTCCACCAGATCCCATCATTTACTACACCATCACTTATCACTACACACACACCGATCTAGTCTGACAAAAGTGGAGGGAGAGTTGGCTAATTTTGGATATGTCGTCTAATTCTGGTATTGACAGGCAACTGACTCAAAAGCACGTGAGGACTTCGGAATATGGCCTTGAATGCTACACTCTTTTTTATCAACATTTCATTTTAGAACGTTGAGTATCTCCATAAGTCTGATAGCCGACTTGATTCTGGCGCCGAGGAAGAATTTTGAAGAATGAATTTTGGAGGTAGAATTTTGAGTGCTGAATTTTGAGGGACAAATTTTGATGGCTGAATTTTGAGGGATAAATTTTGAGGGCTCAATTTTGAGGGATTAATTTTTTCCGACTGACAAAGATGAAATGAGGGCGAATCTCGAGCGGTGAACTATCAAGGACGAAAAGAAGTGGTGCTAGGAGTTTTTTCTTGGGCTGGCATACAATCAAGATGAAATCTTGCTCGATTACAATGATGTTTACATTAAGGTCCATGTATTGAAAAATATTGTAAACATGCCCATAAACATATATAGGTTTTAATATCATTGCCGCATTTAAAACTCTTAGAAGGACATGTCCATGGGTAATAGTGTTATCTTATCCCTTCCATTAGATGTATAAGTTTCAAATAAGCATTTCTTATGTAATGATCATATGGTAAGCTATGGAGATCCAGAGTACAATGGTGCTTATTTGTTGCATAGACCATCGATAAGCTAAGTACATCGCTAGAAAAGTATACACAAAATACAAAAAAAAAATTACATGAAAGCTACCAAAACAAATAATTTTGACCTTCATGACTAGAAATTCAGGCATCTAAATAACCAGCATGCACTTCCTTCTAATCCATGAGATAGAGTTAAAATATAGGTTGTAAACTTGAAGAAGCAAGTAGAAAGGGAAAAAGAGGAAGAAGTTCAAAGTGGTTAATAGTTACTAAGAAGGCACATGTTGAATGTGTTACAAAAACACCTCACAAGAACTATCTATAGAAAACCAAACCTTTAAGGAATTTGATCATACAGGTAAAAGGACAACAACATGCTTAGAAAACGAAAGTTTCATCATACAAAGAGTCCTCCATAGAAAACCAAAGCCTCAAGGAATTTCGTCATACAAGTTAAAGGACCGCAACATACCTTAGAAGCAATCATAGACACCCACGTTAATATAGACCCATTTCTATCACGTACATAGAGAAACACCGTAAGCATGTAAGCAGTCCTCATAGTTCTCTAAGCATTAATTTCCAATAGAGATAAAAGTAATGGATAAAAACTCAAAAGGTTGAAAATGAATAAACGAGATATTAAGGAAACATGGTTATGATAACAAATATCATAGTTCAAAGAATAAGATGAAGTTTAGTAGTAGATGAATATAAAACAGAAGCAGATCATATGGGCCGCATTTGTTGATGGCCAACATCTTCGAAGAAAGAAATTGGTGGAAATGAAGGGAATACTTTCGCATAGAGTGATAAGCGATCCATCATCACCAATTCTAGTTGTGGATTTGGGTACATAGAGGCTTTCATAGCATTTAATCAATGAGTATACCTCTAAGATCTTTTGGTTGATTTAGGTGATAGTAATTCCATTTCGAGACTCAATTTCACTTGCAACCAAAGCTCACTCTTTGTGTAAGTAAATTTTGAATATTTATTTCACACAAAGCACCAAAAGACAATTGGGTGTACGAAAGCATTTTTTTCTTTGGTATGTGTTTTATGTAGTGTTGTGCCCTTTTGGATTCCTCCCTTTTATGAATTTTGTTGAACTGACATAAACTCGAGGTTAATTATTCTTCACTAGAACATTGCTAGAGAGATTTGTTAGGATATATTGGTAGTAAAATATAAAGAAAATTAGGTATACACTACCATTTTCTTCCTTATTACATGTCTTTGCACTCTTGCGCCCCTAAACATATAAAGGTTTTAATATCATTTGACACATCTAAAACTCCCAGAAGGACATGTCAATGGGTAGTGGTGTTGTTTTATTCCTTTGATTAGACGTGTAAGTTTGAAATAAGCTTTTCCTATGTAATGAGCATATAGGAAGCTTTGCAGATCTAGAGTATAGTGGTAGAAAAGTAATCCTTAGAAAAATAATTATCTAGGTAGAAAAGTATACATAGAATAGAGCATAGTATATTTCCTAGTGTGCAGAAGTTTCTTGAACACAAGAAAAACCATGCACACGTCATAGATCATAGTATATTTGTTGTGGCGCATAAGTTTGTTTGAACACAAGAGAAACCATGCCCACTTCATAGTATATCGAAAGACAACAATCTGCTTTTGCCCATGTCCGTAGAGAAATCAAGTATGGAACATAGGACATGAATCAATATGCTTGCAGATGGAGGCTTTGTGAGCATTAATGTCGAAGACCTATGCTATATATATAGTGATTGAAGAATATTAAAGGAGATAATATAAGAAATTGATATGATGATGAGCATTAGGTACGGACGAATAATAGGATGGGAGACAGTCAAATATCAATGAAGTATAAGAAAACTGTAGATTTTCTACAGCTGGAAAGAAAAATGAAGCAGATGATATGGGCTTGATATGGTAACGAGCATCATCCTCAGAGAAATAAATTGATGGAAGCTAATGAAGTACACTCACAATGGAAGGTTATGAGAATAGCAAGTGATTCCATAGAAATAAAAAATATTGAGAAAAAATCTACCATTATGGGAAATTTAGGGTAATGATAAGAAAAAAAGCTACATGAAAGCTACCATAACAAATTATTCTAACATTCATGAATACAAAATTAGGCATCTAAATAACCAATATGTACTTCCTTCTGATCCATGGGATAGCATTGAAACATAGGTTATAAACTTGAGGAATAAAATAAAGAAAGAAAAAGAGGAAGAAGGTCAACATGGTTAATAGTTACTATGAAGGCACTTGTTGAATGCTTTACAAAAACACCTCACAAGAACTATCTATAGAAAATCAAAGCTTATTGGAATCTGATCATACAAGTCGAAGGACCACAACATTCCTTAGAAAATCAAAGCTTTAAGGAATTTCATTATATAAAGAGTCCTCCATAGAAAACCAAAGCTTCACGGAATTGCATCATACAAGTATGAGTGGACCTCTGAGATCTTATGGTTGATTTAGGTGAGAGTATGGGAAGCTTTGCAGATCCAAAATACAATCGGCAAGCTAATTACTTAGGTAGAAAAGTATACACATTATAAAAAAAAAAACGCTACATGAAAGCTAAGATAACAAATAGTTTTAACATTTATGACTACAAATTTGGGCATCTAAATAACCAATATGAATTCCTTCTAATCCATGGGATGGCGTTAAAATATATGCTATAAACTCGAGGAAGCAAATAAAAGGGGAAAAAGAGTAAGAAGGTCAAAGTGGTTAGAAGGTCAAAGTGGTTAATAGTTACTAAGAAGGCAAATGTTGAATGTGTTACAAAAACACCTCAAAAGAACTATCTATAGAAAACAAAAGCTTTAAGTGATTTGATCATAGAGGTAAAAGGACCACAACATACAGTAGAAAACAAAAGTTTCATCATACAAAAAGTCCGTTATAGACATCCACGTTAGTATAGACCCATTTCATATTAGGCACATAGAGAAATACCGTAGGCATGTAAGTAGTCCTCATTATTCTCTAAGCATTAATTTACAATGGAGATATAAAAAATAACTAAAAATCTAAGAGGTTGAAAATGAATAAACCAGATAGTAAGAAAAAATTGCTATGATAACAAATATCATAGTTCAAGGAATAAGATGAAGCTTAGTAGTAGGTGAATAGAAAATTGAAGCAGATCATATGGGCCTCATATGATGATCGACAACATCGTCAAAGAAAGAAGTTTATGGAAACAAAGAGAATACACTCGCATAGAGTGATAAACGCTAGCATAGAGTAGGCATTTCTTTAGTGGTTTATAGATCAAATAGAACTGAAACGTATGACATGGATCTGAGAGTGCCTATCTTTTTCGGAAGGAAATGATCATCAAAGTGTATACGATGATAAAGAAAGGTTAATTAAATCTTGGACTTCTAGGTTAAATAAATAGCGATCCATCACCACCAATTTTAGATGCGGATTTGAGTACACTGAGGCTTTCATACGATTTAAATCAATCAGTGTACCTTTAAGATCTTATGGTCGATTTAGGTGATAGTTGTTCAATTTCGAGACTCAGTTTCACTTGCAATAAAATCTCACTCTTTGTTTGAGTAAATTTTGTATATGAATTTCACACAAACTGCCAAAACACAATTCGGTGTACGAGGCTAGTTTCTTCTTTGGTATATGTTTTCTCCAGTGTGGTGCCCTTTTGGATTACTCGCGTTTATGCATTTTACTGAACTGACATAAATTCGAGGCTCATTATTCTTCACTAGAACGCCCCTAGAGCGATTTGTTAGCATATATTTGTAGTAACATATAAAGAAAATTAGGTATACATCTCTATTTTCGTCTTTATTACATGTCTTTTGCACTCTTGCGCCCCTAAGTATAAAGTTTTTAATATCATTGACACATCTAAAACTCCTAGAACGACATGTCAATGGGTACTACTGTTAATTTGTCCTTTTCATTACAGGTGTAACTTGAAATAAGCTTTTCCTTTGTAATGAGCGTATGGGAAGCTTCGCAGATCTAGAGTACAATGGTGCTTATTTGTTGGATAGACCATCGGCAAACTAATTATCTACGTAGAAAAGTATACACAGAATAGAGCATAGTATCTTTGCTAGTATGCAAAAGTTTGTTGAGCACATGAACAACCATGCACAAGTCTTAGAGCATAGTATATTTGCTGTTGCGCATAAGTTTGTGGAACACAAGTAAAACCATGCACACTTCATAGTATCTCGAAAGACAAAAATCCGCTTTTGCCCATGTCCCTACAAAAATCAAGTATGCAACATAGGAGATGAAGCAATATGCTTGCAGAGGGAGGCTTTCTGAGCATTAATAAAAGAAATTGATATGATGATGAGCATCAAATATAGAAGAACAACAGGATGGGATAGAGTCAAATAGAAGTGAAGTATAAGACAATTGTAGATGTGCTGCAGATGGATAGAAAAATGAAGCAGGTCATATGGGCTTGATATGGTGACAAGCATCATCCTCAGAGAAAGAAAGTGATGGAAGCGAATGAAGTGCAGTCAGAATGAAAGGCTACGAGAAGAGCAAATGATTGCATAGAGAACAAAAAATATTGAGAAGAAATCCATCATTATGGCAAATTTAGGCTAAGGATAAGGAAAAAAAACCGCATGAAAGTTACCATATCAAATAATTTTAACATTCATGCATACGAAATTGGACATCTAAATAAGCAATTAGTACTTCCTTCTCATCCATAGGATGGGATTAAAACATAGGTTACAAACTTAAGGAAGCAAATAAAGAGGGAAAAGAGGGAGAAGGTCAAAAAGGTTAATATTTACTTAGAAGGAACATGTTGAATATGTTACAAAAACACCTCATTAGAACTATCTATAGAAAATCAAAGCTTTAAGGAGTTTGATCATACAAGTCAAACGACCACAACATACCTTAGAAAATCAAAGCTTTGAGGAATTTCATTATACAAAGAGTCTTCCATAGAAAAACCAAAGATTCATGGAATTGCATCATACAAGTAAAAGGACCACAACATACCTTAGTAGGAATCATATACACACATGTTAGTATAGAACCATTTAATATAGGGTACATAGAGAAACAGAGTAGGCATGTAAGTAGTCCTCATAGTTCTATAAGCATTAATTTCCGATGGAGAAAAAAATAATAGAAAAAATCTTAAGCGGTTGAAAATGAATAAACCAGATAGTAAAAAGAAAATTGCTAAGATAACAAATATCATAGTTCAAAGAATAAGATGAAGTTTGGTACTAGATGAAAAGAAAATTGAAGCAGATTAGATGGGAAATGAAGGGAACACTCCCATAGAGTGATAAGTGATAGCGTAGAGTGGGAAATTATTTAGCGGTTTATAGATTATAGAGAACTGAAATGTATGATATGTTTTTGAGAGTGGCTATCTTTCTCAGGAGGAAATGATCATCGAGGTGTATACAACGACAAAGAAATGTTAATTGGATCTTCGACTTCAAGGTTTAGAAAAAATCAATCCATTCTCACCAATTCTAGTTGTAGATTTAAGTACATAGAGGCTTTCACACGATTTAATCAATGAGTGTACGTGTGAGATCTTACGGTTGATTTAGGTGATAGTAATTCCATTTCTAGACTCGATTTCACAATCAAATTTCACTCTTTGTTCGAGTTATTTTAGAATATGAATTTCACACAAAGCACCGAATGACAATTCGGTGTGCGACGCTGGTTTCTTCTTTGGTATATGTTTTCTGCAGTGTTGTGCCGTTTTGGATTACTCCCTTTTATGCATTTTGTTGAACCGACATAACTTGGAGATTCATTATTCTTCACTAGAACCCCCCTACAGCGAGTTGTTAGCATATATTGGTAGTAACATATAAGGAAAATTTGGTATACGATGCCATTTTCTTCTTTATTACATGTCTTTTGCATTGTTGCGCCCCTAAACGTATGAAGATTTTAATATCATTGAAGCATCTAAAACTCCTCTCGAATAGACGTATAAGTTTGAAATGTGCTTTTCCTTTGTAAAGCGCGTATGGGAAGCTTTGCAGGTTAAGAGTACAATGGTGGCTATTTGTTGCATAGACCATCGACAAGCTAACTATCTAGGTAGAAAATAGAATAGCGCATAGTATATTTGCTGATACGCAAAGGTTTGTTCAACACAATGAAAACCATGCACACATCATAGAGCATAGTATATTTTCGATTGTGCAAAAGTCTTTTGAACACAAGAAAAGCCATGCACACTTCAAAGTATGTCGAAAGAAAACAATCCGCTTTTCTCAATGTCCCTACAGAAACGAAGTATGCATCATAGGAGATGAAGCAATATGCTTGCAGAGGGAGGCTTTGTGAGAATTAATGTCCAAGACCGACACTATATATATATATATATATATATATATATATATATATATATATATATATATATATATCTATATATATATATATATATATATATATATATATATATATATATATATATATATATATATAGTGGTTGAAGAACATTGAAGCAGATAATAAAAGAAATTTATATGATGATGAACATCAGATACAGAAGAACAAGAGGATGTAGATGAAAAAAAAAGCTACATGAAAGCTACCACAACATATAGTTTTAACATTCATGATTACAAAACTGGGCATCTAAATAACGAATATGTACTTCGTGTTGATCCATGGGCTGGCTTAAAAAAACATAGACTACAAGCTTAGGAAATCAAATAAAAACGAGAATAGAGGAAGAAGTTCAAAGTGGTTAATAGCTGCTAACAAGGCACATCTTGAATCTGTTACAAAAACATTTCACAAAAACAATCTATAGAAAACCAAAGCTTTAAGCAATTTGATCATACAGGTAAAAGAACCACGACATACCTTAGAAAACGAAAAATTTATCATACAAAGAGTCCTATATAGAAAGCGGAAGCCTTAAAGAATTGGCTCACACAAGTAAAAGGACCACAAAATACCTTAGAAGCAGTCATAGACACCCATGTTAGAATAGACCCATTTCATATCATGTACATAGAAAAACACCGTAGACATGTAAGTAAACCTCATAGTTCTCTAAAAATTAATTTCCAATGGGGATAAAAATAATAGAAAAAAAGTTAAGGAGTTGAAAATGAATAAATCATATAGGAAAAAGAAATGCTATGATAACAAATATCATAGTTCAAAGAATAAGATGTAGTAGTAGATGAATACAAATTTGAAGCATATCATATGGGCCTCATATGGTGATGGCCAACATCGTCAAAGAAAGAAATTGGTGGAAATGAAGGGAATACACTCGCACAACGTGATATGTGCTAGCATTGAGTAGGAAATTATTTAGCGGGTTACAGATTAAAGAGAACTGAAATGTATGATATGGATTTGAGAGTCCCGATCTTTTCCAAAAGAAAATGATGATAAAAGAGTATACAATGATAAAGAAAGGTTTATTGGATGTTGGACTTCTAGGCTAAGGAAAAAGCGATCCAGTGTCATAGATTCTATTTGTGGATTTGAGTACATAGAGGGTTTCATGCGATTTAATCAAAGAGTATAGCTCTGAGATCTTATGGTTGATTAAGGTGAGATTAGTTCCAATTGAAAAATCAATTTCACTTGCAACCAAAGTTCATTCTTTCTTTTAGTAAATTTAGTATATGAATTTGACACAAAGCACCAAAAGAGAATTGGGTGTGAAAGTTTATTTTCTTCTTTATTATATGTTTCATGTGATTGAATCAAAGAGTATACCCTTGCGATCTTATGGTTGATTTAGGTGAGAGTAGTTCCAATTGGAAAATCAATTTCACTTGCAACCAGAGTTCATTTTCTCTTTGAGTAAATTTAGTATATGAATTTGACACAAAGCACCAAAAGCGAATTGGGTGTAAAAGTCTATTTTCTTCTTTATTGTATGTTTGTTGTAGTGCTGTGCCCTTTTGGATTACTCCCTTTTATGCATTTTCTTGAATCCACATAAATTGGAGGTTTTTCATTCTTCATTAGAACGCCTCTAGAGGGATTTCTTAGCATATAATGCTAGTAATATGTAAAAGAAATTAGGTATACCAGGTCATATTCTTGTTTATTACATGTATTTTTCACTCTTGTGCCCCTAAACATATACAAGTTTTCATATCCTTCCCGCATTTAAAAATTGCTATGATAACAGATATCATAGTTCAAAGAATAAGAAAAAGTTTAGTAGTCTATGAATAGAAAAATGAAGAAGATCATATGGGCCTAATATGGTGACGGGCAACATCGTCAAAGAAAGACATTGGTAAAAATGAAGGGAATACAATGGCATAGAGTGATAACTGCAAGCACAGAGTAGGAAATTCTTTAGTGGTTTATAGATTTAAAGAGAACTCAAACGTGAGATGGATTTGAGAGTGCTTATCTTTTTCAAAAGAAAATGATGATCAAAGTGTATACAATGATAAAGAAATGTTAATTGGATCTTGGACTTCGAGGTTAACAAAAAAGCAATCCATTGTGACGAAGTCTAGTTGTGGATTGGAGTAAAGAGAGGCTTCATACGATTTGGTCAATGAATGTACCTCTGAGATCTCATGGTTGAATTAGCTGATAATAGTTCCATTTCGACACGCAATTTCACTTCCAATCAAAGTTCATTCTTTGTTTTAGTAAATTTACTATATGAATTTCACAGAAAGCACCAAAAGAGAATCGGCTATTTTCTTCTTTATTATATGTTTATTGCAGTGTTGTGCGTTTTTGGATTACTCCCTTTTATAAGTTTTCCTGAATCCACATTTATTGGAGGCTCGCTATTCTTCACTGGAACGCATCTAGAGGGATTTGTTAGCATATAGTGCTAGTAATATATTGTACAATTAGGTATACCAGGCGATTTTCTTCTTTATTACATGGGTTTTGCACTGTTGTGCCCCTAAACGTATACAGGTTTTAATATCATTGCCGCATTTAAAACTCCTAGAAGGACATGCCAATGGGTAATAGTGTTGTTTTATCCCTTCGATTAGACGTGTAAGTTTCAAATAATCTTTTCCTAAGTAATGAGCGTATGAGAAGCTTTGCAGATGCACAGTATATTTACTGGTGCACAAAAGTTTGTAGAACATAAGGAAAAGTATGAACACGACATACTATATCGAAAGAAATTATTTTTGACTACTTCTAGTTGTGTATTTGAGCATAGAGAAACTTTCATAGAAATCATTTAACGTGTGTGGATTATACATCATATTGTCCATTTACATCATGGATATTCATTTTGTACATAGAGAAGCTTTTATAGAAATTAAACAAAAGAGCCAATTAAAGAATAGCCTTATATATCCTAGCTTATTGTCGAAAGCGAAAGAGAATTGAAGGGCACTCTCATATGGCTTGCCATTTTGCAACCAAGATACACTACTTAAAAACCCATTTATCCTTTTGAAAATGTATCTCTATAGAAGAATAGTTTTCAAAGAGATCCGTCACTATGGGAAATTTATGGGAAGGATAAGAAAAAAAACTACTTGAAATAAATCTAACATTCATGGTTACACAAGTTGGCATCTAAATAACCATTCTGTACTTCCTTCTCATTCATGGTATGGCATAAAATCATAGGTAATAAACTTGAGGAAGTAAATAAAAAATGAAACACACGAAGAAGGTCAAAGTGGGTAATAGTTACTAAGAAGGGACATGTTGAATTTGATATAAAAACACCTCACAAGGACTATCCATAGAAAACTAGAGCTTTAAGGAATTTCATCATACAAGTAGAAGGACAAAAATATACCTTAGAAGCAATCGTAGACATCCATGTTATAGTATAGACCCATTTCATGTCATGTACATAGAGAAACACCATAGGCATGTAAGTAATCCTCATAGTTCTCTAAGCATTAATTACCAATAGACATAAAAATAATAGAAAAAAATTGAAGGGGTTGAAAATAAATAAACCAGACAGTAAGAAAAATTGCTAAGATAACAAATATCATAGTTCAAAGAATAAGATGAAGTTTCGTAGTCGATGAATAGAAAATTAAGCAGATCATAAGGGTCTCATATGGTGACGGCCAACATCGTCAGAGAAAGAAATTGGTGAAAATGAAGGGAATACAGTGGCATAGAGTGATAACTGCAAGCATAGAGTAGGAAATTATTAAGTGTCTTATAGATTAAGAAAGAATTGAAACGTATGACATGGATTTGAGAGTGCTCATCTTTTTCAAACGAAAATGATGATCAAAGTGTATACAATGATAAAGAAATGTTATTTGGATCTTGGACCTCGAGGTTGACAAAAAAGAAATCCGTTGTGATCAATTCTAGTTGTGGATTTGAGTGTACCTCTGAGATCTCATGGTTCCATTTCGACACGCAATTTCATTTCCAATCAAAGTTCATTCTTTTTTTGAGCAAGTTTAGTATATTAGTTTCACACAATTGGGTGTACGTTGCTATTTTCTTCTTTATTACATATCTTTTGTAGTGTTGTGCGCTTTTGTATTACTCCCTTTTATGCGTTTTCTTGAATCCACATAAATTGAACGTCCGTTACTCTTCACTGGAACGCCTCTAGAGGGATTTTTTAGCATAGAGTGCTAGTAATATATAAAGAAAATCAGATATACGATGCGGTTTTTTTTTTACCAGAGGGACATGTCAATGGGTACTGGTGTCGTTTTATCCCTTTGGACGCGTAAGTGTCAAATATATTTTTCCTAAGTAGTGAGCATATCGGAAGGTTTTCAGATCCAGAGTAGAATTCATTGTTATATCTAGTTTCCACTTCAATGGTGCTTATTTGTTGCATAGACCATCGGCAAGCGAATTACCTGAGTAGTATGCAAAAGAAAAAGCATGCGCACGTCATAGAATATCGAAAGAAAAAGCATGAACACAAGAAAAGGTATGAACACGTCATATTATATCGAAAGACCACAAGCATCATCATCACAGAAAGAAAGTGATGGAAGAGAATGAAGTACACTCGTAATGGAAGGTTACGAGAATAGCAGGTGCCAGCATAGAGAAGAATTAATATTGAGAAGCAATCCACCATTATGGGAAATTTAGGCTATGGATAAGAAAAGAAAGCTACATGAAAGATACAATAACAAATAATTTTAACATTCATGAATACAAAATTGGGCTTCTAAATAACCAATATGTACTTCCTTCTGATCCATGCGATCGCGTTAAATGATAGGTTATAAACTTGAGAAAGAAAATAAAAGAGGACAAAGAGGAAGAAGGTCAAAGTGGTTAATCGTTACTAGGAAGGCACATGTTGAATGTGTTACAAAAACACTTCACAAAAACTATCTATAGAAAGTGAAAGCTTTAAGGAATTTGATCATACAAGTAAAAGAACCAGATCATACCTTAGAAAACCAAAGATTTAAGGATTTCATCATACAAAGTGTCCTCCATAGAAAACCAAAGCTTCAAGGAATTGCATCATACAAGTAAAAGGACGACAACATACCTTAGAAGCAATCATAGACATCTATGTTAGTATAGAACCATGTTATATGGGGTACATAAAGAAATACCATAGGCATGTAAGTAGACCTCATAGATCTCTAAGCATTAATTTCCAATGGAGATAAAAATAATAGAAGAAACGTTAAAAGGTTGAAAATGAATAAATCAAATAGTTAAAAGAAAATTGCTAAGAGAACAAATATCATAGTTCAAAGAATAAGATGAAGTTTAGTAGAGATGAATAGAAAATTGAAGCAGATCATATGGGCCTCATATGGTGATGGCCAACATCTTCAAGCAAATAAATTGGTGGACATGAGGTGAATACACCCGCGTATATTGATAAGTGCTAGCATAGAGTAGAAAATTATTTAGCGGTTCATAAGTTGAAGAGAACTGAAATGTATGATATAGATTTGAGAGTGCCTATCTCTTTCGAAAGCAAATGATCATCAAAGTCTATACAATGATAAAGAAAGGATAATAGGATCTTGGACTTCTAGGCTAAGAAAAAAGAAATCCATCGTCACCAATTCAAGTTGTGAATTTGACTATACAGAGGCTTTCATATGATTTAATCAATGAGTGTACCTCTGAGTTCTTATGGTTGATTTAGGTGATAGTAGTTCCATTTTTAGACTCCATTTCAGTTTCAAAGCAACAAAAGACAATTGGGTCTATGAGGTTATTTTCTTGTTTGGTATATGTTTTTTGCAGTATTATGCCCTTTTGGTTTACTCCTTGTTATGCATTTTGTTCAACCGACATAAACTGGAGGTTCATTCTTCTTCACTAGAACGCCCCTAAAACTATTTCTCAGCATATATTGGTAGTAACATATAAAGAAAATTAGGTATACGATGCCATTTTCTTCTGTATTACATGTATTTGCATTGTTGCACCCTTATATGTATAAAGGTTTTAATATCATTGATGCATCTAAAACTCCGAGACATGTCAATGGGTACTAGTGTTGTTTTATCCCTTCGATTAGACGTGAAAGTTTGAAATACCTTTTTCCTATGTAATGAGCGTATGGAAAGCTTTGCAGATCAAGAGTACAATGGTGGTTATTTGTTGTATAGACCATCGGCAAGATAATTATCTACGTAGAAAAGTATACACAGAATAGAGCATAGTATATTTGATGGTGCACAGAAGTTTGTTGAACACAAGAAAAACCATGCACACACCATAGAGCATAATATATTTGTTGTTTCACAAAAGTCTATTCAACACAAGAAAAGCCATGCACACTTCATAGTATATCGAAAGACAACAATCCGCTTTTGCCCATGCCCGTACAAAAATCAAGTATGCAACACAAGGGATGAGGCAATATTTTTGCAGGGGGAGGCTTTTCAAACATTAATGTGCAAGACTAACATTATATCTATAGTAGTTGAAGAACATTGAAGTAGATAATATAAGACATTTATATGATGAACATCAGATACAAAAGAATGAGAGGATGGGAGAGAGTCAAATAGGAATGGTGTATTAGAACACCGTACATTTTCTCCAGATGGATAGAAAAATGAAGCAGATCATATGGGCTGGATATGTTGACGAGCATCATCGTCAGAGAAAGAAAGTGATGGAAGCGAATGAAGTACACTGGCAATGGAGGCTTAGGAGAATAGCAAGTGCCAACACAGAGAAGAAAAAATATTGAGCACAAATCAATATGTACTTCCTTTTGATCCATGGGCTTCCATTAAAACATAGTTTATAAATTTGAGGAACCAATTAAAAAAGGAAAAAGAGGAAGAAGGTCAAAGTGGTTAATAGTTAGTAAGAAGGCACATGTTGAATGTGTTAAACAGACACCTCACAAGAACTATCTATAGAAAGTCAGAGATTTAATGAATTCGATCATACAGGTAGAAGGATCACAACATACCTCAAAAAACCACTCCATAGAAAACCAAAGCTTCAAGGAATTGCATCATACCAAAGCTTCAAGGAATCGCATCATAGAAGTAAAAGGACCACGACATACCCTAGAAGCAATCATAGACATCTATTTTAGTATATAACCATTTCATATGCGGTACATAGAGAAACACCATAGACATGTAAGTAGACCTCATAGTTCTCTAAGCATTAATTTCCAATGGAGATAAAAATAATAGAGAAAACCCTAAGGGGTTGAAAATGAATAAATTAGATAGTAAAGAGAAAATTGCCGAGATGAATTGAAAATTGAAGTAGATCATATGGGCCTCATACGGTGATGGCCACCATCGTCAAAGAAATAAATTGGTGGAAATGAGGGGAATACACCCGCATAGAGTGATAAGTGCTAGCATAAACTAGGAATTTAACGGTTCATAAATTAACGAGATTTGAAATGTATGATATGGATTTGAGAGTGCCTATATTTTCGAAAGGAAATTATCATCAAAGTGTATACAATAAAGAAAGATTAATCGGATCTTGGACTTCTAGGCTAAGAAAAAAGCAATCCATGGTCACGAACTCTAGTTGTGGATTTGAATACACAATGGCTTTCATATTATTTAATCAATGAGTGTACCTCTGAGATCTTATGGTTAATCGGATCTTGCACTTCCAGGTTAAGAAAAAAGCAATTTATTGTGACGAGTTCTAGTTGTGGATTTGAGTACACAGACGCTTTCATGCGATTTAATAAATGAGTGTACCTCTGAGATCTCATGGTTGAATTAGGTGACACTAGTTCCATTTCAACACTCACTTTCACTTCGAATCAAAAGTTCATTCTTTGTTTGAGTAGATTTAGTATATGAATTTCAGACAAAGCACCAAAAGAGAATTGGGTGTACGAGGCTATTTTCTTCTTTATCATATGTTTATTGCAGTGTTGTGTCCTTTTGGATTACTCCCTTTTATACATTTTCTTGCATCCTCATTTATTGGAGGTTCTCTATTCTTCACTGGAACGCGTCTAGAGGGATTTGTTACATCGAGTGCTAGTAATATAAAAAAAAAATTACGTATACCAGGCAATTTTCTTCTTTATTACATGTCTTTTGCACTGTTGTGCCCCTAAACGTATACAGGTTTTAATATCATTGCCGCATCTAAAACTCCCAGAAGGACATGTCAATGGGTAATCGTGTTGTTTTATCCCTTCGATTAGACGTGTAAGTTTCAAATAAGCTTTTCATAAGTAATGAGCGTATGGGAAGCTCTGCAGATCCAGAGTACAATGGCGCTTACTTGTTGCATAGACCCTCGGCAAGCTAATTACCTGAGTAGAAAAGTGTACACAGAATATAGTATATTTTCTGGTGCGCAAAAGTTTGTTGAACACAAGAGAAAGCGTCCGCACGTCATCGTATATCGAAAGACAACAATCAGCGTTTGCCCACGTCCCTACAAATATCACGTATGCAGCATATGAAATGAAGTAATGCGCTTGCAAAGGGAGGCTTTCGGAGCGGTTTCCAAGACAGGCACTACATATATGAAGCAGGTAATATAAGAAATTGATATTGATGTCGAACATCAGAGACGGAAGAACAAGAGGATGGGAGAGAGTCAAATAGCAATGGAGTCTTAGAAAACTGCAGATTTTCTGCAGATGGATAAAAGAAAAATGAAGCAGATCATATGGGCTTGATTTGGTGACGAACATCATCGTCAGAGAAAGAATGTGATGGAAGCGACGGAATTACACTCGTAATAAAAGGTTATTAGAACGGGAAGTGCCAGAATAGAGAATAAAAAATATTGAGTGGTTTAGTGGTTAAAAAGCAGGATGTGGATCTGAGATTGTGGACATCTTTGCCAGAAGCATCGGACGATGGAAGGCTATACAGCCATAACGAAAGGTAATTGGAACGTTGGCTGCCAGCATAGATCGGAAACGAAGGTTAGCGGTCGAGGAAGAAAGAAGCTTCGTAGTAGGTGGTGATGAGGTTGCCATTGGGTGTGGGAGTGGAAGATATGAATCGGCCGACATTAAAGCCATATGCATTGCGGAACACGCCCGTTCCCCCGACGATCGCAAACTCCCAAGGAACGGACGAGAATGTCGACTCTCCCTGCTGGCTGAGCGTCCCCCGGACATTGCCATTGTCGTAATGAATGACATTCTGCACGAAAAAGGTAGTCGACGCCGCAGTGTTGTTCACGACGATGGCCGTACCCCGCACGTAGCCCAGAAGTTTCGACTGTGGGCTCTTTCCCGCGGTCACGTTGAATTCGTACACCACTTCCAGGCCGAAGCCAGTAAAGGTGCCACTAACAGGAGCCCGGGCTGCAGCAACCATTCCCAGCTCATTGACGCCGAATTGCTGCTGTAGATAAAACTTCAGCACGACAGAGGGTGGTCGACTTCCCTTGTGGGCTGTGCTGCCCGGAGCTAGGGAGGCCGATGCTATAACAAAGAGAGCGACAGAGAGAAGCTTGCGTACAGCCATTTTCGCAAGAAAAAGGTCGAGCGAATGTCTTGGCACTGAATGCAACTTTCATATCGCGTATATATCATGGAGTATGAAGGAGCTCTTGGTCGGTTATCCAGTATCTGCGGCACAAAGGGTTGCAGCCTTGCAGGTAGTCCGTGAGCGGACGTGCTGTGATCGTTATCCCAAGCGTTCCAACTGTAGACTGCCAAGATGCATTCAACATACATACGTTATTTCATTACTACTAGTAACTGTAATTGTTGTACTCTCAATAGTACTAATAATTGAAGAAGTTAGGAATTAAAAAGAGCTTGTTGTTTAAATGTTTCAACGTTGTGCAAGAATGCATTTGTTTAAATGTTTCAACGTTGTGCAAGAATGCATTGTAGTCTTGTTTTTTTTTTTTTTAATGCAAAGTGTACAAGACAATTCATAGTTCTTGAGCTCGCAAATCATGGAGAGTTTCATCTTGGTTAGTGTGAAACATTCCACCTTTCGCGAAGACAATACGCTGAGATCTGGTTGTAAGTTGCAACTTGCTTATGATCATGTTTGCTCATTACTTATACGCTGTGACTTTCTAAGATTAAATACACATACATTACTTTTTTTTTTTTTTTAATGGAGGTTCGGCCGAGGCCTACTCCCTTGTACTTTCATTAGTGCTAATAATTGTAGAATTTAGGAATTAAGAATATACTTTCATTAGTGCTAATAATTGTAGAATTTAGGAATTAAGAATAGCTTCTTATTCAAATGTTTCAAGGTTGTGCAAGATTGCATTGTAATGTTTTTCCGTCTTTTACATGAAAACTGTAAACTTTATGCTGTATGTAATGGTGATAAAACGATTCATAGTTCTTGAGAGCACAAATCATGGAATCTGAGACAGTCCACCTTTCCCGAGGACAGTTGACTAAGATGATCTGATTATAAATTGCAACTTGCTGATGATCATGTTTCTGAACTCATGTGGACTCCATCATTCGCTCATAACTTATACTTTACGACTTTCTGGGCATGCATGGGTACAAGAATTCAAGCGAAAATTCACGTTGTATTCATAACTCAATATGTTTCTAGTCATAGCTTGAATTCCTCCGATCTCTCAAATGAGAACCCTCAAAGAAAGGAGTACACGTATTTAGAATGTAATACATTTTCTCATGCTGTGTCATTAAAATAAAATGGAAATTTTTGTATACAGGAGTAAAATTGTCGTTAACAGGAAAAAACTTGCCTGTCATGAAGTCCGCAAGAAGTACGAGTAAAAATCTATTGGGTTTAGGTTGAGTATGCGATAAAATGTACACACATCAAAAAAGATGTGGTTAAGAGGAAAACTAGGTTTTTCATGGGAAGCGCTAGATTCCTGTAAGGGGACAAGTCATCTATTCGGCATTTGTGCTATTTTATGATCAACAGCGCCTTGAAAACAAAGATATGATTTGCGTATAGTAATTAGGGACAGAGTTAACCATGTAGTTTTTATAATGATGCAAAGTGACCTCTAGTTTCATGCACAAGAGAGAATTTAATCCGCGCAAATAATATTTATGAAACTTTCTTTGCATATATCTAACTTTCTTGGGAAATCTAATGAGCTCCATGATTCTAATCAATGGCAGCTAATTGTCTCCTAAAATCAATGTGTTATCCAAAGTCTATGCGATGTATCATGATTGCGTGTGAGCGGACGTGTCATCATTGTGGTTTCAACCAACTGAATTGTAATTTTCCTTGATGCATATCAATTCCCATAAGAAAACGAAGTTTCTCTAAATCTAAAATACTACTAATTATAGCCTTTAGCAATAAGAAATAGCTCTTCTTTAGTACTTTCATTAGTGCTGGTAATTGTATTCTTTTGGAAAACCAACTATATCATTACTTTTTTTCAACACTATACAAGATTCCATTGTAACCTTCTTCTCTTTTAAATGGAAAGCGAACAACTCATGATCTATCTCATGGTAATAAAATAACTCATCCAATGGTTTTTGATGATCACTGATTATAGAGAGCCAACGGATGATTCAACACGTCCTTGATGGTCTCCGATTTGTTAATATGGAACATTTTTTTATTTCAAAAGATTGAAAATAATATGTGGTTATATATTGCAACTTTTTAGTAATAATGGCTGTGAATCTATGTAAACACCATCATTCTTTGTGACCTAACCCTAAAACATGTATATGTGTGTATGTGTGTATGTGTGTATGTGTGTATGTGTGTATGTGTGTATGTATATGTGATGTGTGTGTATGTGTGTATGTGTGTATGTATATGTGATGTGTGTGTATGTGTATGTGCATGTATTCATCTGTGTGTATACATATGTGAGTGTGTATATATATGTGTGTGTGCATGTAATATGCATGTGTGTATGTATGTATGTGTGTGTACATGCATATGTGTGTGTATGTATGTATGCATATGCATGTGTGTATGCACATATGTGTGTGTATACATATGTGAGTGTGTATGTAATATGCATGTGTTTATGTATGTATGTGTGTGTACATGAAAATATGTGTGTATGTATGTATGCATGTGCATGTGTGTATGTATACATGTGTGTCTGTACATGTGCGTATGTTTATGTGTGTATACATGTATGTATGTATGTGAGTATGAGAATATATTTGTGTGTGTATGTATATGCATGTGTGTATCTAATATGCATGTGTGTATGTAATATGCATGTTTGTATGTAATATGCATGTATGTATGTATATGTGTGTATGCATGTGAGTATGTAATATGTATGTGTATGTATGTGTATGTATATGCATGTGTGTATGTAATATGTATGTGAGTGTGTATGTAATATGCATGTGTGCATGTAATGTTTATGTAAGTATGTGTATGCATATGTGTGTGTATGTATGTATTCATCTGTCTCTCTATCTCATTCTCTTTCTATTTCATCTCCCTCTCTTTTATCTCTCTCTCTTTCACTCTCTCTCTATCTTTCTCTTTCATCTCTCTCTCTTTCTTTCTCTCTCTCTCTCTCTCTCTCTCTCTCTATGTTTCTCTAGATCTCTCTCTTTCTTTCATCGCTCTCTCTATCTCACTCTATATTAATCAAAAACAAAACAATCACTTACATCAATGTAAATTTTTGGATCGTTGTCCTCAAGGTCCACTTAATGTTGCCCTTCATCGAATTCCAAAGACTTGATGCCAAAAAACTCCTGCAAAACGAAAGAGATGAGAAATTAGAAAAGGGAAAACACAAAGAAGGAGAAAGGGTGCTATAGTATGTGCAACTCTTACAAAAATTTCAGATCTAGAGAAAGAGAGATGTAGAGAAAGAGAGAGAGAGAGAGAGAAAGAGAGAGAGAGAGAGAGAGAGAAAGAGAGAGAGAAAGAGAGAGAAAGAGTGAGAAAGAGAGAGATATGTGTACACAATAGGCACAGAATGTAGTTCGCATACGCAAACTCGACAGTAGCAAACTTTGGTTCAAAATGCAAGCAAATGTTGAATTTTTGCTCTCGGGCACGGTTAAAACATTGCCTCGGTATAAGCGTCGGTATGAGCCTTGGTATAAGCGTCGGTAATTTACAGTAAAGTACCGACGCCTATACCGGCGCTCATACCGATGCCTGTATACTGACGATTAAATGACCGTCGGTATTGCATCCGTGGTTTTTCAAGCATTTTCAACGGTCATACTGATGTCGAGGCATGACCGACGGTATGGGCAACATCGGTATGCCCTTGATATGTTGTAGTGTGTTTTGCTTGTGAAATTCATCTAGATTATGGTGGTTGTGTTCCTTTCCTCCATTGCAAAATCTATAAGGACTTCATTTCCTTGGATGAATATCATTTTCTTCACTCATTGAAGTCTTACCTCAATGTGCAATGGTTTCATTTTATACCCATGAGATGAAATGCAAACTTCAAGTTATCAAAATTAGCAGATAGTGGGCTCGAAATTGGAAATGCATGTGAAATGGAGTTTATAATATCCTCTATATCCCTTCCATTATCTTAATTTCAAACATTGTAAATATGATATGATGTATTTTAACATTGTGTACCATATTCAACGATTAAGTTGCAACTTGTAGCTGCAGTCCCATCTTTGCACATAAAGATTAGTTGGAATCAACAACCAACATGAAAAATACATCATGGTTTGTAATTGTAAAATTAACAAGCATGATCTATTTTGCATGTTGTTTATTGATGGGGTGCTCTATTCCAACTGTTTTTCGAAATAGTCAAATTTTTGCATTGAGATACAATTACCAACCATGATGTATTTTGCATGTTGGTGGTTAAGGCTTTTCATTGAAATAGTCAACCATGATGTATTCTGCATGTTAGTTGTGAATTATTTTTGGAAATAGTCAACAACCTACATGCAAAATACATCATATCTCGTAATTATACTTGAGTGCAAGAACTTGAATATTTTCCAAAAACTATTGAAATGGAGCTTGCCAATGCATGCATGCTAGAATTATGTACACATTTGGATACTTCTAGTGTTGATCAAAGACTATAATAAAAATCAACAAAGAAAGATGTAATGGCTTACACAATCAATGTGATAGTGCATTGTTAAAGAACAAGATTAAATTAAGTATAAAGTAATCAAATTACACCCTAGCATAAGTATGCTTGACAAAGTTTGTACAAGTCTAAGAGTGTGAGTAGGGTGTTTGCAAAAATTCCTATATAAATTATTCAAATTACACCCCACCATGAGTATGGTTGAAAAAGTTTGTACACTTCTAGGAGTGTGAGTAGGGTGGTTGCAGTGAACTTCAACAAGCAATCAAATAATTTGATACCAATTAATAGAGTTCAAGGATAAAAAATTCTCATGAATAGTGTGAGGAATCCAAAACTTAGGAGCAAAATAGAGAGTATATTGGTATGTCTATGATAAAGTATAACATGTACTCCATTAGGGATATGAGAATATATACAAAATACTTACTGAGGTGATAAAACGTTTCCTCTATACCCTCAAGTGTGCTCATGCACATCTCTACCAAAATACACTAGCCCAATGATTGCCCCAACTACTATGCATAGTAGTCGCTTCATGTTCTTACCAACCATAATGTATTTTGCATGTTGGTTGTAAATGTTTTGCATTGCAATAGTCAACAACCATGATGTATTTTGCATGTTGGTTGTCGATTGTTCTAGAAACTAGTAAACAACTAACATGCAGAATACATCATGGCTAGTAATTGGACCATAGTGTAGAAAGTTGACCATTTCTAGAAATAGCTGGAATAGAGCTTCCCAATGCACGATTGCTAGAACAACCTACACTTTTGGATGCTTCTACTGGTGATCAAAGACTACAATGAAAAGAAATAAAGAAAGACTAAATTGCCTACATAGTACGATAGTGCATTTGCTGAAAACAAGATTAAATTGAATATTGAATTGCAAAAATTCCTTAAAGAATTATTCAAATTACACCCCACTTTGAGTATGCTCAAAAAGGTTTGTAGAATTCTAACATTGTGACTAGTGGGGTGTTGGAAATGAACCTCAACAAGGAATGAAGTACTTTGATACCGATTCCTAGAGTTCAAGAATTAACAATGCTCATGAATAGTGTGAGGAATCCAAAGCTTACAAGAAAAATAGAGATTATATTGGTAAGGTTATAACATAGTAAAAAACATAATCCATTTGGGTTGTGGGAATATGTACAAGGGGGAGAAGGAGCTTCACTATCAATTCGAGGGATCTAGATGCATTGATTTTCTTGATGCTATTGTGATGGCTGAGAACTTTGAGAAGATGGAGAAGTTCAATTTGCAGAAGGCAAATAGAAGCAGATTCATTGCAACAGAACATAGGCTACAAAGACATGTTGCAATGAACATGAACAATTCAAAGAAGACTCCATCTTCAAATAACCAAGGCAAGAATCCTGCTCAGGGGGAAAATCAAAGGAGGCATCAACCAATCTAGTGGCAACAAGATCCTGATTTTATTGAGAGGGCAAAAAGACTTGGTCTGTGTTTTTGTTGCGGGGAGCAAGGGCATCGGACATATGAGTGCCCAAATAAGGCAGTCATTCGACCCACATAATCAAAAGCGATAGACATCATCAAGGAGGGTACAATTATTCAGGAAGCAGATGATGGAGGTAAGTGCCCTGACTCCACTTTATGTTGCATGGTGGTTAGTTCTTTCCCAAAGGCTCCTGTAATCACAATTCCAGGTATGTTTTTTGCACATAAAAACAGATTTTTGATCGATTTAGGTAGTACGTATTGTTTTCTATCTTTCAAATTGGTACAAAATCTAGGGATAGCCCTAAATATGCAGATAACCAAACTTGTACAGATGGCTAATGGACGATTACACTACACGAAAGCATTTATTGAAAACCTTGAATTTACTCTTTCTAATAGATGCTTTTTTGGGAGCTTCCATGTAATTGAGATTAAACAAAGTGATGCAATCATAGGCATGGATTAATTAGTTAAAAATTACGCGATGAATAATTGTGCAAAGAAGGATCACTTTAAAGCTAGATGATGAATCTATTCATATTCTAGGTGATGCCTATAACCCTAAACCTATCTTTATTTCTGCTATGCAGATAATTAAAGGTATACATGATGGTTGTAGAGCATTTATAGTGTATGTAAACAACATGCATGAAAACAATAATGAGCAAAGTGTTTTGAATTATTTAGAAAATCTTTTGAAAGAATATGCAGATGTATTTCCAGAAGAGTTTCCTGATATAGCTCCACCTAGGCAGATTGACAATGCCATTGATCTATATCTAGGGACAGAACCATATTCTATAGCACCCTGTAGATTTAACATCAAGGAATTAAAGGAGATTAAGATTCAATTAGATGATCTTCACAAGAAAGGCTTGATAACATCGAGTGTCTCACCTTCGGGTGCACTTGTTTTATTTCAGAGAAAGAAAGACGGTTGTTATAGATTATGCATTGACTATAGGGTGGTGAATAAAAGAACAATTAAGAATAAGTATCCACTTCCTCATATAGATGAGTGATTGGGTCAATTAAGCAGAGCGACTATACTCACTAAGATTGACTTATGTTCTGGGTATCACGAAATTACGATCAAAACAGATGATATTCCTAAGATAGCTTTTCGAACATAATATGGTCACTATGAGTTTACGGTTCTACCTTCTGGATTAACAAATGCTCCTGCCACATTTATGTGCTTGATGAATAATATTTTTCACAATTACATAGATGAATTCATCTTAGTATCTCTTGATCATATATTTGTATACTCTAAAGATGATTCTAAACATGCAGTACATTAGAAGAAAACTTTGCAACATTTTGGAGAACATAAATTGTATGGAAAAAAGATTAAATGTTTCTTTGCTAAGGATAAACTTGACAAGTAATATCAAAAGAAGGAATCCTTATAGATGAAGACAAATAAAAAACAATAGTTGATTTGCCGATTCCTAAGACTATAAGGGATGTTAGAAGTTTTCTTGGGTTTGCACAATAAGAAAGAGCACATATTAAGGATTTCTCTAAGATAACTACTCCCCTCACAGAATTGACTAAAAAGAATGTAGGATTTTCATGGAGTGATGCTTGTCAAAAATCATTTGAAACATTGAAACAAAAATTCGTTCAACATTGTGTTTTGAAAATACCAAAAATGGGAAAGCTTTTTGTGGTTGCATGTGATACAAGTGTTAGTCAGATAGGATTTGTTCTTTCACAAGATGGTAGGGTGGTCCCATATGAGTCCAAAAAACAACAGGATGAAGTGTTGGATTGAATTATTAAGTGAGTATGATTTTGACATTAAGTATATGGCTCGTAAGGAAAATAAGGTTGCTGATGCATTGACTTGGAGACCTTTATGCAATCTTGTTTCTCTAATAAATTCTAATTTTCTCAATCAAAATCAAGAAGAGATAAAATAGGATCCTTTTTATACACCTATTTTGACTTCTTTGAATGCGAAGTGGGGATCGATGTATGAGGAAAATTTTCATTTGCAAAATGGAACATTGTATTGTAACAATCAGCTATGCATATCTTCTAAATCTCCATTAAAAGTTAAAATACTGCATGATTGTCATGATGCACCTTTGTTTGCACATCCAGGTTATTCAAGGACCTATGTTAAAACAAAGTATTCTTACTTTTGGCCATGTATGAAGTGCGATATTAGAAAATATTTAAGTGAATGTTTGAAGTGCCAATAGGTAAAATTTGAGTTTAAGAGGATGTCTGGAATGCTCCAACCTTTGGATGTTCCAAATCAGAAGTGGGAGTGTATTTCTATGGAATTTATCACTGAGCTACCCATGATGAGAAGTAAGCATGATACCATATTTGTTGTAGTCGATCGGCTTACCAAGATGGCACATTTCTTTCCTATGAAAAAGACTAATACTGCATTGAATGTTGCAAGAACCTTTGTAAAAGAAATTTTTCGATTGCATGGAATGCGTAAAAGCATAATTTTTATAGAGATTCTAGATTTACATCAGAATTTTGGAGAGCAACATTTGAATCAATTGGAACTCAACTTCGTATGAGTACAACTTTCCATGCACAAACTGATGGGGAAACCGAGAGGGTTAACAGGGTAGTCCACGATATGTTGCGTATGTACGTGAATGAAAAGCAAGATAACTGGAGTGAATATTTACCCTTGGTTGAGTTTGCATACAATAGTGCATGGCATGCATCTATAAAAATGACTCTGTTTGAAGCTATGTATAGTTATAATTGTTTGGCTCCACCTTCGTTTTTGGGTTTTCCAAATAAAGTAGAAGTGTCCAAAGAAATGCTTGATAAAATGGATGAAAAACTTGTTAAAATTAAGAAACACATAAATGAAGCTCAGAAATGACAAAAGAAACTCAATGATATAAAGAGAACCCCACTCCAATTTCAAGTTGATGACATGGTATTTCTTAAAGTTAATCCTCACCGATCTAACTTGTTGCTAGGGAAGGATCATAGAATTTCTCCTTGATATGCAGGTCCTTTTAAAGTTTTGCAAAAGACTGAATCTCTTGCTTATTTGCTGGAATTACCTAAACATTCAAATGTGCATCCTATATTTCATGTTAGCTTACTTAAAAGATATGTATCTAATGTTGCTCATGTTTTGCAGGACAATTATAAGCTAAAAGATGATGGCTCTTTTGAGCTTCAACCTGAAATAATATTAGACACAAAGGAAAGATTTCTTAGAAATAGATCTATCGTAGAAACTTTAGTGAAATGGCACTCATACCCAGTAGAAGATTCGAGTTGGGTGAACTTAGAGGATTTTTCAAAATATTATCCTTCTTTCCAACTCTGAGGAGAAGGTTCTTAAAGGGGGGGGAGAGAATTGTACTAGGCCTCTTTTCTAGGGAAATAGTTCATTTTGAACTTTCTAAATTTCATTGTGGGCATAATCCTTAGAATGAATAATTAAGTCATTTTATGCATGTAGGAAATTCTCTCTCTAGACCTTATTCGCATCATGTTTTCTAATGGAATTTTGAAGGTGAAGATAAAAGAATTAAGGAAAACTATGTATGAGAGAAAGGTAGAGCAAGTATAAGAGAATAAAAGTGCGTGTGTGAAACATTTGTGAATCATGTTTTAAGTAACTCGTTCAAGGTCCTACATTTAGTTCATTTTAAGAAAATGCCTTGATTTCTCTCTGTCTAGAATTTTGAAATTGGCAAGGCTCGAAACTGGCATTTGGAGGTGGATTTGGACCTCGGGAAAAAACTCAATCCTGAGGAATCATGGAAGGTCTAACAAAAAAGATTCATGAACAAGAGGAGCTTATTCAGAAGCTTCTTGGAGAATTGCGCAAAGAACGAAGAGGAAATCAACCAGAACGAGCAACAAATTTGTTTGTGGAGCTGAATGATGAAGTAGATGAAGGTGCGGGAACGTCTAGTGTACCACGTCAGAAACAAAAACGTAATTATAAAGATATGGAACGAGGTGAGTTTGCCTTTAACCAAGTCTTCAAGAAGGCAAAGATGAATGATTTTGATGGTGATAAGAAGAGTGGCGAAGATCTTGAGGCATGGATTGAAGAACTAGAGGATTTCTTTGATCTTGAATAATTAAGTGAAGAGTCCAAGGCACAAGTTGGGATCCTACACCTACGTTGGAGCACGAAGCTATGGTGGAAATCGTATATGCAGACTCGAACGTGTTTTGGTCCAGTTCTATGGAAGGAATTTAGAGAAAAAGATAAAAAATGCTATTGTTCTCCACACTACCATATGGAGAAGAAGATGGAGTTCTACAATTTTCGACCACACGAAAGTGTTAAGCATAGCTCATGTATTGATGAGTACAAAGAGAAGTTCCAACGTCTTCATAAATATGCATTAGAGGTTAGTGGTAACGCTCTAAAGAGTAAATTTATTTAAGGACTTTGTTAGGAACTTCCCTATCAAGTCAAGGGATTGCGATGCATTGATTTTCTTGATGCTATTGCGATGGTCGAGAACTTTGAGAAGATGCAGAAGTTCAATTTGCAGAAAGCAAATAGAAGCAGATTCATTGCAACGAGACATAGGTCACAAAAACCTATTGCAATGAACATGAACAATTCAAAGAAGACTCCGTCTTCAAATAACCAAGGCAAGAATCCGGCTAAGGTGGAAATTCAAAGGAGGCATCAATGAATCGAGTGGCAACAAGACCCTGATTTTATTGAGAGGGAAAAAAGACTTGGTTTGTGTTTTCGTTGTGGGGAGCAAGGGCATCGGACATATGAGTGCCCAAATAAGGCAATCTTTCAACCTGCACAATCAAAAGCGATAAACATCATCGAGGAGGGTACAATAATTGAGGAAGTAGATGATGGAGGTAAGTTCCTTGACTCTACTTTACGTTGCATGGTGGTTATTTCTTTTCCAAAGGCTTCTGTAATCACGATTCTGGGTATGATTTCTGCATATAAGATCAGATTTTTGATAGATTCAGGTAGTACCCATTGTTTTCTATCTTTCAAATTGGTACAAAATCTAGGGATAGTACTAAATATGCAGATAACTAAACTTGTAGAGATGTCCAATGGATGATTATACTATACGAAAGGATATATTTAAAACCTTGAAGTTACTCTTTCTGGTAGGTGCTTTTCTAGGAGTTTCCATGTAATTGAGATGAAATACATAGGCATGGATTGGTTACTTAAGAATGATGCGATGATTAATTGTGAACAAAGAACGATCACTTTAAAGCTAGATGATGAATCTATTCATATTCTAGGTGATGCCTATAGCCCTAAGCGTATCCTTATTTTTGCTATGGAGATAATTAAAGGTATACATGATGGTTGTAGAGCATTTATAGTGTATGTAAACAATGTGCATGAAAATGATAATGAGAAAAGTGTTCCAAATTATGTAGAAAATCTTTTGAAAGAATATGCGGATGTATTTCCAAAAGAGATTCCTGGTATACCTCCACCTAGTTAGATTGAGCATGCCATTCACCTCTATCTAGGGATTGAACCATATTCTAGAGCACCCTATAGATCTAACATCGAGGAATTAAAGGAGCTTAAGATTGAATTAGATGATCTTGTGAAGAAAGGCTTGATAACAGCGAATGTCTCACCTTGGGGTGCACCTATGTGATTTCAGATGAAGAAAGATGGCTCTTATAGATTATGCATTGACTATAGGGGGTTGAGTAAAAGAACAATTAAGAATAAGTATCCACTCCCTCACATAGATGACTTATTAGGTCAATTAAGTGGAGCGACTATATTCACTAAGATTGACTTAAGATCTGGATATCACCAAATTAGGATAAAAAAAGAAGATATTCCTAAGACAACTTTTCGAGCACGATATGATCACTATGAGTTTACGGTTCTACCTTTTGGATTAACAAATGCTCTTGAAATATTTATGTGCTTGATGAGTAATATTTTTCATGATTACCTAGATGAAAAATATATTTCGTGATGATATATTTGTATACTCTAAAGATGATTCTGAGCATGCGGTACATCTCAAGAAGACTTTGCAAACTCTTAGAGAACAGAAATTGTATGGAAAAAAGGAAAATGTCTCTTTGCTAACGATAAACTTGTGTATCTAGGAAGAGTAATATCAAAAGAAGGAATCCTTATAGATGAACGCAAAGTAAAAACAATAGTTGATGGGCTGATTCCTAAGACTGTAAGGGATATTAGAAGTTTTCTTGGGTTGGCACAATATGAAAGAGTACATAATTAAGGATTTCTCTAAGATAGCTACTCCCTTCATCGAATTGACTAAAAAGAATGTAGGATTTGCGTCGAGTGATGCCTGTCAAAAAACATTTGAAACATTGAAACAAAAAGTCGTTGAAAATTGTGTTTTGAAAATACTAGAAACAGGAAAGCCTTTTGTGGTTGATGTGATGCAAGTGGTAGTGAGATAGGATGTGTTCTTTCACAAGAGGGTAGGGTGGTAGCATATGAGTCCAGAAAACTAAGAAAACATGAGCTTAACTATCCTACTCATGATTTACAAATGCTTCCTATTGTGCATGCACTTAAGCATCAGAGACATCTATTATTAGGGGTTAAGTTTGAATTGAAAATAGCTCATCAGAGTCTAAAATACATCTTCACACAACCATTGCTTAACAACAAGCAAAAGCGTTGGATTGAGTTATTAAGGGAGTATGATTTTGACATTAAGTATCTGGCTAGTAAGGAAAATAAGGTTGCTGATGCATTGAGTCCGAGACCTTTATGTAATCTTGTTTCTGTAATAAATTATTATTTTCTCAATCAAATTCAAGAATATTGGAACCATTGATTCACATCTATAATACCAGAATTCTTCCTTCTGTGCGTCATATTTGTTTCTACTCTTTTGCATCAAATTTTCTCTTATCTTGTGCAATCTCTGCATTCTTCTCTCCTCTGGTATTTTTGAGTGATCGGAAGATTGTGATTGGGGATATATTGTGATTGAGGAAACTCTACATTTTTTGAGCATATATTTCCAATCAAGATAAAAATAAAAGTAAAACAGTTAAGTGGTTGAAAATGAAAAAAGCAGATTGTATAAAAAATTGCTATGATGATGAATATCAATGTGTAAACAATGAGATAGTGGGAGGGGGCGAAACTCAGATTTGAGGTTTGGAAAAGTAAATATTTGCAATAGACAATATAAACCATTAAAGATTTTAGTACTAGATGAATAGAAAATTTAAGTAGATCATATGCGCTTGATATGGTGACCAACAACATCGTCAAAGAAAGAAAATGGTGGAAATGAGTGATAAGTGCTAGAATAGAGTAGGAAAATGTTTAGTCTTTTATGGATTAAAGAGGATTGAAGTGTATTATATGGACTAGGGATTGTGCACATCTTTGTGAGAATAAAATGGTGATGAGTGTATACAACCATAAAGCACCAAAGTCATTGTGATCGATTCTAGTTGTGGACTTGAGTATATGGACGCTTTCATACCATTCAATCAATGTGTGATAGTATATGATTAATTTAGGTGATATTACTTAAAATTGATACCTTGTTTATGTAAATTTAGTATGTCACTCTCAAACAAAACAGACAAAATTCGTGCTAAATGTGACCAAGGTGATAATGTTGATTGGACATATCAAATTAGCTTTTATGTCTATGCAAGATAATCTTACAAACTGTTTTAAAGAGGCTCTTCATAAAGCTTTTAGATTACTCCTTTCTATGCATTTTCATCAATCCAGATAAATTGGAACTCATTTATTCTTCAGTACATTAGCTCTATGGGGGATTTCCTAGAATATAGTGGTAGTAATATGTAAAGAAAACTAGATATACAAGGCCATTTTCTTCTTTATTACATGTTTTCTTGGAGTTTTGTGCCCCTAAACATATACAAGTCTCAATATCATTGCCACATTTTGACTCCCAAAGGACATGTCAATTGGTAGAGGTGTTGTTTTATGCCTTCGAATAGGCACGTAAACTTAAAATAAAATCTTTTCTAGGTAATAAGCATCTCGAAAGCTTTTCAGATCCAGAGTACAATTCATTGTTATATCTAGTTTCCACATCAATGTTGCTTACTTTACGCACAAATAATTTGTTTCATAGAGCATCAACAAGTTAATTACCTATGTGAAATTTTGTTGAAAAAATAAGAAAAAACATGCACATGACATAGTATATCGATAAACAACAATCAGCTTTTGCCCACATTTCTAAAGAAATCAAGTATGTAACATAGGATATGAAGCAATACCCTTTCAAAGCAAGGATTTTGGAGCATTTATTTCCAAGGGAGATACTATATATATATATATATATATAAATATATATATATATATATATATATATATATATATATATATATATATATATATACATATATATATACATATATATATATATGTATGTGTGTATGTATGTCTGTGTGTGTGTGTGTCATGGACAAAGTAAACGATCTTGAATCTCAGATTCCATGTGAATCCTATATCTCATCATTGGTTCAGAATTAGGAGAAATCAATGTTTCCATTGCATTTGGAACATGCCAAAACCCTGAGAACGAATGTCTTCTTGATGGATTCCGACATCTAGAGACCATGCTTCAAATTGATGACATCGTGAATTCGTAACTGCCGTTGAACTGCCTTTGGAAAACATATATAAGGAGAGGTTGGCCACATTCATTCTCAATCTTGCCAATCCCAGTTCAAGGAGTTGTGACCGTCAAGTAAGTACTCTCAAAGTTCCAATTCCTGTTCTTGTCTTGTTCCTTGTCCTAGTCCTGTCTAGTCTTGTATCCTGGACATCTAGTCTTGTCCTTTTGTAATTGCATAGTACGAGATCTTGTCGAGTTCTTTCTTGTATCTAGTTCATCTTCCAGAAGTGAGTTCTTATAATCTAGAGATCTTGTTCCATACTTACGATCCTAGGTTGTGGGATCTCCTCTATCATCTCTAGCTGAGCTATATATACCTATAGTCCTAGGTTGTGGGACTTCTTGTATCAGTCACGTATTCTTGTACTATTTTCCCTATGTGGGTATTCTTTTAATCTAAAGTGTGTTTTTGAAATCTTGTATATTGTAGTCAGAGAGGACAATCTAGTGCTTCACTAACATTTTTGCAAGACTAGCTTCTATCCAAGACTAGTCATCATGGACAATGCTCATGAACAGATTGCAGCAACACTTCAAGGTCTTCAATAACAAGTAGAAGACCTAACTCATTGATAAACACAAGTGGAGATGGGACATCGAGTGCATGTAGGTGCACGCCTCCAAGAATTACAAGAATGAATCCAGAGTCTTCACAAAAATCAAGGGAGTATGCAAGCAAATCAATGACCTAGTACATCCTTCATGAGGGAACCCAAGATCTCCATGCTAGAAAAGTTCCATGGTGATCGCACAAAGTTATGAGGATTCTTGCAACAAGTCCAATTTTACATCTGCATGCAACCTTATAGATACCCTAATGATGCATCCAAGGTCTGTTTCATTGGAACCTTTCTCTATGGTCAAGCTTTATCATGGTTCACCCCAATCTTGGAGAAGGATATGGCTATACTTCATGACTATGAGGGGTTTCTTGGAGAGCTCATCGCAACATTTGGAGATGCATACACGAGTCGAGTGGCAGAAACAAAACTTTGGAAGCTACATCAAGGTAACCGCCCTGCCTCTACCTATGCATCATAATTTAGGAAGTTGATATGTGACCTCACTTGACACGAAGATTATTTCATAAGCCAACTTAGATGGGGCTTAAGAGATGATGTGAAGCACCTTCTTCTCACGATGCCAGAGGTTAAGATATTGAATAAATACATCAACCAAGCTATTCAATGTGATAACTTCCCTGGCCATATTGAGTTAATTGTCACAACAAGAGAACCAACTCCAAAGTTGCAACCACCCTTGTAGAGCAAGGAAAAGAGGAAGTCTAGTTGTAAAAGAGACCATAGAGCTAGACAATGATATAGGAAAGGGTCTCATAATTCCAACCACACCTGTAGAAACAAGTCTTGCCCCTGTCAAGTTAATCATGTCTAAGAATACCCTTTCCCGTATAGCTCTGGTAGATTCAAGAGCATCCTCATGTTTCATTGATGAGGGACTCATTCAGAAACATGGAATTCCAATACGTTGGAAGAACAAACCAGTAGTAGTGAAAGAAAAAACCCGTCGAGATATCCAGAAGAACCCAAAATATGTTGGGGCCAAAGCCTTCATACATGTAGTAAGGAAGGAACCAACATATATGATCTATGACATACCAAATCAAGAGCCCAAGAAAGATGATTTAATGAAGCTACCTAACCAATACCAAGGGTTTGAAGATGTCTTTGAAATAAAGGAATGGAGATACGCTCCCAGAGCATAGACCTTATGATTGTGCCATAGAACTTCAAGAGGGAGCAAAACCACCCTCTGGGCCAATCTATAGACTATCCCCAGAGGAACTTACAAAATTACGTAAGAATATTGATGAGAATCTAGGCAAGGGGTTTATCAAACACTCAAAGTCTCCTGTAGGAGCCCCTACCCTATTTGTAAAGAAGAAGGAGGAAACTCTTGGAATGTGTGTGGACTATCGTGGTTTGAATAAATTCACCATAAAGAACAGATATTCTCTACCACTTATATCAGAGCTCTTGGAACACCATGGAAAAGCAAAGTTCTTCACTAAGATTGACCTTCGAGAAATATACAATCTTGTCAGGATCAGAGAAGGAGATGAATGGAAGACAGTATTCCGAACAAGGTATGGACACTTTGAATATGCACTTATGCCATTTGGTCTCACAAATGCTCTACTAGTCTTTCAACATATGGTGAATGATATCTTTCAAGAGTATCTAGATGATTTTGTGGTAATATATCGTGATGATATCTTGATATTCTCTAAAAATCTAGAAGGTCATGAATGTCATGTAAAGATAGTCCTAGAGAAACTAAGAGAAAAAGGGTTATATGAAAAATTGGTGAAGTGCTACTTCCATCAGATAGAAGTGGAGTTTTTAGGGTACATTGTAACAGAGAAAGGAATCTTTATGGACCCTAAGAAGGACAATCCTTGATTTGAAACCACCTTTGTCTGTTCGAGATGTACAATGTTTTCTAGGGTTTGCCTATTTTTATAGGATATTCATTAGAGTTTACTCCAAGATTGTTACACCTCTTACAAAGCTTACAGGAAACTCAAAATTTTCATGGACCGAAGAAGCAGAAAAAGCCTTTCACACCTTGAAATCAGCATTCACTACTACTGGAATCCTAGTGCATCTTGATTTGAGCAAACCCTTCTTCATAGAAACAGATGTATCAGACTTTGCCCCAGGGGCCATTCTATCCCAATATGGAGATGATGGACATCTACATCCAGTTGCATATCATTCAAGGAAATTTTCCCCTCTAGAAATTAATTATGAAATCCATGATAAAGAACTTATTGCCATAGTAGACGTGTTTGATACCTAGTGTCCCCATCTAGAAGGAGCAACTCACAAAGTTACTATGTATACATATCACAAGAACTTAGAGTATTTTATGACCACTCACATCCTCAATAGAAGGCAATCTCGATGGAGTAACGTTTTGTCCAGATTTGACTTCGTCATCACATACCGTCCAAGACGTCAACAATGTCAGTTAGATGCCCTTTCCATAAGATATTACCTTGCACCAAAGAAGGGTGAAGAGGCCTTTGATCAACAAGAGAGTGTATTACTCAAGCCTGAGCATCTCCAATTAGCAGCTATCTGTTCAAGCCATCATGAAGATTCAGCCTTCAATCATTTGATCCGTAACTTGCAATAGATCTAAGGTACCATGACATAAACCTCATGGCCTCTTGCAACCTCTACCTATTCCAGATAGGCCATGGGCTTTATTGTCTATGGATTTCATCATAGATCTACCAAAGTTAGATAAGTATGATGACATTCTTGTTATTGTGGATAGATTTACAAAGGTGGAACACTTTATTCCAGCTACCAAGGCAATCAGAGGTGCAGCCACTACTACAATTGCCTAATGATATTATCAGTGATCCAGGTCCGCAGTTCATATCGAGCTTCCAGAAGAGTCATTGCGATTTCCTTGGTGTTCAAGTTAAACTATCTACAACAAATCATGCATAGACTGATGGACAAAGAGAATGGGTGAATCAAGTCCTGGAGCAATATCTCCATTGGACCAACAACTATCGTCAAAATGATTGGTTTGAGCTTTTACCCTTTGCAGAATTTGCTTATAACAATAGTGTTCATGCATCTACTAAGCATTCTCCCTTCTTTGCAAATTATGGATAATATCCAAGGATGGATATAAAACTCTCAAATTATGTCGAGAACCCAGCTCTGAGAGGCAAGGCTCAGTACCTAACGGACATTCAGAAAGAACTCAAGGAAGAGATCCGTAAAGCTCAAGAACAATATAAGTACTATGCAGATCAACATTGTGTTCAAAGTCCATCATATCGAATTGGAGATAAAGTATGATTACTCAGAAGCAATTTGCAAACTTCAAGGCCTTGTGAAAAGTTAGATCATCAAAGATTTGGTCCATTCACCATCTTGGCCAAGATTAATCTAGTCACCTTCAAGCTCCAACTACCAAGTACCATGAGAATACATCCAGTTTTCCATGTAGCCATGTTGGAACCATATCAGATTCCACCATTGAGGGGCAGAGAACTATTCATTCACAACCTATTGAGATTGATGATCATGAAGAATTTGAAGTCGAGAATGTCGTAGATTCAAGAATATCCAAGGGTATGACATTAGTGATCGTACTTGGGAACGTACAAAAAACCTTTATAGAGCACCAAACAAGGTTCAAGAATTCCATAAGAGAAATCCAATAAAGCCAAAACCTGAGAACATGACCGCTCCTCATGGAGTTTGTCGCTTGAGGGGGAGGTGATGTCATGGACAAAGGAAACCATCCTGAATATCAGATTCCATGTGAATCCTATATCTCATGATTGGTTCAAAATTAGGAGAAACCAATGGTTCAATTGCATCCCGAACATACCAAAACCCTAAGAATGAATGTCTTCTTGCGTGATTCTGACATCCAAAGACCATGCTTCGAATTGATGACATCATCGATGACATCATCAATTCGTAACTGCCCTTGGAAAACCTATATAAGGAGGGGTTGGCCACATTGATTCTGAGTCTTGCCAATACTAGTCTTGGGAGCTCAATGAGTCGTGACCGCCCAATAAGTACTCTCCAAGTTCCAGTTCTTGTTCTTGTCTTGTTCCTTGTCCTATTCTTGTCTAGTCTTCTATCCTAGACATCTAGTCATGTCCTCTTGTAATCTCGTAGTACAAGATCTTGTTGAGTTCTTTCTTGTATCTAGTTCATCTCCTAGAAGGGAGTTCTTGTAATCGAAAGATCTTGTTTCATACTTACAATCCCGGGTTGTGGGATCTCCTGTATCATCTCTAGGTGAGTTATCTATACCTATAGTCCCGGGTTGTGGGACTTCTTGTATCAATCAGGTATTCTTGTACTATTTTCCCTATGTGGGTATTCTTGTAATCTAAAGTGTATTTCTAAAAACTTGTCGATTGTAGTTAGAGAGCACAATCTAGTGCTCCCTTGACAATATAAATATATATATATATATATATATATATATATATATATATATATATATATATATATATATATATATATATATATATATATATATATATAGAGAGAGAGAGAGAGAGAGAGAGAGAGAGAGAAGTAGATATATAGAGAGAAAGATAGAGAAAGAGAGAAGATTGAAGCACCTAATTTAAAACATTCATATGATGATCAACATTAGAAATGAAAGAATATGAGGATGGGAGGTAGTAAAATCCCAATGCAAGGTTGGAAAATTGTACATTTTCTATAGATGAATAAAAAATGATGTGCATCATATGGGCTTGATATGGTGAACAACATCATATTCAAAGGAATAAAATGGTGGAAGCAAATGAAATACACTCACAATGGAAGGTTATTAGAATACAAAGTGCCACTGTAGAGGTGAAAAAAATATTTAGTGGCTTGGCAATTAAAAAGGACTTAAGTAGAATATGATGTTGATTTGAGATTGTGAACATCTTTGTTAGGAGAAAATGATGATGGAAGGCTACAAAACCATAAGGAAACATTATTGGACCATTAGCTGCTAGCATAGATCAGAAACTTAGATTAGCGATTAAGGAAGATAGAAGCTTCATAGTAGGTGGTAGTAGGATCGTTTGACAACCCAAACCACATATGATTCGGTGCATAGATGCCCCAATTGTTTATAGACCACCTACTAACAAGTAGTCTAACGTGGAGAGGTTGTTTCTCCATAGTTTACTATGCAAATCAAGTATTTTAAAGTGCTAAATGACACCGGAGATTTCCTATCTTAATTTAGAGAATTCTTTGAATTATTCCACATCTAAATTTTGAGTTGGGGGCAAAAATACTAACTCTTCATCATTTTGGAAAATAATATGTGATGGTCTACAAACTTCCAAAGTTACATAGGGGTGTTGATTTATTCCTCAAAAGTGGTATTAAAGAGTTCCAGACTCTTGAAGAAGTCTGAAGAACCCATTTTAAGTTGTAAAATTTCTCAAGAAAGGAGATGTCGAAAATGTGCAAGCTATATCAATATTCGGAAGAAGATTTTGAACATTAGACCAATGACCTCAATACATATTAAGGGAGGAAGCTATAATAAGGTAATCATTTTGAATGTCTCCTATTCCATCACACTGAAGGGAAGTGTAGGAGGCATCCAAGCTTGACAATGTCTAAGAATGTTACCCAAATAGGCAAGTTGGAGAGACCAAACTACCAACCTGAGAGATTCTAGGTTAGCGATTTTCTCATGGGCAAGGGATGATGAAGATTAGTAATTGGAGATGAATTTAAGCCTAGATATGAAAATCCCTTCATTCACTCACAAGAATGGGAACAAAATGATTGGATAAAAAGAGATAGGAGATCCATGGTCATCTTATCTCAACACATCGGTAATAGAATGATTAGTCACATCCAAAACCTCGACTCATCGAAGAACGTATGGGAGGCTTTGGAAATTTTATACTCCAACTCTATAAAGGCACAAAAGATTCAAGTCTAGAATGAGTTTAACAAACTCACAGAGGCCTCAAATAGAAGCCAAAATGAGTATATCCTCAAGGTAAAAGAGATTGGAGATGCCTTATGATCAATAGTAAACTCCATTAATGATGATGATTTTCCACAATTGATTGTGAATAAGGAAAAATCACTTTAAGACTAGATAGTGAATCTATCTATATCCTAGGTGATCTGCATAATCCTTTGTCGATTCTTATGTTCAACGTGCACAAAAGTAGAGGTATATTTGATGGATCCAAAAAAATTCTATTGTATGTGAATAGCTTGTGTAGGGAACATAATGAGGAAAAACCTCCAAATATATAGGAAATCTTTTGAAAGAATATGTAGATATATTTCTCGAGTCAAAAGCCACAACAAAGTAGCGAAAAGATATATGCATTAAAATATAGAACATCCATGAGAACACATATGCACCAAAATAAAGAATTCAAATAATATAGATAATGTCAGAAACAATGTCAAGATAGTCAGAACTAGCAGCAATATCGTTTCTTGTACTTAAAAGATACTACAAAAAAACCTATGGGCACTATGCTCTAGGTGAAATAACTCCAAAAGTGATTGGCCATGGATCAAATCCCATCTACAAATGAGAGAAATTTTGTGAATGTCTAAAAATAAAAAAGTGTTTTTTGGCACCAAAAGTACATCACCTGATAATGGTAGTTAACAAGGGATTTAGTGCAAGCTTTTTTTCTCTAGTCACATGCTTTTTGGATATGTTTTACTTATTTTTTTAGATTACCAACATAGGAATTCCATAAGCTATATAGGGAGGTGGTTGGGTTATTTTTTATCATTACTCAAGGAATTCAATGCTCTACACTTGGTGATCAAGGAGATCTTCTACTTTGAGGAAGAGTTTTATCATCTAGGAGGAGGTGTGCTCTACATCTAGAGTTACTGGAGCAGTAAGTTTCAGCCAACCATTAGTTTAATCATTGATTTACTATGAGTAACAAGTCTATTTTTGTCCCTACTTGTTTCAACTTCACTAGTTTTTTTATTCAAGGTTAATGAAAATTAGAGTTTTTTGTAAAAACGTTCTAAATAGTTAATATTGTCTATGTTCACACACGCACACTCTCTTCATATCTCTTAGGCACTTTTGACACAACCTGTTGTATCTAGTTCCTCTTTTTGCCTAGATTCAGATCTTGTCAGTTTTCATCATAATCACACGTCTTAATTTGATGTTGGAATATAAGATAGTTTAGGTGAGCATCCTAGCTCACTGTACACTTTGAGAAATTGTCTAGTCTCTCTCTATCTCTCTCTCATCTTCTTTTTTAGCATTAAGGTGAGTATGTTAATGTTCATCTATTGAAAAATATTGTATACCTATGATAATTGTTATTGAGGCCAACCCCACTTCCAAACTTTGGTATCAGAGCATAGTTGACATACACCCTTAACAAGATAAGTGATCATAGACTTGAGGATGAAGACAACGTTGAGGGAATGTGTAACTATCAAACGCAGAGTTTTATGATGATGAATATGGTAGTATCTAGAGAGTTGAGCAATATTGACAATAGCACTGATCCAAGGCCAAGAAAAGCTGGAGAAGAGGCTACTTCATCTTCTAGAAGAAGAACTATTACTATTTCTGCTCAATTGGAGGCTAGTGAAGAAGAAGGAGCTACTTCATCATGGAGATTGATTCATACTACTACTAGAGTACTTTCTACAAAATACCAAAACAGATGGGATTCGAGGGATGTGTAGCACTTTCATATATTTCTATGGGAATCAAGAGGCATATTATACCCCAAATTAGGTCATGGAGAACCTATCATCAAGCTTGTTTAGAGTTAGAGAATCTCTAGAAGATGAGAAACCATGCTAAGAAGGCTTGTTTAAGAAGAGAACTAGCCAAAAGAAGCATGAAAGTTGGTGAATTAGTTTAGACACATGTTTTGAAGTTCAAAGTTCAGGTGCACATTTTGAAGCTTAGAGATTTATGTATTTCAGTTTTAGATTTAAGAGATCCAAAGTTTTGCAGATATCAAAAGTTTTGTAGACATCTGAAGTTTTTGCATGTTATTAAACATTGTAGAATCATGTAATTGAAGGGTAACTGATGGAAACAATGTCAAGATAACCTAAAGAAGCAACAATATCATTGTTGGGACTTGAAAGATCCTACAGAAAAATCATGTAGGAATGGCTGTCTAGGCAAAATAACTCCGAAAGGGAGCTACCAAGGATCAAATCCCATCGATGAAGAGCAGATATTTCATGAATGTTTTCTAAGAAGCAAGTGTCTCTTAGCATTAAAAGTAGATCACCTAATAGTGGTAGTTCATACAAGATTTAGCATAATATTTTTTGCTTCATTTGCTCACTTTTAATATATGACTTAGCAAAGTCTTCTAGATTACCATCGTAGAACTTCCATAAGCTATATGTAGAGGCCATTTAAGTCAATCTTTGTCATCACCCAAGCATCTCAACTCCCTACAATTGGTGATCAAGGAGGTCCTCTACTTTGAGGAATATTTTTACACTCTTGGAGGAGGTATGCTCTACATCCATAGTTATTCGAGGAGTTAGTGTCATCTAGCAATGATCTTAAGTGCTGATTTACTGTGAGTTAAGGGTCTATTTTAGTTCCTAAGTGTTATTTCACTAGTTTTGGATTTTAGGTTAGTCAAAATGATAATTTGTTGTAAAAGAATTCTAAGTGATTCATATTCTCCATATTCTCTCTCTCTCTCTCTCTCACACACACACACACACACTCGTCATACCTCTTAGGAACTCCACACCATTTCTTGTATCTAGTTCCAATTTTATGCCTAGATTCTAATCTTGTTAGTTTGTATCATATTCACACATTCTAATTTGACATTTTATGATTGTGTAGTTGAGCATCCTAGCCTACCGTACACTTATGAAAATTTTTCTAGTCTCTCTCTATCACTCATTCTTCTTTTTGAGTATTATGGTTGTAGAGGGGGTATTCGGGTCTCTACTTCCAGTACTCCTTCTACTCAAGGGAGGTTCTTCTTAGGGAAGTATACCCTCTAAAATAAGTGTGTGAGGTACTACTTGAAAAGATAAAGCAATAAGCACATGGATTGTTACAAAGATGCCGAAAAGGGAAATTTGTTCAAGATTGAAAAAAAATACACTAGTACACAAAAGATAAACCTGTTAACAGTGCAAAGAGTCTAATCACTCCAAAAATGAACTAGAACATCTCACCATAGAGAAGGTATACAAACACAGAGAAGGTATACAATAGTATGAGTCATCTGCACAAATGCTAGCAACTCCAGCTTACAAGTGACTATCCTAGTATATCCAATCTCACTTTCATGCGGAGTGCCCCCAACGCTGAAGCCCTAACTCTGTATAATCTCCAACAGAGAAGCCTCTTCCACAGTGGGCAAAATCATACCAGTGAGCAGAGAATAATCAAGGAATAGCCTAATGAGAACACTCTTAAAATACCATAGTAACACAAGAAGACCCAAATTGACAAAAGCTAGAGTCAGAGAAATGACAGTGAGTATATCTCACAATTTCCTAAATCTCTGTATATCCTTACGAATGGATCCTTCACTAACATATATCTCTGATCGTCTGTACCTCCCCAAACGAGTGCAAACTGCTTCTTATATAGATCCCGAGGCCAAGAGAGTGGCTTCCATGGATTCCAATCATTTATTGCACCATCACTGTTCGTTGCACATGTGTAGGCCAAGAGAGTGGCTTCCACCGGATCCCATCATTTACTGCACCATCACTTATCACTGCGCACGCGCTGATCTAGTCTGACAAAAGTGGAGGGAGAGTTGGCTAATTTTGGATATGTGGTCTAATTCTGGTAGTGACAGCCAATTTACTCAAAAGCGCTTGAAGACTTCGGAATATGGCCTTCAATGCTACACTCTTTTTATCAACATTTCATTTTAGAACATTGAGTATCTCCATAAGTCTGATAGCTGACTTGATTCTGGTGCGGAGGAAGAATTTTGAAGGATGAATTTTGGAGGTAGAATTTTGAGTGTTGATTTTTGAGGCACAAATTTTAAGGGACAAGTTTTGAGGTACAAATTTTGAGGGCTGAATTTTGAGGGACAAATTTTGAGGGCTAAATTCTGAGGGATGAATTTTTTCTGACAGACAAAGATGAAATGAGGGCAAATCAACGAGCGGTTAACTCTCAAGGATGAAAAGAAGTGGCGCTATGATTTTTGTTTCTGGTGGTTGGCATACAATCAAGATGAAATCTTGCTTGATCACAGTCCCCACATCAAGATGTTGCACCGTCTCGGTGAAATTCTTCAATATTGGCTAAAAATTTCTAAGAACAAAATTAGAATTGTCTATGGGCAAAACAAGCTGAAATGAGAACTAGGGTATATACAATGATTGATTTTTCTCGAAATGTTTCAAATTAGATAAGCCTTCACCCTAGATAACTTCACCCTAGAAATATTGACCAGAGGTAATTTCTCACCCTATAAGTCCTCTACTTGCACTGCTCCTTGTTGAAATATCCTCAGCACTTTGTAGGGTCCTGACCGTTTTGGTGCCTATTTAGTAGGTACAGATGGAATCAGATATACCAGCACTAGAGCCACCTCTTCCACCTTATTAGTCCTTAAGTGTCTATCATGAATGTTTTTCCTTTCTTCCTGCTTTTCCTACAGCCTCTTCATAGTTGTTTCCCTATATTCCTCTAATGCTACCAATCTTCTAATGTGAGGGTCAACATCAATGATTTTTGCTTCAATTTCTTTTATGATGATGAATTCAAAAGGGGCTAATGCCTCTTTCCCATAGACTAGAAGAAATGGGCTCTCTCTGGTGGTGCACCTTCTAGTTGTTCAGAAAGCCTATATTGCACCAATGATGGCTTGTGGCCATGAACTGTGATCCTCAAAGGCTAATTTGCGTAGTAATCCAATCAAAATTTTGTTAGAACTTTCTGCCTGCCAATTTACTCTCGGGTAGTATGCACAGGATTTCGTATGGAAGATCTTGTACCTGTCAAAGGTTATTTGCAACAATTGGTTTACAAAGTGTGTGCCTCTATCACTGGTGACTTCAAGTAGGCAGCCGAATCTTGAGAATATTCTTTTATACATAAACTTGGCCACTTAGTAGAATAGCATGTAGCCACCAACATATACTTCTTTCCACCAGGTTGACTAGTTCGGCTGATTGATCCAATGAAATCAGGACCCCATTGTTTGAAAGGTAGCCATCGAGTGGAGATTACTAATAGTTGAAAATTCAAACTATAAGGCTTGGGAGCATATCTCTCGTAGATATCACATCCTTTGGTAAAATTGATAGCATCTTTGTAAACATAAGGCCACCATAATCCTGTGTGGATAATTTTGTGAGCCAACTCCTCTCCCTTGAGATGCCCTTCACTGTGTGCTGCTTCAAGCAAAAAATCACCTCCTCTGGATAAACACATTTTCTTAAGATACCATCATGACAATATTTATACAAATGGTCATTTATAAATGAATATGCTTTGGCTTTAAAGAGTAATAGTGGAGCGGTACATAGCCTCAATTTTAATTCAAAAAATGCCTTTTCAGCCTCAGGACTCCATGAGAAAGGAATATTCTTACTTGTAAGCCTTGACAAAGGCTTAGCTATTTCTGAATACATCCATATAAATCTCCTATGGTAGCCGGCATAACCTAAAAAGCTTTGTACTTCCTTAGGAGTCTGTAGAATGGGCATGGAAAGGATAGCAGTGATCTTTGCTGGATCTATAGTTATCCCTTTGCAGACATTATGTGACCAAGGAGAGTGCCTTTAGTGACCAAAAAATGACATTTAGCAGGATTCAACTTCAAACTTGTTTCGAGACACTGCTCAAAGATTTCCTTCAGATTTCTCAAGTGATTGTGAAAATCTTGGACTATTGCTCTTCTATCTGTGCATGAGAACACTGAAAAGTCATCCATAAAAATGTGCAGAAAAGTTATCAACCATTTCCCCAGTATCAAATACATTGTTCTACTAAATGAAGCAGGTGCATTTCATAGCCCAAAAGCCATGCGTGTGTACACATAAGTGCCCAATGGAGTGGCAAAGGCAATTTTGTCTCTATCATCAGGATGAATTAATATTTGGTTGTAGCCACTGAAACCATCAAGAAAACTCTACAAAGTGTGACCGGATACTTCTTCTAATACTTGTTTTGTGAAAGGTTGAGGGAAGCCATCTTGAATAGTAACCTTATTCAAAGCACGAAAATCAACACATATTCTTATTTTTTTGCTATTTTTCTTGGTTACAATAACCATAGATTAAAGCCACCTTGAATGTTCTACTGGAACAATAATACCTACTTCCTCAAGTTTTGTGATTTCAAGTTTTAGTGCCTTTGTATACTTTGGATTGAGTCGATATGGCCTACTTCTTGCAAGTGCAACTCCCTCCACTAGGGGTATTCGATGTAATCCAAGCTCCTCTGGTATCCCTGTTAGATTATAGGATCACGCAAATACATTTTTATAGGAGCAAAGGAGATAAGTTACCCTCTATTGTAAAAAGGGATAGTGCCATAACCAGGAGGCTAAGTGCACCATTTGAGGATTTCCTTCATCTCCAAGATTCACTTCTTGAACCAGCATTTCAGGACTCATCTCTCTTGAAAAAGCATCTACACTCTGAGCAAGGGTGGAATTCACCTTATGTTCCACAATATGTTTCTTGATCCATCCTTGAGGAATTTCTAAAAACAGAAGGTCTTCTCTACTCTCAGGCTCAAAATTAGGCCCTTGAGACTCAAAATTAGCCTCCTCCAAGGCTTCTTCAATTTTGACATTTTTAGGCTTTTCTACCCTTTTGTAGAACTCTAGAGTGGTGAATCCTCGCAAAATAGGCCCATTTTGATCGAATGAACCAATTTGGTCCAATGGCCCAATTCGACTATTTGGGCCCCCCGAAGATACTAACTCACTTCCTGCTACTTTTTGCTCACTTCCTCCTAATTTTTTACCACCAAGACCATTTTGTGAAAAATGCCCAAATTTGATCTCCAAAGGCTCTATCTTGACCTTAGTCTACATTTTCCTGCAAGGACTCACTTTTTCTCCTTTGTGAGTGATTGAGCATAAATTTTCTTTTTTCGACTCTTTTTCCTTTCCGTCCGCTTCTTTTGCAAGTTCTTCATTTATTTCAGTAATCTCAACAGTGCAACACTCTGCACCACCCATCATCCAATTTAACAAATTCTCTTCTTCTTGGGGTATAGAAGGAATTACCTGAGTATCTACATATCCTGTTGTCTTGGTGGATTCGCATCCTTCTTCTAAGTGTACCTGCAAGTGGTTATAAGCCTTCGAGGAGATCCACATCTGGTTTCTTCCCCAATCTTGTAGTGCTTTTGCTTGCCTTAACCCAGGCCTTCCTAAAAGCAGAGGATAAGAGATTTCATGTGAGAGGGCAATCACAACAAAAATCCAAGAGGAATTGATAACCTCGTACTGACATGTGTACCTTCTCCATGATGTCGAGGGGCATAACACGATGCTGATATGCTAATGTGACAGTGAAGGGTGCCACCTTGGTGAGGTTCAATTTGAGTTTCTTCATTGTAAAATCAGGCATCATATTGATGCTAGAGCCTCCATCTATAATGACACCCATCAAACCTTTATCGTTTATGAAAATAGATAGCCATGAGCTTTGATAGTCTACCAAGGGTGGGGGTAGAAAGTCAACCATGAAACAATCTATACTCGGTGGTGGGCTTAAGTAGGCCGAGTGTATACCTTTCAATAAATCACTTCTTACTTTCGAACCCATTCTCATGAGTTGGTACAAACTAACCTTTGTGATGAATACCTTTCAAGATTTCCTCAATCTTAACCTCTTGTGTGTCTTCCTGAGAGCTTGAAGGTTGGTCCTTAAGGGAAGTAGTCACCATATCATAAGCTTCTTCAATGTCTAGTTGGCCCTTCTAGCCAGCCTTCTTTTCCTCATCTCTATTTTTGAGTACTTGTTGTTCCTCTCTACACGTTGCTGCCGCTTGCCTAGGTCTGGTCATTATGAGCACTAAAGAAGATGAAACAACATAAGACTAAGTGGTCATGTCTTCTACTTGTGGAGAGACTGCAATCATGTGAATCGGAGCAGGGCGGCTTGTTGGCCAATCTCTGGTATAGTGATCCTTGGCATCTAGACAATGTTGACGGGGAGGTGCACCTCCTGTAGAGAACACATGTTCTGTATATGGCCATACTCACCACAACGATAACACATCAGTGGCCTATTATATCTAGGCCAAGTTAGATGGGTCTCTTCTCTATTAGGTGCATTTGAAGTACTAGAATAATACGAATAAAGAAGAGGAGGGTTACAATGCTGTTGTACTCCCTTGAGGTAGGAGCAGTCTCTTGCTTCATGACCATCCTTGCCACAGAATTGACAGCTCACCTTGTTAGGACAATTAACATTTGAATGTCCATTTCTACTACATATTGTACACCAAACCTACCTTCGTATGTCTTGTGTAGTGCGCAAATCTTCTAACTCGCGACAAAGTTGAGCTAATTCATCAACATTGTGGCGCGGTGGTGGTGGTATGACCTTCTCTTCTTGTTGACTCTGCTGCATTCTTAAGGCTTCCAACTCCTTCCTGAGTTGCCCAATAGGATCTAAGTATGATGCATAATTTGGTTGAGTATCTCCTTCAAAATGTAGCCTAAACTCCTCAATGTGTGATGCAAGTGCAACAAAATCATCTAGTGTTGCATCCAATCTAAGAGATTCGCGAAGCTTGTGCTGAGATCACTTCGGCAAAGCTTTCTCTATCTATTTTTTAACTAGGAAATCACGTGGAGCATGTGGCGGACGGGAAACAAGTGCTTTTTTCCTAGTGTGAATTTTGTGAAAGGATTCAACTGCTCTTAGCTTTAAATTCTCTAGCTGATCTAGAGCTCTTTCAGACGAGTCACTTAGTCTAAATGTCTATGAGAATGTCGTCTTCAGTACCTCCCACGTAGTGAAGTGGTCGTCTGCATATTGACTATACCATTTGTCGGCAAGGCCTTCCAATGTAGATGGGAAGAGTACCAGCATTGCATCCTCTCAATTTTGTAGACCTCGTCCGCAGGATAAGGAAATGAATCTCCTCACATGATCATCAACAGCCTCATAAGCCAACCCCTTAAAAGTAGGGAACTTGATATTCAACCTAGAGAGTAAATGAGAAAGATCCTCCATTGACACTCGTGCTTCTTCTGAAGTGTCTAAGGAAATATCTAATGTCCTCCTCAGGTTCTCTTTTGAGAGTGGGGTTGAAGCCAATTCAATGGACAAATTTAAGGGTAGTAGGGTACTCATTGAAGGTAGAGCCGACTTTTTGATGCTTATCTCTACACGAAGAGGTTCTCTGTCTACTCGAGTGTGGGTCATGTACCCACTCAGAGGATGCGAAAAAAAAACAAGAGACAATGTGACACAACTCTATACTGCACTAATTACCTCACACAAAAATGCAAGGGTCCCATCAGGCATGCCAAACTATAGAGGGGGTAAGCGGGTCTATACTTCCTGTACTCCTTCTACTCAAGGGCGGTTCTCCTTAGGGAAGTATACCATGTAACATAAGTGTGTGAGGTACTACTTGAAATGATAAAGCGAGAAACAGATGGAGTGTTACCAAGATGCCAAAAAGGCCAATTTGACCAAGATTAAAAAAAATTGCATTAGTACACAAAAGATAAACCTATTAAAAGTGCAAAGAGTCTAATCACTCCAAAGATGAACTAGCACATCTCACCATACAGAAGGTATACAAGCACAGAGAAGTTATACAATAGTATGAGTCATCAACACAAATGCTACAAGTGACTATCCCAGTATATCGAATCTCACTTTCATGCGGACTGCCCCCAATGCCGATGCTCTCACTCAGTATAATCTCCAATCGAGAAGCCTATTCCACAGTGGGCAAAATCACACCAGTGAGCAGAGAATAATCAAGGAGTAGCATGATGAGAACACTCTCATAATACTAGAGTAACACAAGAAGACCCAAATTGACAAAAGCTAGAGTCAGAGAGACGACACTGAGTATATCTCTCAATTTCCTAAATCTATGTATATCCTTCCGAATGGATCCTCCACTAACATATATCTCTGATCGTCCCTACCTCCCCAAATGAGTGCAAACTGCTTCTTATATAGATTTCAAGGCCAAGAGAGTGGCTTCCATTGATTCTAATCATTTATTGCACCATCACTCTTCACTGCACACCTGCAGGCCAAGAGAGTGGATTCCACTAGATCCCATCATTTACTACACCATCACTTATCACTGCACACGCACTGATCTAGTGTGACAAAAGTGGAGGGAGAGTTGGATAATTTTGATTATGTGGTCTAATTCTAGTATTGACATCCAACTAACTCAAAAGCACCTGAAGACTTCGAAATACGGTCGTGAATGCTACACTCTTTTTTATCAACATTTCGTTTTAGAACATTGAGTATCTCCACAATTCTGATAGCTGACTTGATTCTGGCTCCGAGGAAGAATTTTGAAGGATGAATTTTGAAGGTAGAATTCAGAGTGCTAAATTTTGAGGGACAAATTTTAAGGGATAAATTTTGAGGGCTGATTTTTGAGGGAAAATTTTGAGGGCTGAATTTTGAGGGATGAATTTTTTCCGACTGACAAAGAGGAAACGAGGGTGAATCTCGAGCGGTGAACTCTCAAGGATGAAAAGAAGTGGCACTAGGATTTTTTTTTTGGGCTGGCATACAATCAAGATGAAATCTTGCTCGATTACAATGGTGTTTACATTAAGCTCCATGTATTGAAAAATATTGTAAACATGCCGCTAAACATATATAGGTTTTAATATCATTGTTGCATTTAAAACTCCTAGAAGGACATGTCCATGGGTAATAGTGTTATCTTATCCCATCCATTAGATGTGTAAGTTTCAAATAAGCATTTCCTATGTAATGATCATATGGGAAGCTATGGAGATCCAGAGTACAATGGTGCTTATTTGTTGCATAGACCATCGATCAACTAAGTACTTCGGTAGAAAAGTATGCACAAAATACAAAAAAAAAAATTACATGAAAGCTACCAAAACAAATAATTTTAACCTTCATGACTATAAATTCGGGCATCCAAATAACCAGCATGCACTTCCTTCTAATCCATGAGATAGCGTTAAAATATAGGTTGTAAAATTGAGGAAGCAAATAAAAAGGGAGAAAGAGGAAGAAGGTCAAAGTGGTTAATAGTTACTAAGAAGGCACATGTTGAATGTGTTACAAAAACACCTCACACGAACTATCTATAGAAAACCAAACCTTTAAGGAATTTGAACATACATGTAAAAGGACAACAACATACTTAGGAAACCAAAGTTTCATCATACAAAGAGTCCTCCATAGAAAACCAAAGCCTCAAGGAATTTCGTCATACAAGTTCAAGGACCGCAACATACCTTAGAAGCAATCATAGACACCCACGTTAATATAGACCCATTTCTGTCACGTACATAGAGAAACACCGTACGCATGTAAGTAGTCCTCATAGTTCTCTAAGCATTAATTTCCAATGGAGATAAAAGTAATGGATAAGAAGTCAAAAGGTTGAAAATGAATAAACGAGATATTAAGGAAACATGGTTATGATAAAAAATATCATAGTTCAAAGAATAAGATGAAGTTTAGTAGTGATGAGTAGAAAACAGAAGCAGATCATATGGGCCTCATTTGTTTATGTCCAAATCTTCAAAGAAAGAAATTGGTGGAAATGAAGGGAATACTTTTGCATAGAGTGATAAGCGATCCATCATCACCAATTCTAGTTGTGGATTTTAGTACACAGAGGCTTTCATAGCATTTAATCAATGAGTATACCTCTAAGATCTTCTGGTTGATTTAGGTGATAGAAGTTCCATTTCGAGACTCAATTTCACTTGCAACCAAAGCTCACTCTTTGTGTAAGTAAATTTTGAATATTTATTTCACACAAAGCACCAAAAAACATTGGGTGTACGAAAGCATTTTTTTCTTTGATATATGTTTTATGTAGTGTTATGCCCTTTTGGATTCCTCCCTTTTATGAATTTTGTTGAACTGACATAAACTCGAGGAACATTATTCTTCACTAGAACACTGCTAGAGCGATCTGTTACAATATATTGGTAGTAACATATAAAGAAACTTAGGTATACACTACTATTTTCTTCCTTATTACATGTCTTTTGCACTCTTGCGCCCCTAAACATATAAAGGTTTTAATATCATTGACACATCTAAAACTCCCAGAAGGACATGTCAATGGGTAGTCCTGTTGTTTTATCCCTTTGATTAGACGTGTAAGTTTGAAATAAGCTTTTCCTATGTAATGAGCGTATGGGAAGCTTTGCAGATCTAGAGTACAATGGTAGAAAACTACTCGTCAGAAAACTAATTATCTAGGTAGAAAAGTACACATAGAATAGAGCATACTATATTTCCTAGTGTGCAGAAGTTTGTTGAACACAAGAAAAACCATGCACACGTCATAGAGCATAGTATATTTGTTGTGGCGCATAAGTTTGTTTGAACACAAGAGAAACCATGCCCACTTCATAGTATATCGAAAGACAACAATCTGCTTTTCCCCATGTCCATAGAGAAATCAAGTATGGAACATAGGAGATGAAACAATATGCTTGCAGATGGAGGCTTTGTGAGCATTAATGTCCAAGATCGATGCTATATATATAGTGCTTGAAGAACATTAAAGTAGATAATATAAGAAATTGATATGATGATGAACATTAGATACAGACGAATAATAGGATGGGAGACAGTCAAATAGCAATGGAGTATAAGAAAAGTATAGATTTTCTACAGCTGGAAACAAGAATGCAGGAGATGATATGGGCTTGATATGGTGACGAGCATCATCCTCAGAGAAAGAAAGTGATGGAAGCTAATGAAGTACACTTGCAATGAAAGGTTACAAGAATAGCAAGTGATTCCATAGAAATAAAAAATATTGAGAAAAAATCTACCATTATGGGAAATTTACGGTCAGGATAAGAAAAAAAGCTACATGAAAGCTATCATAACAAATTATTCTAACATTCATGAGTACAAAATTAGCCATCTAAATAACCAATATGTACTTCCTTCTCATCCATGGGATGGCATTTAAACATAGGTTATAAACTTGAGGAATAAAATAAAGAAAGAAAAAGAGGAAGAAGGTCAACATGGTTAATAGTTACTATGAATGCACTTGTTAAATGCTTTACAAAAACACCTCAAAAGAACTATCTATAGAAAATCAAAGCTTAGAGGAATCTGATCATACAAGTCGAAGGACCACAACATACCTTCGAAAATCAAAGCTTTAAGGATTTTCATTATATAAAGACTCCTCCATAGAGAACCAAAGCTTCACGGAATTGCATCATACAAGTATGAGTGTACCTCTGAGATCTTATGGTTGATTTAGGTGGGAGTATGCAAAGCTTTGCAGATCCAGAATACAATCGGCAAGCTAATTAGTTGGGTAGAAAAGTAAACATATTATAGAAAAAAAACGCTACCTGAAACCTAAGATAACAAATAGTTTTAACATTTATGACTACAAATTTGTTCATCTAAATAACCAATATGAAGTTCCTTCTAATCCATGGGATGGCGTTAAAATATATTCTATAAACTCGAGGAAGCAAATAAAAGGGGAAAAGAGTAAGAAGGTCAAAGTGGTTAGAAGGTCAAAGTGGTTAATAGTTACTAAGAAGGCACATGTTGAATGTGTTACAAAAACGGCTCACAAGAACTATCTATAGAAAACGAAAGCTTTAAGTGATTTGATCATAAAGGTAAAAGGACCACAACATACATTAGAAAACAAAAGTTTCATCATACAAAAATTCCTCTATAGAAAACCGAAGCTTCAAAGAATTTCATCCTACAAGTAAAAGGACCACAACATACCTTACAAGTAATCAGAGACATCCACGTTAGTATAGACCCATTTCATATCAGGTACATAGAGAAATACCGTAGGCATGTAAGTAGTCCTCATTGTTCTCTAAGCATTAATTTACATTGGAGATATAAAAAATAACTAAAATTCTAAGAGGTTGAAAATGAATAAACCAGATAGTAAAAAAAAAATTCTATGATAACAAATATCATAGTTCAAAGATTAAGATGAAGCTTAGTAGTAGGTGAATAGAAAATTGAAGCAGATCATATGGGCCTCATATGGTGATGGGAAACATCGTCAAAGAAAGAATTTGGTGGAAACAAAGGGAATACACTCGCATAGAGTGATAAGCGCTCGCATAGAGTAGGGATTTCTTTAGTGGTTTATAGATCAAATAGAACTGCAACGTATGACATGGATCTGAGAGTGCCTATCTTTTTCGGAAGGAAATGATCATCAAAGTGTATACGATGATAAAGAAAGGTTAATTAGATCTTGGACTTCCAGGTTAAATAAATAGCGATCCATCACCACCGATTCTAGTTGCCGATTTGAGTACACTGAGGCTTTCATACGATTTAATCAATCAGTGTACCTCTAGGATCTTATGGTTGATTTAGGTGATAGTGGTTCAATTTCGAGACTCAGTTTCACTTGCAATAAAATCTCACTCTTTGTCTGAGTAAATTTTGTATATGAATTTCACACAATTCGGTGTACGAGGCTATTTTCTTCCTTGGTATATGTTTCTCCAGTGTGGTGCCCTTTTGGATTACTCAATTTAATGCATTTTGTTGAACCGACATAAATTCGAGATTCATTATTCTTCACTAGAACGCCCCTAGAGCGATTTGTTAGTATATATTTGTAGTGACATATAAAGAAAATCAGGTATACATCGCCATTTTCTTCTTTATTACATGTCTTTTGCACTCTTGCGCCCCTAAATATAAAAGTTTTAATATCATTGACACATCTAAAACTCCCAGAAGTACATTTCAATGGGTACTAGTGTTATTTTATCCCTTTGATTAGAGGTGTAACTTTAAAATAAGCTTTTCCTTTGTAATGAGCGTATGGGAAGCTTCGCAGATCTAGAGTACAATGGTGCTTATTTATTGGATAGACCATCGGCAAACTAATTATCTACGTAGAAAAGTATACACAGAATAGAGCATAGTATATTTTCTAGTATGCAAAAGTTTGTTGAGCACATGAAAAACCATGCACAAGTCTTAGAGCATAGTATATTTTCTGTTGCGCATAAGTTTGTTGAACACAAGTAAAGCCATGCACACTTCATAGTATATCGAAAGACAACAATCTGCTTTTGCCCATGTCCCTACAAAAACCAAGTATGCAACATAGGAGATGAAGCAAAATGCTTGCAGAGGGAGGCTCTGTGAGCATTAATGTCCAAGACCGATACTATATATATATATATATATATATATATATATATATATATATATATATATATATATATATATATATATATATATATATATATATATATATATATAGTGGTTGAAGAACATTGAAGCAGATAATAAAAGAAATTTATATGATGATGAACATCAGATACAGAAGAACAAGAGGATGTAGATGTGCTTCAGATGGATAGAAAAATGAAGCAGATCATATGGGCTTCATATGGTGACAAGCATCATCCTCAGAGAAAGGAAGTGATGGAAGTGAATGAAGTGTAGTCACAATGGAAGGCTACAAGAAGAGCAAGTGATTGGATAGAGAACAAAACATATTGCGAAGAAATCCATCATTATGGGAAATTTAGGCTAAGGATAAGGAAAAAAAAACCGCATGAAAGCTACCATATCAAATAATTTTAACATTCATGAATAAAAAATTGGGCATCTAAATAAGCAATTAGTACTTCCTTCTCATCCATAGGATGGGATTAAAACATAGGTTACAAACTCAACGAAGCAAATAAAGAGGGAAAAGAGGAAGAAGGTCAAAATGGTTAATATTTACTAAGAAGGAACATGTTGAATATGTTCCAAAAACACCTCACTAGAACTATCTATAGAAAATCGAAGCTTTAAGGAATTTGATCAGACAAGTCAAAGGACCACAATATACCTTAGAAAATCAAAGCTTTGAGGAATTTCATTATACAAAGAGTCTTCCATAGAAAAACCAAAGATTCATGGAATTGTATCATACAAGTAAAAGGACCACAACATACCTTAGTAGGAATCATATACACAAATGTTAGTATAGAACGATTTAATATAGGGTACATAGAGAAACATCGTAGGCATGTAAGTAGTCCTCATAGTTCTATAAGCATTAATTTCCGATGGAGAAAAAAATAATAGAAAAAATGTTAAGCGGTTGAAAATGAGAATTGCTAAGATAAAAAATATCATAGTTCAAAGAATAAGATGAATTTTGGTACTAGATGAATAGAAAATTGAAGCAAATTAGATGGGAAATGAAGGGAACACCCGCATAGAGTGATAAGTGCTAGCGTAGAGTGGGAAATTATTTAGCGGTTTATAGATTAAAGAGAACTGAAATGTATGATATGGATTTGAGGAGGAAATGATCATCGAGGTGTATACAACGACAAAGAAAGGTTAGTTGGATCTTCCACTTCAAGGTTTAGAAAAAAGCAATCCATTCTCACCAATTCTAGTTGTAGATTTAAGTACATAGAGGCTTTCACACGATTTAATCAATGAGTGTACCTCTGACATCTTACGGTTGATTTAGGTGATAGTAATTCCATTTCGACACTCGATTTCACACAAAGCACCAAATGTAATTCGGTGTGCGAGGCTGGTTTGTTCTTTGGTATATGTTTTCTGCAGTGTTGTGCCCTTTTGGATTACTCCCTTTTATGCATTTTGTTCAACCGACATAAATTGGAGATTCATTATTCTTCACTAGAACCCCCCTACAGCGACTTGTTAGCATATATTGGTAGTAACATATAAGGAAAATTTGGTATACGATGCCATTTTCTTCTTTATTACATGTCTTTTGCATTGTTGCGCCCCTAAACGTATAAACGTTTTAATATCATTGACGCATCTAAAACTCCCATAAGGACATGTCGATGGGTACTGGTGTTGTTTTATCCGCTCGATTAGACGCATAAGTTTGAAATGCGCTTTTCATTTGTAAAGAGCGTATGGGAAGCTTTGCAGGTCAAGAGTACAATGGTGGTTATTTGTTGCATAGACCATCGACAAGCTAACTATCTTGGTAGAAAGGTATACACAGAATAGAGCATAGTATATTTGCTGGTACGCAAAGGTTTGTTGAACACAATGAAAACCATGCACACATCATAGAGCATAGTATATTTTCTATTTTGCAAAAGTCTTTTGAACACAAGAAAAGCCATGCACACTTCAAAGTATGTCGAAAGAAAACAATCCACTTTTCTCAATGTCCCTACAGAAACCAAGTATGCTTTGCAGAGGGAGGCTTGGTGAGAATTAATGTCCAAGACCGACACTATATATATATATATATATATATATATATATATATATATATATATATATATATATATATATATATATATATATATATATATATATATATATATATATATATATATATATATATATATGTGTGTGTGTGTGTGTGTGTGTGTGTGTGTAGTGGTTGAAGAACATTGAAGTAGCTAATACTCAAGATTTTCTGTAGATGGATAGAAAAATGAAGCAGATCATAAGGACTTGATATGGTGACGAGCATCATCATTAGATAAAGAAAGTGATGGAAGCGAATGAAGTACACTCGCAATGGAAGGTTACAAGAATACCAAGTGTCAGGATAGGGAAGTAAAAAAATATTGAGAAGAAATCCACCATTATGGAAAATTTAGGCTAAGGCTAAGGAAAAAAAGCTACATGAAAGCTACCAGAACATATAGTTTTAACATTCATGATTACAAAACTGGGCATCTAAATAACCAATATGTACTTCGTGTTGATCCATGGGCTGGCTTTAAAAACATAGACTATAAGCTTAGGAAAGCAATAAGAAAGAAAAAAGAGGAAGAAGTTCAAAGTGGTTAATAGCTGCTAACAAGGCACATCTTGAATCTATTACAAAAAGAGCTCACAAGAACTATCTATAGAAAACCAAAGCTTTAAGCAATTTGATCATACAGGTAAAAGGACCACAACATACCTTAGAAAACGAAAGTTTTATCATACAAAGAGTCCTATATAGAAAGCGGAAGCTTTAAAGAATTGCCTCACACAAGTAAAAGGACAACAACATACCTTAGAAGCAATCATAGACACCCATGTTAGAATAGACCCATTTCATATCATGCACATAGAGAAACACCGTAGACATGTAAGTAAACCTCATAGTTCTCTAAACATTAATTTCCAATGGAGATAAAAATAATAGAAAAAAAAGTTAAGGGGTTGAAAATGAATAAACCATATAGGAAAAAAAAATGCTATGATAACAAATATCATAGCTCAAAGAATAAGATGAAGTATAGTAGTAGATGAATCGAAATTTGAAGCATATCATATGGGCTGAGCTCATATGGTGATGGCCAACATCGTCAAAGAAAGAAATTGGTGGTAATGAAGGGAATACACTCGCACAACGTGATATGTGCTAGCATTGAGTAGGAAATTATTTAGCGGTTATAGATTAAAATGTATGATATGGTTTAATGGATGTTGGACTTCTAGGTTAATGAAAAAGCAATCCATTGTCATAGATTCTATTTGTGGATTTGAGTACATAGAGGGTTTCATGCGATTTAATCAAAGAGTATAGCTCTGAGATCTTATGGTTGATTAAGCTGAGATTAGTTCCAATTGAACAAAGCACCAAAAGAGAATTGGGTGTAAAAGTCTATTTTCTTCTTTATTATATGTTTCATGTGATTTAATCAAAGAGTATACCCTTCAGATCTTATGGTTGATTTAGGTGAGATTAGTTCCAAATCGACAATCAATTTCACTTGCAACCAAAGTTCATTCTTTCTTTGAGTAAATTTAGTATATTAATGTGACACAAAGCACCAAAAGAGAATGGGGTGTAAAAGTCTATTTTATTCTTTATTGTATGTTTATTGCTGTGCTGTGCCCTTTTGGATTACTCCCTTTTATGCATTTTCTTGAATCCACATAAATTGGAGGTTTATCATTCTTCATTAGAACGCCTGTAGAGGGATTTCTTAGCATATAATGCTAGTAATATGTAAAATAAATTAGGTATACCAGGTCATTTTCTTGTTTATTACATGTATTTTGCACTCTTGTGCCCCTAAACATATACAGGTTTTCATATCGTTGCTGCATTTAAAACTCCCAAAGGACTTGTCCATGGGTTTATCCCTTCGATTAGATGTGTAAGTTTCAAATAAGCGTTTCCTATGTAATGATGATATGGGAAGCTTTGTAGATCCAGAGCACCATGGTGGTTATTTGTTGCATAGACCATCGGCAAGGTAACTACCTGGGTACAAAAGTATACACATAATAGAAAAAAAGGCTACATGAAAGCTACGATAACAAATAATTTTGACATTCATGAATACAAAATTGGGCATCTAAATAGCCAATATGTACTTCCTTCTAATCCACGGGATGGCATTAAAATATTGGTTCTAAACTTGAGGAAGCAAATAAAAAGGGAAAAGGAGGAAGAAGGTCAAACTGATTAAAATATGGGTTATAAACTTGAGGAAGCAGATGTTGAATGTGCTACAAAAAAAACTCACAAGCTTTACGGAGTTTGATGATACAAGTAAAATGACCACTACATACCTTAGAAAATCAAAGTTTCATCATACAAAAACTCCTCCATAGAAAATCAAAGGCTCAACGAATTTGTTATACAAGTAAAAGGACCACAACATACCTTAGAAGGAATCATAGACACCCATGTTTGTATAGACCCATTTCATATCAGGTACATAGAGAAACAACGTAGACATCTAAGTAGATAGAAATAATAAATAAAAAGTTAAGAGGTTGAAAATGAATAAACCAGATCGTAAGAAAAACTCCCTATGATAACAAATATCATAGACCCATTTCATATTAGGCACATAGAGAAATACCGTAGGCATGTAAGTAGTCCTCATTATTCTCTAAGCATTAATTTACAATGGAGATATAAAAAATAACTAAAAATCTAAGAGGTTGAAAATGAATAAACCAGATAGTAAGAAAAAATTGCTATGATAACAAATATCATAGTTCAAGGAATAAGATGAAGCTTAGTAGTAGGTGAATAGAAAATTGAAGCAGATCATATGGGCCTCATATGATGATCGACAACATCGTCAAAGAAAGAAGTTTATGGAAACAAAGAGAATACACTCGCATAGAGTGATAAACGCTAGCATAGAGTAGGCATTTCTTTAGTGGTTTATAGATCAAATAGAACTGAAACGTATGACATGGATCTGAGAGTGCCTATCTTTTTCGGAAGGAAATGATCATCAAAGTGTATACGATGATAAAGAAAGGTTAATTAAATCTTGGACTTCTAGGTTAAATAAATAGCGATCCATCACCACCAATTTTAGATGCGGATTTGAGTACACTGAGGCTTTCATACGATTTAAATCAATCAGTGTACCTTTAAGATCTTATGGTCGATTTAGGTGATAGTTGTTCAATTTCGAGACTCAGTTTCACTTGCAATAAAATCTCACTCTTTGTTTGAGTAAATTTTGTATATGAATTTCACACAAACTGCCAAAACACAATTCGGTGTACGAGGCTATTTTCTTCTTTGGTATATGTTTTCTCCAGTGTGGTGCCCTTTTGGATTACTCGCGTTTATGCATTTTACTGAACTGACATAAATTCGAGGCTCATTATTCTTCACTAGAACGCCCCTAGAGCGATTTGTTAGCATATATTTGTAGTAACATATAAAGAAAATTAGGTATACATCTCTATTTTCGTCTTTATTACATGTCTTTTGCACTCTTGCGCCCCTAAGTATAAAGTTTTTAATATCATTGACACATCTAAAACTCCTAGAACGACATGTCAATGGGTACTACTGTTAATTTGTCCTTTTCATTACAGGTGTAACTTGAAATAAGCTTTTCCTTTGTAATGAGCGTATGGGAAGCTTCGCAGATCTAGAGTACAATGGTGCTTATTTGTTGGATAGACCATCGGCAAACTAATTATCTACGTAGAAAAGTATACACAGAATAGAGCATAGTATCTTTGCTAGTATGCAAAAGTTTGTTGAGCACATGAACAACCATGCACAAGTCTTAGAGCATAGTATATTTGCTGTTGCGCATAAGTTTGTGGAACACAAGTAAAACCATGCACACTTCATAGTATCTCGAAAGACAACAATCCGCTTTTGCCCATGTCCCTACAAAAATCAAGTATGCAACATAGGAGATGAAGCAATATGCTTGCAGAGGGAGGCTTTGTGAGCATTAATAAAAGAAATTGATATGATGATGAGCATCAAATATAGAAGAACAACAGGATGGGATAGAGTCAAATAGAAGTGAAGTATAAGACAATTGTAGATGTGCTGCAGATGGATAGAAAAATGAAGCAGATCATATGGGCTTGATATGGTGACAAGCATCATCCTCAGAGAAAGAAAGTGATGGAAGCGAATGAAGTGCAGTCAGAATGAAAGGCTACGAGAAGAGCAAATGATTGCATAGAGAACAAAAAATATTGAGAAGAAATCCATCATTATGGCAAATTTAGGCTAAGGATAAGGAAAAAAAACCGCATGAAAGTTACCATATCAAATAATTTTAACATTCATGCATACGAAATTGGACATCTAAATAAGCAATTAGTACTTCCTTCTCATCCATAGGATGGGATTAAAACATAGGTTACAAACTTAAGGAAGCAAATAAAGAGGGAAAAGAGGGAGAAGGTCAAAAAGGTTAATATTTACTTAGAAGGAACATGTTGAATATGTTACAAAAACACCTCATTAGAACTATCTATAGAAAATCAAAGCTTTAAGGAGTTTGATCATACAAGTCAAACGACCACAACATACCTTAGAAAATCAAAGCTTTGAGGAATTTCATTATACAAAGAGTCTTCCATAGAAAAACCAAAGATTCATGGAATTGCATCATACAAGTAAAAGGACCACAACATACCTTAGTAGGAATCATATACACACATGTTAGTATAGAACCATTTAATATAGGGTACATAGAGAAACAGAGTAGGCATGTAAGTAGTCCTCATAGTTCTATAAGCATTAATTTCCGATGGAGAAAAAAATAATAGAAAAAATCTTAAGCGGTTGAAAATGAATAAACCAGATAGTAAAAAGAAAATTGCTAAGATAACAAATATCATAGTTCAAAGAATAAGATGAAGTTTGGTACTAGATGAAAAGAAAATTGAAGCAGATTAGATGGGAAATGAAGGGAACACTCCCATAGAGTGATAAGTGATAGCGTAGAGTGGGAAATTATTTAGCGGTTTATAGATTATAGAGAACTGAAATGTATGATATGTTTTTGAGAGTGGCTATCTTTCTCAGGAGGAAATGATCATCGAGGTGTATACAACGACAAAGAAAATGTTAATTGGATCTTCGACTTCAAGGTTTAGAAAAAATCAATCCATTCTCACCAATTCTAGTTGTAGATTTAAGTACATAGAGGCTTTCACACGATTTAATCAATGAGTGTACGTGTGAGATCTTACGGTTGATTTAGGTGATAGTAATTCCATTTCTAGACTCGATTTCACAATCAAATTTCACTCTTTGTTCGAGTTATTTTAGAATATGAATTTCACACAAAGCACCGAATGACAATTCGGTGTGCGACGCTGGTTTCTTCTTTGGTATATGTTTTCTGCAGTGTTGTGCCCTTTTGGATTACTCCCTTTTATGCATTTTGTTGAACCGACATAACTTGGAGATTCATTATTCTTCACTAGAACCCCCCTACAGCGAGTTGTTAGCATATATTGGTAGTAACATATAAGGAAAATTTGGTATACGATGCCATTTTCTTCTTTATTACATGTCTTTTGCATTGTTGCGCCCCTAAACGTATGAAGATTTTAATATCATTGAAGCATCTAAAACTCCTCTCGATTAGACGTATAAGTTTGAAATGTGCTTTTCCTTTGTAAAGCGCGTATGGGAAGCTTTGCAGGTTAAGAGTACAATGGTGGCTATTTGTTGCATAGACCATCGACAAGCTAACTATCTAGGTAGAAAATAGAATAGAGCATAGTATATTTGCTGATACGCAAAGGTTTGTTCAACACAATGAAAACCATGCACACATCATAGAGCATAGTATATTTTCTATTGTGCAAAAGTCTTTTGAACACAAGAAAAGCCATGCACACTTCAAAGTATGTCGAAAGAAAACAATCCGCTTTTCTCAATGTCCCTACAGAAACGAAGTATGCATCATAGGAGATGAAGCAATATGCTTGCAGAGGGAGGCTTTGTGAGAATTAATGTCCAAGACCGACACTATATATATATATATATATATATATATATATATATATATATATATATATATATATATATATATATATATCTATCTATATATATCTATATATATATATATATATATATATATATATATATATATATATATATATATATATATATATATATATATAGTGGTTGAAGAACATTGAAGCAGATAATAAAAGAAATTTATATGATGATGAACATCAGATACAGAAGAACAAGAGGATGTAGATGAAAAAAAAAGCTACATGAAAGCTACCACAACATATAGTTTTAACATTCATGATTACAAAACTGGGCATCTAAATAACGAATATGTACTTCGTGTTGATCCATGGGCTGGCTTAAAAAAACATAGACTACAAGCTTCGGAAAGCAAATAAAAACGAGAATAGAGGAAGAAGTTCAAAGTGGTTAATAGCTGCTAACAAGGCACATCTTGAATCTGTTACAAAAACATTTCACAAAAACAATCTATAGAAAACCAAAGCTTTAAGCAATTTGATCATACAGGTAAAAGAACCACGACATACCTTAGAAAACGAAAAATTTATCATACAAAGAGTCCTATATAGAAAGCGGAAGCCTTAAAGAATTGGCTCACACAAGTAAAAGGACCACAAAATACCTTAGAAGCAGTCATAGACACCCATGTTAGAATAGACCCATTTCATATCATGTACATAGAAAAACACCGTAGACATGTAAGTAAACCTCATAGTTCTCTAAAAATTAATTTCCAATGGGGATAAAAATAATAGAAAAAAAGTTAAGGAGTTGAAAATGAATAAATCATATAGGAAAAAGAAATGCTATGATAACAAATATCATAGTTCAAAGAATAAGATGTAGTAGTAGATGAATACAAATTTGAAGCATATCATATGGGCCTCATATGGTGATGGCCAACATCGTCAAAGAAAGAAATTGGTGGAAATGAAGGGAATACACTCGCACAACGTGATATGTGCTAGCATTGAGTAGGAAATTATTTAGCGGGTTACAGATTAAAGAGAACTGAAATGTATGATATGGATTTGAGAGTCCCGATCTTTTCCAAAAGAAAATGATGATAAAAGAGTATACAATGATAAAGAAAGGTTTATTGGATGTTGGACTTCTAGGCTAAGGAAAAAGCGATCCAGTGTCATAGATTCTATTTGTGGATTTGAGTACATAGAGGGTTTCATGCGATTTAATCAAAGAGTATAGCTCTGAGATCTTATGGTTGATTAAGGTGAGATTAGTTCCAATTGAAAAATCAATTTCACTTGCAACCAAAGTTCATTCTTTCTTTTAGTAAATTTAGTATATGAATTTGACACAAAGCACCAAAAGAGATTTGGGTGTGAAAGTTTATTTTCTTCTTTATTATATGTTTCATGTGATTGAATCAAAGAGTATACCCTTGCGATCTTATGGTTGATTTAGGTGAGAGTAGTTCCAATTGGAAAATCAATTTCACTTGCAACCAGAGTTCATTTTCTCTTTGAGTAAATTTAGTATATGAATTTGACACAAAGCACCAAAAGCGAATTGGGTGTAAAAGTCTATTTTCTTCTTTATTGTATGTTTGTTGTAGTGCTGTGCCCTTTTGGATTACTCCCTTTTATGCATTTTCTTGAATCCACATAAATTGGAGGTTTTTCATTCTTCATTAGAACGCCTCTAGAGGGATTTCTTAGCATATAATGCTAGTAATATGTAAAAGAAATTAGGTATACCAGGTCATATTCTTGTTTATTACATGTATTTTTCACTCTTGTGCCCCTAAACATATACAAGTTTTCATATCCTTCCCGCATTTAAAAATTGCTATGATAACAGATATCATAGTTCAAAGAATAAGAAAAAGTTTAGTAGTCTATGAATAGAAAAATGAAGAAGATCATATGGGCCTAATATGGTGACGGGCAACATCGTCAAAGAAAGACATTGGTAAAAATGAAGGGAATACAATGGCATAGAGTGATAACTGCAAGCACAGAGTAGGAAATTCTTTAGTGGTTTATAGATTTAAAGAGAACTCAAGCGTGAGATGGATTTGAGAGTGCTTATCTTTTTCAAAAGAAAATGATGATCAAAGTGTATACAATGATAAAGAAATGTTAATTGGATCTTGGACTTCGAGGTTAACAAAAAAGCAATCCATTGTGACGAAGTCTAGTTGTGGATTGGAGTAAAGAGAGGCTTCATACGATTTGGTCAATGAATGTACCTCTGAGATCTCATGGTTGAATTAGCTGATAATAGTTCCATTTCGACACGCAATTTCACTTCCAATCAAAGTTCATTCTTTGTTTTAGTAAATTTACTATATGAATTTCACAGAAAGCACCAAAAGAGAATCGGCTATTTTCTTCTTTATTATATGTTTATTGCAGTGTTGTGCGTTTTTGGATTACTCCCTTTTATAAGTTTTCCTGAATCCACATTTATTGGAGGCTCGCTATTCTTCACTGGAACGAATCTAGAGGGATTTGTTAGCATATAGTGCTAGTAATATATTGTACAATTAGGTATACCAGGCGATTTTCTTCTTTATTACATGGGTTTTGCACTGTTGTGCCCCTAAACGTATACAGGTTTTAATATCATTGCCGCATTTAAAACTCCTAGAAGGACATGCCAATGGGTAATAGTGTTGTTTTATCCCTTCGATTAGACGTGTAAGTTTCAAATAATCTTTTCCTAAGTAATGAGCGTATGAGAAGCTTTGCAGATGCACAGTATATTTTCTGGTGCACAAAAGTTTGTAGAACATAAGGAAAAGTATGAACACGACATACTATATCGAAAGAAATTATTTTTGACTACTTCTAGTTGTGTATTTGAGCATAGAGAAACTTTCATAGAAATCATTTAACGTGTGTGGATTATACATCATATTGTCCATTTACATCATGGATATTCATTTTGTACATAGAGAAGCTTTTATAGAAATTAAACAAAAGAGCCAATTAAAGAATAGCCTTATATATCCTAGCTTATTGTCGAAAGCGAAAGAGAATTGAAGGGCACTCTCATATGGCTTGCCATTTTGCAACCAAGATACACTACTTAAAAACCCATTTATCCTTTTGAAAATGTATCTCTATAGAAGAATAGTTTTCAAAGAGATCCGTCACTATGGGAAATTTATGAGAAGGATAAGAAAAAAAACTACTTGAAATAAATCTAAAATTCATGGTTACACAAGTTGGCATCTAAATAACCATTCTGTACTTCCTTCTCATTCATGGTATGGCATAAAATCATAGGTAATAAACTTGAGGAAGTAAATAAAAAATGAAACACACGAAGAAGGTCAAAGTGGGTAATAGTTACTAAGAAGGGACATGTTGAATTTGATATAAAAACACCTCACAAGGACTATCCATAGAAAACTAGAGCTTTAAGGAATTTCATCATACAAGTATAAGGACAACAATATACCTTAGAAGCAATCGTAGACATCCATGTTATAGTATAGACCCATTTCATGTCATCTACATAGAGAAACACCATAGGCATGTAAGTAATCCTCATAGTTCTCTAAGCATTAATTACCAATAGACATAAAAATAATAGAAAAAAATTGAAGGGGTTGAAAATAAATAAACCAGACAGTAAGAAAAATTGCTAAGATAACAAATACCATAGTTCAAAGAATAAGATGAAGTTTCGTAGTCGATGAATAGAAAATTAAGCAGATCATAAGGGTCTCATATGGTGACGGCCAACATCGTCATGGAAAGAAATTGGTGAAAATGAAGGGAATACAGTGGCATAGAGTGATAACTGCAAGCATAGAGTAGGAAATTATTAAGTGTCTTATAGATTAAGAAAGAATTGAAACGTATGACATGGATTTGAGAGTGCTCATCTTTTTCAAACGAAAATGATGATCAAAGTGTATACAATGATAAAGAAATGTTATTTGGATCTTGGACCTCGAGGTTGACAAAAAAGAAATCCGTTGTGATCAATTCTAGTTGTGGATTTGAGTGTACCTCTGAGATCTCATGGTTCCATTTCGACACGCAATTTCATTTCCAATCAAAGTTCATTCTTTTTTTGAGCAAGTTTAGTATATTAGTTTCACACAATTGGGTGTACGTTGCTATTTTCTTCTTTATTACATATCTTTTGTAGTGTTGTGCGCTTTTGTATTACTCCCTTTTATGCGTTTTCTTGAATCCACATAAATTGAACGTCCGTTACTCTTCACTGGAACGCCTCTAGAGGGATTTTTTAGCATAGAGTGCTAGTAATATATAAAGAAAATCAGATATACGATGCGGTTTTTTTTTTACCAGAGGGACATGTCAATGGGTACTGGTGTCGTTTTATCCCTTTGGACGCGTAAGTGTCAAATATATTTTTCCTAAGTAGTGAGCATATCGGAAGGTTTTCAGATCCAGAGTAGAATTCATTGTTATATCTAGTTTCCACTTCAATGGTGCTTATTTGTTGCATAGACCATCGGCAAGCGAATTACCTGAGTAGTATGCAAAAGAAAAAGCATGCACACGTCATAGAATATCGAAAGAAAAAGCATGAACACAAGAAAAGGTATGAACACGTCATATTATATCGAAAGACCACAAGCATCATCATCACAGAAAGAAAGTGATGGAAGAGAATGAAGTACACTCGTAATGGAAGGTTACGAGAATAGCAGGTGCCAGCATAGAGAAGAATTAATATTGAGAAGCAATCCACCATTATGGGAAATTTAGGCTATGGATAAGAAAAGAAAGCTACATGAAAGATACAATAACAAATAATTTTAACATTCATGAATACAAAATTGGGCTTCTAAATAACCAATATGTACTTCCTTCTGATCCATTCGATCGCGTTAAATGATAGGTTATAAACTTGAGAAAGAAAATAAAAGAGGACAAAGAGGAAGAAGGTCAAAGTGGTTAATCGTTACTAGGAAGGCACATGTTGAATGTGTTACAAAAACACTTCACAAAAACTATCTATAGAAAGTGAAAGCTTTAAGGAATTTGATCATACAAGTAAAAGAACTAGATCATACCTTAGAAAACCAAAGATTTAAGGAATTTCATCATACAAAGTGTCCTCCATAGAAAACCAAAGCTTCAAGGAATTGCATCATACAAGTAAAAGGACGACAACATACCTTAGAAGCAATCATAGACATCTATGTTAGTATAGAACCATGTTATATGGGGTACATAAAGAAATACCATAGGCATGTAAGTAGACCTCATAGATCTCTAAGCATTAATTTCCAATGGAGATAAAAATAATAGAAGAAACGTTAAAAGGTTGAAAATGAATAAATCAAATAGTTAAAAGAAAATTGCTAAGAGAACAAATATCATAGTTCAAAGAATAAGATGAAGTTTAGTAGAGATGAATAGAAAATTGAAGCAGATCATATGGGCCTCATATGGTGATGGCCAACATCTTCAAGCAAATAAATTGGTGGACATGAGGTGAATACACCCGCGTATATTGATAAGTGCTAGCATAGAGTAGAAAATTATTTAGCGGTTCATAAGTTGAAGAGAACTGAAATGTATGATATAGATTTGAGAGTGCCTATCTCTTTCGAAAGCAAATGATCATCAAAGTCTATACAATGATAAAGAAAGGATAATAGGATCTTGGACTTCTAGGCTAAGAAAAAAGAAATCCATCGTCACCAATTCAAGTTGTGAATTTGACTATACAGAGGCTTTCATATGATTTAATCAATGAGTGTACCTCTGAGTTCTTATGGTTGATTTAGGTGATAGTAGTTCCATTTTTAGACTCCATTTCAGTTTCAAAGCAACAAAAGACAATTGGGTCTATGAGGTTATTTTCTTGTTTGGTATATGTTTTTTGCAGTATTATGCCCTTTTGGTTTACTCCTTGTTATGCATTTTGTTCAACCGACATAAACTGGAGGTTCATTCTTCTTCACTAGAACGCCCCTAAAACTATTTCTCAGCATATATTGGTAGTAACATATAAAGAAAATTAGGTATACGATGCCATTTTCTTCTGTATTACATGTATTTGCATTGTTGCACCCTTATATGTATAAAGGTTTTAATATCATTGATGCATCTAAAACTCCGAGACATGTCAATGGGTACTAGTGTTGTTTTATCCCTTCGATTAGACGTGAAAGTTTGAAATACCTTTTTCCTATGTAATGAGCGTATGGAAAGCTTTGCAGATCAAGAGTACAATGGTGGTTATTTGTTGTATAGACCATCGGCAAGATAGTTATCTACGTAGAAAAGTATACACAGAATAGAGCATAGTATATTTGATGGTGCACAGAAGTTTGTTGAACACAAGAAAAACCATGCACACACCATAGAGCATAATATATTTGTTGTTTCACAAAAGTCTATTCAACACAAGAAAAGCCATGCACACTTCATAGTATATCGAAAGACAACAATCCGCTTTTGCCCATGCCCGTACAAAAATCAAGTATGCAACACAAGGGATGAGGCAATATTTTTGCAGGGGGAGGCTTTTCAAACATTAATGTGCAAGACTAACATTATATCTATAGTAGTTGAAGAACATTGAAGTAGATAATATAAGACATTTATATGATGAACATCAGATACAAAAGAATGAGAGGATGGGAGAGAGTCAAATAGGAATGGTGTATTAGAACACCGTACATTTTCTCCAGATGGATAGAAAAATGAAGCAGATCATATGGGCTGGATATGTTGACGAGCATCATCGTCAGAGAAAGAAAGTGATGGAAGCGAATGAAGTACACTGGCAATGGAAGCTTAGGAGAATAGCAAGTGCCAACACAGAGAAGAAAAAATATTGAGCACAAATCAATATGTACTTCCTTTTGATCCATGGGCTTCCATTAAAACATAGTTTATAAATTTGAGGAACCAATTAAAAAAGGAAAAAGAGGAAGAAGGTCAAAGTGGTTAATAGTTAGTAAGAAGGCACATGTTGAATGTGTTAAACAGACACCTCACAAGAACTATCTATAGAAAGTCAAAGATTTAATGAATTCGATCATACAGGTAGAAGGATCACAACATACCTCAAAAAACCACTCCATAGAAAACCAAAGCTTCAAGGAATTGCATCATACCAAAGCTTCAAGGAATCGCATCATAGAAGTAAAAGGACCACGACATACCCTAGAAGCAATCATAGACATCTATTTTAGTATATAACCATTTCATATGCGGTACATAGAGAAACACCATAGACATGTAAGTAGACCTCATAGTTCTCTAAGCATTAATTTCCAATGGAGATAAAAATAATAGAGAAAACCCTAAGGGGTTGAAAATGAATAAATTAGATAGTAAAGAGAAAATTGCCGAGATGAATTGAAAATTGAAGTAGATCATATGGGCCTCATACGGTGATGGCCACCATCGTCAAAGAAATAAATTGGTGGAAATGAGGGGAATACACCCGCATAGAGTGATAAGTGCTAGCATAAACTAGGAATTTAACGGTTCATAAATTAACGAGATTTGAAATGTATGATATGGATTTGAGAGTGCCTATATTTTCGAAAGGAAATTATCATCAAAGTGTATACAATGATAAAGAAAGGTTAATCGGATCTTGGACTTCTAGGCTAAGAAAAAAGCAATCCATGGTCACGAACTCTAGTTGTGGATTTGAATACACAATGGCTTTCATATTATTTAATCAATGAGTGTACCTCTGAGATCTTATGGTTAATCGGATCTTGCACTTCCAGGTTAAGAAAAAAGCAATTTATTGTGACGAGTTCTAGTTGTGGATTTGAGTACACAGACGCTTTCATGCGATTTAATAAATGAGTGTACCTCTGAGATCTCATGGTTGAATTAGGTGACACTAGTTCCATTTCAACACTCACTTTCACTTCGAATCAAAAGTTCATTCTTTGTTTGAGTAGATTTAGTATATGAATTTCAGACAAAGCACCAAAAGAGAATTGGGTGTACGAGGCTATTTTCTTCTTTATTATATGTTTATTGCAGTGTTGTGTCCTTTTGGATTACTCCCTTTTATACATTTTCTTGCATCCTCATTTATTGGAGGTTCTCTATTCTTCACTGGAACGCGTCTAGAGGGATTTGTTACATCGAGTGCTAGTAATATAAAAAAAAAATTACGTGTACCAGGCAATTTTCTTCTTTATTACATGTCTTTTGCACTGTTGTGCCCCTAAACGTATACAGGTTTTAATATCATTGCCGCATCTAAAACTCCCAGAAGGACATGTCAATGGGTAATCGTGTTGTTTTATCCCTTCGATTAGACGTGTAAGTTTCAAATAAGCTTTTCATAAGTAATGAGCGTATGGGAAGCTCTGCAGATCCAGAGTACAATGGCGCTTACTTGTTGCATAGACCCTCGGCAAGCTAATTACCTGAGTAGAAAAGTGTACACAGAATATAGTATATTTTCTGGTGCGCAAAAGTTTGTTGAACACAAGAGAAAGCGTCCGCACGTCATCGTATATCGAAAGACAACAATCAGCGTTTGCCCACGTCCCTACAAATATCACGTATGCAGCATATGAAATGAAGTAATGCGCTTGCAAAGGGAGGCTTTCGGAGCGGTTTCCAAGACAGGCACTACATATATGAAGCAGGTAATATAAGAAATTGATATTGATGTCGAACATCAGAGACGGAAGAACAAGAGGATGGGAGAGAGTCAAATAGCAATGGAGTCTTAGAAAACTGCAGATTTTCTGCAGATGGATAAAAGAAAAATAAAGCAGATCATATGGGCTTGATTTGGTGACGAACATCATCGTCAGAGAAAGAATGTGATGGAAGCGACGGAATTACACTCGTAATAAAAGGTTATTAGAACGGGAAGTGCCAGAATAGAGAATAAAAAATATTGAGTGGTTTAGTGGTTAAAAAGCAGGATGTGGATCTGAGATTGTGGACATCTTTGCCAGAAGCATCGGACGATGGAAGGCTATACAGCCATAACGAAAGGTAATTGGAACGTTGGCTGCCAGCATAGATCGGAAACGAAGGTTAGCGGTCGAGGAAGAAAGAAGCTTCGTAGTAGGTGGTGATGAGGTTGCCATTGGGTGTGGGAGTGGAAGATATGAATCGGCCGACATTAAAGCCATATGCATTGCGGAACACGCCCGTTCCCCCGACGATCGCAAACTCCCAAGGAACGGACGAGAATGTCGACTCTCCCTGCTGGCTGAGCGTCCCGCGGACATTGCCATTGTCGTAATGAATGACATTCTGCACGAAAAAGGTAGTCGACGCCGCAGTGTTGTTCACGACGATGGCCGTACCCCGCACGTAGCCCAGAAGTTTCGACTGTGGGCTCTTTCCCGCGGTCACGTTGAATTCGTACACCACTTCCAGGCCGAAGCCAGTAAAGGTGCCACTAACAGGAGCCCGGGCTGCAGCAACCCTTCCCAGCTCATTGACGCCGAATTGCTGCTGTAGATAAAACTTGAGCACGACAGAGGGTGGTCGACTTCCCTTGTGGGCTGTGCTGCCCGGAGCTAGGGAGGCCGATGCTATAACAAAGAGAGCGACAGAGAGAAGCTTGCGTACAGCCATTTTCGCAAGAAAAAGGTCGAGCGAATGTCTTGGCACTGAATGCACCTTTCATATCGCGTATATATCATGGAGTATGAAGGAGCTCTTGGTCGGTTATCCAGTATCTGCGGCACAAAGGGTTGCAGCCTTGCAGGTAGTCCGTGAGCGGACGTGCTGTGATCGTTATCCCAAGCGTTCCAACTGTAGACTGCCAAGATGCATTCAACATACATACGTTATTTCATTACTACTAGTAACTGTAATTGTTGTACTCTCAATAGTACTAATAATTGAAGAAGTTAGGAATTAAAAAGAGCTTGTTGTTTAAATGTTTCAACGTTGTGCAAGAATGCATTTGTTTAAATGTTTCAACGTTGTGCAAGAATGCATTGTAGTCTTTTTTTTTTTTTTTAATGCAAAGTGTACAAGACAATTCATAGTTCTTGAGCTCGCAAATCATGGAGAGTTTCATCTTGGTTAGTGTGAAACATTCCACCTTTCGCGAAGACAATACGCTGAGATCTGGTTGTAAGTTGCAACTTGCTTATGATCATGTTTGCTCATTACTTATACGCTGTGACTTTCTAAGATTAAATACACATACATTACTTTTTTTTTTTTTTTAATGGAGGTTCGGCCGAGGCCTACTCCCTTGTACTTTCATTAGTGCTAATAATTGTAGAATTTAGGAATTAAGAATATACTTTCATTAGTGCTAATAATTGTAGAATTTAGGAATTAAGAATAGCTTCTTATTCAAATGTTTCAAGGTTGTGCAAGATTGCATTGTAATGTTTTTCCGTCTTTTACATGAAAACTGTAAACTTTATGCTGTATGTAATGGTGATAAAACGATTCATAGTTCTTGAGAGCACAAATCATGGAATCTGAGACAGTCCACCTTTCCCGAGGACAGTTGACTGAGATGATCTGATTATAAATTGCAACTTGCTGATGATCATGTTTCTGAACTCATGTGGACTCCATCATTCGCTCATAACTTATACTTTACGACTTTCTGGGCATGCATGGGTACAAGAATTCAAGCGAAAATTCACGTTGTATTCATAACTCAATATGTTTCTAGTCATAGCTTGAATTCCTCCGACCTCTCAAATGAGAACCCTCAAAGAAAGGAGTACACGTATTTAGAATGTAATACATTTTCTCATGCTGTGTCATTAAAATAAAATGGAAATTTTTGTATACAGGAGTAAAATTGTCGTTAACAGGAAAAAACTTGCCTGTCATGAAGTCCGCAAGAAGTACGAGTAAAAATCTATTGGGTTTAGGTTGAGTATGCGATAAGATGTACACACATCAAAAAAGATGTGGTTAAGAGGAAAACTAGGTTTTTCATGGGAAGCGCTAGATTCCTGTAAGGGGACAAGTCATCTATTCGGCATTTGTGCTATTTTATGATCAACAGCGCCTTGAAAACAAAGATATGATTTGCGTATAGTAATTAGGGACAGAGTTAACCATGTAGTTTTTATAATGATGCAAAGTGACCTCTAGTTTCATGCACAAGAGAGAAATTAATCCGCGCAAATAATATTTATGAAACTTTCTTTGCATATATCTAACTTTCTTGGGAAATCTAATGAGCTCCATGATTCTAATCAATGGCAGCTAATTGTCTCCTAAAATCAATGTGTTATCCAAAGTCTATGCGATGTATCATGATTGCGTGTGAGCGGACGTGTCATCATTGTGGTTTCAACCAACTGAATTGTAATTTTCCTTGATGCATATCAATTCCCATAAGAAAACGAAGTTTCTCTAAATCTAAAATACTACTAATTATAGCCTTTAGCAATAAGAAATAGCTCTTCTTTAGTACTTTCATTAGTGCTGGTAATTGTATTCTTTTGGAAAACCAACTATATCATTACTTTTTTTCAACACTATACAAGATTCCATTGTAACCTTCTTCTCTTTTAAATGGAAAGCGAACAACTCATGATCTATCTCATGGTAATAAAATAACTCATCCAATGGTTTTTGATGATCACTGATTATAGAGAGCCAACCGATGATTCAACACGTCCTTGATGGTCTCCGATTTGTTAATATGGAACATTTTTTTATTTCAAAAGATTGAAAATAATATGTGGTTATATATTGCAACTTTTTAGTAATAATGGCTGTGAATCTATGTAAACACCATCATTCTTTGTGACCTAACCCTAAAACATGTATATGTGTGTATGTGTGTATGTGTGTATGTGTGTATGTGTGTATGTGTGTATGTGTGTATGTATATGTGATGTGTGTGTATGTGTGTATGTGTGTATGTATATGTGATGTGTGTGTATGTGTATGTGCATGTATTCATCTGTGTGTATACATATGTGAGTGTGTATATATATGTGTGTGTGCATGTAATATGCATGTGTGTATGTATGTATGTGTGTGTACATGCATATGTGTGTGTATGTATGTATGCATATGCATGTGTGTATGCACATATGTGTGTGTATACATATGTGAGTGTGTATGTAATATGCATGTGTTTATGTATGTATGTGTGTGTACATGAAAATATGTGTGTATGTATGTATGCATGTGCATGTGTGTATGTATACATGTGTGTCTGTACATGTGCGTATGTTTATGTGTGTATACATGTATGTATGTATGTGAGTATGAGAATATATTTGTGTGTGTGTGTATATGCATGTGTGTATCTAATATGCATGTGTGTATGTAATATGCATGTTTGTATGTAATATGCATGTATGTATGTATATGTGTGTATGCATGTGAGTATGTAATATGTATGTGTATGTATGTGTATGTATATGCATGTGTGTATGTAATATGTATGTGAGTGTGTATGTAATATGCATGTGTGCATGTAATGTTTATGTAAGTATGTGTATGCATATGTGTGTGTATGTATGTATTCATCTGTCTCTCTATCTCATTCTCTTTCTATTTCATCTCCCTCTCTTTTATCTCTCTCTCTTTCACTCTCTCTCTATCTTTCTCTTTCATCTCTCTCTCTTTCTTTCTCTCTCTCTCTCTCTATGTTTCTCTAGATCTCTCTCTTTCTTTCATCTCTCTCTCTATCTCACTCTATATTAATAAAAAACAAAACAATCACTTACATCAATGTAAATTTTTGGATCGTTGTCCTCAAGGTCCACTTAATGTTGCCCTTCATCGAATTCCAAAGACTTGATGCCAAAAAACTCCTGCAAAACGAAAGAGATGAGAAATTAGAAAAGGGAAAACACAAAGAAGGAGAAAGGGTGCTATAGTATGTGCAACTCTTACAAAAATTTCAGATCTAGAGAAAGAGAGATGTAGAGAAAGAGAGAGAGAGAGAGAGAAAGAGAGAGAGAGAGAGAGAGAAAGAGAGAGAGAAAGAGAGAGAAAGAGTGAGAAAGAGAGAGATATGTGTACACAATAGGCACAGAATGTAGTTCGCATACGCAAACTCGACAGTAGCAAACTTTGGTTCAAAATGCAAGCAAATGTTGAATTTTTGCTCTCGGGCACGGTTAAAACATTGCCTCGGTATAAGCGTCGGTATGAGCGTTGGTATAAGCGTCGGTAATTTACAGTAAAGTACCGACGCCTATACCGGCGCTCATACCGATGCCTGTATACTGACGATTAAATGACCGTCGGTATTGCATCCGTGGTTTTTCAAGCATTTTCAACGGTCATACTGATGTCGAGGCATGACGGACGGTATGGGCAACGTCGGTATGCCCTTGATATGTTGTAGTGTGTTTTGCTTGTGAAATTCATCTAGATTATGGTGGTTGTGTTCCTTTCCTCCATTGCAAAATCTATAAGGACTTCATTTCCTTGGATGAATATCATTTTCTTCACTCATTGAAGTCTTACCTCAATGTGCAATGGTTTCATTTTATACCCATGAGATGAAATGCAAACTTCAAGTTATCAAAATTAGCAGATAGTGGGCTCGAAATTGGAAATGCATGTGAAATGGAGTTTATAATATCCTCTATATCCCTTCCATTATCTTAATTTCAAACATTGTAAATATGATATGATGTATTTTAACATTGTGTACCATATTCAACGATTAAGTTGCAACTTGTAGCTGCAGTCCCATCTTTGCACATAAAGATTAGTTGGAATCAACAACCAACATGAAAAATACATCATGGTTTGTAATTGTAAAATTAACAAGCATGATCTATTTTGCATGTTGTTTATTGATGGGGTGCTCTATTCCAACTATTTTTCGAAATAGTCAAATTTTTGCATTGAGATACAATTACCAACCATGATGTATTTTGCATGTTGGTGGTTAAGGCTTTTCATTGAAATAGTCAACCATGATGTATTCTGCATGTTAGTTGTGAATTATTTTTGGAAATAGTCAAGAACCTACATGCAAAATACATCATATCTCGTAATTATACTTGAGTGCAAGAACTTGAATATTTTCCAAAAACTATTGAAATGGAGCTTGCCAATGCATGCATGCTAGAATTATGTACACATTTGGATACTTCTAGTGTTGATCAAAGACTATAATAAAAATCAACAAAGAAAGATGTAATGGCTTACACAATCAATGTGATAGTGCATTGTTAAAGAACAAGATTAAATTAAGTATAAAGTAATCAAATTACACCCTAGCATAAGTATGCTTGACAAAGTTTGTACAAGTCTAAGAGTGTGAGTAGGGTGTTTGCAAAAATTCCTATATAAATTATTCAAATTACACCCCACCATGAGTATGGTTGAAAAAGTTTGTACACTTCTAGGAGTGTGAGTAGGGTGGTTGCAGTGAACTTCAACAAGCAATCAAATAATTTGATACCAATTAATAGAGTTCAAGGATAAAAAATTCTCATGAATAGTGTGAGGAATCCAAAACTTAGGAGCAAAATAGAGAGTATATTGGTATGTCTATGATAAAGTATAACATGTACTCCATTAGGGATATGAGAATATATACAAAATACTTACTGAGGTGATAAAACGTTTCCTCTATACCCTCAAGTGTGCTCATGCACATCTCTACCAAAATACACTAGCCCAATGATTGCCCCAACTACTATGCATAGTAGTTGCTTCATGTTCTTACCAACCATAATGTATTTTGCATGTTGGTTGTAAATGTTTTGCATTGCAATAGTCAACAACCATGATGTATTTTGCATGTTGGTTGTCAATTGTTCTAGAAACTAGTAAACAACTAACATGCAGAATACATCATGGCTAGTAATTGGACCATAGTGTAGAAAGTTGACCATTTCTAGAAATAGCTGGAATAGAGCTTCCCAATGCACGATTGCTAGAACAACCTACACTTTTGGATGCTTCTACTGGTGATCAAAGACTACAATGAAAAGAAATAAAGAAAGACTAAATTGCCTACATAGTACGATAGTGCATTTGCTGAAAACAAGATTAAATTGAATATTGAATTGCAAAAATTCCTTAAAGAATTATTCAAATTACACCCCACTTTGAGTATGCTCAAAAAGGTTTGTAGAATTCTAACATTGTGACTAGTGGGGTGTTGGAAATGAACCTCAACAAGGAATGAAGTACTTTGATACCGATTCCTAGAGTTCAAGAATTAACAATGCTCATGAATAGTGTGAGGAATCCAAAGCTTACAAGAAAAATAGAGATTATATTGGTAAGGTTATAACATAGTAAAAAACATAATCCATTTGGGTTGTGGGAATATGTACAAGGGGGAGAAGGAGCTTCACTATCAATTCGAGGGATCTAGATGCATTGATTTTCTTGATGCTATTGTGATGGCTGAGAACTTTGAGAAGATGGAGAAGTTCAATTTGCACAAGGCAAATAGAAGCAGATTCATTGCAACAGAACATAGGCTACAAAGACATGTTGCAATGAACATGAACAATTCAAAGAAGACTCCATCTTCAAATAACCAAGGCAAGAATCCTGCTCAGGGGGAAAATCAAAGGAGGCATCAACCAATCTAGTGGCAACAAGATCCTGATTTTATTGAGAGGGCAAAAAGACTTGGTCTGTGTTTTTGTTGCGGGGAGCAAGGGCATCGGACATATGAGTGCCCAAATAAGGCAGTCATTCGACCCACATAATCAAAAGCGATAGACATCATCAAGGAGGGTACAATTATTCAGGAAGCAGATGATGGAGGTAAGTGCCCTGACTCCACTTTATGTTGCATGGTGGTTAGTTCTTTCCCAAAGGCTCCTGTAATCACAATTCCAGGTATGTTTTTTGCACATAAAAACAGATTTTTGATCGATTTAGGTAGTACGTATTGTTTTCTATCTTTCAAATTGGTACAAAATCTAGGGATAGCCCTAAATATGCAGATAACCAAACTTGTACAGATGGCTAATGGACGATTACACTACACGAAAACATTTATTGAAAACCTTGAATTTACTCTTTCTAATAGATGCTTTTTTGGGAGCTTCCATGTAATTGAGATTAAACAAAGTGATGCAATCATAGGCATGGATTAATTAGTTAAAAATTACGCGATGAATAATTGTGCAAAGAAGGATCACTTTAAAGCTAGATGATGAATCTATTCATATTCTAGGTGATGCCTATAACCCTAAACCTATCTTTATTTCTGCTATGCAGATAATTAAAGGTATACATGATGGTTGTAGATCATTTATAGTGTATGTAAACAACATGCATGAAAACAATAATGAGCAAAGTGTTTTGAATTATTTAGAAAATCTTTTGAAAGAATATGCAGATGTATTTCCAGAAGAGTTTCCTGATATAGCTCCACCTAGGCAGATTGACAATGCCATTGATCTATATCTAGGGACAGAACCATATTCTATAGCACCCTGTAGATTTAACATCAAGGAATTAAAGGAGATTAAGATTCAATTAGATGATCTTCACAAGAAAGGCTTGATACCATCGAGTGTCTCACCTTCGGGTGCACTTGTTTTATTTCAGAGAAAGAAAGACGGTTGTTATAGATTATGCATTGACTATAGGGTGGTGAATAAAAGAACAATTAAGAATAAGTATCCACTTCCTCATATAGATGAGTGATTGGGTCAATTAAGCAGAGCGCCTATACTCACTAAGATTGACTTATGTTCTGGGTATCACGAAATTACGATCAAAACAGATGATATTCCTAAGATAGCTTTTCGAACATAATATGGTCACTATGAGTTTACGGTTCTACCTTCTGGATTAACAAATGCTCCTGCCACATTTATGTGCTTGATGAATAATATTTTTCACAATTACATAGATGAATTCATCTTAGTATCTCTTGATCATATATTTGTATACTCTAAAGATGATTCTAAACATGCAGTACATTAGAAGAAAACTTTGCAACATTTTGGAGAACATAAATTGTATGGAAAAAAGATTAAATGTTTCTTTGCTAAGGATAAACTTGACAAGTAATATCAAAAGAAGGAATCCTTATAGATGAAGACAAATAAAAAACAATAGTTGATTTGTCGATTCCTAAGACTATAAGGGATGTTAGAAGTTTTCTTGGGTTTGCACAATAAGAAAGAGCACATATTAAGGATTTCTCTAAGATAACTACTCCCCTCACAGAATTGACTAAAAAGAATGTAGGATTTTCATGGAGTGATGCTTGTCAAAAATCATTTGAAACATTGAAACAAAAATTCGTTCAACATTGTGTTTTGAAAATACCAAAAATGGGAAAGCTTTTTGTGGTTGCATGTGATACAAGTGTTAGTCAGATAGGATTTGTTCTTTCACAAGATGGTAGGGTGGTCCCATATGAGTCCAAAAAACAACAGGATGAAGTGTTGGATTGAATTATTAAGTGAGTATGATTTTGACATTAAGTATATGGCTCGTAAGGAAAATAAGGTTGCTGATGCATTGACTTGGAGACCTTTATGCAATCTTGTTTCTCTAATAAATTCTAATTTTCTCAATCAAAATCAAGAAGAGATAAAATAGGATCCTTTTTATACACCTATTTTGACTTCTTTGAATGCGAAGTGGGGATCGATGTATGAGGAAAATTTTCATTTGCAAAATGGAACATTGTATTGTAACAATCAGCTATGCATATCTTCTAAATCTCCATTAAAAGTTAAAATACTGCATGATTGTCATGATGCACCTTTGTTTGCACATCCAGGTTATTCAAGGACCTATGTTAAAACAAAGTATTCTTACTTTTGGCCATGTATGAAGTGCGATATTAGAAAATATTTAAGTGAATGTTTGAAGTGCCAATAGGTAAAATTTGAGTTTAAGAGGATGTCTGGAATGCTCCAACCTTTGGATGTTCCAAATCAGAAGTGGGAGTGTATTTCTATGGAATTTATCACTGAGCTACCCATGATGAGAAGTAAGCACGATACCATATTTGTTGTAGTCGATCGGCTTACCAAGATGGCACATTTCTTTCCTATGAAAAAGACTAATACTGCATTGAATGTTGCAAGAACCTTTGTAAAAGAAAATTTTCGATTGCATGGAATGCGTAAAAGCATAATTTTTATAGAGATTCTAGATTTACATCAGAATTTTGGAGAGCAACATTTGAATCAATTGGAACTCAACTTCGTATGAGTACAACTTTCCATGCACAAACTGATGGGGAAACCGAGAGGGTTAACAGGGTAGTCCACGATATGTTGCGTATGTACGTGAATGAAAAGCAAGATAACTGGAGTGAATATTTACCCTTGGTTGAGTTTGCATACAATAGTGCATGGCATGCATCTATAAAAATGACTCTGTTTGAAGCTATGTATAGTTATAATTGTTTGGCTCCACCTTCGTTTTTGGGTTTTCCAAATAAAGTAGAAGTGTCCAAAGAAATGCTTGATAAAATGGATGAAAAACTTGTTAAAATTAAGAAACACATAAATGAAGCTCAGAAATGACAAAAGAAACTCAATGATATAAAGAGAACCCCACTCCAATTTCAAGTTGATGACATGGTATTTCTTAAAGTTAATCCTCACCGATCTAACTTGTTGCTAGGGAAGGATCATAGAATTTCTCCTTGATATGCAGGTCCTTTTAAAGTTTTGCAAAAGACTGGATCTCTTGCTTATTTGCTGGAATTACCTAAACATTCAAATGTGCATCCTATATTTCATGTTAGCTTACTTAAAAGATATGTATCTAATGTTGCTCATGTTTTGCAGGACAATTATAAGCTAAAAGATGATGGCTCTTTTGAGCTTCAACCTGAAATAATATTAGACACAAAGGAAAGATTTCTTAGAAATAGATCTATCGTAGAAACTTTAGTGAAATGGCACTCATACCCAGTAGAAGATTCGAGTTGGGTGAACTTAGAGGATTTTTCAAAACATTATCCTTCTTTCCAACTCTGAGGAGAAGGTTCTTAAAGGGGGGGGAGAGAATTGTACTAGGCCTCTTTTCTAGGGAAATAGTTCATTTTGAACTTTCTAAATTTCATTGTGGGCATAATCCTTAGAATGAATAATTAAGTCATTTTATGCATGTAGGAAATTCTCTCTCTAGACCTTATTCGCATCATGTTTTCTAATGGAATTTTGAAGGTGAAGATAAAAGAATTAAGGAAAATTATGTATGAGAGAAAGGTAGAGCAAGTATAAGAGAATAAAAGTGCGTGTGTGAAACATTTGTGAATCATGTTCTAAGTAACTCGTTCAAGGTCCTACATTTAGTTCATTTTAAGAAAATGCCTTGATTTCTCTCTGTCTAGAATTTTGAAATTGGCAAGGCTCGAAACTGGCATTTGGAGGTGGATTTGGACCTCGGGAAAAAAATCAATCCTGAGGAATGATGGAAGGTCTAACAAAAAAGATTCATGAACAAGAGGAGCTTATTCAGAAGCTTCTTGGAGAATTGCGCAAAGAACGAAGAGGAAATCAACCAGAACGAGCAACAAATTTGTTTGTGGAGCTGAATGATGAAGTAGATGAAGGTGCGGGCACGTCTAGTGTACCACGTCAGAAACAAAAACGTAATTATAAAGATATGGAACGAGGTGAGTTTGCCTTTAACCAAGTCTTCAAGAAGGCAAAGATGAATGATTTTGATGGTGATAAGAAGAGTGGCGAAGATCTTGAGGCATGGATTGAAGAACTAGAGGATTTCTTTGATCTTGAATAATTAAGTGAAGAGTCCAAGGCACAAGTTGGGATCCTACACCTACGTTGGAGCAGGAAGCTATGGTGGAAATCGTATATGCAGACTCGAACGTGTTTTGGTCCAGTTCTATGGAAGGAATTTAGAGAAAAAGATAAAAAATGCTATTGTTCTCCACACTACCATATGGAGAAGAAGATGGAGTTCTACAATTTTCGACCACACGAGAGTGTTAAGCATAGCTCATGTATTGATGAGTACAAAGAGAAGTTCCAACGTCTTCATAAATATGCATTAGAGGTTAGTGGTAACGCTCTAAAGAGTAAATTTATTTAAGGACTTTGTTAGGAACTTCGCTATCAAGTCAAGGGATTGCGATGCATTGATTTTCTTGATGCTATTGCGATGGTCGAGAACTTTGAGAAGATGCAGAAGTTCAATTTGCAGAAAGCAAATAGAAGCAGATTCATTCCAACGAGACATAGGTCACAAAAACCTATTGCAATGAACATGAACAATTCAAAGAAGACTCCGTCTTCAAATAACCAAGGCAAGAATCCGGCTAAGGTGGAAATTCAAAGGAGGCATCAATGAATCGAGTGGCAACAAGACCCTGATTTTATTGAGAGGGAAAAAAGACTTGGTTTGTGTTTTCGTTGTGGGGAGCAAGGGCATCGGACATATGAGTGCCCAAATAAGGCAATCTTTCAACCTGCACAATCAAAAGCGATAAACATCATCGAGGAGGGTACAATAATTGAGGAAGTAGATGATGGAGGTAAGTTCCTTGACTCTACTTTACGTTGCATGGTGGTTATTTCTTTCCCAAAGGCTTCTGTAATCACGATTCTGGGTATGATTTCTGCATATAAGATCAGATTTTTGATAGATTCAGGTAGTACCCATTGTTTTCTATCTTTCAAATTGGTACAGAATCTAGGGATAGTACTAAATATGCAGATAACTAAACTTGTAGAGATGTCCAATGGATGATTATACTATACGAAAGGATATATTTAAAACCTTGAAGTTACTCTTTCTGGTAGGTGCTTTTCTAGGAGTTTCCATGTAATTGAGATGAAATACATAGGCATGGATTGGTTACTTAAGAATTATGCGATGATTAATTGTGAACAAAGAACGATCACTTTAAAGCTAGATGATGAATCTATTCATATTCTAGGTGATGCCTATAGCCCTAAGCGTATCCTTATTTTTGCTATGGAGATAATTAAAGGTATACATGATGGTTGTAGAGCATTTATAGTGTATGTAAACAATGTGCATGAAAACGATAATGAGAAAAGTGTTCCAAATTATGTAGAAAATCTTTTGAAAGAATATGCGGATGTATTTCCAAAAGAGATTCCTGGTATACCTCCACCTAGTTAGATTGACCATGCCATTCACCTCTATCTAGGGATTGAACCATATTCTAGAGCACTCTATAGATCTAACATCGAGGAATTAAAGGAGCTTAAGATTGAATTAGATGATCTTGTGAAGAAAGGCTTGATAACAACGAATGTCTCACCTTGGGGTGCACCTCTATGATTTCAGATGAAGAAAGATGGCTCTTATAGATTATGCATTGACTATAGGGGGTTGAGTAAAAGAACAATTAAGAATAAGTATCCACTCCCTCACATAGATGACTTATTAGGTCAATTAAGTGGAGCGACTATATTCACTAAGATTGACTTAAGATCTGGATATCACCAAATTAGGATAAAAAAAGAAGATATTCCTAAGACAACTTTTCGAGCACGATATGATCACTATGAGTTTACGGTTCTACCTTTTGGATTAACAAATGCTCTTGAAATATTTATGTGCTTGATGAGTAATATTTTTCATGATTACCTAGATGAAAAATATATTTCGTGATGATATATTTGTATACTCTAAAGATGATTCTGAGCATGCGGTACATCTCAAGAAGACTTTGCAAACTCTTAGAGAACAGAAATTGTATGGAAAAGAAAGTAAATGTCTCTTTGCTAACGATAAACTTGTGTATCTAGGAAGAGTAACATCAAAAGAAGGAATCCTTATAGATGAACGCAAAGTAAAAACAATAGTTGATGGGCTGATTCCTAAGACTGTAAGGGATATTAGAAGTTTTCTTGGGTTGGCACAATATGAAAGAGTACATAATTAAGGATTTCTCTAAGATAGCTACTCCCTTCATCGAATTGACTAAAAAGAATGTAGGATTTGCGTGGAGTGATGCCTGTCAAAAAACATTTGAAACATTGAAACAAAAAGTCGTTGAAAATTGTGTTTTGAAAATACTAGAAACAGGAAAGCCTTTTGTGGTTGATGTGATGCAAGTGGTAGTGAGATAGGATGTGTTCTTTCACAAGAGGGTAGGGTGGTAGCATATGAGTCCAGAAAACTAAGAAAACATGAGCTTAACTATCCTACTCATGATTTACAAATGCTTCCTATTGTGCATGCACTTAAGCATCAGAGACATCTATTATTAGGGGTTAAGTTTGAATTGAAAATAGCTCATCAGAGTCTAAAATACATCTTCACACAACCATTGCTTAACAACAAGCAAAAGCGTTGGATTGAGTTATTAAGGGAGTATGATTTTGACATTAAGTATCTGGCTAGTAAGGAAAATAAGGTTGCTGATGCATTGAGTCCGAGACCTTTATGTAATCTTGTTTCTGTAATAAATTATTATTTTCTCAATCAAATTCAAGAATATTGGAACCATTGATTCACATCTATAATACCAGAATTCTTCCTTCTGTGCGTCATATTTGTTTCTACTCTTTTGCATCAAATTTTCTCTTATCTTGTGCAATCTCTGCATTCTTCTCTCCTCTGGTATTTTTGAGTGATCGGAAGATTGTGATTGGGGATATATTGTGATTGAGGAAACTCTACATTTTTTGAGCATATATTTCCAATCAAGATAAAAATAAAAGTAAAACAGTTAAGTGGTTGAAAATGAAAAAAGCAGATTGTATAAAAAATTGCTATGATGATGAATATCAATGTGTAAACAATGAGATAGTGGGAGGGGGCGAAACTCAGATTTGAGGTTTGGAAAAGTAAATATTTGCAATAGACAATATAAACCATTAAAGATTTTAGTACTAGATGAATAGAAAATTTAAGTAGATCATATGCGCTTGATATGGTGACCAACAACATCGTCAAAGAAAGAAAATGGTGGAAATGAGTGATAAGTGCTAGAATAGAGTAGGAAAATGTTTAGTCTTTTATGGATTAAAGAGGATTGAAGTGTATTATATGGACTAGGGATTGTGCACATCTTTGTGAGAAGAAAATGGTGATGAGTGTATACAACCATAAAGCACCAAAGTCATTGTGATCGATTCTAGTTGTGGACTTGAGTATATGGACGCTTTCATACCATTCAATCAATGTGTGATAGTATATGATTAATTTAGGTGATAGTACTTAAAATTGATACCTTGTTTATGTAAATTTAGTATGTCACTCTCAAACAAAACAGACAAAATTCGTGCTAAATGTGACCAAGGTGATAATGTTGATTGGACATATCAAATTAGCTTTTATGTCTATGCAAGATAATCTTACAAACTGTTTTAAAGAGGCTCTTCATAAAGCTTTTAGATTACTCCTTTCTATGCATTTTCATCAATCCAAATAAATTGGAACTCATTTATTCTTCAGTACATTAGCTCTATGGGGGATTTCTTAGAATATAGTGGTAGTAATATGTAAAGAAAACTAGATATACAAGGCCATTTTCTTCTTTATTACATGTTTTCTTGGAGTTTTGTGCCCCTAAACATATACAAGTCTCAATATCATTGCCACATTTTGACTCCCAAAGGACATGTCAATTGGTAGAGGTGTTGTTTTATGCCTTCGAATAGGCACGTAAACTTAAAATAAAATCTTTTCTAGGTAATAAGCATCTCGAAAGCTTTTCAGATCCAGAGTACAATTCATTGTTATATCTAGTTTCCACATCAATGTTGCTTACTTTACGCACAAATAATTTGTTTCATAGAGCATCAACAAGTTAATTACCTATGTGAAATTTTGTTGAAAAAATAAGAAAAAACATGCACATGACATAGTATATCGATAAACAACAATCAACTTTTGCCCACATTTCTAAAGAAATCAAGTATGTAACATAGGATATGAAGCAATACCCTTTCAAAGCAAGGTTTTTGGAGCATTTATTTCCAAGGGAGATACTATATATATATATATATATATATATATATATATATATATATATATATATATATATATATATATATATATATATACATATATATATACATATATATATATATGTATGTGTGTATGTATGTCTGTGTGTGTGTGTGTCATGGACAAAGTAAACGATCTTGAATCTCAGATTCCATGTGAATCCTATATCTCATCATTGGTTCAGAATTAGGAGAAATCAATGTTTCCATTGCATTTGGAACATGCCAAAACCCTGAGAACGAATGTCTTCTTGATGGATTCCGACATCTAGAGACCATGCTTCAAATTGATGACATCGTGAATTCGTAACTGCCGTTGAACCGCCTTTGGAAAACATATATAAGGAGAGGTTGGCCACATTCATTCTCAATCTTGCCAATCCCAGTTCAAGGAGTTGTGATCGTCAAGTAAGTACTCTCAAAGTTCCAATTCCTGTTCTTGTCTTGTTCCTTGTCCTAGTCCTGTCTAGTCTTGTATCCTGGACATCTAGTCTTGTCCTTTTGTAATCGCATAGTACGAGATCTTGTCGAGTTCTTTCTTGTATCTAGTTCATCTTCCAGAAGTGAGTTCTTATAATCTAGAGATCTTGTTCCATACTTACGATCCTAGGTTGTGGGATCTCCTCTATCATCTCTAGCTGAGCTATATATACCTATAGTCCTAGGTTGTGGGACTTCTTGTATCAGTCACGTATTCTTGTACTATTTTCCCTACGTGGGTATTCTTTTAATCTAAAGTGTGTTTTTGAAATCTTGTATATTGTAGTCAGAGAGGACAATCTAGTGCTTCACTAACATTTTTGCAAGACTAGCTTCTATCCAAGACTAGTCATCATGGACAATGCTCATGAACAGATTGCAGCAACACTTCAAGGTCTTCAATAACAAGTAGAAGACCTAACTCATTGATAAACACAAGTGGAGATGGGACATCGAGTGCATGTAGGTGCACGCCTCCAAGAATTACAAGAATGAATCCAGAGTCTTCACAAAAATCAAGGGAGTATGCAAGCAAATCAATGACCTAGTACATCCTTCATGAGGGAACCCAAGATCTCCATGCTAGAAAAGTTCCATGGTGATCGCACAAAGTTATGAGGATTCTTGCAACAAGTCCAATTTTACATCTGCATGCAACCTTATAGATACCCTAATGATGCATCCAAGGTCTGTTTCATTGGAACCTTTCTCTATGGTCAAGCTTTATCATGGTTCACCCCAATCTTGGAGAAGGATATGGCTATACTTCATGACTATGAGGGGTTTCTTGGAGAGCTCATCGCAACATTTGGAGATGCATACACGAGTCGAGTGGCAGAAACAAAACTTTGGAAGCTACATCAAGGTAACCGCCCTGCCTCTACCTATGCATCATAATTTAGGAAGTTGATATGTGACCTCACTTGACACGAAGATTATTTCATAAGCCAACTTAGATGGGGCTTAAGAGATGATGTGAAGCACCTTCTACTCACGATGCCAGAGGTTAAGATATTGAATAAATACATCAACCAAGCTATTCAATGTGATAACTTCCCTGGCCATATTGAGTTAATTGTCACAACAAGAGAACCAACTCCAAAGTTGCAACCACCCTTGTAGAGCAAGGAAAAGAGGAAGTCTAGTTGTAAAAGAGACCATACAGCTAGACAATGATATAGGAAAGGGTCTCATAATTCCAACCACACCTGTAGAAACAAGTCTTGCCCCTGTCAAGTTAATCATGTCTAAGAATACCCTTTCCCGTATAGCTCTGGTAGATTCAAGAGCATCCTCATGTTTCATTGATGAGGGACTCATTCAGAAACATGGAATTCCAATACGTTGGAAGAACAAACCAGTAGTAGTGAAAGAAAAAACCCGTCGAGATATCTAGAAGAACCCAAAATATGTTGGAGCCAAAGCCTTCATACATGTAGTAAGGAAGGAACCAACATATATGATCTATGACATACCAAATCAAGAGCCCAAGAAAGATGATTTAATGAAGCTACCTAACCAATACCAAGGGTTTGAAGATGTCTTTGAAATAAAGGAATGGAGATACGCTCCCAGAGCATAGACCTTATGATTGTGCCATAGAACTTCAAGAGGGAGCAAAACCACCCTCTGGGCCAATCTATAGACTATCCCCAGAGGAACTTACCAAATTACGTAAGAATATTGATGAGAATCTAGGCAAGGGGTTTATCAAACACTCAAAGTCTCCTGTAGGAGCCCCTACCCTATTTGTAAAGAAGAAGGAGGAAACTCTTGGAATGTGTGTGGACTATCGTGGTTTGAATAAATTCACCATAAAGAACAGATATTCTCTACCACTTATATCAGAGCTCTTGGAACACCATGGAAAAGCAAAGTTCTTCACTAAGATTGACCTTCGAGAAATATACAATCTTGTCAGGATCAGAGAAGGAGATGAATGGAAGACAGTATTCCGAACAAGGTATGGACACTTTGAATATGCACTTATGCCATTTGGTCTCACAAATGCTCTACTAGTCTTTCAACATATGGTGAATGATATCTTTCAAGAGTATCTAGATGATTTTGTGGTAATATATCCTGATGATATCTTGATATTCTCTAAAAATCTAGAAGGTCATGAATGTCATGTAAAGATAGTCCTAGAGAAACTAAGAGAAAAAGGGTTATATGAAAAATTGGTGAAGTGCTACTTCCATCAGATAGAAGTGGAGTTTTTAGGGTACATTGTAATAGAGAAAGGAATCTTTATGGACCCTAAGAAGGACAATCCTTGATTTGAAACCACCTTTGTCTGTTCGAGATGTACAATGTTTTCTAGGGTTTGCCTATTTTTATAGGATATTCATTAGAGTTTACTCCAAGATTGTTACACCTCTTACAAAGCTTACAGGAAACTCAAAATTTTCATGGACCGAAGAAGCAGAAAAAGCCTTTCACACCTTGAAATCAGCATTCACTACTACCGGAATCCTAGTGCATCTTGATTTGAGCAAACCCTTCTTCATAGAAACAGATGTATCAGACTTTGCCCCAGGGGCCATTCTATCCCAATATGGAGATGATGGACATCTACATCCAGTTGCATATCATTCAAGGAAATTTTCCCCTCTAGAAATTAATTATGAAATCCATGATAAAGAACTTATTGCCATAGTAGACGTGTTTGATACCTAGTGTCCCCATCTAGAAGGAGCAACTCACAAAGTTACTATGTATACATATCACAAGAACTTAGAGTATTTTATGACCACTCACATCCTCAATAGAAGGCAATCTCGATGGAGTAACGTTTTGTCCAGATTTGACTTCGTCATCACATACCGTCCAAGACGTCAACAATGTCAGTTAGATGCCCTTTCCATAAGATATTACCTTGCACCAAAGAAGGGTGAGGAGGCCTTTGATCAACAAGAGAGTGTATTACTCAAGCCTGAGCATCTCCAATTAGCAGCTATCTGTTCAAGCCATCATGAAGATTCAGCCTTCAATCATTTGATCCGTAACTTGCAATAGATCTAAGGTACCATGACATAAACCTCATGGCCTCTTGCAACCTCTACCTATTCCAGATAGGCCATGGGCTTTATTGTCTATGGATTTCATCATAGATCTACCAAAGTTAGATAAGTATGATGACATTCTTGTTATTGTGGATAGATTTACAAAGGTGGAACACTTTATTCCAGCTACCAAGGCAATCAGAGGTGCAGCCACTACTACAATTGCCTAATGATATTATCAGTGATCCAGGTCCGCAGTTCATATCGAGCTTCCAGAAGAGTCATTGCGATTTCCTTGGTGTTCAAGTTAAACTATCTACAACAAATCATGCATAGACTGATGGACAAAGAGAATGGGTGAATCAAGTCCTGGAGCAATATCTCCATTGGACCAACAACTATCGTCAAAATGATTGGTTTGAGCTTTTACCCTTTGCAGAATTTGCTTATAACAATAGTGTTCATGCATCTACTAAGCATTCTCCCTTCTTTGCAAATTATGGATAATATCCAAGGATGGATATAAAACTCTCAAATTATGTCAAGAACCCAGCTCTGAGAGGCAAGGCTCAGTACCTAACGGACATTCAGAAAGAACTCAAGGAAGAGATCCGTAAAGCTCAAGAACAATATAAGTACTATGCAGATCAACATTGTGTTCAAAGTCCATCATATCGAATTGGAGATAAAGTATGATTACTCAGAAGCAATTTGCAAACTTCAAGGCCTTGTGAAAAGTTAGATCATCAAAGATTTGGTCCATTCACCATCTTGGCCAAGATTAATCTAGTCACCTTCAAGCTCCAACTACCAAGTACCATGAGAATACATCCAGTTTTCCATGTAGCCATGTTGGAACCATATCAGATTCCACCATTGAGGGGGAGAGAACTATTCATTCACAACCTATTGAGATTGATGATCATGAAGAATTTGAAGTCGAGCATGTCATAGATTCAAGAATATCCAAGGGTATGACATTAGTGATCGTACTTGGGAACGTACAAAAAACCTTTATAGAGCACCAAACAACGTTCAAGAATTCCATAAGAGAAATCCAATAAAGCCAAAACCTGAGAACATGACCGCTCCTCGTGGAATTCGTCGCTTGAGGGGGAGGTGATGTCATGGACAAAGGAAACCATCCTGAATATCAGATTCCATGTGAATCCTATATCTCATGATTGGTTCAAAATTAGGAGAAACCAATGGTTCAATTGCATCCCGAACATACCAAAACCCTAAGAATGAATGTCTTCTTGCCTGATTCTGACATCCAAAGACCATGCTTCGAATTGATGACATCATCAATGACATCATCAATTCGTAACTGCCCTTGGAAAACCCATATAAGGAGGGGTTGGCCACATTGATTCTGAGTCTTGCCAATACTAGTCTTGGGAGCTCAATGAGTCGTGACCGCCCAATAAGTACTCTCCAAGTTCCAGTTCTTGTTCTTGTCTTGTTCCTTGTCCTATTCTTGTCTAGTCTTCTATCCTAGACATCTAGTCATGTCCTCTTGTAATCTCGTAGTACGAGATCTTGTTGAGTTCTTTCTTGTATCTAGTTCATCTCGTAGAAGGGAGTTCTTGTAATCGAAAGATCTTATTTCATACTTACAATCCCGGGTTGTGGGATCTCCTGTATCATCTCTAGGTGAGTTATCTATACCTATAGTCCCGGGTTGTGGGACTTCTTGTATCAATTAGGTATTCTTGTACTATTTTCCCTATGTGGGTATTCTTGTAATCTAAAGTGTATTTCTAAAAACTTGTCGATTGTAGTTAGAGAGCACAATCTAGTGCTCCCTTGACAATATAAATATATATATATATATATATATATATATATATATATATATATATATATATATATATATATATATATATATATATATATATATATATATATATATATATATATATATATAGAGAGAGAGAGAGAGAGAGAGAGAGAGAGAGAGAAGTAGATATATAGAGAGAAAGATAGAGAAAGAGAGAAGATTGAAGCAGCTAATTTAAAACATTCATATGATGATCAACATTAGAAATGAAAGAATATGAGGATGGGAGGTAGTAAAATCCCAATGCAAGGTTAGAAAATTGTACATTTTCTATAGATGAATAAAAAATGATGTGCATCATATGGGCTTGATATGGTGAACAACATCATATTCAAAGGAATAAAATGGTGGAAGCAAATGAAATACACTCACAATGGAAGGTTATTAGAATACAAAGTGCCACTGTAGAGGTGAAAAAAATATTTAGTGGCTTGGCAATTAAAAAGGACTTAAGTAGAATATGATGTTGATTTGAGATTGTGAACATCTTTGTGAGGAGAAAATGATGATGGAAGGCTACAAAACCATAAGGAAACATTATTGGACCATTAGCTGCTAGCATAGATCAGAAACTTAGATTAGCGATTAAGGAAGATAGAAGCTTCATAGTAGGTGGTAGTAGGATCGTTTGACAACCCAAACCACATATGATTCGGTGCATAGATGCCCCAATTGTTTATAGACCACCTACTAACAAGTAGTCTAACGTGGAGAGGTTGTTTCTCCATAGTTTACTATGCAAATCAAGTATTTTAAAGTGCTAAATGACACCGGAGATTTCCTATCTTAATTTAGAGAATTCTTTGAATTATTCCACATCTAAATTTTGAGTTGGGGGCAAAAATACTAACTCTTCATCATTTTGGAAAATAATATGTGATGGTCTACAAACTTCCAAAGTTACATAGGGGTGTTGATTTATTCCTCAAAAGTGGTATTAAAGAGTTCCAGACTCTTGAAGAAGTCTAAAGAACCCATTTTAAGTTGTAAAATTTCTCAAGAAAGGAGATGTCGAAAATGTGCAAGCTATATCAATATTCAGAAGAAGATTTTGAAGATTAGACCAATGACCTCAATACATATTAAGGGAGGAAGCTATAATAAGGTAATCATTTTGAATGTCTCCTATTCCATCACACTGAAGGGAAGTGTAGGAGGCATCCAAGCTTGACAATGTCTAAGAATGTTACCCAAATAGGCAAGTTGGAGAGACCAAACTACCAACCTGAGAGATTCTAGGTTAGCGATTTTCTCATGGGCAAGGGATGATGAAGATTAGTAATTGGAGATGAATTTAAGCCTAGATATGAAAATCCCTTCATTCACTCACAAGAATGGGAACAAAATGATTGGATAAAAAGAGATAGGAGATCCATGGTCATCTTATCTCAACACATTGGTAATAGAATGATTAGTCACATCCAAAACCTCGACTCATCGAAGAACGTATGGGAGGCTTTGGAAATTTTATACTCCAACTCTATAAAGGCACAAAAGATTCAAGTCTAGAATGAGTTTAACAAACTCACAAAGGCCTCAAATAGAAGCCAAAATGAGTATATCCTCAAGGTAAAAGAGATTGGAGATGCCTTATGATCAATAGTAAACTCCATTAATGATGATGATTTTCCACAATTGATTGTGAATAAGGAAAAATCACTTTAAGACTAGATAGTGAATCTATCTATATCCTAGGTGATCTGCATAATCCTTTGTCGATTCTTATGTTCTACGTGCACAAAAGTAGAGGTATATTTGATGGATCCAAAAAAATTCTATTGTATGTGAATAGCTTGTGTAGGGAACATAATGAGGAAAAACCTCCAAATATATAGGAAATCTTTTGAAAGAATATGTAGATATATTTCTCGAGTCAAAAGCCACAACCAAGTAGCGAAAAGATATATGCATTAAAATATAGAACATCCATGAGAACACATATGCACCAAAATAAAGAATTCAAATAATATAGATAATGTCAGAAACAATGTCAAGATAGTCAGAACTAGCAGCAATATCGTTTCTTGTACTTAAAAGATACTACAAGAAAACCTATGGGCACTATGCTCTAGGTGAAATAACTCCAAAAGTGATTGGCCATGGATCAAATCCCATCTACAAATGAGAGAAATTTTGTGAATGTCTAAAAATAAAAAAGTGTTTTTTGGCACCAAAAGTACATCACCTGATAATGGTAGTTAACAAGGGATTTAGTGCAAGCTTTTTTTCTCTAGTCACATGCTTTTTGGATATGTTTTACTTATTTTTTTAGATTACCAACATAGGAATTCCATAAGCTATATAGGGAGGTGGTTGGGTTATTTTTTATCATTACTCAAGGAATTCAATGCTCTACACTTGGTGATCAAGGAGATCTTCTACTTTGAGGAAGAGTTTTATCATCTAGGAGGAGGTGTGCTCTACATCTAGAGTTACTGGAGCAGTAAGTTTCAGCCAACCATTAGTTTAATCATTGATTTACTATGAGTAACAAGTCTATTTTTGTCCCTACTTGTTTCAACTTCACTAGTTTTTTTATTCAAGGTTAATGAAAATTAGAGTTTTTTGTAAAAACGTTCTAAATAGTTAATATTGTCTATGTTCACACACGCACACTCTCTTCATATCTCTTAGGCACTTTTGACACAACCTGTTGTATCTAGTTCCTCTTTTTGCCTAGATTCAGATCTTGTCAGTTTTCATCATAATCACACGTCTTAATTTGATGTTGGAATATAAGATAGTTTAGGTGAGCATCCTAGCTCACTGTACACTTTGAGAAATTGTCTAGTCTCTCTCTATCTCTCTCTCATCTTCTTTTTTAGCATTAAGGTGAGTATGTTAATGTTCATCTATTGAAAAATATTGTATACCTATGATAATTGTTATTGAGGCCAACCCCACTTCCAAACTTTGGTATCAGAGCATAGTTGACATACACCCTTAACAAGATAAGTGATCATAGACTTGAGGATGAAGACAACGTTGAGGGAATGTGTAACTATCAAACGCAGAGTTTTATGATGATGAATATGGTAGTATCTAGAGAGTTGAGCAATATTGACAATAGCACTGATCCAAGGCCAAGAAAAGCTGGAGAAGAGGCTACTTCATCTTCTAGAAGAAGAACTATTACTATTTCTGCTCAATTGGAGGCTAGTGAAGAAGAAGGAGCTACTTCATCATGGAGATTGATTCATACTACTACTAGAGTACTTTCTACAAAATACCAAAACAGATGGGATTCGAGGGATGTGTAGCACTTTCATATATTTCTATGGGAATCAAGAGGCATATTATACCCCAAATTAGGTCATGGAGAACCTATCATCAAGCTTGTTTAGAGTTAGAGAATCTCTAGAAGATGAGAAACCATGCTAAGAAGGCTTGTTTAAGAAGAGAACTAGCCAAAAGAAGCATGAAAGTTGGTGAATTAGTTTAGACACATGTTTTGAAGTTCAAAGTTCAGGTGCACATTTTGAAGCTTAGAGATTTATGTATTTCAGTTTTAGATTTAAGAGATCCAAAGTTTTGCAGATATCAAAAGTTTTGTAGACATCTGAAGTTTTTGCATGTTATTAAACATTGTAGAATCATGTAATTGAAGGGTAATTGATGGAAACAATGTCAAGATAACCTAAACAAGCAACAATATCATTGTTGGGACTTGAAAGATCCTACAGAAAAATCATGTAGGAATGGCTGTCTAGGCAAAATAACTCCGAAAGGGAGCTACCAAGGATCAAATCCCATCGATGAAGAGCAGATATTTCATGAATGTTTTCTAAGAAGCAAGTGTCTCTTAGCATTAAAAGTAGATCACCTAATAGTGGTAGTTCATACAAGATTTAGCATAATATTTTTTGCTTCATTTGCTCACTTTTAATATATGACTTAGCAAAGTCTTCTAGATTACCATCGTAGAACTTCCATAAGCTATATGTAGAGGCCATTTAAGTCATTCTTTGTCATCACCCAAGCATCTCAACTCCCTACAATTGGTGATCAAGGAGGTCCTCTACTTTGAGGAATATTTTTACACTCTTGGAGGAGGTATGCTCTACATCCATAGTTATTCGAGGAGTTAGTGTCATCTAGCAATGATCTTAAGTGCTGATTTACTGTGAGTTAAGGGTCTATTTTAGTTCCTAAGTGTTATTTCACTAGTTTTGGATTTTAGGTTAGTCAAAATGATAATTTGTTGTAAAAGAATTCTAAGTGATTCATATTCTCCATATTCTCTCTCTCTCTCTCTCTCTCTCTCTCTCTCTCTCTCTCACACACACACACACACACTCGTCATACCTCTTAGGAACTCCACACCATTTCTTGTATCTAGTTCCAATTTTATGCCTAGATTCTAATCTTGTTAGTTTGTATCATATTCACACATTCTAATTTGACATTTTATGATTGTGTAGTTGAGCATCCTAGCCTACCGTACACTTATGAAAATTTTTCTAGTCTCTCTCTATCACTCATTCTTCTTTTTGAGTATTATGGTTGTAGAGGGGGTATTCGGGTCTCTACTTCCAGTACTCCTTCTACTCAAGGGAGGTTCTTCTTAGGGAAGTATACCCTCTAAAATAAGTGTGTGAGGTACTACTTGAAAAGATAAAGCAATAAGCACATGGATTGTTACAAAGATGCCGAAAAGGGAAATTTGTTCAAGATTGAAAAAAAATATACTAGTACACAAAAGATAAACCTGTTAACAGTGCAAAGAGTCTAATCACTCCAAAAATGAACTAGAACATCTCACCATAGAGAAGGTATACAACCACAGAGAAGGTATACAATAGTATGAGTCATCTGCACAAATGCTAGCAACTCCAGCTTACAAGTGACTATCCTAGTATATCCAATCTCACTTTCAGGCGGAGTGCCCCCAACGCTGAAGCCCTAACTCTGTATAATCTCCAACAGAGAAGCCTCTTCCACAGTGGGCAAAATCATACCAGTGAGCAGAGAATAATCAAGGAATAGCCTAATGAGAACACTCTTAAAATACCATAGTAACACAAGAAGACCCAAATTGACAAAAGCTAGAGTCAGAGAAATGACAGTGAGTATATCTCACAATTTCCTAAATCTCTGTATATCCTTACGAATGGATCCTTCACTAACATATATCTCTGATCGTCTGTACCTCCCCAAACGAGTGCAAACTGCTTCTTATATAGATCCCGAGGCCAAGAGAGTGGCTTCCATGGATTCCAATCATTTATTGCACCATCACTGTTCGTTGCACATGTGTAGGCCAAGAGAGTGGCTTCCACCGGATCCCATCATTTACTGCACCATCACTTATCACTGCGCACGCGCTGATCTAGTCTGACAAAAGTGGAGGGAGATTTGGCTAATTTTGGATATGTGGTCTAATTCTGGTAGTGACAGCCAATTTACTCAAAAGCGCTTGAAGACTTCGGAATATGGCCTTCAATGCTACACTCTTTTTATCAACATTTCATTTTAGAACATTGAGTATCTCCATAAGTCTGATAGCTGACTTGATTCTGGTGCGGAGGAAGAATTTTGAAGGATGAATTTTGGAGGTAGAATTTTGAGTGTTGATTTTTGAGGCACAAATTTTAAGGGACAAGTTTTGAGGTACAAATTTTGAGGGCTGAATTTTGAGGGACAAATTTTGAGGGCTAAATTCTGAGGGATGAATTTTTTCTGACAGACAAAGATGAAATGAGGGCAAATCAACGAGCGGTTAACTCTCAAGGATGAAAAGAAGTGGCGCTATGATTTTTGTTTCTGGTGGTTGGCATACAATCAAGATGAAATCTTGCTTGATCACAGTCCCCACATCAAGATGTTGCACCGTCTCGGTGAAATTCTTCAATATTGGCTAAAAATTTCTAAGAACAAAATTAGAATTGTCTATGGGCAAAACAAGCTGAAATGAGAACTAGGGTATATACAATGATTGATTTTTCTCGAAATGTTTCAAATTAGATAAGCCTTCACCCTAGATAACTTCACCCTAGAAATATTGACCAGAGGTAATTTCTCACCCTATAAGCCCTCTACTTGCACTGCTCCTTGTTGAAATATCCTCAGCACTTTGTAGGGTCCTGACCGTTTTGGTGCCTATTTAGTAGGTACAGATGGAATCAGATATACCAGCACTAGAGCCACCTCTTCCACCTTATTAGTCCTTAAGTGTCTATCATGAATGTTTTTCCTTTCTTCCTGCTTTTCCTACAGCCTCTTCATAGTTGTTTCCCTATATTCCTCCAATGCTACCAATCTTCTAATGTGAGGGTCAACATCAATGATTTTTGCTTCAATTTCTTTTATGATGATGAATTCAAAAGGGGCTAATGCCTCTTTCCCATAGACTAGAAGAAATGGGCTCTCTCTCCTGGTGCACCTTCTAGTTGTTCAGAAAGCCTATATTGCACCAATGATGGCTTGTGGCCATGAACTGTGATCCTCAAAGGCTAATTTGCGTAGTAATCCAATCAAAATTTTGTTAGAACTTTCTGCCTGCCAATTTACTCTCGGGTAGTATGCACAGGATTTCGTATGGAAGATCTTGTACCTGTCAAAGGTTATTTGCAACAATTGGTTTACAAAGTGTGTGCCTCTATCACTGGTGACTTCAAGTAGGCAGCCGAATCTTGAGAATATTCTTTTATACATAAACTTGGCCACTTAGTAGAATAGCATGTAGCCACCAACATATACTTCTTTCCACCAGGTTGACTAGTTCGGCTGATTGATCCAATGAAATCAGGACCCCATTGTTTGAAAGGTAGCCATCGAGTGGAGATTACTAATAGTTGAAAATTCAAACTATAAGGCTTGGGAGCATATCTCTCGTAGATATCACATCCTTTGGTAAAATTGATAGCATCTTTGTAAACATAAGGCCACCATAATCCTGTGTGGATAATTTTGTGAGCCAACTCCTCTCCCTTGAGATGCCCTTCACTGTGTGCTGCTTCAAGCAAAAAATCACCTCCTCTGGATAAACACATTTTCTTAAGATACCATCATGACAATATTTATACAAATGGTCATTTATAAATGAATATGCTTTGGCTTTAAAGAGTAATAGTGGAGCGGTACATAGCCTCAATTTTAATTCAAAAAATGCCTTTTCAGCCTCAGGACTCCATGAGAAAGGAATATTCTTACTTGTAAGCCTTGACAAAGGCTTAGCTATTTCTGAATACATCCATATAAATCTCCTATGGTAGCCGGCATAACCTAAAAAGCTTTGTACTTCCTTAGGAGTCTGTAGAATGGGCATGGAAAGGATAGCAGTGATCTTTGCTGGATCTATAGTTATCCCTTTGCAGACATTATGTGACCAAGGAGAGTGCCTTTAGTGACCAAAAAATGACATTTAGCAGGATTCAACTTCAAACTTGTTTCGAGACACTGCTCAAAGATTTCCTTCAGATTTCTCAAGTGATTGTGAAAATCTTGGACTATTGCTCTTCTATCTGTGCATGAGAACACTGAAAAGTCATCCATAAAAATGTGCAGAAAAGTTATCAACCATTTCCCCAGTATCAAATACATTGTTCTACTAAATGAAGCAGGTGCATTTCATAGCCCAAAAGCCATGCGTGTGTACACATAAGTGCCCAATGGAGTGGCAAAGGCAATTTTGTCTCTATCATCAGGATGAATTAATATTTGGTTGTAGCCACTGAAACCATCAAGAAAACTCTACAAAGTGTGACCGGATACTTCTTCTAATACTTGTTTTGTGAAAGGTTGAGGGAAGCCATCTTGAATAGTAACCTTATTCAAAGCACGAAAATCAACACATATTCTTATTTTTTTGCTATTTTTCTTGGTTACAATAACCATAGATTAAAGCCACCTTGAATGTTCTACTGGAACAATAATACCTACTTCCTCAAGTTTTGTGATTTCAAGTTTTAGTGCCTCTGTATACTTTGGATTGAGTCGATATGGCCTACTTCTTGCAAGTGCAACTCCCTCCACTAGGGGTATTCGATGTAATCCAAGCTCCTCTGGTATCCCTGTTAGATTATAGGATCACGCAAATACATTTTTATAGGAGCAAAGGAGATAAGTTACCCTCTATTGTAAAAAGGGATAGTGCCATAACCAGGAGGCTAAGTGCACCATTTGAGGATTTCCTTCATCTCCAAGATTCACTTCTTGAACCAGCATTTCAGGACTCATCTCTCTTGAAAAAGCATCTACACTCTGAGCAAGGGTGGAATTCACCTTATGTTCCACAATATGTTTCTTGATCCATCCTTGAGGAATTTCTAAAAACAGAAGGTCTTCTCTACTCTCAGGCTCAAAATTAGGCCCTTGAGACTCAAAATTAGCCTCCTCCAAGGCTTCTTCAATTTTGACATTTTTAGGCTTTTCTACCCTTTTGTAGAACTCTAGAGTGGTGAATCCTCGCAAAATAGGCCCATTTTGATCGAATGAACCAATTTGGTCCAATGGCCCAATTCGACTATTTGGGCCCCCCGAAGATACTAACTCACTTCCTGCTACTTTTTGCTCACTTACTCCTAATTTTTTTTCACCAAGACCATTTTGTGAAAAATGCCCAAATTTGATCTCCAAAGGCTCTATCTTGACCTTAGTCTATATTTTCCTGCAAGGACTCACTTTTTCTCCTTTGTGAGTGATTGAGCATAAATTTTCTTTTTTCGACTCTTTTTCCTTTCCGTCCGCTTCTTTTGCAAGTTCTTCATTTATTTCAGTAATCTCAACAGTGCAACACTCTGCACCACCCATCATCCAATTTAACAAATTCTCTTCTTCTTGGGGTATAGAAGGAATTACCTGAGTATCTACATATCATGTTGTCTTGGTGGATTCGCATCCTTCTTCTAAGTGTACCTGCAAGTGGTTATAAGCCTTCGAGGAGATCCACATCTGGTTTCTTCCCCAATCTTGTAGTGCTTTTGCTTGCCTTAACCCAGGCCTTCCTAAAAGCAGAGGATAAGAGATTTCATGTGAGAGGGCAATCACAACAAAAATCCAAGAGGAATTGATAACCTCGTACTGACATGTGTACCTTCTCCATGATGTCAAGGGGCATAACACGATGCTGATATGCTAATGTGACAGTGAAGGGTGCCACCTTGGTGAGGTTCAATTTGAGTTTCTTCATTGTAAAATCAGGCATCATATTGATGCTAGAGCCTCCATCTATAATGACACCCATCAAACCTTTATCGTTTATGAAAATAGATAGCCATGAGCTTTGATAGTCTACCAAGGGTGCGGGTAGAAAGTCAACCATGAAACAATCTATACTCGGTGGTGGGCTTAAGTAGGCCGAGTGTATACCTTTCAATAAATCACTTCTTACTTTCGAACCCATTCTCATGAGTTGGTACAAACTAACCTTTGTGATGAATACCTTTCAAGATTTCCTCAATCTTAACCTCTTGTGTCTCTTCCTGAGAGCTTGAAGGTTGGTCCTTAAGGGAAGTAGTCACCATATCATAAGCTTCTTCAATGTCTAGTTGGCCCTTCTAGCCAGCCTTCTTTTCCTCATCTCTATTTTTGAGTACTTGTTGTTCCTCTCTACAGGTTGCTGCCGCTTGCCTAGGTCTGGTCATTATGAGCACTAAAGAAGATGAAACAACATAAGACTGAGTGGTCATGTCTTCTACTTGTGGAGAGACTGCAATCATGTGAATCGGAGCAGGGCGGCTTCTTGGCCAATCTCTGGTATAGTGATCCTTGGCATCTAGACAATGTTGACGGGGAGGTGCACCTCCTGTAGAGAACACATGTTCTGTATATGGCCATACTCACCACAACGATAACACATCAGTGGCCTATTATATCTAGGCCAAGTTAGATGGGTCTCTTCTCTATTAGGTGCATTTGAAGTACTAGAATAATACGAATAAAGAAGAGGAGGGTTACAATGCTGTTGTACTCCCTTGAGGTAGGAGCAGTCTCTTGCTTCATGACCATCCTTGCCACAGAATTGACAGCTCACCTTGTTAGGACAATTAACATTTGAATGTCCATTTCTACTACATATTGTACACCAAACCTACCTTTGTATGTCTTGTGTAGTGCGCAAATCTTCTAACTCGCGACAAAGTTGAGCTAATTCATCAACATTGTGGCGCGGTGGTGGTGGTATGACCTTCTCTTCTTTTTGACTCTACTGCATTCTTAAGGCTTCCAACTCCTTCCTGAGTTGCCCAATAGGATCTAAGTATGATGCATAATTTGGTTGAGTATCTCCTTCAAAATGTAGCCTAAACTCCTCAATGTGTGATGCAAGTGCAACAAAATCATCTAGTGTTGCATCCAATCTAAGAGATTCGCGAAGCTTGTGCTGAGATCACTTGGGCAAAGCTTTCTCTATCTATTTTTTAACTAGGAAATCACGTGGAGCATGTGGCGGACGGGAAACAAGTGCTTTTTTCCTAGTGTGAATTTTGTGAAAGGATTCAACTTCTCTTAGCTTTAAATTCTCTAGCTGATCTAGAGCTCTTTCAGAAGAGTCACTTAGTCTAAATGTCTATGAGAATGTCGTCTTCAGTACCTCCCACGTAGTGAAGTGGTCGTCTGCATATTGACTATACCATTTGTCGGCAAGGCCTTCCAATGTAGATGGGAAGAGTACCAGCATTGCATCCTCTCAATTTTGTAGACCTCGTCCGCAGGATAAGGAAATGAATCTCCTCACATGATCATCAACAGCCTCATAAGCCAACCCCTTAAAAGTAGGGAACTTGATATTCAACCTAGAGAGTAAATGAGAAAGATCCTCCATTGACACTCGTGCTTCTTCTGAAGTGTCTAAGGAAATATCTAATGTCCTCCTCAGGTTCTCTTTTGAGAGTGGGGTTGAAGCCAATTCAATGGACAAATTTAAGGGTAGTAGGGTACTCATTGAAGGTAGAGCCGACTTTTCGATGCTCATCTCTACACGAAGAGGTTCTCTGTCTACTCGAGTGTGGGTCATGTACCCACTCAGAGGATGCGAAAAAAAAACAAGAGACAATGTGACACAACTCTATACTGCACTAATTACCTCACACAAAAATGCAAGCGTCCCATCAGGCATGCCAAACTATAGAGGGGGTAAGCGGGTCTATACTTCCTGTACTCCTTCTACTCAAGGGCGGTTCTCCTTAGGGAAGTATACCATGTAACATAAGTGTGTGAGGTACTACTTGAAATGATAAAGCGAGAAACAGATGGAGTGTTACCAAGATGCCAAAAAGGCCAATTTGACCAAGATTAAAAAAAAAATGCATTAGTACACAAAAGATAAACCTATTAAAAGTGCAAAGAGTCTAATCACTCCAAAGATGAACTAGCACATCTCACCATACAGAAGGTATACAAGCACAGAGAAGTTATACAATAGTATGAGTCATCAACACAAATGCTACGAACTCCTGCTTACAAGTGACTATCCCAGTATATCGAATCTCACTTTCATGCGGACTGCCCCCAATGCCGATGCTCTCACTCAGTATAATCTCCAATCGAGAAGCCTATTCCACAGTGGGCAAAATCACACCAGTGAGCAGAGAATAATCAAGGAGTAGCATGATGAGAACACTCTCATAATACTAGAGTAACACAAGAAGACCCAAATTGACAAAAGCTAGAGTCAGAGAGACGACACTGAGTATATCTCTCAATTTCCTAAATCTATGTATATCCTTCCGAATGGATCCTCCACTAACATATATCTCTGATCGTCCCTACCTCCCCAAATGAGTGCAAACTGCTTCTTATATAGATTTCAAGGCCAAGAGAGTGGCTTCCATTGATTCTAATCATTTATTGCACCATCACTCTTCACTGCACACCTGCAGGCCAAGAGAGTGGATTCCACTAGATCCCATCATTTACTACACCATCACTTATCACTGCACACGCACTGATCTAGTGTGACAAAAGTGGAGGGAGAGTTGGATAATTTTGATTATGTGGTCTAATTCTAGTATTGACATCCAACTAACTCAAAAGCACCTGAAGACTTCGAAATACGGTCGTGAATGCTACACTCTTTTTTATCAACATTTCGTTTTAGAACATTGAGTATCTCCACAATTCTGATAGCTGACTTGATTCTGGCTCCGAGGAAGAATTTTGAAGGATGAATTTTGAAGGTAGAATTCAGAGTGCTAAATTTTGAGGGACAAATTTTAAGGGATAAATTTTGAGGGCTGATTTTTGAGGGAAAATTTTGAGGGCTGAATTTTGAGGGATGAATTTTTTCCGACTGACAAAGAGGAAACGAGGGTGAATCTCGAGCGGTGAACTCTCAAGGATGAAAAGAAGTGGCACTAGGATTTTGTTTTTGGGCTGGCATACAATCAAGATGAAATCTTGCTCGATTACAATGGTGTTTACATTAAGCTCCATGTATTGAAAAATATTGTAAACATGCCGCTAAACATATATAGGTTTTAATATCATTGTTGCATTTAAAACTCCTAGAAGGACATGTCCATGGGTAATAGTGTTATCTTATCCCATCCATTAGATGTGTAAGTTTCAAATAAGCATTTCCTATGTAATGATCATATGGGAAGCTATGGAGATCCAGAGTACAATGGTGCTTATTTGTTGCATAGACCATCGATCAACTAAGTACTTCGGTAGAAAAGTATGCACAAAATACAAAAAAAAAAATTACATGAAAGCTACCAAAACAAATAATTTTAACCTTCATGACTATAAATTCGGGCATCCAAATAACCAGCATGCACTTCCTTCTAATCCATGAGACAGCGTTAAAATATAGGTTGTAAAATTGAGGAAGCAAATAAAAAGGGAGAAAGAGGAAGAAGGTCAAAGCGGTTAATAGTTACTAAGAAGGCACATGTTGAATGTGTTACAAAAACACCTCACACGAACTATCTATAGAAAACCAAACCTTTAAGGAATTTGAACATACATGTAAAAGGACAACAACATACTTAGGAAACCAAAGTTTCATCATACAAAGAGTCCTCCATAGAAAACCAAAGCCTCAAGGAATTTCGTCATACAAGTTCAAGGACCGCAACATACCTTAGAAGCAATCATAGACACCCACGTTAATATAGACCCATTTCTGTCACGTACATAGAGAAACACCGTACGCATGTAAGTAGTCCTCATAGTTCTCTAAGCATTAATTTCCAATGGAGATAAAAGTAATGGATAAGAAGTCAAAAGGTTGAAAATGAATAAACGAGATATTAAGGAAACATGGTTATGATAACAAATATCATAGTTCAAAGAATAAGATGAAGTTTAGTAGTGATGAGTAGAAAACAGAAGCAGATCATATGGGCCTCATTTGTTTATGTCCAAATCTTCAAAGAAAGAAATTGGTGGAAATGAAGGGAATACTTTTGCATAGAGTGATAAGCGATCCATCATCACCAATTCTAGTTGTGGATTTTAGTACACAGAGGCTTTCATAGCATTTAATCAATGAGTATACCTCTAAGATCTTCTGGTTGATTTAGGTGATAGAAGTTCCATTTCGAGACTCAATTTCACTTGCAACCAAAGCTCACTCTTTGTGTAAGTAAATTTTGAATATTTATTTCACACAAAGCACCAAAAAACATTGGGTGTACGAAAGCATTTTTTTCTTTGATATATGTTTTATGTAGTGTTATGCCCTTTTGGATTCCTCCCTTTTATGAATTTTGTTGAACTGACATAAACTCGAGGAACATTATTCTTCACTAGAACACTGCTAGAGCGATCTGTTACAATATATTGGTAGTAACATATAAAGAAACTTAGGTATACACTACTATTTTCTTCCTTATTACATGTCTTTTGCACTCTTGCGCCCCTAAACATATAAAGGTTTTAATATCATTGACACATCTAAAACTCCCAGAAGGACATGTCAATGGGTAGTCCTGTTGTTTTATCCCTTTGATTAGACGTGTAAGTTTGAAATAAGCTTTTCCTACGTAATGAGCGTATGGGAAGCTTTGCAGATCTAGAGTACAATGGTAGAAAACTACTCGTCAGAAAACTAATTATCTAGGTAGAAAAGTATACATAGAATAGAGCATACTATATTTCCTAGTGTGCAGAAGTTTGTTGAACACAAGAAAAACCATGCACACGTCATAGAGCATAGTATATTTGTTGTGGCGCATAAGTTTGTTTGAACACAAGAGAAACCATGCCCACTTCATAGTATATCGAAAGACAACAATCTGCTTTTCCCCATGTCCATAGAGAAATCAAGTATGGAACATAGGAGATGAAACAATATGCTTGCAGATGGAGGCTTTGTGAGCATTAATGTCCAAGATCGATGCTATATATATGGTGCTTGAAGAATATTAAAGTAGATAATATAAGAAATTGATATGATGATGAACATTAGATACAGACGAATAATAGGATGGGAGACAGTCAAATAGCAATGGAGTATAAGAAAACTATAGATTTTCTACAGCTGGAAACAAGAATGCAGGAGATGATATGGGCTTGATATGGTGACGAGCATCATCCTCAGAGAAAGAAAGTGATGGAAGCTAATGAAGTACACTTGCAATGGAAGGTTACAAGAATAGCAAGTGATTCCATAGAAATAAAAAATATTGAGAAAAAATCTACCATTATGGGAAATTTACGGTCAGGATAAGAAAAAAAGCTACATGAAAGCTATCATAACAAATTATTCTAACAATCATGAGTACAAAATTAGCCATCTAAATAACCAATATGTACTTCCTTCTCATCCATGGGATGGCATTTAAACATAGGTTATAAACTTGAGGAATAAAATAAAGAAAGAAAAAGAGGAAGAAGGTCAACATGGTTAATAGTTACTATGAACGCACTTGTTAAATGCTTTACAAAAACACCTCAAAAGAACTATCTATCGAAAATCAAAGCTTAGAGGAATCTGATCATACAAGTCGAAGGACCACAACATACCTTCGAAAATCAAAGCTTTAAGGATTTTCATTATATAAAGACTCCTCCATAGAGAACCAAAGCTTCACGGAATTGCATCATACAAGTATGAGTGTACCTCTGAGATCTTATGGTTGATTTAGGTGGGAGTATGCAAAGCTTTGCAGATCCAGAATACAATCGGCAAGCTAATTAGTTGGGTAGAAAAGTAAACATATTATAGAAAAAAAACGCTACCTGAAACCTAAGATAACAAATAGTTTTAACATTTATGACTACAAATTTGTTCATCTAAATAACCAATATGAAGTTCCTTCTAATCCATGGGATGGCGTTAAAATATATTCTATAAACTCGAGGAAGCAAATAAAAGGGGAAAAGAGTAAGAAGGTCAAAGTGGTTAGAAGGTCAAAGTGCTTAATAGTTACTAAGAAGGCACATGTTGAATGTGTTACAAAAACGCCTCACAAGAACTATCTATAGAAAACGAGAGCTTTAAGTGATTTGATCATAAAGGTAAAAGGACCACAACATACATTAGAAAACAAAAGTTTCATCATACAAAAATTCCTCCATAGAAAACCGAAGCTTCAAAGAATTTCATCCTACAAGTAAAAGGACCACAACATACCTTACAAGTAATCAGAGACATCCACGTTAGTATAGACCCATTTCATATCAGGTACATAGAGAAATACCGTAGGCATGTAAGTAGTCCTCATTGTTCTCTAAGCATTAATTTACATTGGAGATATAAAAAATAACTAAAAGTCTAAGAGGTTGAAAATGAATAAACCAGATAGTAAAAAAAAAATTCTATGATAACAAATATCATAGTTCAAAGATTAAGATGAAGCTTAGTAGTAGGTGAATAGAAAATTGAAGCAGATCATATGGGCCTCATATGGTGATGGGCAACATCGTCAAAGAAAGAATTTGGTGGAAACAAAGGGAATACACTCGCATAGAGTGATAAGCGCTCGCATAGAGTAGGGATTTCTTTAGTGGTTTATAGATCAAATAGAACTGCAACGTATGACATGGATCTGAGAGTGCCTATCTTTTTCGGAAGGAAATGATCATCAAAGTGTATACGATGATAAAGAAAGGTTAATTAGATCTTGGACTTCCAGGTTAAATAAATAGCGATCCATCACCACCGATTCTAGTTGCCGATTTGAGTACACTGAGGCTTTCATACGATTTAATCAATCAGTGTACCTCTAGGATCTTATGGTTGATTTAGGTGATAGTGGTTCAATTTCGAGACTCAGTTTCACTTGCAATAAAATCTCACTCTTTGTCTGAGTAAATTTTGTATATGAATTTCACACAATTCGGTGTACGAGGCTATTTTCTTCCTTGGTATATGTTTCTCCAGTGTGGTGCCCTTTTGGATTACTCAATTTAATGCATTTTGTTGAACCGACATAAATTCGAGATTCATTATTCTTCACTAGAACGCCCCTAGAGCGATTTGTTAGCATATATTTGTAGTGACATATAAAGAAAATCAGGTATACATCGACAGTTTCTTCTTTATTACATGTCTTTTGCACTCTTGCGCCCCTAAATATAAAAGTTTTAATATCATTGACACATCTAAAACTCCCAGAAGTACATTTCAATGGGTACTAGTGTTATTTTATCCCTTTGATTAGAGGTGTAACTTTAAAATAAGCTTTTCCTTTGTAATGAGCGTATGGGAAGCTTCGCAGATCTAGAGTACAATGGTGCTTATTTATTGGATAGACCATCGGCAAACTAATTATCTACGTAGAAAAGTATACACAGAATAGAGCATAGTATATTTGCTAGTATGCAAAAGTTTGTTGAGCACATGAAAAACCATGCACAAGTCTTAGAGCATAGTATATTTTCTGTTGCGCATAAGTTTGTTGAACACAAGTAAAGCCATGCACACTTCATAGTATATCGAAAGACAACAATCTGCTTTTGCCCATGTCCCTACAAAAATCAAGTATGCAACATAGGAGATGAAGCAAAATGCTTGCAGAGGGAGGCTTTGTGAGCATTAATGTCCAAGACCGACACTATATATATATATATATATATATATATATATATATATATATATATATATATATATATATATATATATATATATATATATATATATATATATATATATAGTGGTTGAAGAACATTGAAGCAGATAATAAAAGAAATTTATATGATGATGAACATCAGATACAGAAGAACAAGAGGATGTAGATGTGCTTCAGATGGATAGAAAAATGAAGCAGATCATATGGGCTTCATATGGTGACAAGCATCATCCTCAGAGAAAGGAAGTGATGGAAGTGAATGAAGTGTAGTCACAATGGAAGGCTACAAGAAGAGCAAGTGATTGCATAGAGAACAAAACATATTGCGAAGAAATCCATCATTATGGGAAATTTAGGCTAAGGATAAGGAAAAAAAAACCGCATGAAAGCTACCATATCAAATAATTTTAACATTCATGAATACAAAATTGGGCATCTAAATAAGCAATTAGTACTTCCTTCTCATCCATAGGATGGGATTAAAACATAGGTTACAAACTCAACGAAGCAAATAAAGAGGGAAAAGAGGAAGAAGGTCAAAATGGTTAATATTTACTAAGAAGGAACATGTTGAATATGTTCCAAAAACACCTCACTAGAACTATCTATAGAAAATCGAAGCTTTAAGGAATTTGATCAGACAAGTCAAAGGACCACAATATACCTTAGAAAATCAAAGCTTTGAGGAATTTCATTATACAAAGAGTCTTCCATAGAAAAACCAAAGATTCATGGAATTGTATCATACAAGTAAAAGGACCACAACATACCTTAGTAGGAATCATATACACAAATGTTAGTATAGAACGATTTAATATAGGGTACATAGAGAAACATCGTAGGCATGTAAGTAGTCCTCATAGTTCTATAAGCATTAATTTCCGATGGAGAAAAAAATAATAGAAAAAATGTTAAGCGGTTGAAAATGAGAATTGCTAAGATAAAAAATATCATAGTTCAAAGAATAAGATGAATTTTGGTACTAGATGAATAGAAAATTGAAGCAAATTAGATGGGAAATGAAGGGAACACCCGCATAGAGTGATAAGTGCTAGCGTAGAGTGGGAAATTATTTAGCGGTTTATAGATTAAAGAGAACTGAAATGTATGATATGGATTTGAGGAGGAAATGATCATCGAGGTGTATACAACGACAAAGAAAGGTTAGTTGGATCTTCCACTTCAAGGTTTAGAAAAAAGCAATCCATTCTCACCAATTCTAGTTGTAGATTTAAGTACATAGAGGCTTTCACACGATTTAATCAATGAGTGTACCTCTGACATCTTACGGTTGATTTAGGTGATAGTAATTCCATTTCGACACTCGATTTCACACAAAGCACCAAATGTAATTCGGTGTGCGAGGCTGGTTTGTTCTTTGGTATATGTTTTCTGCAGTGTTGTGCCCTTTTGGATTACTCCCTTTTATGCATTTTGTTCAACCGACATAAATTGGAGATTCATTATTCTTCACTAGAACCCCCCTACAGCGACTTGTTAGCATATATTGGTAGTAACATATAAGGAAAATTTGGTATACGATGCCATTTTCTTCTTTATTACATGTCTTTTGCATTGTTGCGCCCTAAACGTATAAACGTTTTAATATCATTGACGCATCTAAAACTCCCATAAGGACATGTCGATGGGTACTGGTGTTGTTTTATCCGCTCGATTAGACGCATAAGTTTGAAATGCGCTTTTCATTTGTAAAGAGCGTATGGGAAGCTTTGCAGGTCAAGAGTACAATGGTGGTTATTTGTTGCATAGACCATCGACAAGCTAACTATCTTGGTAGAAAGGTATACATAGAATAGAGCATAGTATATTTGCTGGTACGCAAAGGTTTGTTGAACACAATGAAAACCATGCACACATCATAGAGCATAGTATATTTTCTATTTTGCAAAAGTCTTTTGAACACAAGAAAAGCCATGCACACTTCAAAGTATGTCGAAAGAAAACAATCCACTTTTCTTAATGTCCCTACAGAAACCAAGTATGCTTTGCAGAGGGAGGCTTGGTGAGAATTAATGTCCAAGACCGACACTATATATATATATATATATATATATATATATATATATATATATATATATATATATATATGTGTGTGTGTGTGTGTGTGTGTGTGTGTGTAGTGGTTGAAGAACATTGAAGTAGCTAATACTCAAGATTTTCTGTAGATGGATAGAAAAATGAAGCAGATCATAAGGACTTGATATGGTGACGAGCATCATCATTAGATAAAGAAAGTGATGGAAGCGAATGAAGTACACTCGCAATGGAAGGTTACAAGAATACCAAGTGTCAGGATAGGGAAGTAAAAAAATATTGAGAAGAAATCCACCATTATGGAAAATTTAGGCTAAGGCTAAGGAAAAAAAGCTACATGAAAGCTACCAGAACATATAGTTTTAACATTCATGATTACAAAACTGGGCATCTAAATAACCAATATGTACTTCGTGTTGATCCATGGGCTGGCTTTAAAAACATAGACTATAAGCTTAGGAAAGCAATAAGAAAGAAAAAAGAGGAAGAAGTTCAAAGTGGTTAATAGCTGCTAACAAGGCACATCTTGAATCTATTACAAAAAGAGCTCACAAGAACTATCTATAGAAAACCAAAGCTTTAAGCAATTTGATCATACAGGTAAAAGGACCACAACATACCTTAGAAAACGAAAGTTTTATCATACAAAGAGTCCTATATAGAAAGCGGAAGCTTTAAAGAATTGCCTCACACAAGTAAAAGGACAACAACATACCTTAGAAGCAATCATAGACACCCATGTTAGAATAGACCCATTTCATATCATGCACATAGAGAAACACCGTAGACATGTAAGTAAACCTCATAGTTCTCTAAACATTAATTTCCAATGGAGATAAAAATAATAGAAAAAAAAGTTAAGGGGTTGAAAATGAATAAACCATATAGGAAAAAAAAAATGCTATGATAACAAATATCATAGCTCAAAGAATAAGATGAAGTATAGTAGTAGATGAATCGAAATTTGAAGCATATCATATGGGCTGAGCTCATATGGTGATGGCCAACATCGTCAAAGAAAGAAATTGGTGGTAATGAAGGGAATACACTCGCACAACGTGATATGTGCTAGCATTGAGTAGGAAATTATTTAGCGGTTATAGATTAAAATGTATGATATGGTTTAATGGATGTTGAACTTCTAGGTTAATGAAAAAGCAATCCATTGTCATAGATTCTATTTGTGGATTTGAGTACATAGAGGGTTTCATGCGATTTAATCAAAGAGTATAGCTCTGAGATCTTATGGTTGATTAAGCTGAGATTAGTTCCAATTGAACAAAGCACCAAAAGAGAATTGGGTGTAAAAGTCTATTTTCTTCTTTATTATATGTTTCATGTGATTTAATCAAAGAGTATACCCTTCAGATCTTATGGTTGATTTAGGTGAGATTAGTTCCAAATCGACAATCAATTTCACTTGCAACCAAAGTTCATTCTTTCTTTGAGTAAATTTAGTATATTAATGTGACACAAAGCACCAAAAGAGAATGGGGTGTAAAAGTCTATTTTATTCTTTATTGTATGTTTATTGCTGTGCTGTGCCCTTTTGGATTACTCCCTTTTATGCATTTTCTTGAATCCACATAAATTGGAGGTTTATCATTCTTCATTAGAACGCCTGTAGAGGGATTTCTTAGCATATAATGCTAGTAATATGTAAAATAAATTAGGTATACCAGGTCATTTTCTTGTTTATTACATGTATTTTGCACTCTTGTGCCCCTAAACATATACAGGTTTTCATATCGTTGCTGCATTTAAAACTCCCAAAGGACTTGTCCATGGGTTTATCCCTTCGATTAGATGTGTAAGTTTCAAATAAGCGTTTCCTATGTAATGATGATATGGGAAGCTTTGTAGATCCAGAGCACCATGGTGGTTATTTGTTGCATAGACCATCGGCAAGGTAACTACCTGGGTACAAAAGTATACACATAATAGAAAAAAAGGCTACATGAAAGCTACGATAACAAATAATTTTGACATTCATGAATACAAAATTGGGCATCTAAATAGCCAATATGTACTTCCTTCTAATCCACGGGATGGCATTAAAATATTGGTTCTAAACTTGAGGAAGCAAATAAAAAGGGAAAAGGAGGAAGAAGGTCAAACTGATTAAAATATGGGTTATAAACTTGAGGAAGCAGATGTTGAATGTGCTACAAAAAAAACTCACAAGCTTTACGGAGTTTGATGATACAAGTAAAATGACCACTACATACCTTAGAAAATCAAAGTTTCATCATACAAAAACTCCTCCATAGAAAATCAAAGGCTCAACGAATTTGTTATACAAGTAAAAGGACCACAACATACCTTAGAAGGAATCATAGACACCCATGTTTGTATAGACCCATTTCATATCAGGTACATAGAGAAACAACGTAGACATCTAAGTAGATAGAAATAATAAATAAAAAGTTAAGAGGTTGAAAATGAATAAACCAGATCGTAAGAAAAACTCCCTATGATAACAAATATCATAGTTCAAAGAATAAGAAGAAGTTAAGTAGTAGATGAATAGAAACTGAAGCAGATCATACGAGCCTCATATGGTGATGGCCATTATCGTCAAAGAAAGAAATTGGTGGAAATGAAGTCAATACACTTGCATAGAGTGATTAGCGCTAGTATAGAGTAGGAATTCTTTAGTGGTTTATAGATTAAATAGAACTAAAACGTATGATATGGATCTGAGAGTGCCTATCTTTTTCAGAAGGAAATGATCATCAAGGTGTATGCAATGAAAAAGAAATGTTAGTTGGATCTTGGACTTCGATGTTAAAGAAAAAGTGATCCATTATCACCAATACTAGTTGTGGATTTCAGTACACAGAGGCTTTCATTTAATTAATGAGTGTATCTTTAAGATCTTATGGTTTATTTAGGTGATAGTAGTCTTATTTCGAGACTCAATTTAACTTGCAATCAAAGCTCACTCTTTCTTTGAGTAAATTTTGTATATGAATTTTACAATAAGCACCAAAAGACACTTGGGTGTACGAGGATATTTTCTTCTTTGGGATATGTTTTCTGCAGTGTTGTGCCCTTTTTAATTACTCCCTTTTATGCATGTCGTAAGAAAAATTGCTATGATAACAGATATCATAGTTCAAAGAATAACATAAATTTTAGTAGTCTATGAATAGAAAAATGAAGAAGATCATATGGGCCTTGTATGATGACGGGCAACATCGTCAAAGAAAGACATTGGTAAAAATGAAGGGGATACAATGGCATAGAGTGATAACTCCAAGCACAGAGTAGGAAATTCTTTAGTGGTTTATAGATTTAAAGAGAACTGAAACGTATGACATGGATTTGAGAGTGCTTATCGTTTTCAAAAGAAAATGATGATCAAAGTGTATACAATGATAAAGAAATGTTAATTGGATCTTGGACTTCGAGCTTAGCAAAAAAGAAATCCATTGTGACGAATCCATTTGAGTACAGAGAGGCTTTCATACGATTTAATCAATGAATGTGCCTCTGAGATCTCATGATTGAATTCGACACGCAATTTCACTTCCAATCAAAGTTCATTCTTTGTTTGAGTAAATTTACTATATGAATTTCACACAAAGCACCAAAAGAGAATCGGCTATTTTCTTCTTTATTATATGTTTATTGCAGTGTTGTGCGCTTTTGGATTACTCCCTTTTATAAGTTTTCCTGAATCCACATTTATTGGAGGCTCGCTATTCTTCACTAGAACGCATCAATAGGGATTTGTTAGCATATAGTGCTAGTAATATATTATACAATTAGGGATACCAGGCGATTTTCTTCTTTATTACATGGGTTTTAATATCATTGCCGCATTTAAAACTCCCAAAAGGACATGTCAATGGTTAATGGTGTTTTTTTATCCCTTCGATTAGACGTGTAAGTTTCAAATAAGCTTTTCCTAAGTAATGAGCGTATGAGAAGCTTTGCAGATCCACAGTATTTCTGGTGCACAAAAGTTTGTAGAACACAAGGAAAAGTATGAACATGACATACTATATCGAAAGAAATTATTTTTGACTACTTCAAGTTGTGTATTTGACCATAGAGAAACTTTCATAGAAATCATTTAACGTGTGTGGATTATACATCATATTGTTCATTTACATCATGGATATTCATTTTGTACATAGACAAGGTTCTATAGAAATCATGGATTATACATCATATTGTTCATTTACATCATGGATATTCATTTTGTACATAGACAAGGTTTTATAGAAATTGAACAAAAGAGCCAATTGAAGAATAGCCTTATATATCCTACCTTATTGTCGAAAGCGAAAGAGAATTGAAGGGTAGTCTCATATAGCTTTCCATTTTGCAACCAAAATAAACTACTTAAAGTAAAATAAACACAATAATAGTTTTCAAAGAGGTCCGTCACTATGGGAAATTTATACGATGGATAAGAAAAAAACCTACTTGAAATAAATCTAACATTCATGGTTACCCAATTTGGCATCTAAATAATCATTATGTACTTCCTTCTCATTCATGGGATGGCATTAAAACATAGGTAATAAACTTGAGGAAGTAAATAAAAAATGAAACACACGAAGAAGGTCAAAGTGCGTGATAGTTACTAAGAAGGTACATGTTGAATTTGATATAAAAACACCTCACAAGGACTATCCATAGAAAACCAAAGCTTTAAGAAATTTCATCATACAAGTCGAAGGACAACAACTAATCTTAGAAAAGAAAGTCTTTAAGAAGTGAATCATACGAAGAGTCCTCCATAGAAAACCAAAGCTTTCTGGAATCGCATCATACAAGTAAAAGGACCACAATATACCTTAGAAGCAATCGTAGACATCCATGTTAGTATAGACCCATTTCATGTCATGTACATAGAGAAAGACCATAGGCATGTAAGTAATCCTCATAGTTCTCTAAGCATTAATTTCCAATAGAGATAAAAATAGTAGAAAAAAATTTAAGGGGTTGGAAATAAATAAACCAGACAGTAAGAATAATTGCTATGATAACAAATATCATAGTTCAAAGAATAAGATGAAGTTATATGGGTCTCATATGGTGACGGCCAACATTGTCAGAGAAAGAAATTGGTGAAAATGAAGGGAATACAGTGGCATAGAGTGATAACTGCAAGCATAGAGTAGGAAATTATTAAGTAACTTATAGATTAAGAAAGAACTGAAACGTATGACATGGATTTGAGAGTGCTCATCTTTTTCAAAAGAAAATGATGATTAGAGTGTATACAATGATAAAGAAATGTTATTTGGATCTTGGACTTCGAGATTGACAAAAAAGCAATCCGTTGTGATCAATTCTAGTTGTGGATTTGAGTGTACCTCTGAGATCTCATGGTTCCATTTCGACACGCAATCTCATTTCCAATCAAAGTTCATTCTTTTTTTGAGCAAGTTTAGTATATTAGTTTCACACAATTGGGTGTACGAGACTATTTTCTTCTTTATTACATATCTTTTGTAGAGTTGTGCGCTTTTGGATTACTCCCTTTCATGCGTTTTCTTGAATCCACATAAATTGGCCGTCCGTTACTCTTCGCTGGAACGCCTCTAGAGCGATTTTTTAGCATAGAGTGCTAGTAATATATAAAGAAATTCAGATATACGATGCGGTTTACGTCTTTATTACATGTGTTCCAGAAGGACATGTCAATGGGTAAGTTTCAAATATACTTTTATCCCTTCGGACGCGTAAGTTTCAAATATACTTTTCCTAAGTAGTGAGCATATCGGAAGGTTTTCAGATCCAGAGTAGAATTCATTGTTATATCTAGTTTCCACTTCAATGGTGCTTATTTGTTGCATAGACCATCGGCAAGCGAATTACCTGAGTAATATGCAAAAGAAAAAGCATGCATACGTCATAGAATATCGAAAGAAAAAGCATGAACACAAGAAAAGGCATCATCATCACAGAAAGAAAGTGATGGAAGAGAATGAAGTACACTCGTAATGGAAGGTTACGAGCATAGCAAGTGCCAGCATAGAGAAGAATTAATATTGAGAAGCAATCCACCATTATGGGAAATTTAGGGTATGGATAAGAAAAGAAAGCTACATGAAAGATACCATAACAAATAATTTTAACATTCATGAATACAGAATTGGGCATCTAAATAACCAATATGTACTTCCTTCTGATCCATGCGATCGCGTTAAATGATAGGTTATAAACTTGAGAAAGAAAATAAAAGAGGACAAAGAGGAAGAAGGTCAAAGTGGTTAATCGTTACTAGGAAGCCACATGTTGAATGTGTTACAAATACACCTGCACAACCACACAACCACCCACGATCTATCAAAATCTCATTCACACTCACGGTCTCAATAATACCCTCACTCTTAATCACAAGGTAAGTCTACGATTTTTGGACTCCTCCTTGACATAGCAATCTTCCTTACAAAAGAGTGGATCCTTCAAAAAGAAGTGTGTGATCCACCAAATTTAGCGAAATTCATCTCTCCCCATGTTGCAAGGAAAACATATGCAAAAACATGCATTTGTAGTAGTCAAGTGCTTTATTTAGTGATACCTTTCAAAAGTAGAAGAATTGCAACAAAAGGACATATCCGAAGACATCTAGACGTGATCATGAGAACAACTATGCATCAAACTCATGGAATGGAATAGAAATAGAGAAGCATGTAACTTAGAAATAATGCAAAACTCTAAAAGGCTTGTTAGATGCAAAAATGATAAGCTCTTCAATCTGCAGAATAGTGTTAGAATTTCCCTATGTCAGCCAGCTCCAAACATTACTGTTGACCCCTTAAGCTTCATAAAATTCTTGAGAGAAATTAATATCAATGCATTGTCTTACAGTCAACTAGATTTAGAGCCTCAAATGATTCACAAATTTGTCACTATGAAACTTTTATTCTACAATGTATGCTCTAGCTTTCTATCATACAACATTTCTCTTAATGTTTTTCATATTCGCCATTCAATTTTCAACTAGGAAACATGATGCAGATAAGGTTTATAGAGAATATAGAACTTTTTTCATCCCTTAATGTTTCACATATGCATAGAATGGCCTAGTTATTCACTCTACATATTTTCCCCATAATGTATAACGGAATGCTCAAAATGAATTATTTCACTATCAAATGAATAAGATCTAATGGTTGATTTATATGAGATTAGTTCCAATTGGACAATCAATTTCCCTTGCAACCAAACTTCATTCTTTCTTTGAGTAAATTTAGTGTATGAATTTCACACAAAGCACCAGAAGAAAATTGGGTGTAAAAGGCTATTTTCTTCATTATTATATGTTTATTGTGTTGGAGGATAAACACTCCTATGTGCACAACAAAAGCAAATGAACCCTCCTAGGATCCTGAAATTTTTCAGACAAAGGCTCTGTATTTTCTGCGTTTCTCTGAGTATATGTAGAGATTGAAAATGAAATTTTGCAAGCATAAACTAGACTATAAGAGCTTTCAAATGAGAGTAAAATCACTCCATTTGAAGACTGGATGATGCATCAACCAGCTGCAACAAAACAAATAACTTGATCTCTTCACAGAGTATGAGCTAACTAGACAGACACTATTCTGGACATTTCTCTGCACATGTGGAGGCACTGAACGTGAGACTTATACCAGAAAAAGCAAAACTTACAAGCTTTCAAACAAGACAAAAATCATTGCAAATGGATTCTAGATGAAGGAGAAACAACAATTACAAGACCGAGGGGTCTGCCAAAAACATCTAGATAGATAGAGTGTGTAAAAGTGAAATTTCTGCAAAATATGCAGAGAACAGCTAGTAGGGGGTGTGCTTAAGCAAGGGGGCAGCTTGGGCACGTATTTCCACGACTCTAAGTCATAATACAACTCATTAGAGGTTTTAAAGACCACATACTAACCTCTTTAACCAATCAAAAGCATATACATGTCAAAAGTGAGGTCCAATCACATCAAGAGGTGAGCTAAATCTTCTCTAATCAACTTCTTTCCATTATGGGCATAATTGGATGCCTCCAACTCGTGGAAATCAGCCTCCTTTGATTGTGGATGATGTGGAAGGTTCAATTTGGGGCATGTTCCCACACTCTTGAGCTTGAAAAATTTTCAACACTCCCCGTCAAGCTCAAGTCTTTTCCTTTCGTTGCTTCAGCCTATGTCTCTTATGTTGATAGCTTCCTTGAATCCTCCAAGCTTTGTACCTTCAAGAAACTTTGTCATCATGTCTGCAACCTTGCATGAAACATGGGATTGTTAGCTAGATAGATGCTTGAAATGTTGTCTACATAAAGAGGAAACTCCTCCACTTCTACTTCCAAGTCCTTAAGTAGCTTCTTAAGCCATAATAGCTCACATGTAGCCAATGCCAAACCTCTTTACTCAGCCTCTGTGGATGAAAGAGCAACAGTGGGTTGCTTCTTAGAGCTCCAAGAGATCACTTTTGTACCTATCATGAAACATAACCCGATGTACTCCTTCGATCATCCTTGCTACCTGCCCAGTCAGCATCACTATATCCTTTGACACTTAGATCAGCATCATATGAGTAAAATAGACCTTGGTTGATGGTGTGCTTGATGTAACGAAGCATCTTTCTAGCCACCATAACATGATCATGAGTAGGTGCATGCAAAAATTGAGAGAGAACACCTACTACATATGCAAGATCAGGTCTAGTGAATGTAGCATAAATTAATGAACCAATTATGCTTCTATATAGTGTAATATCTTGTATAGCCTCTCCTTGATCTGCAACCAAGTTTGTATTGGGCTCCATGGGCTGAGAAAGTGGCTTACAACCACTCATACCAAACTTGTATAGCACATCCAGCAAGTATTTTCTTTAAATCAAGAAGATGTCATTGTGTGCATAGATTACCTCTATTCCCAAGAAGTACTTTAGTGTTCCAAGATCAGATATCTTGAACTCCTTCCCTAGCTTTGATTTGATATCTTTAATACCTGCAATATCACTTCCTGTGATGGTCAAATCGTCCACATAGATGCATATGTATACCGTCTTGTCTCCTTGCTTCTTCATGTAAAGTGATGGATCTGCAACACTTTCTTTGTATCCACAATTTGATAAATAATCCACTAACCTCTGATTCCAGGCCCTTGGGGCTTGCTTTAGTCCATATAGTGCTTTCCTTAGCTTGCAAACATGACTTGGGTACCTCATACTAGCAAATCCTTGAGGTTGGCTCATGTAGACTGCTTCTTCAAGCTCTCCATTGAGGAAGGCATTCTTCACATCCAACTGATATAAGCTCCATTTCCTTGATGTGGCCATTGCAATCAAAGTCCTAATTGCTAGCATCTTGGCTACGAGGCTGAAATTTTCATCATAATCTATCCCATAGCTTTGGGAGAAGCCTTTCACCACCAACCTTGCTTTGTACCTAACAATGGAACCATCTGAATTTCTTTTAATTTTGTAAACCCACTTATTACCTATCACCTCATGCCTTCTTGAGCTGGTACCAAGCTCCAAGTATGGTTCTCATCAAGTGCTTTGAGCTCTTCCTTCATTGCCTCTTGCCATTCCTTGCAATCCTTAGCTTCTTCATAACTAGTTGGTTCTTTGTCCTTGATTACCTGAGTCATGTATGCATAATGCTTTGCAATGAAATTATCATATGTTAACCTTTGTACTGGATATCTTACTCTTGAAGACCTTCTTTCACTTCCTTTAGGTGTGGTTGCCATCTTCTTTCTTTGTTTGGCCACTCCTGGAGTTTGAACTTCTTCTATCTCTTCATCTTCCAACATGCTCTCGTCCACATAGCTTCCTTCTTCAACTGAAATCTTCTCTTTGCCTTTCACTTTGCTTTCTTCAGAGCTGGTCTCTCTTTCCCTAAGCCTTCCACTCCATGATGAGGGTGTCCTTGTGTTGCATGAGTTGCTTGGACCACTCAAATCCATGCTTTCTTGAACTCTATCATCATTCTTCCAATCTGTCTCACCTAAGTCTTCAACCTCCAATGGACTTGTGCATGCATACCAAGGCTTCAACTCATCAAAGACCACATCCCTACTTACCTTCAGCTCCTTGGTGATGGGATTATAGCATTTATACCCCTTTTGTTCCATAGAATATCCCAAAAAAATATACATTTCATATTTGGCATCTAACTTTGACCTCAACTCTTGAGGTACATGTACATAGCATATACAACCAAAGATTCTAAGATGTGAAATGCAAGGTTTTCTTCCACTCCATGCTTCCTCAGGGGTTAGATGATGTATACCTGATGTAGGACATCTATTCATGATCTATGTGGCTGTATATGTAGCCTCTCCCCAATAACAATGCAGCATATTCATTTCGTTGAGCATACACCTTGCTACCGCTGCTATGTGTATGTTCTTTCTCTCTGCTACCCCATTTTGTTGAGGGGTATACGTGCATGTAGATTATCTTTTGATGCGATTGACCTGCAAAAATTCAGAAAATTCATGGGAGAAATACTCTCCCCCTCCATCGGATCTCAAAGTTTTGATAAACTTGCCAGATTCCTTCTCCACTTGTGCTTTGAATTTCTTGAAGTAGTGGAACACGTCTGATTTGTTTCTAATGCAATACAACCACACTTTCCTTGAAAAGTCATCAATGAAGGTTACAAAATACCTATTTCCAACAAGGGATGCTTCTCTTGTTGGACCCCAAACATCCGTGTGAATGAGGTCTAAAACATTTGCACTTACATAGCTACTCTTCTTGAAGGGAAGCCTTGATTGTTTTCCTTGTTGGCAAGCTACACAAATTTCATGCAACATTTTAGATGTAAAATTTGGTAGGCCTCTTGCCAAGCTCCTCCTTTGCATGTCCTTGAGCTTTTGTAGGTTGATGTGACCTATTCGTTTATGCCATAGATCCAAATCTACTATCCTCTTGTCTCCATATGTGACATACATTGAATGGTGTGGCTGATTTATGTCCATTGTGAACATTCTCCCTTGCTTTTTTCCTTTTGCTATGAGCTTGAAACCTGCCCTTGGATCCTCAACAAAACATCCTCTTTCATTGAACCTAACTTGATAGCCTTTTTCTACCATTTGGCCTACCGAAATCAAGTTTTTGGTAATAGTAGGGACATGTATTACCTTTGATAAGCACTTTGCTCTTTGATTTCCTTCCAAACTGATATCTCCCATATGTTGAATGATATGCTCTGAGTTATCACCTATTTCCACATGCCCTTGATGCTTTGGGACCTGCAAATTACTAAAAAAATCTGTCGACATGACATATGATTGCTACATCCACTGTCTACATACCATACATCTTCACTAGCTTGAGTTGTATCTTCACCATACCTCATGGCAAGTAAATAATCATTCCCTTGGCTGGATGATGTGTTTGCATAATTACCTTGCCCTCTATAATTGTTTTTGTTGCTTTGATTCCCTTGTCTTTGAGCTCTATGATAGCATTCATTTGCAAAATGACCGGGCTTACCGCATACAAAGCATCCATTTGAAGTGGCTTGTCATCTTCCACCAAATCTTGCACCTCTTCCTCTATTTGTGGCTCTTCCACCTCTTTGACCTGCATTTTCTTGTTGTCCTTGACCTCCTTGGTTGCTTTGATATCTTCCTCTTCCTCTTGAAGCACCTCGGTTGTATCTTCCTCTTCCTCTACCTGCATACAACAATTGCCCTTGGCTATCCTTGGCGTTATGACCACCAAGGTTCATCTCCTCTGTCACCATGAGAGTGATTAGTTGATCAAAATCAGGAAAAGAGTCCCTTACATACACTGAAGTTGTGAAAGCCCTCCATTTTTCATCATCCCTAAGTCCATTTAGGGTGTGGGCGACAAGATCGTCATCATCTAGGGCACAACCGATTGACCCTAGTGCATCTGCAAGCTCTTTAACCTTTAATATGTAATCGTTAGCACCTTGAGAGGGGCTTTTCCTAAGATTATTTAGCTCATTCTTGAGCTGAATTTTTCTAGCTTTTGTGGAGGTTGAGTACAATCTCTCCAAGCACTCCCACACCTTCTTGGATGTATCCAAGTCTTGAATATGCCCTACCATAGAGTTGCTAATATGCTGAGATAAAATGAAAATGACCCTTTTGTCCCTTTCATCCCACTCTCTTACTGCTCTTCTCTGTTCATTGGTTGGATTTACCTCATCTATGTAGGGTTTTGGCTCTCCACCACTCACAAGTCCCCACAAACCTTTCCCCATCAAAAAATTGCTTATTCTGAATCGCCATGGTTGGTAGTTTCCTTTTTTGAGCTTCTCAATCTGAGCATTGAGATCAGCCATGGTGCCTCCTAACTCTTTTGAACCTCCCCCTTGATGCAATGAAGTTGAAAAGGATGTCTTTTACCTCAAAAAATAGAACTACTTCTCTTGATGAAGCTTCGTCTTTGATTTGATGATGTATTTGCTTCCCCTTGCTGTTGACGTGCCCTTTCTTTGCTTCCTTCCTTCAAACTTTGATGAAGTCTTTACTTCACTTCAGTAGCTCCTTCTTCTCTCTTTGATACTCCACTTATAGCTCTGATACCACTATTGGAGGATAAACACTCCTATGTGCACAACAAAAGCAAGTGAACCCTCCTAGGATCCTAAAATTTTTCAGACATAGGCTCTCTATTTTCTGAGTTTCTCTGAGTATATGCAGAGATTAAAAATGACATTTTTTAGGCATAAACAAGACTTTAAGAGATTTCAAATGAGAGTAAAAACAATCCATTTGGATACTGGATGATGCCTCAACGAGCTGCAACAAAATAGATAACTTGATCTCTTCACAGAGTATGAGCTAACTAGACAGACACTATTCTGGACATTTCTCTGCACATGTGGAGGCACTGAACCTGAGACTTATGCCAGACAAAGTAGAACTTATAAGCTTTCCAACAAGACAAAAATCATTGCAAATGGATTCCGGATGAAGGAGAAACAACAATTACAAGACTGGGGGGTCTGCCAAAAACATCTAGATAGATAGAGTGTGTAAAAGTGAAATTTCTGCAAAATATGCAGAGAACAGCTAGTAGGGGGTGTGCTTAAGCAAGGGGGCAGCTTGGGCATGTATTTCCACGACTCTAAGTCATAATACAACTCATTAGAGGTTTTAAAGACCACATACTAACCTCTTTAACCAATCAAAAGCATATACATGTCAAAAGTGAGGTCCAATCACATCAAGAGGTGAGCTAAATCTTCTCTAATCCACTTCTTTCCATTATGGGCATAATTGGATGCCTCCAATTTGTGGAAATCAGCCTCCTTTGATTGTGGATGATGTGGAAGGTTCAATTTGGGGCATGTTCCCACACTCTTGAGCTTGAAAAACTTTCAAGATATTGTAGTATTGTGCACTTTTGGATTACTCCCTTTTATGCATTTTCTTGAATCCACATAAATTGGAGGTTTTTCATTCTTCTTTAGAACGCCTCTATAGGGATTTCTTAGCATACAATGCTAGTAATATGTAAAAGAAATTAGGTATACGAGGTCATTTTCTTGTTTGTTACATGTGTTTTGCACTGTTGTGCCCCTAAACATATACAAGTTTTAATGTCATTACTGCATTTAAAACTCCCAAAAGGACATGTCAATGGGTAAAAGTGTTATTTTATCCTTTCTATTAGATGTGTAAGTTTCAAATAAGCGTTTCCTATGTAATGATCATATGGGAAGCTTTGCAGATCGAGAGCACAATGGTGCTTATTTGTTGCAAAGACCATTGCCATGTTAACTACTTGGGTAGAAAAGTATACACAGAATAGAAAAAAAAAAGCTACACGAAAGCCATTATAAAAAATAATTTTAATATTCATGAATAAAATTTGGGCATCTAAATAGCCAATATGTATTTCCTTCTAATCCATGGGATGGCGTCAAAATATAGGTTATAAACTTGAGGAAGTAAATAAAAGAGGAAAAAGAGGACGAAGGTCAAAGTAGTTAATAGTTACTAAGAAGGCACATGTTGAATGTGTTACAAAAACACCTCACAAGAACTATCTATGGAAAACCAAAGCTTTAAGGAATTAGATGCTACAGGTAAAAGGACCACAACATACCTTAGAAAACTAAAGTTTCATCGTACAAAAAGTCCTCATGAGAAAACCAAAGCTTCAAGGACTTTCTCATACAAGTAAAAGGACCACAACATACCTTAGAAGTAATCGTAGACACCCATGTTAGTATAGACCCTTTTCATATCACGTGCATAGAGAAACACCGTAGACATGTAAGTAGATAAAAATAATAAATAAAAAGTTAAGAGGTTGAAAATGAATAAACCAGATCGTAAGACAATATGATGACAAATATCATAGTGCAAAGAATGAGAAGAAGTTTAGTAGTAGATGAATAGAAAATTGAAGCAGATCATACGGGCTTCATAGGGTGATGGCCAACATCATCAAAGAAAGAAATTGGTGCAAATGAAGGGAATACACTCGCATAGAGTGAGAAACGCTAGTATAGAGTAGGAATGTTTTAGTGGTTTATAGATTAAATAGAACTAAAACGCATGATATGGATATGAGAGTGCCTATCTTTTTCGGAAGGAAATGATCATCAAGGTGTATGCAACGACAAAGAAAGGTTAATTGGATCTTGGACTTCGCGGTTAAAGAAAACGAGATCCATCATCACCAATTTAAGTTGTGGATTTGAGTATCGAGAGGCTTCCATATGATTTAATTAACGAGTGTACCTTTAAGATCTTATGGTTTATTTAGGTGATAGTAGTTCTATTTCGAGACTCAGTTTCACTGGCAAACAAAGCTCACTCTTTGTTTGAGTAAATTTTGTATATGAAAAGGCATATTATATTCTTTTATTACGTATGCTTTTTGACGTTTTTACTAGATAGCCTTTATAGGCATGCACAACGGTATGCACTCAATGGAAAGTCCATTTTGACTTCATAATCTAATACATTTAGAGCCATAGCTCAAAGTTTATCTACATGTTACACTACAACATACCAAGCGTATACCGACGTTGGCCATACCGACCGTCCGCATCGTCGACGATAAGACCCTCGGAAGATTTGGGAAAGCCTCTTAGCTTGGGAACAACTTTGTCGGTATGAGCGTCCGTATAAACATCGGTAAATTACTAGAAATTACCGACGCTCAGTTTTTAATCGGGCCCGGGAGCAAACATTCGACATTTAGAGCGTTTTGAACTTAGATCTTCTATTGTCGACTTTGTGCGCGTGAACAACGTATCTCTATTTGTCACTATTTCTCTCTTTCTCTCTCTCTCTCTCTTTCCTTCCCTCTCTCTCTCTCCTTCCCTCTCTCTCTCTCTCACTCCCTCCCCCTCCCTCTCTCTCTCTCTCCCCCTCCCTCTCTCTCTAGATCTAAGAACACCTCTATCTTTCCAGATCTAAAGTCTTGGTAAGTATATCGCACATATTGTAGCACTCTCTTTTCTTTCTTTATGTTTTTGCTTTTCTAATATCTTCTCTCTTTAATTTTGCAAGAGATTTTGGATCAAGTCTTTGGAAATTTGATGAAAGACAACTTCAAGTGGATTTTTGTTGGAGCAAGTCTATGACAAGCCTAAGTATTGGCTTGAGTCCCACAAAGTCATAGAAAAAGCCTTAAAATGAAGACTATGTAAAGTTCACTTGTGAACTACCTCTTGTAACTTTTGAAGAGTTTACTTAATGTAAAAGTGAAAGAATCTTAAGTGGTTGAGTCCACTTGATCAAGAATGGAAAGAGGAGCCACAAATTCGTGATTTGTGGTAGGTAGAGAATCAAATCAATCATTGATTGATTGGAGAGTGATTGAGGGAAGTTAGCCTCCCAAACTCAACTATAAATAGATGGCAGTTTTAGTCATGGTTAGAGAGACCTATGTGAAGACCTCCAAGAGCTGAGCTTTATGCCATATCAAGGTGTGATTACAAGGCACACATATGTATCAGTAATTCATTGTATTGTACAAGCAATATACTTTCATTTTCATGATTATTTGAGTTCATCTTTACATGTTCTTGTGAAGTGTACTACTCACTACCATTACTCTCAGTTTTCTCAGTCAGCTTGCAGAGATGTTTTCTCTGAGCTTGGTGAATCATTTTCAGTGCTTTAACTTGGTAAAGTTAGCTCTATAATTTTACTATATGCTCACAAATTTTTCATGTCATTTGGATGTTGCAATCTTCAGTTATGTTCATTTGAAATCAACACGGTCTGTTCATCTTCACTTCTCTGTCTGGTACCCGACTTTTTCATTCATCTTGTGAGAGCCATTTCTCAGTGGTTACGTAACCAAATTCAGTGATTTAAAGCTTGTTAGATTTAGCCTACTGTCTAGTATAACCACACAAAGTTTCATAATCATTGGATTCCTAAATTTTGAGGTATGTTGATTTTTCTGCTCACTGGTCTCAAACTATAGCAGCCCGTGAAAATCGGGATGATGTCATCACTTGTTAAAACTCATTCTCAGTGTGTGGTTTATTATTTTTGATGAGATTACTCTTGAAAGTTAGCTCCTTAAGCTACCTAGACTTCCCCAAGAGGAATTAAGTTAATTTCTACTGTGCTCAGAGAATTATGTAAGACACTGGACAGGTGTATGAACCAAGAATAGCAAGTTTTCACCTCTGAGCTAACTCCATCTTATCTGTTTTGATCTATCTTTTTGAGAGTGATCTTCCAAGGTACATAGGGTGTCTAATACATCCATTGGCAAGCTAAAACGGCCCACCATATACTCCTGGAGTTCAATTGGCTGGTGTAGATCAAGGATTTTGCAACACCTCTTCATCTTCAAGCACAAACCTATCCATCTCTTCACAGTGGTATCAGAGCAAGGTTGGACAACATGGCAGATGGATTTCCTTCATCAATTGAAAAATTGGACAGAGGTAACTACTCAGCTTGGTCATTAAGAGTGGAAGCTTATCTCCAAGGTAGAAGCTTATATGGTTATGTGGCTGGAGATGAAGTTATGCAAAGTTTCAGGAATAAAAGTCAACCAACACAAGAAGAGCAAGAAAGATTGAGCACATGGTGCTCCAAGGATGCACTTGCAAGGTCTTATCTCCTCAACTCTATCTCAGATATTTTGTTGCCTCACATTAGAAGTTGTAAGACATCTCAGGAAGTGTGGGATGCACTTGAAGCTTTCTTTTCTTCAAGTACTAAAGCTAGGAAGCATCAACTATGGCTGGATTTCACAACTCTCAAGAAGGCTCCCAAACAAAATGTGACTGATTTTGTCACAAAGCTCAAGGACATAGCGGATCAGTTGGGAAGCATTGGAGAGGTAATAGATGAAGAGCAAATTGTAAGGCAGGTCATCAATGGCTTGAAGGCAGATGACAAGTGGGAAGCATTCACCACAGCTATGGATTTGTACATGGACATGCATGTACCTGATTTCAACACACTCATTGGACAACTACTTAGTCAAGAGGCAAAGCTTATCAAAAATGGAGAAAGCTCTAAAGGTAATCAATCTTCAGCTTTATACACTGATAAAAGCAAGTCCAAAGATAACAAAGGAAAGGCAAAGAAAGTGGATGATGAAGCAGGTACATATCAAGCTAACTATGTAGGTAGAGGTAGACAAGGTAGGGGGAGATCCCAAGACTCCAACTCATGTTCTATTTGTGGATTAACTAATCATACAACTGAAAATTGCTTTAGGAATTCCAGGAATCAAAGAGGCAGAGGATACATTAGAGGAAGTTATGGCTACTCAAGAGGAAGGTTCAACAACTACCATGGCAACTACAGCAACTACAATCATTCAAACTATCAAGGAGGCTACAAAGGAAGGAGAGACTACAATAACTACACAGAAGACTCAAACAAAGAGGATTCATTATTGATCATGAACATGGATATGCCAGAAGGTAAATCTGATGAGCATGTTTTCTACATAGATTCAGGTTGTTCAAATCATGTGGCACTCCTATCAGATCTAGAAGATCCAAGGAATAGGCATGAGGTACAAACAGGAGATGATACAAAACATCTTGTGGAGAAAATAGGCAATGTCAAAGCACCTGATGGAAACATCAACCTACTTAGTAAGGTACTCTATGTCCCTACCATTACGAAGAATTTGATAAGTGTTGGGCAGATAGTAGAGAAAGGATTGCAAGTCAGGTTCACAAAGGCAGGAGCATTCGTTGAAGATCCAAGTCAAGGATTCAGAAGAATTGCAAAAGGTGAAAAGACAGGTAGATTGTTCACATTTGAATTACATGACACTAGAAACATTGCTCTCTTTAATTATGGTAGTCAGACACTCACAGAATTGGAAGTATGGCACAAAAGGTTAGCACATATTGGTGAAAGGTCGTTAAAGCAAATCTACAGGGACCAAAGTGTACTTGGACTTCCTAATTTGTCAAAACAACATATGATTTATAAGTGTAGTGCATGTCAATTTGGAAAGTCTCACAGGTTACCATTCATGAAGAAAGGTTATATGCATGGAGATCTCTTGGAGTTGGTTCATACAGATGTATGGGGACCTAGCAAGGAAGCTTCAATATCTGGATCAAGGTATTATGTTTCCTTTATTGATGATTGCAGCAGATGGACTATCCTATTCTTTATGAAACACAAAGATGAAGTTTTTTCATGTTTCAAAAGATATTTGGCTCTTGTGGAGAATCAAAAGGTAAATCACTAAAAAGGCTAAGGTCAGATGGAGGGGGAGAATACTTCTCCCATGATTTTGATTCTTTTCTTCAAGAAAGAGGAATCAAAAGAGAGGTAACTACAAGGTACACTCCTGAGCAAAATGGAGTGGCAGAAAGGAGGAATAGGATAATTGTTGAAGCTGCAAGGTCTATGTTAAATGAAAAGCATTTACCTAATTATTTATGGGTTGAGGCTGTATCTACAGCCACTTACTTGATTAACAGATTGCCTTCAAAATCCCTTGATGGGATGACTCCATATAAGGCTTGAAATGGAAGAAGACCAAGCTTAGATCATTGTAAAATTTTTGGATGTATTGCTTTTGCTCATGTTCCTTCACACGTTAGAGGCAAGATGGATCCAAAGGCAGAAAGGTGTGTATTTATTGGATATGACAACAATCAAAAGGGCTACAGGTTATACACCCCTACCAACAAAGGATTCTTGGTAAGCAGAGATGTAGTTTTTGATGAGAACAATTCATGGTATGAAGATTCATGCAGGAAGATCAATTTACCATATGATCTTGAAGAAGATTTTCCAAAGCTTGGTAGAGAACAATCAAAGATTGAAGAACAAGACACCTCAGAAGATGATGAAGAATCTCATATGGAAAAGATCAAAGCATGGAAGTCTAAAGGTAAAGCAAAATTGCAGGAACTTGGACATGAGGCAGAATCATCACATCATGGCCTAAGAAGATCTATGAGGGAAAAGAAAAAACAAGAAAGGTATGGGTTTGACACCTCATTAGTAACTAGACATTCTATCTACATAGCACAGGACATAAACCAAGAGGAGCCATCATCATTCGAACAGGCCAAAGCAAAAACAAAATGGAAGCATGCAATGAAGGAAGAGATTGAAGCACTTGAGGAAAACAACACTTGGGATTTGGTGCCCAAGACTTCATCCATGAAGGTAATAGGCTCAAGATGGGTCTATAAACTCAAGAAGAATTATGATGGTTCAATTAACAGGTATAAGGCAAGGCTTGTGGCAAGAGGCTTTGCACAAACTCAGGGAATTGATTATGAGGAGACTTTCTCTCCTGTGGCAAAGATGCCTACTATTAGGGTTTTGCTTAGTATTGCCTCTTCCAAGAATGGAAGATACTTCAACTAGATGTAAAGAATGCATTCTTGAATGGTTGGATAACTGAAGAGGTATATATGGCACAACCACCTGGTTTTGAGAATCAAGTTTATCTTGATTATGTGTGTAAACTTAACAAAGCATTGTATGGTCTCAAGCAAGCTCCAAGAGCTTGGAATTTCAGGCTTGTTTCATTTTTGCAGGACAAAGGCTTTGAACCAAGCAAGGCAGATCCTTCACTCTTTATTAAAAAGAGTAATTCCGAGGTCATCTACCTATGTGTATATGTAGATGATATTATATTGACAGGAAATGATGCAGATGGTATGAAGAAGATCAAAGATGAGATGAGAGAAGAGTTCAAGATAAGTGATTTGGGTTCACTTACCTACTTCCTAGGTTTGGAAGTTGTCTACAAAGATCATGGTTTGTTTCTCACTCAAAGAAAGTACATTAAGGACATGTTGGCAAAATTCAAGATGCAAGATTGTAAGATTGAAGGTACTCCAATGGAGGTCAATCACAAATTGAGCTCACATGAAGCTTAACTCATAGAGGACATCACATCATATCAAAGTCTAGTGGGTAGTCTCAATTATGCCACATTGACAAGAGTAGATATATGTTACAGTGTGAGTGTGCTAAGCCAATTTATGCACACACCAAGGAAACCACATATGGATGCTGCCAAAAGGGTTCTCAAGTATCTCAAAGGAACCATAAATGAAGGACTTTATTATCCTTATGTATCTAATTTAGGTTTGAAGCTATTTTCTGATGCAGATTGGGCTGGCTCCAAGGAAGATAGAAGGAGCACTTCAGGTTATCTTACCTTTGCAGGTTCAAATCTTATTTCATGGTCATCCAAGAAGCAACCCACAGTTGCTCTCTCTTCTATTGAAGCTGAATATAGAGGTCTTGCCATAGCTACACAAGAAGCTCTATGGATGAAGACATTATTCAAAGATCTTGCATTGGAGTTTGGAACTCCAACTATTTTTGGTGACAATATGAGTTCTATTCATTTGGCTGCTAATCCTATTTTTCATGCAAGGACTAAACATATTGAAGTTCATTATCACTATGTACGAGAAAATGTTCTAAGCAAAGAGATTCAAATATCATATGTGTCCACTCATCAACAATGTGCACATATTCTAACCAAAGCATTGGATGGTACAAAGCTTTGCAAATTCAAGGCTATGATTGGTTTGCAGGTAATCTTGGAAGATTGAAGACCTCAAGCATACTTGGCTTGAGGGGGAGCTGTTGGAGCAAGTCTATGACAAGCCTAAGTATTGGCTTGAGTCCCACAAAGTCATAGAAAAAGCCTTAAAATGAAGACTATGTAAAGTTCACTTGTGAACTACCTCTTGTAACTTTTGAAGAGTTTACTTAATGTAAAAGTGAAAGAATCTTAAGTGGTTGAGTCCACTTGATCAAGAATGGAAAGAGGAGCCACAAATTCGTGATTTGTGGTAGGTAGAGAATCAAATCAATCATTGATTGATTGGAGAGTGATTGAGGGAAGTTAGCCTCCCAAACTCAACTATAAATAGATGGCAGTTTTAGTCATGGTTAGAGAGACCTATGTGAAGACCTCCAAGAGCTGAGCTTTATGCCATATCAAGGTGTGATTACAATGCACACATATGTATCAGTAATTCATTGTATTGTACAAGCAATATACTTTCATTTTCATGATTATTTGAGTTCATCTTTCCATGTTCTTGTGAAGTGTCCTACTCACTGCCATTACTTTCAGTTTTCTAAGTCAGCTTGCAGAGATGTTTTCTCTGATCTTGGTGAATCGTTTTCAGTGATTTAACTTGGTAAAGTTAGCTCGATAATTCTACTATATGCTCACAAGTTTTCATGTCATTTGGATGTTGCAATCTTCAGTTATGTTCATTTGAAGTCAACAAGGTCTGTTCATCTTCACTTCTCTGTCAGGTACCCGACTTCTTCACTCATCTTGTCAGAGCCATTTCGCAGTGGTTACTTACCCAACTTCAGTGCTTTAAAGCTTTTTGGATTCATCTTACTGTCTAATATAACCATACAAATTTTCATAATCATTGAATTCCTACATTTTGAGTTATGTTGATTTTTCTGCTCACTGGTCTCAAACTATAGCAGCCCATGAAAATTGGGATGATGTCATCACTTGTTAAAACTCATTCTCAGTGTGTGGTTTATTGTTTTTGATGAGATTACTCTTGAAAGTTAGCTCTTTAAGCTACCTAGACTTCCCCAAGAGGAATTAAGCTAATTGCTGCTGTGCTCAGAGAATTATGTAAGACACTGGACAGGTGTATGAACCAAGAATAGCAAGTTTTCACCTCTGAGCTAACTCCAACTTATCTGTTTTGATCTATCTTTTTGAGAGTGATCTTCCAAGGTACATAGGTGTATAATACATCCATTGGCAAGCTAAAAGGGCCCACCATATACTCCTGGAGTTCATTTGGTTGGTGTAGATCAAGGATTTTGCAACACCTCTTCATCTTCAAGCACATACCTATTTATCTCTTCACAATTTTGACAACCACGATTCAAACAATTACATCCATGTAAGTGATTGTTTTGTTTTCGATTGACATACAGAGAGAGAGAGACAGACACACACATGCATATGCATATACATGCATATGCATATGCATATGAATACACACATGCATATGCATACGCATATAGACACATGCACACATGCATATGCATATCAAGGGTTTAGCTATTTCTGAGTACATTCGTGTAAATCTTCTATGGTATCCTGCATAACCCAAAAAACTTTGCACTTCCTTTGGGGTTTGTGGAATAGGCATAGAAAGGATACCAGTAACTTTTGCAGGGTCAACCGTTATCCCTTGAGCAGATACTATGTGACCAAGGAGATTACCCTTAGTGACCAAAAAGTGACATTTAGTAGGATTTAACTTCAAAACTATTCTGAGACATTGCTCAAAGATTTCCTTTATATCTTCCAAATCATCATGGAAATCTTGAACTACTGCTCTTCTATCTGTGCCTGAAAACACTGAAAAGTCATCCATGAAAGTGCTCTTTTATCTCTATTTGTCACTATTTCTCTCTTTCTCTCTCTCTCTCTTTCCTTCCCTCTCTCTCTCTCCTTCCCTCTGTCTCTCTCTCTCTCTCTCTCTCTCTCTCTCTCTCTCTCTCTCTCTCTCTCTCTCTCTCTCTCTCTCTCTCTCTCTCTCTCTCTCCCTCCCCCTCCCTCTCTCTCTATCTCCCCCTCCCTCTCTCTCTAGATCTAAGCACACCTCTATATTTCCCGATCTGAAGTCTTAGTAAGTATATCGCACATATTGTAGCACTCTTTTTTCTTTCTTTATGTTTTTTGAAATCCATAATTTGCTTTTCCGCCAAACTTGCAAAGCTTTTGCTTGTCTTAGCCAAGGCCTTCCCAGGAGTAAAGGGTAAGAAGTCCCCTGTGGAAGTGCAATAACAACAAAATCTAGAACAAAGTGACAACCTTGTACTATCATCAGTACCTTTTCGATAATGCCAACTAGCGCAACCCGATGTTGATCTGCTAGGGTAACTGTGAATGGTGCCATCTTGGTGGGGTTCAAATTCAGTTTCCTCACTTGAACTTAGCCTTAGGTTCTTTAGCTGATCTAGAGATCTTTCCGAGGAGTCACTTGGTCAAAATGTCTATGAGAAGGCCATCTTCAGAGCCTCCCATGTAGCAAAATGGCCATCTGCATATTGACTCTACCATTTTTTAGCAAGGCCTTCCAATGTGGATGGGAAGAGCACTAGCATTGCATCCTCTCTATTCTGCAAACCTCATCCACGGTATAAGGAGATGAACCTCCTCACATGATCATCAGCATCCTCATAAGCTTGTCCCTTGAAGGTAGGGAACTTGATATTGAGTCTTGAGAGTAAATGAGAGAGGTCCTCCATTTGCACTGGTGTTTCCTTTGACGTATCTGAGGAGAAGTCTAATGTTCTCCTATGCTCTTTTGACACTGTAGTTGCACCCAAATCAACACATAAATTCAAAGGAGGTAGAGGGGATGTTGGTTCACTATTCGAAGATATGAATGGCTTTTTAAGGCTCCTTCGTACAGGAATAGGCTCCTTATCTGCTCGCGTATGGGTCATGTACCTACTTGCAAGATGCAATAGGGCAAAAAATAATGGAAAAGGACTATTTACTATGCTTAGGGCCTCACAGAAATGCAAGGGTCTCACCGGGCGTGCCAAACTATAGAGGAGGTACTGGGGTGGCTACCTTTAGTAGAAGGAGATAATATGCACTTCCAGTACTTGTCTACTCAAGGGAGGTTCTCCTTAGGGAAGTATACCCTTTAACATTTCTGTGAGCATGCAAATCGCAATAATTGCACACAACTGTAAATAACCAGAAAGAAGTTTAACAACAAATGACAATACTGGAAGACCAAACCACTCCTTAGTTCGAACATGTGATTACACTATAAGCGAAAAAAATTCTCTAAAAGTTGATACTCAGGGCTAACATGCCATTCCAGGACTAATCAGAATCAATACAAGAGATCCATCCAATTCATACAATGAACACAACTAGATGCAGAGTGGCACTGATTAGTACAAAGTATGAAGACTTGCTCTAAGGGAAAGACCATGAAAATACCATTGACTCACACTGAATGACAAAATCAAGACACTTTCTTCACACTATAGCCCTCCACTCAGAAGCCCACGCTCTGTATCTTCACCATAGAGTGACTTCCTATAGTAGGCTTGTAGCCATAGATTGCAAAGAGAGGACCCAAAGAGATGCCGGAATAAGCCCCGTACGTCTATTTGTGTGTATCCCCAATGAGGACTAGTCCATTGCTTTTATAGGATCCAATAAGCCAAGAGGGCCTTGCTGATTTCCCACATTCACTGAACATGCACCGATCGATTGCCCCAAAATTGGAGGGGTAGATCAAATATGCCACCAGTCTTGAATTGGATACTCAAAAATAGGGAGTCGTGATGAATGGTTGGCGGCAACAGTCTTTTATCTTCTTTCACTTTTACCACTTATACTTTTACTGTCACTTTTGAATGAAAGTTGAGATCTCATTAGGTGCATCCCCTCATATTGTAATGCCCCTCAGAACTCCTCCTTCACATAATGCACTTAACTCTTGTAGTAGTTTTTGACCCATACATATTGAGTGGGGGAGGTGGTGGATGGTGTGGGTGGAGGGACGATGGGATGGAGGATTGATTCTAAGTCCCCCAATCAAAGAGCCCAATGAATTCCCTAATTGAAAGAGTAAAAAGCTTCAATGTTAACAACATCAAAAGATCAAGAACTTTTTCCAAAGCATGCACAATATGAAAGGCATGATCAGAGAGCTAATTCATGATCTTGGTTATCTATACTCGAATCAAAACGTGAGGAATCCATTGAATTCTCTTAGGAGAGTCATCTTCTACATACTGAATTACAACAAGCATGGAGGTGGGGGTGGATTGGGTACAGTTGAGAGGTGGTGGTGAGTGGGGGGTGGAGGGAGGCTGAGGGTTGAGTGGGGGAGTTTGGGGAGTGGAGAACTGGGGGGGGCATGGAAGAGAGAGAGAGAGATAGAGAGAGAGAGAGGGGAGAGAGGTTGGTGGGGAGAGTGGGCTGAGGGGGCCAAGGGGAGAAAGATGAGGGGGCGGAGGGTGGGCTAAGGCTGCTGCAGGGGTAGGGAGAGAGAGAGAGAGAGAGAGAGAGAGAGAGAGAGAGAGAGATAGAGAGAGAGAGATAGGGAGAGGGGGTGGCGGGGGGGTGGGCTGAGGGGGCCGCAGGGGGAACGATGAGGGGGTGGAGGGGTGGGCTGAGGGGCTGCGGGGGGACTGAGGGTCGGGGCTGTGAGGGGGAAAGAGAGAGAGAGAGAGACAGAGAGAGAGAGAGAGAGGGAGAGAGAAAGAGAGAGAGAGAGAGAGAGAGAGAGAGAGAGAGAGAGAGAGAGAGAGGGAGAGGGGGTGGCGAGGGAAGTGCGCTGATGTGGCCGCGGGGGAAAGATGAGGGGGCCGAGGGGTGGGCTGAGGGAGCTGAGGGGGCTGCGGGGGGACATGAGGGTGGGGGCTACGGGGAAGGAAGGGAGGGAGAGAGAGAGAGAGAGAGAGAGAGAGAGAGAGAGAGAGAGAGAGAGAGAGAGAGAGAGAGAGAGAGAGAGAGAGAGAGAGAGAGAGAGAGAGAGAGAGAGAGAGAGATGTGCATATAATGCTCCAAGTAGGAGATGGTGATGACCTTCTGATAGCACCAAATTCGCTCTCTAAGACAGGGCACAGAGCTTGGACACTTCTTTCTTATTATCTTATCATCTTTTGGGAGATGAGAGTTGAAGTTGAAGGGGCATAGAGCTGTAGATGCAGAGAAGGACTTTACTCCTACTCTCTCTATTGGAGAAATGGATGATTAGCAGAAGACGGGCAGCCCCGCCTCTCCCTCTCTCTCTCGCTCTCCCTCCCCCTGCCACCTACATCTCCGCGCTCACCCCACCACCCCGCCCCGCAACCCTCCACCACCCCCCCTTAGACCCCGCCCCCGCAGCCCTCCACCATCCCCCTCACACTCACACCTGACCACCCCTCCCTCCTCCGCCCGCGACCCCCTTCTCTCTCTCTCTCTCTCTCTCTCTCTTCTCTCTCTCTCTCTCTCTCTCTCTCTCTCTCTCTCTCTCTCTCTCTCTC